>JAYESD010000001.1:144464644-145064644 GCA_036927565.1 Tuctoria greenei | reverse complement strand
GAAGGATCAGACAAGTCTGTGGTCTTCAATCCCTATGCAAAGAGGGTCAATTTCCACCCAAACTTGCGAAGTTTTGATGGAGGAAACGAAGAATCGCCTTGGGGAGCTCGAGCTTTGAGAGAGAGAGCTTGAGGCAAGTGTGGGGTGAGGAAGAATAGGGTTTGGCGGCGGCTAGGGTTAAGGACACGAAAAATCAGCCAAGTCCAAAAATGATCGGACTAGTCCGAACTTTTCCAGAGACTATATCGGACTAGTCTGTGGTCTGTTGGACTAGTCCGGCCTAACTGTCACACTGCGGACTAGTCTGCACAGGCGGACTAGTCCGGGCAACCATGGACTAGTCCGTGGTCACCAGGGAAGAAATGTTTAGCCCATTCGTATATATTTGATAGTACTTATTTAGGAAATAGGGAGGCAAATCAAATCAAATAATCTTGATCAATATGATCAGTAAGCATACAACAATCAAGCAAAGATCATAATTCACCAAGATCTAGTAATTGACATAGTTTTTCGGAAAAATTTGGAGAGAAAATTTTCACAACACAATCAATGAATTTTGAAGATAGCATTCAAGTATACAAGATTGCAAGCCACACTCCCAGCATCGAGGATATTAAGTTCATTTCGGAGCTCGCAAAAGCATTTTTCATCAAGTGGTTTGGTAAATATATCGACTAGTTGCTTTTCGGTATCGACATGTGAAATGGCTATGTCTCCCTTCATTGAATGGTCTCTCAAAAAGTGATGCCGGATGTCAATGTGTTTGGTCCTAGAGTGCTCAACAGGATTATGGGCAATTTTAATGGCACTCTCATTATCACAAAGTAGTGAAATGCAGTTCATATTCTAACTGTAATCCCTTAGAGTTTGTCGCATCCAAAGGAGTTGTGCACAACAACTCGCGGCTGCAACATACTCTGCTTCGGCAGTGGATAGGGCAATGGAGTTTTGTTTCTTGGAGGACCAAGAAACAAGGGATCTACCTAGGAATTGGCATGTACCGGAGGTACTTTTTCTATCTACTTTGCATCCGGCATAATCTGCATCGGAGTAACCAATGAGATTGAATATGGAACCTTTGGGATACCAAAGGCCTAGGTTGGGTGTATGAACTAAATACCGCAAGATTCTCTTAATGGCTGTCAAATGAAACTATTTTGGATTGGCTTGAAACCTTGCACACAAGCATACACTCAACATAATATCTTGCCTAGATGCACATAAGTAGAGTAGTGATCCAATCATGGAGCGATATACCTTTTGATCGACATTTGGTCCATCTTCATTGAGATCCAAGTGGCCATTCGTTGCCATGGGAGTCTTTATGGGATTCGCCTTGTCCATTCCAAACTTCTTGAGTATGTCTTGAGTATACTTAGTTTGGCTTATGAACGTCCCTTCCTTTTGTTGCCTCACTTGGAATCCCAAGAAGTACTTTAGCTCTCCCATCATAGACATCTCAAACCTATCTGTCATAATTTTATTAAATTCCTCACAGAAAGATTTGTTAGTTGAACCAAAGATTATATCATCAACATAAATTTGACAAACAAAGAGATCATTGTCAAGGTTCTTTTTAAACAATGTGTAATATACTTTACCAATCTTAAAACCATTTCTAATTAAGAAATCTCTAAGACACTCATAGCAAGCTATAGAAGCTTGTTTGAGGTCGTAGAGAGCCTTACGCAATTTAAATACATGGTCGGGGAACTCTCCATCTTCAAACCCGGGGGGTTGCTCCACATACACCTCCTCCTTGATTGGTCCGTTGAGGAAGGCGCTTTTCACATCCATGGTGAGTAGCATATGCAAGTAATATTCTAATAGACACAAGTCTATCTACTGGAGCAAAGGTTTCATCGAAATCCAAACCTTCAACTTGTGAATACCCTTTGGCCACAAGTCATGCCTTGTTCCTTGTCACCACCCTGTGTTTGTCTTGTTTGTTGCGGAATACCCATTTGGTGCCGATGATGTTGGACTTGGGTCTTTCGACTAGTTCCCACACCTCGTTCCGCTTGAAATTGTTAAGTTCTTCTTGCATGGCCACTAGCCAATCTGGATCCTTCAATGCATCCTCAATCCTGCGCGGTTCCAAAAAGGATACAAATGAATAGTGATCACAAAAATTAGCTATGCGTGTTCTAGTAGTTACTCCCTTTTGGATGTCACCGATGATGTTGTTGATTGGGTGATTCCTTTGGATGCATTGGTGCACTCTTGGGTGTGGTACTTGTTGTCTTGAATCTTCATGATCATCTTCTTCTCCCCCTAAATAGTTGTCCTCATTGACTTGTAGGTCATTTTCGACTTCTTGAGGTTGATCTTGTATGGAAGCTCCCCTTGATCATTGGCCTCCTCTTGTGGTTCATTTTCCTCATGCATATGTAGAGGTGGCTCTTGTGGCCGAACATCGCCTAACGTCATTCTTCTCAACGCTTTACAAGGACCTTCTTCTCTCTAGCACACATGGATCAACTTGCTCCTTTCGGGAGCCATTAGTTTCATCGAACACTACGTCACGTGCTACTTCAACAAGTCTGGAGGTCTTGTTGAAGACACGATAGGCGTAAGTGTTTGAATCATAACCAAGCAAGAAACCTTTATCAAACTTCGAAGCAAACTTTGACGTCCTAGGCTTCTTGTTCAAAATATAGCATTTGGAACCGAAAACTCGAAAATATGAAATATTAGGCTTGTTACTGGTGAGTAGCTCATAGGATGTCTTCTTGAGTAGTCGATGAAGTAAAGTCGATTTATGGCGTGGCAAGCGGTGTTGACCGCTTCCGCCCAAAATCGATCCGAGGTCTTATACTCATTGAGCATTGTTCTCGCCATCTCTATGAGGGTTTGGTTCTTCCTTTCGGCAACTCCGTTTTGTTGAGGGGAGTAAGGTGCTGAAAATTCATGTTTTATGCCTTTTCATCTAGGTACTCCTCAACTTGTGTGTTCTTGAACTCCGTGCCATTGTCGCTTCGAATGTTCTTGATTGTCAATGAAAACTCATTTTGAGCACGCTTGAAAATTTCTTCAAGATTCCTTGTGTTTTTGCCTTATCATGTAAAAAAGAAAACCCAAGTGAAGAGCGAGAAAAGTCATCAACAACTACTAAGCCATATTTGTTACCATTGATGCTTATGTAAGCAGTTTGACCGAATAGGTCCATGTGGAGTAGCTCGATCAATCTTGTTGTAGTTATGACGTTCTTAGCGGGATGGGGTGCTCCAACTAGCTTCCCGGCTTGGCACGCGCTACAAGGCATGTCTTTCTCAAAAATAACATCCTCCAAACCTCGGATGTGATCGCCCTTCAGGAGTTTTTGAAGGTTCCTCATATCAACATGCGCTAGCCGTCTATGCCACAGCCAACCAATGTTGGTCTTTGCAATCAAGCATGTGTCAAGTTCGGCTTTATCTTTGTTGAAGCAACAAGGTAAAGCTTTCTCTTTAACATACCCTTGAATGCAATGGAACCATTACTCCTTCTAGAGACGGTCACACCCTCGTTAGTGACCAAACAATTATAACCTTTGTCGCATAATTGAGATATGGACAGTAGGTTATAATCTAAGGAATCAACATGTAACACATAATAAAGAGTATGTTGTGATGATATGGCAATTTTACCGATACCGAGCACCTTTCCTTGACTATTGTCTCCAAAATAGATGCCCTCGCTTGGATCCTCATTTGCTTCATATTCCACGAACATCCTTCTTTCTCCGGTCATATGGCTGGTGCAGCCACTGTCTAGCACCCATTTAGATCCACTGGAGGAATAGGCCTACAAAAACAAATCAAGCCTTGGTTTTAGGTACCCAAGCTTGCTTGGGTCCTTTTAGGTTAGTCACAAGGGATTTAGGCATCCACACATGAGATTTGGTGTTCTCATGGTGTGGCCCAACATAATGAGCATAAATCTTACCAACATTACTTCTCATTAACACATATGTTGCATCAAAAGTTCTAAATAGTAACTGTTGTTGTTTATAAAAAGGACTAGTCTGGGAGATCGGACTCGTCCAGAGGACCAGACTTGTCCGGACCCGACCGGACTAGTCCGGTGTCCATGTGTATTTGATGTGTTAACATTGGACTTTCCAGTTTGAGAGGGTCTTCCCTTTACAAAGGCAATGCTCTCCTTGTTATTCTTATGGCTTCTAGCATGTTGCTTTTCACCATAAGAGTACCTAATGCCATATTTGACATTTGGAGGTCTTGTGACCAAGTAAGCACTACGTGCATATTTGATCTTCTCCTTGTCGAATATGCCATTTTGTGAAGGATGCTTGTCCTTGGTAGAGGTTGACTTGTCTTTCAAGCTGGGGTCAACTTTACCACATGTACAAGTAGAAGCAGTTTCAGTTTTAAGGGGTTGAGAAGGTGAGCTTGAAGAGGATGGAGGGTCACTTTGCTTGAGTGACTCAACTTGCACTTCAAGGATCTTGTTAACCTTGATTAGGTTAGCAAGTTCGTCCTTGATTGTAGCATTTGAGTCACTTAACTCCAAGCAAGCTTTCTTGCTTGAAGCTAACTCAAGCTCTAGTGACTTGTTTCACTCCTTTTCAAGTTCTAGAAGCTTGTCAAGTTCAACATATTCCTCCTTTTGGGATATAATCATGTCTTCTTGACGATGTATCAACTTCTCCTTCTCAACAAGTTGATCAAGTAAAAATTTCATTTTTGTGGCTGTTTTCTTATCTAATCCAATGAGCATATTTTCATTATCACTATTAATTTCACTATCACTAGAATAGGAATGAACGCAAGATGATTTGGTATTTACCTTGTGTTTACCTTCCATTGCCATGAGGCAAGTGGCGTTCCCCTTTCGTGCGCCAAGAGTGGGGAAGAGAGTGGACTTCATGGATGTCTTTTCGATGGCTATGATAGCCATCTCCTCTTCTTCTTCGGATGAGGACTCATCATTTGAGTCCCATTCTTTCCCAAGATGCACTTGTTCAGCTTGCTTCTTCTTCTTGAAGAACTTCTTGGGTTGAGGTTTTGCTTCTTTGGTCTTCTTCTTATTCTCTTCATATGGGCAATCAACTATAAAGTGGCTATACTCACAACAATTATAGCATGCCCGTCTCAATTTCGGTATTGATTTTTCCTTGTACTTCCCTTCACTCAATTTAGCCCCTTGTCTCTTCTTCATCATTCTCTTGAATTTCTTCATTAATAGTATCATGTCATCTTCATCCAAGTCACTGCTCTCATCATCACTGTCTTCTTCTAGTTGAGCTTATCGAGCTTCTTTAGACAAGGGCTTAAGGGTGGACTTTAGAGTGACCCCTTTCTTCTTTGTCGAGGTGAGATCGGCAATTTCCTTAACATGTTTGGCTTGTTTTTCCATCATCTCAAAGTTGATTATTTTCCCAAGTAGCTCATTCGGGGTCATCTTCTTGTACTTGGGGCTTTCTCGTATCATCGAGCACAAGGTAACATTGTGTGGCATAAAGGCTCTAAGAATGAGCTTCATCACCTCGTGGTCGTTCCACTTCTTGCTTACGTATGCTCGCACCTTGTTGATGAGCGTCTATAGTTGGTTGTACATATCTTGTGGCGACTCATCTTCTTCGATGGCGAATCTTCCCAACTCACCTTCAATCATCTTGATTTTCGCTTCTCGCACATGACGATCGCCTTCATGTGCGGTTTGCAATGTATCCCATATCTCTTTTGCGATCTCGGGTCCATCCACCTTTGTGAACTCATCACGACTGAGTGATGAGGTGATGAATGCTGCAGCTTGGGCATTTCGATGGATTGCTTGCTCTTGGCTAGGTGCGAGCTCCTCATCATCATACGGGATATCTATTCCTGTACATACTATGTGCCACAAACATGGATTGAGAGAAATCAAATGCATTTTCATGTTTTGCCTCCACATTGAGTAGTCATTGCCATCAAAATGTGGGTCTTTTCCAAGTGGAATAGATAAGTAGTGATTATTGCTAGAGTTAAGACGATCGTAGTTGGAAGGATATCGAGAGTAGTCGGTGTGACTACTCCCCTTCTTCTTCTTCTCATCTTCAATCTTTACTTTCCCTTTGGAAAGAGTTTTCTTCCTTAGGAGCGTCTTTAGTTCCAGCGTCTCCTCATCATCATCCTCGAAGCCTTGAATGGCCTCGAGGAGCCTCTCCAATTTTTTGTTCTTGTCTTCATCAACCTTTTCTTGGTTGTTGCTCTTTTGTACGTCCTTCATGTCCGACATGATCGCTTCGAGCGATTAGTCTCCTTTTGAAGAACCTCACTCTGATACCAATTGAATGTGGCCTAGAGGGGGGTGCATAGGCCTTTTGGAATTTTGTCGGAACCTGCAACACTTAACAACCAGATCAAATCTCGAGATATCGGACTAGTCCGGTCGAGTGCGGACTAGTCCGGTGTGTACCGTCTAGGTTTATCAAATTTGATCGATTATCTTGATCCTAGGATGTATGCAGCGGAAATATACTTGTAATTGAAGTGGTACACGATTATGAACTAGGATGTGCCACAAGTCAATCTTATATTCAATGTTTCAACCTAAAGTAAGCAAGATTGATTGAAACCCTAGATTTATATGAAGTATAAGAACGATGAGCGCCAAGTAAGAACACAAGCACTTTATCCCATGGTTCGGTTCCTACAGAGGCAACCTACATCCATGTTGAGAAGTCCACAAAAGGATCGGGTCTTCTCCAACCCTACCCTCGTCGGATCGCCACGGAGGCCAATCCTCTTATCACAAAGGGCAAATAAACGAATTCAAGGGGCCTTCTCACACGTTGAGGGATCCCCAAGATTAAAACAAGAACACCACCAAGAACACACTCTAAAGATCACAATGAAAATCACAGGAGTGTGTTAGGGAAACAAACCAAGAGCTCAATGAGTGATGAACCGTGTCTCTCCAATGATCCAAAGGGTATCCTCAAGGGATTGATCTTTGTTGCATTTGATTTCGTGGAGAGATGTGTTTTTGAGGCTCTTGGGAGGTGTGACAGCGCAGGGGGTTGAGAGGGTTTTGAAGATGGGCCGTGTACACCTATTTATTTGGGATTCCCAAAAGTAACCGTTAGGGTTTAGGAATATCACACTAGTCCGTGGTGGACACCGGACTAGTCCGGTGTGCTGTGTGTAGCAAACCCTAGGTGTCCCAAAATATCGTACTAGTCCGACAGAGAGCGTACTTGTTCAATTTTGGTTCAGAAAATCTTTGGACTAGTCTGATGTATATCGGACTTGTCCGGAAAAGTGAAACCCTAAGTCAATTGGGGACAAGTCCGCACTTGGAGGACTTGTCTGATTCAGGTCAGAGGGTTTTTCGGACTAGTCCGTGCTAATATCGGACTTGTCCAATTTTGTGCAACTTGTGAAGAGTTTGGAGGACTAGTCCGCACTGGGGAGGACTAATCCGATTCTAGTCAGAGAGATATCAGACTAGTCCGTGGTCATATCGGACTTGTCTGATCTTGTGCAGAAAGAAATCGTACTAGTCCGAGGTCAGTCGGACTAGTCTGGTCCTGTATAAATATGTGCAATGTGTGTGATTATTTGTGCTTAAGCTCTTGGGATGTGTTTCCTTAGCAACACAATGATCTACTACACTTGTTTCTTGAGCTCTTTTCCGCATTGTTACTCATTCACCTTTCTTTTTGGCACCTTGCTCATTTTCTCATTAGAACCTGTGCTCATCTCAACAAAGTGGTTAGGATCTCATTTGCTTGTCATAAATCATCCAAAACCCACAAGGGATTCCTAGATGCACTTTCAATCTCCCCCCTTTTGGTGATTGATGACAACCAATTGAGATTTCACAAAATATGATAAAAAGTTGAAATTTTCATAAAGTGTGCACATATGAGTTTAAAATAAATTAAGCAATGAAAACATGATCCATATGTGCACTCTTTATGGTGGGATGCAGAACTAAGTGTATAGAAGCAATAATCATGATGAGAATGACATAATTAACATCAACACATCAACAACAAGCATATGTGTCATTCATATAGCAAAATCACAGATTTCATCAATATTGTGATAAGTAGTTCAAAACATTGCATCACAGGACCAAAAACATTAAAAGAGCATATTAAGAATTTTACAACCCACAAAATAGACAAAAGACATAGAAAGAAGCTCTCCTCGCATCCTACAGCTAAAACCTAAGAATCCCCCTCAATCTCTCCCCCTTTGGCATCAAGACACCAAAAAGAAGGAGAGGAGGGACCTAAAGTCTTCAAGCCTCGCTATAGGTCCACTCGTCATCTTCATCTTCATCCTCTAGCTGATGAGGAGGGGGGGAGGAGGAGGAGGAGTGGAACCACTCGAGTCCCCAATGGCAAAATAGGCGAGCTCGAAGGGAGTCAGGGGCACGAGCTCGGTGAAATCAGAGTTGGAGTCATCAGAAATTACTGGAGATCCAATGGGCTCGATCTTGAGCTTTTGGCAAATCTACTTTACATTCTCCTTGACATATCGTATGTCAGCCTTTCTTTTCTTGTTGAGCTTGTGGGCCTTCACTTTGGCCTTTTTGCAGGAGGCAAAAATGGCAGTCAGGTACTTCAGGGTACCACTTGGGGACGCCTTTTGAGTAGGGGCCCTAGTGGCGGGAGCAGCCCTGGCTCTGACACTAGCTCTGGCTGGAGCCTCAGGGCTGGAAGCCGGAGATGGTGCAGCTTGAATACTTGGCTGTTGAGGCATCTGGGGCCTCAACGGAAGGTGCTCCACGTCCTTGACGAACTCTATTCATGTGACCTTCTCAATCATAAACATGAGGTAAGGTGCGTAGCCACAGGACCTATTCGGCGTGCAGGAGATGTTGACCATGTCGTTCTAGATATAGTCAAAGACATCAAATTTCCTGTCTTTGCTAATGACCTTCATTAAGGTCCTGAGGTACCCCTGCACACTTCCAGCATCCCCATCCTTGGGGGCAATTGTCTTCCTTAAAACCCTGTTCAACACCGCAAAGAAAGGCTTCATATTCTTGGTAGAAGGGGGGTTGAACTTGGAGTTGGGTTCATAGAGAAACTTCATCCTATCCTTCTCAATGACACCAATGTTGTGGATGATCAGGTTGTCATTGCTTGAGGTGTCAAGATGCAGCAATCTTGCAAATTCTTCATAGGTAATGGTGTACTTGGATCCGTGAGTCATCCAAGTCACCCGCTCTTCCTCGTCACTAGCAAAGTGGCACATTGCATAGAACTGCGCGATGACCTCATCATTCCAATTGTTCCTAAAAGATAAGAGGTCCCTCAGACCATACCTTTCCATTGCCAAGACCACCGCAACATAGGGTGAGCAGTCCTTCTTCTCAAAGTGCGCCCAATCTATCCATTGGCTACGCACCACTGGCGATTTCATTGGGAGATAGACGGTCTTGTAGAAATCTGCATGAAAATTGCTCCAAAACCTCCCATCGGCAGCTTGCTTCGGACGGCTATAACAATCAACATTCCTGAACTTGGCCGCCGTGTCACTGCCCTTTCCGTTGAATCTCTCCTCTGCAGGGTCCCTAGCCCCTTCTTTTGGAGCTGACAGCTTTAGGGGGCCAATCGGGCCCGTTGCAATTCCTTTGCCCATGCCCATGGCTTGGCGAGGGCCACCTCCACCAGAAGCCTTGGATATTGGCTTCTTCACAAGCACCTTCCTTCGAGCCTGGGAGGAGCGGTAGCCGGCTCAGATGGGCGCTCTTGGCGCTTCTTGCTTAGGCTTGTCGAGGACCGAAGCACGGCTTCATGGTCCATCTCGGCCTCGAAGTCAGAGAATTCATCGTTGGTGCTCGACATTGTCCTGAGAATAGATTTCACAAGGCATTGATGAGAATAGATGGCAAGGAGTTGCATTGAGGAATTGAGAAGTTAGGGTTGAGTCCAGAAAAATCGGACTAGTCTGGTGTACAGGCACGGACTAGTCCAGTTGACCGGACTTGTCCGTGCATGGGCCGGACTAGTCTGATGTTCAACCTCTAGAACTAACTATGAGAAAAATGGTAATTCCTAATGCAAAACTAGCTTAGCATCAATGTAATACACCAAGGAAGCATGTACATGATGGATGGAACCAAGCTAGTTGATCACAAACGAAGAAAATAGCAATTTCTAGGGTTAGGGAGGAAAATTTATTGAAATTGCTTGATTCGCGGAGATGTAGGTGTTGAAGGATCAGACAAGTCTGTGGTCTTCAATCCCTATGCAAAGAGGGTCAATTTCCACCCAAACTTGTGAAGTTTTGATGGAGGAAACGAAGAATCGCCTTGGGGAGCTCGAGCTTGGAGAGAGAGAGCCTGAGGAAAGTGTGGGGTGAGCAAGATTAGGGTATGGCGGCGGCTCGGGTTAAGGACACGAAAAATCGGACAAGTCCTAAAATTATCAGACTAGTCCGAACTTTTCCATAGACTATATCGGACTAGTCCATGGTCTGTCGGACTAGTCCGGCCTAACCGTCACACTGCGGACTAGTCGGCACGGGCGAACTAGTCTGGGCAACCACGGACTAGTCCATGGTCACCAGGGAAGAAATGCTTAGCCCATTCATATATATCGGAAGGTACTTATTTAGAAAATAGGGAGGCGAATCAAATCAAATAATCTTGATGAATATGATCAGTAAGCATACAACAATCAAGCAATGATCATAATTCACCAAGATCTAGTAATTGACATAGTTTTTAGGAAAAATTTGGAGAGAAGATTTTCACAACACAATCAATAAATTTTGAAGATAGCATTCAGGTATACAAGATTTCAAGCCACACTCCGAGAATCGAGGATATTAAGTTCATTTCAGAGCTCACAAAAGCGTTTTTCATCAAGTGGTTTGGTGAATATATCGGCTAGTTGCTTTTCGGTATTGACATGTGAAATGGCTATGTCTCCCTTCATTGAATGGTCTCTCAAAAAGTGATGCCGGATGTCAATGTGTTTGGTCCTAGAGTGCTCAACAGGATTATGGGCAATTTCAATGGCACTCTCATTATCACAAAGTAGTGGAATGAAGTTCATATTGTAACTGTAATCCCTTAGAGTTTGTCGCATCCTAAAGAGTTGTGCACAACAACTCCCGGATGTAACATACTCCGCTTCGGCCGTGGATAGGGCAATGGAGTTTTGTTTCTTGGAGGACCAAGAAACTAGGGATCTACCTAGGAATTGGCATGTACCGGAGGTACTTTTTCTATCTACTTTGCATCCGACATAATCTGCATCGGAGTAACAAATGAGATTAAATTTGGAACCTTTGGGATACCAAAGGCCTAGGTTGGGTGTATGAACTAAATACCGCAAGATTCTCTTAACAGCTGTCAAATGACACTCTTTTGGGTTGGCTTGAAACTTTGGACACAAGCATACACTCAACATAATATGTGGCCTAGATGCACATAAGTAGAGTAGTGATCCAATCATGGAGCGATATGCCTTTTGATCGACGTTTGGTCCATTTTCATTGAGATCCAAGCGGCCATTCGTTGCCATAGGAGTCTTTATGGGCTTCGCCTTGTCCATTCCAAACTTCTTGAGTATGTCTTGAGTATACATAGTTTTGCTTATGAACGTCCCTTCCTTTTGTTGCCTCACTTAGAATCCCAAGAAGTACTTTAGCTCTCCCATCATAGACATCTCAAACCTATCTATCATAATTTTACTAAATTCCTTATAGAAAGATTTATTAGTTGAACCAAACATTATATCATCAACATAAATTTGACAAACAAAGAGATCATTGTCAAGGTTCTTTGTAAACAATGTGTAATCTACTTTACCAATCTCAAAACCATTTTTAATTAAGAAATCTCTAAGACACTCATAGCAAGCTCTAGGAGCTTGTTTGAGGCTGTAGAGAGCCTTACGCAATTTAAATACGTGGTTGGGGAACTCTTCATCTTCAAGCCCGGGGGATTGCTCCACATACACCTCCTCCTTGATTGGTCCGTTGAGGAAGGCGCTTTTCACATCCATTTGATAGAGCTTGAAATCATGGTGAGTAGCATATGCAAGTAATATTCTAATAGACTCAAGTCTAGCTACTGGAGCAAAGGTTTCATCGAAATCCAAACCTTTGACTTGTGAATACCCTTTGACCACAAGTCGTGCCTTGTTCCTTGTCACCATCCCGTGTTCGTCTTGTTTGTTGCGGAAGACCCATTTGGTGTCGACGATGTTGGACTTGGGTCTTTCGACTAGTTCCCACACCTCGTTTCGCTTGGAATTGTTAAGTTCTTCTTGCATGGCCACTACCCAATCCGGATCCTTCAATGCATCCTCAATCTTGCGCGGTTCCAAAAAGGATACAAAAGAATAGTGCTCACAAAAATTAGCTATGCGTGATCTAGTAGTTACTCCCTTTTGGATGTCACCGATGATGTTGTCGATTGGGTGATTCCTTTGGATGCATTGGTGCACTCTTGGGTGTGGTACTTGTTGTCTTGAATCTTCATGATCATCTTCTTCTCCCCGTAAATAGTTGTCCTCATTGACTTGTAGGTCATTTTCGTCTTCTTGAGGTTGATCTTGTATGGAAGCTCCACCTTGATCATTGGCCTCCTCTTGTGGTTCATTTTCCTCATGCATATGTAGAGGTGGCTCTTGTGGTCGAACATCGCCTAATGTCATTCTTCTCAATGCTTGACAATGAGCTTCTTCTCTATCTAGCACACATGGATCAACTTGCTCCTTTTGGGAGCCATTAGTTTCATTGAACACTACGTCACATGCTGCTTCAACAAGTCCGGAGGTCTTGTTGAAGACATGATAGGCGTACGTGTTTGAATCATAACCAAGCAAGAAACCTTCATCGGACTTCGAAGCGAACTTTGACGTCCTAGGCTTCTTGTTCCAAATATAGCATTTGGAACCAAAAACTCGAAAATATGAAATATTAGACTTGTTACTGGTGAGTAGCTCATAGGATGTCTTCTTGAGTAGTCGATGAAGATAAAGTCGATTTATGACGTTGCAAGCGGTGTTGACTGCTTCTGCCCAAAATCGATCTGAGGTCTTGTACTCATCGAGCATTGTTCTCGCCGTCTCTATGAGGGTTCGGTTCTTCCTTTCGGCAACTCCGTTTTGTTGAGGGGGGTAAGGTGCTGAAAATTCATGGTTTATGCCTTCTTCATCTAGGTACTCCTCAACTTGTGTGTTCTTGAACTCCGTGCCATTGTCGCTTCAAATGTTCTTGATTGTCAATGAAAACTCATTTTGAGCACGCATGAAAATTTTCTTCAAGATTCCTCGTGTTTCTGCCTTATCATGTAAAAAGAAAACCCAAGTGAAGCGAGAAAAGTCATCAACAACTACTAAGCCATATTTGTTACTGCCTATGCTTATGTAAGCAATTGGACCGAATAGGTCCATGTGGAGTAGCTCAAGCGATCTTGTTGTAGTCATGACGTTCTTAGCGAGATGGGGTGCTCCAACTTGCTTCCCGGCTTGGCACGCGCCACAAAGCCTGTCTTTCTCAAAAACAACATCCTTCAAAATGAAAGTGCATCAAGGAATCTCTTGTGGGTTTTGGATGATTTATGACAAGCAAATGATATCCTAACCTATTTGTTGAGATGAGCACAGGTTTTAATAGCAAAATAAGCAAAGTACCAAAAAGAAGGGAGAATGGGGAGCAAAGTGGAAATGAGCTCAAGGAAGAAGAATAGTAGATCATTGTGTATGGAGTGTGTTAAGGAAACACACCCCAAGAGCTCAATCACAATTAAATACACATATTGCACAAAGTTATACAGGAACGGACTAGTCTGAATGTCACCGGACTAGTCGATATCCTCTCTGCACAAAATCGGACAAGTCCGATATCCATCGGACTAGTCCGATATCTCTCTGACTAGAATTGGACTAGTCCTCCCCAGTGCTCAAAACACTTCACAAGTCACACAAAATCGGACAAGTCCGATCACCACCGAACTAGTCCGATATCCATTTTGATCCAAATCGGACATGTCCGATATTAGCACGGACTAGTCCGATAAACCTTCTGACCTAAATCGGACAAGTCCTCCAAGTGCGGACTTGTCACCCCATTCACTTAGGGTTTCACATGTCTGGACAAGTCCGATAACTATCGGACTAGTCCGAAGATTTCCAAAAGAGAAATCGGACAAGTCCGCCCCTAGCCGGACTAGTCCGATATTTCAGGACACTTAGGGTTTGCTACACCTGGCACACCGGACTAGTCCGGTGTCCACCATGGACTAGTCCGATCTTTCTAAACCCTAACGGTAACTTTTAGAAACCCCATATAAATAGAGGTGCACGGCCCAACTTTTAACACTCTCGAACCCTAGCGCCGTCACACCTCCCAAGAGCCTCAAAAACCACATCTCTGCACGAAATTAAGTGCAACAAAGATCAATCCTTTGAGGATTCACTCTAGATCATTGGAGAGACACGTTCAAAACGCATTGAGCTCTTGGTTTGATTCTCTAACACACTCCTGTGATTTCATTGTAATCTTTTGAGTATGTTCTTGGTGGTATTTCGTATTGTAATCTAAGGGAGCTCTCAACGTGTGAGAAGGCCCCATTGAATTCGGTTATTCACCCTTTGTGATAAGTGGAAGAGGATTGGCCTTCGTGGCGATCCGACGAGGATAGGGTTGGAGAAGACCCGGTCCTTTTGTGGACTCCTCAACGTGGATGTAGGTTGCCTCTGTGGGAACCGAACCACGGGATAAATCTCTTGTGTTCTTGTTTTGTGTTCATCGTTATTTACATTATATCAATCTAGGGTTTCATTTAATCCTACTCACTTTACGTTGAAATATCAAATTTAAGATTGAATTGTGATATACCCTAGTACATAATCTTGCAACACATAAACTACAAGTATATTTCCGCTGCTACGCCCTAGAATCAAACTTAATAAATCAAACTTGATCAACCTAGTCCGTACACTCCAGACTAGTCCGCACTTTACCGAACTAGTCCGGTATCTCTAGTTTTGAACTGGTTGATTAAGTGTTGCAGGTTCCGACAAATTTTCAAAAAGGCCTATTCACCCCCCCCTCTAGGCCACATTCAATTGGTATCAGAGAAGGTTCTTCAAGAAAGAGACTAATCGCTCGAATAAGGTCATGTCAGACATGAAGGACATCCACAAGAGCAACAACCAAGAAAAGGTTGATGATGAAAAGAACCTCAAGGTGGAGAAGCTCCTCAAAGCCATTCAAGACTTCAAGGACGACAATGAGGAGACGCTAGAACTAAAGGTGCTCCTAAGAAAGAATACACTTTCCAAAGGGAAAGTGAAGATTGAAGAAAAGAAGAAGGGGAGTAGTCGCACCGACTACTCCCGATATCCTTCTGACTATGATCGTCTCAATTCCAATAATAATCATTATTTGTCTATCACACTTGGAAAAGCCCAACATTTCGATGGAAGTGATTACTCAATGTGGAGGCAAAATATGAAAATGCATCTAATTTCCCTCAATCCAAGTTTATGGCATATTGTGTGCACAGGGATAGATATCCCGGACGACGACGAAGAGCTCACACCAAGCCAAGAGCAGGCTATTCATCGAAATGCTCAAGCCGCGGCAGTAATTAACTCTTCGCTTAGTCGGCACAAGTTGACCAAGGTGGATGGACTCAAGATTGCTAAGAAGATTTGGGACACACTGCAAACTGCACATGAAGGTGACCATCATGTGCGTGAAGCAAAGATCGAAATGATCGAAGGCGAATTGGGATGATTCGCAATTGAAGAAGACGAGTCACCCCAGGACATGTACAATCGATTGAAGACACTCGTCAACAAGGTCACATCATACGGAACTAAGAAGTGGAATGACCACGAGGTGGTAAAGCTCATAATTAGAGCTTTCATGCCTCACAACGTCACCCTATGCTCCATGATCAGAGAAAGCCCCGAATACAAAATGATGACTCCAGATGAATTTCTTGGAAAGATCATCAACTTCGAGATGATGGAAAAACAAGCAAAGCATGTCAAGGAGATTGCCGACCTCACCTCGGCAAAGAAGAAAGGGGTTGCTTTAAAGTCCACCCTCAAGCCCTTATCTAAAGAAGCTAGAGAAGCACAACTAGAAGAAGACAGTGACGACGAGAGCAGTGAATTAGATGAAGAATACATGATATTGTTCATGAAGAAATTCAAGAGAATAATGAAGAAAAGATGAGGCGCAAAATCAATTGAAGGAAAGTACTAGGAAAGAACAAAGCCAAAGTTGAGGCGGGCATGCTATAATTGTGGTGAGTATAGCCACTTTATAGTCGATTGCCCATATGAAGAGAACAAGAAAAAGACTAAAGAAGCCAAGCCTCAACCCAAGAAATTCTTCAAGAAGAAGAAGAAACAAGCCGAACAAGCTCACATAGGGAAGGAGTGGGACTCAAATGATGAGTCCTCATCATCCGAAGAAGAAAAGATGGCTAGCGTAGCCATCGAGAAGACATCCAAGAAGTCTACTCTCTTCCCTAAACTCGGCACAAGGAAGGGAGATGGCACTTGCCTTATGGAAAAGGAAGGTAAACGCAAGGTAACCATTAAACCTCCTTCCGTGCATTCCTATTCTAGTGATGATGAAATCAATAGTGATAATGAGGATATGCTTGTTGGACTAGATAGGAAAACTGCCATAAAAATGAAATTTTTTACTTGCAACTTGTTGAGAAGGAGAGGTTGATACATCGTCAAGAGTACATGATCATCTCCCAGAAGGAGGAATATGTCGAACTTGACAAGCTTCTAGAACTTCAAAAGGAACGAAGCATTTCACTAGAGCTTGAGTTAGCTTCATGCAAGGAAACTTGCTTGGAGATAACCGACTCAAATGCTACAATCAAAGACCAACTTGCTGATATGATCAAGGTTAACAAGATCCTTGAAGTGCAGGTTGAGTCACTCAAGCAAGGTGAACCTTCTTCCTCTTCAAGTTCACCTCCTCAACCCACTAAAACTGAGTTTGCTCATGCTTGTACATGTAAGAAAGTTGACACCAGTTTGAAGGACGAGCCAACCTCTACAAAGGATAAACATCCTGCCCAAAGTGGCATATTTGATAAGGAGAAGATCAAATATGCACGTAGTGCATACTTGGTCAAAAGACCTCCAAATGTCAAATATGGCATTGGTTACTCTTATGGTGAAAAGCAACATGCTAGAAGCCATAAGAATAACAAGGAGAGGATTACCTTTGTAAAGGGAAGACCCTCTCAAACTGGAAAGTCAAAGATTAAGACAGTAATCACACATGAACACCGGACTAGTCCGGTTGGTGTCCAGACATGTCCGGTCCTCCGGACAAGTTCGACCTCCCAGACTACTCCTGTACATAAACAACAACAGTTATTGTTTAGAACTTTTGATGCCTCGTATGTCTTAATAAAAAATAATTTTGGCAAAGTTTATGCTTATTATGTTGGGCCACACCATGAGAACACCAAGTCTCATGTGTGGGTGCCCAAATGTCTTGTAACTAACCTCCAAGGACCCAAGCAAGCTTGGGTACCTAAAACCAAAGCATAATTTGTTTTTGCAGGCCTATTCCTCCGGTGGATCTAAATGGGTGCTAGACAGTGGCTGCACCAACCATATGATCGGAGAAAGAAGAATGTTCGTTGAATATGAAGAGATTGAGGATCCAAATGAGGGCATCTATTTTGGAGATAATAGTCAAGGAAAGGTGCTCGGTACCGGTAAAATTGCAATATCTTCTAAACACACACATTCTCATGTCTTACATGTTGAATCCTTAGATTATAACCTACTGTCCATATCTCAATTATGTGACAAAGGTTATAATTGCTTGTTCACTAACGAGGGTGTGACTGTTTCTCGGAGGAGTGATGGTTCCGTTGCATTCAAGGATATGTTAAAGGGAAAGCTCTATCTTGTTGACTTCAACAAGGATAAAGCTGAACTTGACACATGCTTGATTGCAAAAACCAACATGGGTTGGCTGTGGCATAGACAGCTAGCGCATGTTGGCATGAGGAACCTTCAAAAACCCCTCAAGGGCGATCACATCCGAGGTTGAAAGGATGTTGTGTTTGAGAAAGACAGGCCTTGTAGCACGTGCCAGGCCAGGAAGCAAGTTGGAGCACCTCACCCCGCCAAGAACGTCATGACTACAACAAGACCGCTCGAGCTACTACACATGGACTTGTTTGGTCCAATTTCCTACATAAGCATCGACGTTAACAAATATGGTTTAGTATTTGTTGATGATTTTTCTCGCTTCACTTGGGTTTTATTTTTGCATGATAAGTCAGAAACATATGGAATACTCAAGAAGTTCTTCAAGCGAGCTCAAAATGAACTCTCATTAACAATCAAGAACATTCGAAGCGACAACGGCACGGAGTTCAAGAACACACAAGTGGAGGAGTACCTTGATGAAGAAGGCATAAAAAACGAATTCTCAGATCCGTACTCCCCACAACAAAACAGAGTTGCTGAAAGAAAGAACCAAACTCTCATAGAGATGGCAAGAACAATGCTCGATGAGTAGAAGACCTCGGATCGATTTTGGGCGGAAGCGATTAACACCGCTTGCCACGCCGTAAATCGACTTTATCTTCATCGACTACTCAAGAAGACATCCTATGAGCTACTTACCGGTAACAAACCCAATATTTCATATTTTCGAGTTTTCGGTTCTCCCTGTTATATTTTGAACAAGAAGCCCAGGACTTCAAAGTTCGCATTGAAGTCCGATGTAGGTTTCTTGCTTAGTTATGATTCGAACACTTACGCCTATCGTGTTTTCAACAAGACCTCCGGACTTGTTGAAGTAGCACGTGACGTAGTGTTCGATGAGACTAACGGCTCCCAAAAGGAGCAAGTTGATCCATGTGTACTAGGTAAAGAAGAAGCTCCATGTCAAGCATTGAAAAGAATGACCTTAGGTGAAGTTCGACCACAAGAGTCACCTCTACACATGCATGAGGAAGAGGAACCAGAAGAGGAGGTCAAAGATCAAGGGGGAGCTCCCACACAAGATCAACCACAAGATTACGAAGATAATCAACAAGTCAACAAAGGCAACCATTTAGGGGGAGAAGAAGATGATCATGAAGATACAACGCCTCAAGTGCCACACCCAAGAGTACACCAATGCATCCAAAGGGATCACCCAATCGACAATATCATTGGTGACATCCAAAAAGGAGTAACCACTAGATCTCGTATAGCTAACTTTTGTGAGAACTATTTGTTTGTATCCTTTTTGGAACTGCGCAGGGTTGAGGATGCATTGAAAGATCCGGACTGGGTGGTGGCAATGCAAGAAGAATTGAACAACTTCAAGCAGAACGAGGTGTGGGAACTCATGGCAAGACCCAATGCGAACATTGTCGGCACCAAGTGGGTCTTCCGCAACAAACAAGACGAACACGGGGTGGTGACAAGGAACAAGGCACGACTTGTGGCCAAAGGGTATTCACAAGTCGAAGGTTTGGATTTTGATGAGACCTTTGCTCCAGTAGCTAGACTTGAATCTATTAGAATATTACTTCCATATGCTACTTACCATGATTTCAAGTTGTATCAAATGGATGTGAAAAGCGCCTTCCTCAACGGACCAATCAAGGAGGAGGTGTATGTGGAGCAACCCCCCGAGTTTGAAGATGAAGAGTTTCCCAACCACGTATACAAATTGCGTAAGGCTCTCTACGGCCTCAAACAAGCTCCTAGAGCTTGGTATGAGTGTATTAGAGATTTCTTAATTGAAAATGGCTTTAAGATTGGCAAAGTAGATTATACACTATTTACAAAGAATTTTGACAATGATCTTTTTATTTGTCAAGTTTATGTTGATGATATAATCTTTGGGTCAACTAATCAATCTTTTTGTGAGGAATTTAGTAAAATCATGACAGATAGGTTTGAAATGTCAATGATGGGAGAACTAAAGTACTTCTTGGGATTCCAAGTGTGGCAACAAAAGTAAGGGGCGTTCATAAGACAAACCAAGTACACGCAAGACATACTTAAGAAGTTTGGTATGGACAAGGCGAAGCCTATAAAGACTCCCATGGCAACAAATGGCCACTTGGATCTCAATGAAGATGGACCTAGCGTCGACCAAAAGGTATATAGCTCCATGATTGGATCTCTACTCTATTTATGTGCATCTAGGCCAGACATTATGTTGAATGTATATTTGTGTGCAAGGTTTCAAGCCAATCCTAAGGAGTGTCACTTGACAGCCGTAAAAAGGATCTTGAGATATTCAGTTCATACACCCAACCTTGGTCTTTGGTACCCAAAAGGTTCAAAATCCAATCTCATTGGTTACTCCGATGCAGATTATGCCGGGTGCAAAGTAGATAGAGAAAGCACCTCCGGTACATGCCAATTCCTAGGGAGATCCTTAGTTTCTTGGTCCTCCAAGAAACAAAATTCCATTGCCTTATCCACAGCCGAAGCGGAGTATGTTGCAGCTGGGAGTTGTTGTGCACAACTCCTTGGGATGCGACAAACTCTAAGGGATTACGGTTACAATATGAACTGTATTCCACTCCTTTGTGACAATGAGAGTGCCATCAAAATTGCCCACAACCCAGTTGAGCACTCTAGAACTAAACACATAGATATAAGACATCACTTTTTGAGAGATCATTCCATGAAAGGAGATATAGCCATTTCCCATGATAACACCCAAAAGCATTTGGCTGACATATTCACCAAGCCACTTGATGAAAAGTGCTTTTGTGAACTCTTAAATAAGCTAAACATCCTTTATGCTCGGAGTGTGGCTTCAAATGTTTCATACCTATATGAATTCTTCAAAAATATGTTGATTGGATTGTGAAAATCATCTCTCTCAATTTTCTTCCGAAACTATGTTAATCATTAGATCTTGGTGAATTATGATCATTGTTTGATTGTTGTATGCTTACTGATCATATTCATCAAGATTATTTGATTTGATTTGCCTCCCTATTTTCTAAATATGTACCTTCAAATATATATGAATGGGCTAAGGAATTCTTGCCTGGTGACCACGGACTAGTTCGTGGTTACCCGGACTAGTCCACCCATGCAGACTAGTCCGCAGAGTGCCGGTTAGGCTGGACTAGTCCGGTAGACCACGGACTAGTCCGATATAGTCCTATGAAAAAGTTCGGACTAGTCCGGTCATCTCCGGACTTGTCCGATTTTTCGTGTCCATAACCCTAGCCGCCGCCAAACCTTAATTTCCTCACCTCCACTCTTGCCTCTCGCGTTCTCTCTCTTCCACTCGAGCTCCCAAGGCGATTCCTTGATTTCTCCATCGGAACTTCGCAAGTTTGGGTGGAATTTTATCGTCATCGCATCGGGATTGAAGTTCTCGGACAAGTCCGGACTTCAACAACCTCATCTCCAAGTTCCAATCGATTTCTTTGGTAATTTTCACTCAAACCCTAGAAATTCCAAATTTATTCATTGTTGATCGAATAGCCTAGCATATTTCACTATATACAAGCCTCCTTCATGTATTACGTGTATGCTATGCTTGTTGTGCATTAGGAATCAATATTTGTCCAGTCGCTTAGGTTTCTGAGTATGAATACCAGACTAGTCCGCTCCATGCATGGACAAGTCCGATCACCCGGACTAGTCCGTGCCTGTACACCGGACAAGTCCGATTTTTCTGAAATCAAAACCTAACTTTTCAATTCCTCAATGCAATTCCTTGCCATCCTTTCACACCTATGCCTTGTACCATTCATTCTCAATCATTCCACTCATTCTCAAGTCATGTCGAGCTCCAACAATGAAGTCTCCGACTTTGAGGTTGAGATGGACCACGAGGTGGCACCTCGGACCTCGACGAGTCTTGGCAAGAAGCACCAAGAGAGATCTTCCAAGCCAGCTCCGTCTCCTCCACAGGCTCAGAGGAAAGTGCTAGCAAAGAAGCCGGCCTCCAAGGTGCCAGCTTCTAGGGCTACCACCAGTGATGGCCCTAGCTCGGCAAGTGCGCGCCTAGCCAAAGGCAAGGGCAAAGGGATAGCGACGGGTCCATTTGGCCCGTTGAAGCTCCATGCTCCGAGGGAAGGGGTCTAGGACCCTACTGGAGAAGTTTAATGGGAAGGGCAGTGATTCGGCGGCAATGTTCAGAAGCATTGATTGGTATGGCCGACCGAAGCAAGCTGCCGACGAAAGATTTTGGTGCAACTTCCATGCAGATTTCTACAAATATATGTATCTCCCAATGAAGACACCGGTTGTGCGCAGTCAATGGATTGATTGGGCACACTTTGAGAAGAAGGGCTGCTCCCCGTTCACTGAAGTGGTCGAAGCCATTGAGAGGCATGGCCTGAAGGATCTCTTTGCCTTCAGGAACAACTGGAATGATGAGGTTATTGCGCTATTCTTTGCGACATGCCACTTCTCGGGTGAAGATGAGGAAAGTGTTACTTGGATGACTCATGGATCCAAGTACAGTATCACCCAAGAAGATTTTGCAAGCCTGCTTCACCTTGACACCTCAAGATCTGACTGCTTGATCATCCACAACATAGGTGTCATTGAGAAGGATAAGATGAAGTTCCTCTATGAGCCAAACTCCAAGTTTAACCCTCCATCCACGAAGAACATGAAGCCATTCTTTGTAGTGCTCAACAGAGTCTTGAGGAAGACCATCGCTCCTAAAGATGGAGATGCCGGGAGTGTGCAGGGTTATCTCCGGACATTGATGAGAGTGATAAGCAAGGGACGCCAGTTTGATGTGGCGGACTACATCTGGAATGACATGGTTAACATATCCTGCACACCCAACAGATCTTGTGGGTATGCCGCATATCTGATGTTTGTGATCGAGAAGGTCACCGGGATTGAATTTGTCAAGGATATGGAGCATCTACCCCTGAGGCCTCAGATGCCTCAGAAGCCAAGTATCCAGGCTGCTCCCTCGCTGGCCTCCAGTCCTGAGGCACTGGCAAGAAGGACTGAAGATGCAAGAGCTGCCCCTGCCAGTAGGGAAGCCCCTCAAAGGGGATCAGCCAGTGGGATCTTCAAATACCTGGCTGCCATCTTCGCTTCCTTCCAAAAGGCCGAAGTAAAGGCCGATAAGCTCAACAAGAGAAGAAAGGAAGATATGAAGTATGTGAAGGCAAATGTGAAGCAAATTTGCCAGAAACTGGAGATCGAACCCATTGGGTCTCCAATAATATCTGAAGATTCAGACTCATACTTCACCGAGCTTGGGCCCTTGACCCCCTCCGAGCTTGCCTACTTTGGCATTGCGGGCTCGAGTGACTATGCACCTCCTCCTCCTCCTCCTCCTCCTCATCAGGCTGAAGATGAAGATGACAAAGACGACGATGAGAGGACTTACAGCGAAGAGTGAAGACCTTAGGACCCTCCTCTCCTTATTTTTGGTGTCTTGATGCCAAAGGGGGATTGATTGAGGGGGAGTCTTAGCCTTAGCTGTAGGATGCGAGGAGAGAGATCTCTTGTATGCTTTTGACTATTTTGTGGGTTGTAAAGCTTTAACTATGTTCTTAAGTTAATTATGGTTCTATGATGCAATGTTATGATCTTTTAAGTAGTAATTGTTGAGTTGTATGATTTTGCTCCTAGAATGACATATATGCTTGCTTTTGATTGATTAATGTCATTTATGTCATTATCATTGTTTCAACATACTTAGTCATGCATCCCACCATAAAGAATGCACATATGGATTATGCTTTCACTTTTTGATGTATTTTAGACCCATATGTGCATGCTTCATGAAAATCTAAATTTTTATCGCATTGTGTGAAATCTCAATTGGTTGTCATCAATCACCAAAAAGGGGGAGATTGAAAGTGCATCTAGGAATCCCTTGTGGGTTTTGGATGATTTATGACAAGCAAATGAGATCCTAACCTATTTGTTGAGATGAGCACAGGTTTTAATAGCAAAATAAGCAAAGTGCCAAAAAGAAGGGAGAATGAGGAGCAAAGTGGAAATGAGCTCAAGGAAGAAGAATAGTAGATCATTGTGTATGGAGTGTGTTAAGGAAACACACCCCAAGAGATCAATCACAATTAAACACACAAATTGCACAGAGTTATACAGGACCGGACTAGTCCGAATGTCACCGGACTAGTCCGATATCCTCTCTGCACAAAATCGGACAAGTCCGATATCCATCGGACTAGTCCGATATCTCTCTGACTAGAATCGACTAGTCCTCCCCAATGCGGACTAGTCCTCAAAACACTTCAAAAGTCACACAAAATCGGCAAGTCCTGTTGGTGTTTGGATCCGGCAGATCTCACGACACTACCTTTGGTAGATCAAGGAGTTGTAATTTGGTAATGGGCGCGCAGAGATTCAAGAAGGTGAAAGACAAGTGTACATAGAGATTTACGTGGTTTGGGCCGCCTGAGCGTAATACCCTACTCCACAGGGTGTGTTGGTGTTGTATTAAGCGTGTGAGTCTAGAAGAAGCTCTAGAAGAAGAAGCTCATCTAGCTCAGAGAGTTCAGTAGTAGTCTGGAACCGTCCCTTGTGTATCGTCGACCAATCCTTTTATAGTACAAGGACTGGTTGTTACACCGTTAGCCTGGCCCGACATGTGGCCCCGACGGTTACACATGCTTGATACACCATTAATGAGGTTAATTACCCTTAATAGCCTGGTAATGGGTCTTAACAGTGCTGTTACCAGTATTAAGGGTCATCCGATCGTGTGTCATTAATATGGCATTAATGATACTTAATCAGATCTTGAAGTCTTTGATTGTTCCTTGAAGGTCCGGAGTTGTTGGGGGGTCCACCAGTCTGATTGTTGAAGTTGAAGGTCCGACGGTTGCCACGTGGTAGCTCCGGAGCTTACCGTCGTGGACGGGTAGTTCCGGTTGTGTTGGACACGTGTCAGTACCAGAGCTTCCCTCAGTCTGGGGTTAGGTTCGGGGGTGCCGTACTAGTATTCCGTCTGGAGCTTTCCCATGTGTGGGTGATAGCTCTGGCCTTATGATACACGTGGCGGCCCTGGGACTAACCATGTCAGGGAAGCAGGTCCGGTTACACCTGACATGTGGGGCCTTTGGAGGTCTTCAAATCTGGTAGATGGAGTTTCTTAGTGATCTTTACAATCCCAAGGGGTATCTGGTACGTAAGGTACCGACAGTGGCCCCCTGGGCCCACCTCCAGGAGAGACCTTTTGGATGAAGTCATTCTGCCGGAGGTGGGTCCATTCTACGGTTTTTGAGCCATGTCTTCAAGGTTCTTCGGACGTGCTGTTGGCGACAGTTCGCAGTTAAACCTCTGCCGTGTGGCATATCCAGGAGGCGGCGGGTGAGATCTCAGTGTGCGGATCTCACGCAATTGAAGGTCGCCGGTTCCTGATACGAAAATCGTATCGGTTCCGCGTGCCCTGTCAGGCTGCCGCCTTCGGGTTTCCGGCCTTTCATGATGACAACCGTTCGCCTGGGGTAAGAACCTCGACTTGATCGTCAGGGTGGCCCTGGGCTCCCTTGTCACTGGCCGGGTGAAGTTTTTGACTGGTATCGTCGGTTCCTCTGCGGTTTCAATCCAAGCGTTGTGGGGGCTTACTTAAGAAGGAAAGCATGCATCGTTTGGGGTTCTTTACGCCTTCCATTCGAACTTGCGCTCAAACCTTCCAAACTTTCGCTTTCCTTTCCTCTCTTGCCTCGCTGTGCCGC
Source organism: Tuctoria greenei (assembly GCA_036927565.1). Classification (NCBI taxonomy): domain Eukaryota; kingdom Viridiplantae; phylum Streptophyta; class Magnoliopsida; order Poales; family Poaceae; genus Tuctoria; species Tuctoria greenei. The sequence continues at coordinate 145,039,027 of JAYESD010000001.1, read as the reverse complement.
GATGAAGTGGGTCTCCGCCAGAGCCAACTGAAGACCGATGATGATTTGAAGAAGGTCCGGGACCTCATGGGATGGTCCCATGACTTCTTCAACCACTCGGTCCGCGCCGACAAGCTTCCGTTTGAGAAGGAACACGCCAGCGACATGGTGTACTTCTCCGCGTACGCCATGGTGGGGCTGATCCCACCTTTCTCCTCTTTCTTCTTGATGCTACTAGACTTCTATGGTCTGCAGCTGTATCACCTTGGCCCCCACTCCATTCTCCTGGTGTCAATCTTTGTCCACTTCTGCGACATGTGGGTGGGCATTCCCCCCTGCATTGAGCTCTTCCGCACCTTCTTCACTGTCCAAACCATGGGTAGGAGTGACGAGTACCTTGGCTCCCGTACAAGTACTTGCGGTCGTTTCCTTCTGGGAAGTGTGACGATTGGAAGAAGGATTGGATTGTCATCAGGGTGGAGGAGCAAGAGAAGCTGGAGTTGCCGGAGGGCCTCCCCAACATCGACACTGCAGTTTGGAGTGAAGCTCCGGTGTTGTCGGACGCCTTCAAACCTGCTCTGACCAGGATCTGCATGTGCGTAGAAGGAGGGGTGACTCCTCAGGCGGTGTTTTCCAACTTCCTAACCAACAGGTGGGCTCCGCTGAAGAGGAGGGAGAAGCTGGCTTGGGCCCTCATGTAGGATCGAAGAGCACGTGAAAAGCTACCATAGGGGGGGTGAATGGTAGATTTAAAAATCTTATGCAGCGGAAACAATTAAACCCTAAACCCTTTCGGCAGAAAAACGATCTGTTAAAGAAATCGTGTGTGAGACTAATCTAAACGTGTTTTACCATGACAAAAGTGATAGATCTTAGAGAGAATCAAGTCACGAATACAACACAAAAATAATCACTCAAATCCGTCGAGGAAAACTCAAGTTATGATCGAAAGATCAAACAATGGTCAATCTGCCCTACCCGAAAAAAACAGTTCTGGAATGCTGCAAAGAAACTCGTGTATATCATAGACCACAAATTCAATGACCGTGAAATTTTTACAGATGATAGACAATCAAGTTGTGAAGACAACCCAAAAAGAATCACGTCAATTGGATTAGTAAAACTCGAGTTATGATAAAACCACCGACAAAAGGTAGTGCTGTCCAGAAACTCGACGAGTAAAACTTGTCTAGAACAAGTCAGACGAACAGGGCACAAAAGTTCCTTCAAACTTCAAATTTTATTCAATATAACACAAGAGGAACAGCCCCAAAGTCGTGCACCACAAGCTCTGGGCTCCCTTGCTTATATAACCAGCTCGAAAGCCAACTCAACTCAACTAGGACTTCAATCCTACTCAGATCACGAATCGTAACTTTCCATAACTGCTCAAGATTCTTCTATACGCAGATAGAAGCAATATTAAGACTTCCAAACACCTTAGGAACGTATACCACATTCCTAAGCAACTCAAATTCGTGACCCACATGAAATCCTATCATAACCAACTCAAATCTTTCCATATTTGAGTCAAACCCGACTCAGCCGCAGCCTGAGTCCATAACCTAGTCGATTGGACCTTTCCGACCAATTCTTTACGTCCACATCTCTTCATCACGCCTGGGAACCATGCAGCCACGTCCATGCACTCCTTGCACACGTGCAAACATCTTCCAATGACGTCCACGATACCTTCATATGCATTGTTCTTGATTCAATCATGCTGCGCAACCTCCTGATCAGCTCAACCACAATTCCTCCTGAATTTGGTTGTTGGAACCTCATTTCCTCCCTAAGACTAGTCCAATGGATCCCGTCACCAGCCATGTCTTGAACTCAAGCAACACCTGCACATGAATAAACAACCAATCCATACGAGCCCAAGTCCTTGACTTGACTCAAGTTAGTTCCGAACACAACACCCTACGTGAGCACCTCACATAAGCATGTTGCAAAGCATATCAAAAACGATATCAGACATATCATCCAAAACGCACCAAAAACTTAGCAAATGAATACTAAGCAATCTTTCCAATCATGTAAAGCAAGTACGAAACATTGCAAATGAAAAGCAGAAGCACTTCGGTCAAGTTCCGGACCTTGCCAGAGCAACCCAGAGCTTGAGCCGGAGCTAACAAGAGCTAGTAGAACCTAGCACCGGAGCTTACCAAAACTAGTATAACCAAGCACCCGCCGGAGCATACAAAACTAGCAGGACCTAGTGCCGGAGCTAACCAGAACTAGTCGGAACTAGTAAACCCAAAAACCGGAGCTAGACAAAGTATGTCGGAGCTTAGCAAAAGCATGCCGGAGCTATCAAATATATGCCGAAGCTAAAGATAAAGCTCACCGGAGCTAACCAAAGCTAGTCGGACCTTACCAATAAGTCAGACCTAGCTTCGAACATAGCCGAAGCTACCCAAAACAAGCCGGACCTACCGTCGGACCTTGTTGTAGCTCGGAGCTAGAGTCGGACCTTGATAAAAAGGTGTTTTGGTGATATTCAAAACTTTTATCGTCAAAGCAAGTATATTCACTACAAGCCAATGTATTCAGCACACATAGGTCTTACAATCTCCCCCTTGATGAATGCATTGGCAACACCATTTAAAATCCGAACATTGGCTTATTCACATAAAAGTTTTGAAAACAATTTCTCCCCCTTTGTAAATCAAAAATAAAAGGAGAAGAAAAATTATCCCATATTATCTCTCCCCCTTTATTATCTCTCCTTATGCACATATTCTCTCTCTCTTCATGCTTATCTCTCGCCCTTTGACAATGTATTCAGCAAGTCATGAGCATATAAACAAAATATCTCTCCTTCTTTAGTTGTTATGAGCATATTATAGCATATACATATAAACAAAGCTCATCCAAGTCATACTACCAAGTACCTTACATTATCACATCAATGAAATACATAAAGTAGTGTAAGCCATGATAGAGATCAAGTGTGATTTTCAATTTTAGCAGGTCATGATCTCACAAACTTAACTATTTCAAAACCTGAAGGCATGACACTAGTTGCTGCATTTTATTATTTTTCAAAGCATAAATTTAGATCATATGATATTTGCAAAAGATTATATGCGCATCTGCCTTATTCTAACCAACCAAGCCAAGCCTATGTCATGTGACAATCAGAAGCTTAAGGACATGGTTTTAGTCATACACAACTTCTTCCAAGTTCATATCTAAGTGCAATGATAAGCTATCTCAAATGAAGAAGTGTGATGCATGCATATTCTCTTGATCTTTTCTCAATTTATATTTGTTCATAAAAACTCAACATGTGAGTTGATTACTTGATTAATTCTTTATGATTAAAAGCATTTGTGAGCATGCAACAAGTTCAAAACAGCAAGAAAGTTCGACCATGACCAGTTTTAGTGTAAGTAATTATTCCAATTACTAGACATGGCAAAAACTACAAAATGTATAACACGAGTAATGTAGTAAGAACTTTCAACATGTAAAAGGAATCACAAAGTCATATATGTATGAAATACTATGCTCATATTATTTTAATTTCAGATTCACACATAGAATTCCCAAGTTTCAAAAAAACTCCCCCTCAATTTAAGCCATGAGGATGCATAACCCCTATTTCACTACGAATGTAACAAAAACGAGTGAAATCCAAAGGTTTTGTAAAAATTTCAGCCAATTGTTGTTCGGTATCTAAATGGTGAAGCACAATGTTTCCTTTTTCAACATTATCTCGGAGAAAGTGATACCTAATGTCAATGTGCTTAGTTCTAGAATGTTGCACGGGGTTTTTAGCAATGCAAATGGCACTAGTGTTATCACAAAACAGTGGAACACTATCTAGATCAACCCCATAGTCCTTAAGTGTTTGAACAATCCAAAGAATTTGTGAGCAAGCACCAGCAACAGCTACATATTCAGATTCGGTTGTGGATTGTGCAACTGAATTTTGTTTTCTAGAGGACCAAGCAACAAGAGAATTACCAAGAAAATGACAAGCACCGGAAGTACTTTTCCTATCAATCCTACAACCCCCAAAATCAGCATCCGAAAAAGCTTTTAAAGTAACGGTTGAGGAAGAAGGAAGAAAAATGCCAAATTCTTGGGTTCCATGTAAGTACCTGAGAATCCTTTTGACGGCTTGACGATGTGAAACACGTGGGGAAGCTTGAAACCGTGCACAAAGACATACGCTGAATTCTATGTCCGGTCTTGATGCCGTGAGGTACAAAAGTGATCCGATCATGATTCTATATTCTTTTTGATCCACGGATTCACCATCTTCATCAAGTTCAAGAGTTGTTGCTGTTCCCATTGGTGTCCGAAGAGGCTTGCTTTTTTCCATGTTGAAGCGCCTTAGGAGGTCTTTGGTATACTTCGTTTGATGCACAAAGGTACCCTCCTTGGTTTGCTTGATTTGCAGCCCCAAAAAGTAAGTGAGTTCACCCATCATACTCATTTCAAATTTGGAACTCATCATTGCTGAAAACTTGGACACAAGATCATGAGAAGCACAACCAAAGATAATATCATCCACATACACTTGAACGAATAATGAGTCATTGCCATGTTTAAGCACAAAAAGAGTTTTATCAACCTTGCCCATGGTAAACCCCTTTTCAAGTAAGAATGTTTTTAGCCTATCATACCATGCTCTAGGGGCTTGTTTGAGACCGTATAAGGCTTTGGACAGTTTGTAAACATGATTAGGAAAATCTGGATTTTCAAAACCCGGTGGTTGTTTGACATAAACCTCCTCATATATGTAGCCATTAAGAAAAGCACTTTTAACATCCATTTGATATAGCTTAAAACCTTTAGATGCTGCAAAAGCTAACAAAATTCTTATGGCTTCTAATCTAGCGACAGGAGCAAAAGTTTCATCAAAATCTAGACCTTCAACTTGAGTGAAACCTTGAGCAACCAACCTAGCCTTATTCCTAACCACAACCCCATCCTCACTTTGTTTATTTTAAAATACCCATTTAGTTCCAATTAAAGTGTGACTTTGAGGTGGAGGTACAAGTTTCCAAACATTATTTCTTTCAAAATTTTCTAACTCTTCTTGCATGGCAATAATCCAAGATTCATTAGTGAGTGCGTGTGATATATCTTTGGGTTCAAAAGAAGCAACAAAAGCAGAATGAGCATGAGAGTTTGGATCGCAAAACCTGGACCGTGTGACTCGTTCGTGCAAGCTTCCAATCATCTGTTGTGGGGGATGATCTTTGTAAAAACGTAGGGGAACAGATGTCTCACAAGCTTCTTCTTCATTAGGTTCATCGTAGATTGATGAGCTTGTGACTTGTGGACGATCAGAACCAGCATAGGTGATAGCCGGAGCTTGTTCAATGTCCGGAGCTGGACACGTGTCAACTTCGGAACTACCAGGAAGTATCACCGGCTCTTCTTCATCTTCGAAAATACCCTCCCCCTGAGGATACGGATCCGGTCCTGCAACATCGGAGCTAGTACCTGGGCTAGCTTCATCTACTCCAGCGGTGGCATCTTCCCAGGGCGCTAGCTCCGGCCAAGTGACTCCAGTACCAGGGCCAGCTGAGGGCTCTGTGTCCGGAGGTCCTTCCCAGTCGAGGGGGGCCTCGACCAGGGCAACGTCGATAGCAGCAGCATGCTCCAGGGGGTCCTCCGGGACTACCACGCCAGTGGCGGCTGGGGCCAGTCCGCAGCATCCGAAGAAGAGGTTTTGCGCTAACTAGTGCGGAAGCCTTCTGAGGTAATTTTTGATTTTTTTACCTCAGTCAGTTGTTTTATTGTTAGCTGTATTTTGAGTTTCTTCGTCCTTCATCCACAGCGTGCCTAAGAAGAGGGCTGAAGCTCCAGTCCCTGCAGCAGCGGTTGAGGCTGTGCGTGCTGAAGCTTCGGCTCCGATTCCAGCGCTGCCCCAAGAGGTGGCTGAGGCTGCGGCAGCCCCGGCACTGGCTGTCGTGGTTTTGGACCTCGACTCATCCCCAGAAGCTCCTGTGGTAGTGCCGAAGCACGAGAACGAAGATGTACCAGCGGCGCCAACCCCGGAGGTTGAAGCTCCAAGCTTGGATGCTGAGATGTTGGACGCTCCGGCCGCAGAGCCCGAGGTAGCTACGATTCCGGCCCTAGATCCGGATGTTGTTGAAGCCCCGACAGTCGAATCGGTGGTTGATGAGGTCCCGATAGTGGAGTCGGGTGTTGATGAAGCTCCGACACTTGAGCCAGTTGTCGAGGAAGCGCCGGCGGTAGAGCCAGTTGCTGCAGAAGTTCCGGCTGTGGAGCCGACCGTTGAAGAGGTTTCGGCGTCCGAGCCAGTTGCTGCGGAGGTGTCGGCGCCTGAGCCTTTGGTGGTCGAAGCGCTAGAGCCCGAGCCCATGGTGGTCGAAGCGCCAACACCTGAGCCAGAGGCAGAAGAGGCACCTGCGCTGGAGCCAGAAGTAACTTCTGCTCCGACCGAACCTTTAACACCCGCTCCGGAAGCGGTGATCTCGGAGGTGCCCGCTGCTGAGCCGGAGTGCCAAGATGAAGCTGCTAGCCCCCTGCCGGAGGGGCCAGTTTTTGATGACCCGGCGGCTGGGCCTTCGGAGTCAATTCTGGAGGTTGGAACTTCGGTTGCAAGTACTTCCTCGGCGGTGGCCGAGGCTATCCCGGAGGATGGCCCTAGTGCTGTGGAAGCTCAGGGTACTGCTCTTGTAGAGTGGGACCAGATTTTTGTTGCTGAAGATCCGCTGGAGCCAGCGGAGAGGACCCTAGGAGGTCTGGACCCGATCCCCCTATTGTTGTCTATCGACAACGCCTACTCCAGTCTTCGCCAGGTCCAGCTGGCCTTCTAACACGATAGCAATGCCCTCGAGGAGGAGCGCCAAACCCTTAGGAGGTTGCGCAAATGACTCCATTTCGAGACCAAGCTGGCGCAGTCGAGGCTGGCTGACGACAAGGAGTGGGTACAAAGGGAGAAGGTCCACCTAGAGTACTGGGGTAAGTTGTTGGATGAGAGGGAAAGCATGATGCGGACCCTCGACAACCAGTCCCGAGCCATCTATGAGCAGGCCAAGGCTGCAAATAGCGCAACGGATGATCGCCAAGAAAAGCTCGCCGCCATCCATGATAGTCTCGTCAAGCACCGGGAGGCTCTTGAAGCGCGGGAGAGACAGCTCGAAGATGAAGAGCAGAAATTCCTGGAGTTGCGGTATGAACTCATGAAGAGGGAGGAAGAGCTTGATCAAAAGACAGCTCTGGCTGACAAGAGTCTCGAAGAACGCATCAAGAAATTGGTGGAGCGTTGTGAGGAGGAGGAGAAAAAGACCTGGGAGCGAGGGCAAGATCTCTACAAGCGGGAGAATGCCATCGCCGCTAGGGAGAAGAAAGTGTCGGTCCGGGAGAAAGATCTGGTCAACCGCCGGAATGAGATCCACCTCCAGGAGGAAGAGCTCAGCAAACTCAAAAGGCAAGTTGCTGAAAAGATTCAGCGGAATGCCAAAGAGGTGAAGCTTCTTGCTCGGGAGAGCTCGGAGCTTGCAGCGGCCAAAAGATCCTTGGCGGAGATGCGTAGCGCAAGGGTTGCGGAGTCCCAACAAGTTTGGGACTTCCTGGGCAAGGCCAACGTCGCGCTGACGCCAATGGGCTTCAGTTCCGTGCATCCGGATGATCCGGAGCCGGAGCTGGAGCAGGCGTTGGAGGCGCTAGGTTCTGCAGGCAACAAGCTCACCAAGATGGACGATGTCATAACGGACCAATTGGAAACGGAGGGTCAGTCCCTGACGAAGAATGTCGCAGAGTTTGTGCTGACGTGCTATACCAGCCGAGACCCTCAATTCCCTCTGAACCCGGTTCTTGAAGGCCCCATCGAAGGAGAGGGTGAAGCCGCCCAGATCTTCCATAGGGTCTAGGACCATCTCTGTGTAGCTCCCGCTTTTATTCTCTTCTTCTTCTCCAATTTTGTAATCTCTTCTCCCCAGATGAATGAAATCCAAATTTTTGTGAATTCGAATTTCATTTTGTGTCTTCAACACCTTTGTCTCACTTGGCCCCCTGGTAGATGTACACAATTTGATTGTGAACATGTACCAAGAGGATGTAACAGTTGTTGAAGACTTGCATGCTTCGAACTTGTAGAATGTAGGTCTGAAGTCTTCGATAGTGTAGGCCCCCTGAGGTTGTCGGAGCTTAGTGGCTCCAGCATTGACCATCGTCGGAGCTTAGTAGCTCCGGCAGTAGTCTCCGTCAACGCATAAAGCATCGACAGTTATCCCTCTGGGGTGTCGAAGCTTGGTAGCTCCGGCAGTGACCTCTGTCAACACATGTTGTGTCAACAGTAAGCTCCTATTTAGATTCTTTCCACCATCTTCGTGTTGACAGCATGCCCCCAAGCTTTATCGGAGCTGAGTAGCTCCAACGATGCTCAATGTCAATGTTTGGACATCGACCACGAGCCGCCTAGGGGATGTCGGAGCTTTGGTAGCTCCGGCTTCATTCACCACCATCATGAAATATTTATTTTTCCTGCACACTGAAGTCAATAAAAACAGTAAAATCCGTTTCATGTCTATAACTTCATTGCAGCTTACTATTACCGAGAAAGCTTTAGATCGAACACAATTCCAAATAAAATAAAGAGCGTCGTCTTGTTCCCTTCGGGTTCGATCGTTTATGGACTTGCCTTACTTCGGCCTGTCGGGGTGTAGGTAGAGTGGCGTACTTACGGTGCATGACCAGGCTAATTCGATAGTACACTCCGGCCCTAGATTGGCTTGGTGACAATCAGACGAGTAGACCATCAACAATGTTTGAGTCCGGAAGGATAGACAATGCTACTCGAATTGTACATGAACTGGTCGAGCTAAAGTTTCTTAAGAACTGCACAACTTTGTTATAGACAAGAAAGAGAAAAATAAAAAATATTGAGCCTGTACAAAGTAAATGCACGTGGAGTCTGTTTTCACACAATGATGTCTTTCATTATAGGTCTGGGGTACAGGGGAAACAAGTACACTCTTAGGGTACGAAACCAGGCTAAGTGTGTTTCGTTTCTCGTTTGACCCAAGGTAGCTAGCTACACCTTTAGTTCTGAGACTATGACAAGTGTTGCATAGACATTGCGGACCTAACTGGGTAGGTCCGGCTGCCCTCCCAGAGGAGCTACCCGACTTTGTACAATGACTCTATAACATACATCACATGTAATTACAAACTCACCTCCGTGATATTAAGCGTAGAACTTACGGAGGTGCTCAATGTTCCAAGGATTTGGGAGAGTTGTCCCATCCTCGGTTGCCAAGCGAATGCATCCAGGACGGCATACTTTGATCACTCGGAAGGGTCCCTCCCAGCTGGGGGAGAGTTTGTTTAACCCTTCTCTGGATTGTATTCTCCGTAGCACAAGATCGCCTTCCTCGAGTTATCGTTTGTAAACATGCCGTTGGTGATAGCGCCGAAGAGCTTGGCAGTATCGAGCATTCCGAACAGCTGTTCGGCACCTTCCCTCTTCAAGGAGGTCAAGGTCTTCACGCCGGAGCTGGTCCTGCGTGGCTTCGTTGGAGGTCCGGACCCGGAGTGACCCCAAGGTGATTTCCGGAGGAAGGACTGCTTCAGCTCCATACACCAGGAAGAAGGATGTCTCTCCAGTTGACCGGTTTGGAGTTGTCCTGTTGGCCCATAGAGTGGGCGGAAGCTCTTTGATCTAGTTTGCTCCATGTTTTTTCAGGGGCTCATATGTGCGCGTATTGAGTCCTTTTAGGATTTCTGCATTTGCTCTCTCGGCTTGGCCATTACTTGTCGGGTGAGCTACGGAGGCGTAGCTGACTTGGATGCCGAGGTCTTCGCAGTATCCCTGGAAAGCAGAGCTTGTGAATTGGGTCCCATTATCTGTTATGATTTTGTTCGGGACTCCAAATCTGCATATGATGGACTGCAAGAAGTTGATAGTCGATTGCTTGTTTATTGTCACAATTGAAGTTGCTTCCGGCCATTTGGTGAACTTGTCAATGGCAACATACAGGAACTTGTAACCTTCGACGGCTCTTGGGAAAGGTCCCAAGATGTCCATCCCCCACACAGTGAAAGGCCATGTAGGAGGTATCATTTGTAGAGGCTGAGCCGGTGTGTGAATTTGCTTTGCATGGAACTGGCATGCTTCGCATTTCCTCACCAGCTCAGTTGCATCCTGGAGTGCTGTAGGCCAGTATAAGCCATGCCGGAAGGCTTTACCAACCAGTGTGCGAGAAGACGTGTGGTTCCCACACTCGCCTCCATGGATTTCTGCGAGGAGCTCGCAGCCTTCTTCCCTTGTGATGCACCGCATTAGGACGCCGTTAGCACCGAGCCGGTAGAGATCCCCTTCTACTTGCGTGTATCTTTTAACCAATCTGACTATCCGGTCAGCGGATACATCATCGTCAGGAAGGATATTGTCTTTCAAGTAGCTCTGGATCTCCGAGATCCATGCGTTGGAGCTTGCTTGAGCATTTGAGTCTTGTGTGCTGGGTTGCTCGGAGCTTCCGGCAGCACCTACGACCCTTGATGGCTGCCATGGTAACAGGGCCATCGGGGCCGCCAGCTTCGGGATGTTGGTCTCGCCCCCTTCACTCAGTTCAGCAGGCTGAGCTGTGGGTTTTGACAACCTCCGGACGAAGGTTCCGTCAGGAGCCGGAGCTCCGGTTGACGCTTTCGTCGAGAGTTCGTCAGCTTCAGCATTATGGACACGCTGGACATGGTGGAGATCCAGGACTTCGAACTCCTTCTGAAGCCTCTGGACTTCAAGGAGATAAACAGCTAGTTGAGGATTGTTATAGGAGCATTCACCCTTCACCTGTTTAATGATGAGCTGTGAATCTCCCTTGACCAACAGCTGCTTGACACCGTATGATAGTGCCACCTTTAGTCCATAAATGAGCGCTTCATACTCCGCCATGTTGTTGGTCGCCTTGAAGTCAAGGTGGACCATGTATTTTACCTTCTCCCGGGTTGGAGCGAGGAGAAGGACTCCAGCTCTGGCCCCCTGCTTTTGCATGGAGCCGTCGAAGTACAGGGTCCAGTGAGGCTTGGTGAAGACCGGAGCCTTGAGTTCTGGCTTCTGCTCACTAGGGCCCCCAGGGTTTGATGGAGAGGGGTCCACTCCGCCACAAAGTCCGCCAGTGCTTGACTCTTGATAGCTTGTCTTGGGACGAATTCAAGATCGAGTTCGGCCGATTCCGCTGCCCACTTTGCAATATTTCTAGTTGAGTTGGGATTATGCAAGATCGCACGTAGTGGATAAGATGTCACCACTGAGATCTTGTGAGCTTGGAAGTAATGGCGAAGCTTTTTGGAGGCGATGAGAACTGCGTAAAACAACTTGTGCACCTCTAGGTTTCGAGTCTTGGCATCATGTAGTACTTCGCTGATGAAGTACACTGGGCGTTGGACTGTCCGGACCCTCCTGGAGGGGCTCGGAGCTTCCTCCACATCAACCCTGACCCTCCCGGAGGGGTCCGGACCTGCTTCGGGTACCTCCAGGTCCTTGCTAGAGGAATTCGGAGCTTCTACTGGAGTGACTCAGACCCTCCTGGAGGGGTCCAGATCTTCTGTAATAACTCCCTGTAGACCCAAGTCTGGGGGCTGGGACCCAGACTCACCTTCGGGAACCTCCGGACCTTCCCGGAGGGGTCTGGATTCCTGAGCTTAAGATGGTTCTGGTCTCTCCGCAACTAGGACCATGCTGACAACCTCGTCGGTTGCTGAAATGTAAAGCAGTAAGGGCTCACCTGGGTTTGGAGCTACCAAGGTTGGTAGAGTGGTGAGGAGCTGCTTTAGCTCCTGGAACGCCTTTTCTGCTTCTTCAGACCATTGAAATGGTCCAGACTTCCTCAATAGCCTGAAGAAGGGTAGCACCCATTCCACTAGTCTTGAGATGAACTGACTGAGGGCGACTAGACATCCATTCAGTTTCTGGATGTCCCTGATGCGGGCTGGTGGCCGCATCTCCTCTATGGCTTTAATCTTTGCCGGATTTGCCTCTATGTCCCGGTGGTTTACCAGGAAACCAAGAAGCTTTCTGGGGCTAACCCCAAAGTTGCACTTGTCTGGGTTCAGCTTCGTGCGAGTGACCCGCAGCTTGTCGAAGACAGCTTGCAAGGTGTCAAGGAGTGATTCCTTGTCCTTGATCTTGACGACGATGTCATCAACATACACTTCCACTACGTCTCTGATGAGCTCTCCAAAGGTTTTGTACATAGCTCGTACAAATGTTGAAGCTGCATTCTTGAGACCAAATGGCATGGCAGTATAGCAGTACAATCCATCTACTGTGATAAAAGAAATATGTTCTTCATCTTCCCTAGACATTCTGATTTGATGGTACCCAGAATATGCGTCTAGGAAACACAGTAATTCACACCCGAAGGTGGAATCCACTATTTGATCTATTCTATGTAGTGGGAATGGATCTTTTGGGCATGCCTTATTCAGTGTTGTGTAGTCGATACACATCCGAAGCTTCCCGCCGGCCTTGGGTACAATGACTGGGTTTGCCAGCCATTTTGGATGGAAGACTTCTCGGATGAATCCAGCTTCGATCAACTTCTTCACTTCTTGTCGTATGAAGTTGTGTCGCTCTACGCATTGCTTCCGGGGCTTATGATGTACAGGCCGAGCGTTAGGATAGATCTTCAGATTATGCTTGATCACTTCCCTAGGGATCCCAGGCATTTGTGATGGTTGCCAGGCAAACACATCGACATTAGCCCGGAGGAAATTGATGAACGCGAGTTCCTATTTGTCATTTAGACCTCCCGATATACAGGTGGTCTGCGCGGCATCGGAACCGATTTGGATGACTTTGATGGGGATGTCCGTGTCGCCGCTTGGTTGCACGCGCGGTGCGGAGGTTGAGCCTCGTTGATGAATGCTCGGGGGTTTTAGAGCTTGTTCCTGTCTGGATTCTTCCTCCTGCACTGTAGCAAGCACATGAAGTTCTTCCAGAGCAGTCACTCCGGCAGTACGGTCTCCACGGATCCATAGAAAGAGAATGCCAGCTGGTGTTGGCATTTTCAACACCAGGTAGCCATAATGAGCAGCAGCCATGAACTTGTACAAGGCGGGCCTGCCCAGAATGGCATTGAAAGGCAAGTTGATCTGAGCAATGTCAAAGATCAACTTCTCTGTGCGATAATTCTCCCAAGTCCCGAAGGTCACGTGGAGAGTAATGGCACCGAGTGGTGTTATGGCCCCCGGACCTACTCCAGAGAAAGGTCGGGAAGGGCGAAGGTCTGAAGGTCGGAGCTAAAGCTTGACAAAAGCTTCAAAGCTTATGAGGTTCAGTCCCGAACCTCCGTCCACCATTACATGGTGGAGCTGAATTTTATTGATGGTCGGAGATACCATCAATGGTAATTGACCAGCTCCGATCATGTTCCCAGGGCAGTCTGAAGCATCAAAAGCGATTGTGGTGTCCATCCACTTTCGGTGAGGCTCTGCCCTGGCTGTAGGAGCTACTGAGGCCATGTCCCGCCGCATGGTCTTGAGGACACGGCGAGAGGTGATGTCCCACGAACCACCAAAGATGGTGTTCATGGTCTTCCGACGCTCATTGTCGGAGATGTCGGAGTCATCATCGATGGAGGTTTAAACAGCCTTCAGGACCTTTTTAGGGTCCAGGAAGCCTAACTCCTCTTCAGCCGCAGCTTCATCGACTTTCTGTTTTCCTTCCCTCTAACGGAAAGGAACTTCTTCCCGGTGCTTGTTGTAGCGCTCGACAAGGTTTTGGACCTCCCGGCAGTCCTCCAAGTTGTGGCTGTTCGATTTGTGGATGGGACACCACACTTTGGAGTTGCCACCGTCTTCAGAGGATTGCCGAGGTCGTTTCTCGGGGCGTGGCCCCCGGCCACCCGGAGCTGCTGCAGCTGCAGCAGTGGATGTGTCGGCTGACAACTTCTTCTTGCCATTGGACTTTTTCTTCTTTTTGCCACTCCCAAAGCTAGTGGCTTCGCCTTTGGAGGATTTTTTTCCATCCTCCGGAGGTGGTTTGGAGTGCATTTCACAGCCCTCCGCAGCTTTGGCACACTTGTCCGCCAGGCTAAAGAGCTCCGTGACGCTGGTGATCTGCTTGACCGCCAGATTCTCCAGCATCTTCTTATCTCGTATGCCCTGTCTAAATGCCATGATAACAGAAGCGCTAGAGATAGAAGGAATGGTGTTTCGTACCTGGGAGAACCTCTGGTTGAATGAGCGCAGGGATTCTCCTCCCTTCTGCACAACTGCAAAAAGGTCCATTTCGGTGCCTGGTCGGGTGTATGAACTCCCGAAATTGGCAGTGAACTGTTGGCACAATTCCTCCCAAGTATTGATAGAGTTGTGAGGAAGGCTCATGAACCAGGACCTAGCGGTCCCAGTCAAGGCCAATGGGAAGTAGTTGGCCATTACGGCCTCGTTACCTCCGACCGCAAGGATTGCAGTGGTGTAAATTTGGAGAAACTCAGTGGGATTAACAGTCTCGTCAAATTTCTCTGGCAGGTGAGGCCGGAACTTTTGTGGCCATCTGACCATGCGTAGGTGCATGGCCAGTACAGAACAGCCTCCTCCTACTCCCTCGAGAGCAGGACTGTCTCGAGCCTCTCGCCTTTTGTGAGCACGCTCGATATGGACACGATCGTCCTATTGACGGTAACGGCGATCAAGCTCCGCCTGGAGGTCATGAGTTGAAAGCCTGGTTACCGTATGAGTACGTCGCGCCCCAGAAGGTAGTGATGTAACTTGCTGTGACGCAGCACGCCTCCTATTATGGGAAGCATGCGGACCAAGTCTGCCAGACACAATCCAGCGCTGTGATGGGGCCTGCCCCGAAGGAGGAGGACCTTGGTTGCTGATGCGGTCGGCTACTGCTGCAACCAGATGTTCCACATCAGCCCTCCACTGCTCCATCACACCCTAGGATGCACCTGGAGGTGGTGGACGTTGGAGGAGAGCATGCGCTGCATGAAGCGCGTGTTCAGGATTGTTGTTATTCGCCGATGCAGTGACCGACGCCGATGAACCGTCACGCTGCTCAGCTTGACGTGCTGGTGCAGGCGGTGGCGGTGGAGGCATGACTCCTGCTACCGCCACGGCACCTACTGGTTGCTGCATGTTGGAGGGATTGACTCACGCGGGGTGAACAGCAGGGTTGCCGTTGGTTGATCCAGCAGCTGAGTTCACCATACTCAAAATCTCGGGCGCCCCTACCTGGCGCGCCAACTGTCGATGTTTGGATTAGGGAGATCTCCCGACACTACCTTTGGTAGATGAAGGAGTTGTAGTTCGGTAATGGGCGCACAGAGATTCAAGAAGGTGAAAGACAAGTGTACACAGAGATTTACGTGGTTCGGGCCGCCTGAGCGTAATACCCTACTCCACGGAGAGTGTTTGTGTTGTATTAAGCGTGTGAGTCTAGAAAAGCTCCAGAAGAAGAAGCTCGTCTAGCTCAGGGAGTTCAATAGTAGTCTGGAATCGTCCCTTGTGTATCATCGACCAGTCCTTTTATATTACAAGGACTGGTCGTTACACCGTTATCCTGGCCCGACATGTGGCCTCGGCGGTTACACATGCTTGATACACCATTAATGAGGTTAATTACCCTTAGTAGCCTGGTAACGGGTCTTAACAGTGCTATTACCAGTATTAAGGGCTATCTGATCGTGTGTCATTAATATGGCATTAATGACACTTAATCGGGTCTTGAAGTCTTTGATTGTTCGTTGAAGGTCCGGAGTTGTTGGGGGGTCCACCAGTCTGATTGTTGAAGTTGAAGGTTCGACGGTTGCCACGTGGCAACTTCGGAGCTTACCGTCGTGGACGGGTAGTTCCGGTGCTGTTGGACACGTGTCAGTACCGGAGCTTCCCTCTATCTGGGGTTAGGTCCGAGGGTGCCATACTGGTATTCCGTCCGAAGCTTTCCCATGTGTGGGTGATAGCTCTAGCCCTATGATACACGTGGCGGCCTTGGGACTAACCATGTCGGGGAAGCAGGTCTGGTTACGCCTGACATGTGGGGCCTTCGGAGGTCTTCAAATCTTGTAGATGGAGTTTCCTTGTGATCTTTACAATCCCAAGGGGTATCCGGTACGTAATGTACCGACAGTGGCGTAAATCCCAAGTTCGAATGAAAGGCGTAAAGAACCCCAAACAACGAGTGCTTTCCTTCTTAAGTAAGCCCCCGCAATGCTTGGATGGAAACCACAGAGGAACCAACGTTACTAGTCAAAAACTTCACCCCGCCATTGACATGGGGGCCTGGGTCCACCCCAACGATCATGTCGAGGTTCTTACCCCAGGCGAACGGTTGTCATCATGAAAGGCGGGAAACCCGAAGGCGGTGGCCTGACAGGGCGCGCGGAACCAATACGATTTTTGTATCGAGAACCGGCGACCTTCAATTGCGTGAGATCCACACGCTGAGATCTCACCTGCCGCCTCTTGGATATGCCACGCGGCGGAGGTTTAACTGCGAACTGTCACCAACGGCACGTCCGAAGATCCTTGAAGACATGGCTCAAAAACCGAAGAATGGACCCACCTCCGACAGAATGACTTCATCCAAAAGGTCTCTCCTGGAGGTGGGCCCAGGGGGCCACTATCGGTACCTTACGTACCAGATACCCCTTGGGATTGTAAAGATCACAAGGAAACTCCATCTACCATATTTGAAGACCTCCGAAGGCCCCACATGTCAGGCGTAACCGGACCTGCTTCCCCGACATGGTTTGTCCCAGGGCCGCCACGTGTATCATAGGGCTAGAGCTATCACCCACACATGGGAAAGCTTCGGACGGAATACCAGTATGGCACCCCCGGACCTAACCCCAGACAGAGGGAAGCTCCAGTACTGACACGTGTCCAACAGCACCGGAACTACCCGTCCATGATGGTAAGCTCCGGAGCTGCCACGTGGCAACCGTCAGACCTTCAACTTCAATAATCAGACTGGTGGACCTCCCAACAACTCTGGGCCTTCAACGAACAATCAAAGACTTCAAGACCCGATTAAGTGTCATTAATGCCATATTAATGACACACGATCGAATGGCCCTTAGTACTGGTAACGACACTGTTAAGACCCGTTACTAGGCTATTAAGGGTAATTAACCTCATTAATGGTGTATCAAGCTTGTGTAACTGCTGGGGCCACATGTTGGGCCAGGCTAACAGTGTAACGACGAGTCCTTATACTATAAAAGGACTGGTCGATGATACACAAGGGAAGGTTCCAGACTACTACTGAACTCCCTGAGCTAGACAAGCTTCTTCTTCTGGAGCTTCTTCTAGACTCACACGCTTAATACAACACCAACACTCTCCGTGGAGTAGGGTATTACGCTCAGGCGGCCCGAACCACGTAAATATCTGTGTACACTTGTCTTTCACCTTCTTGAATCTCTGCGCGCCCATTACCGCACTACAACTCCTTGATCTACCAAAGGTAGTGTCGGGAGATCTGCCGGATCCAAACACCGACAGTTGGAGCGCCAGGTAGGGGCGCCCGAGATTTCGAGTATGGTGAACTCAGCTGCTGGGTCATCCAATGGCAACCCTGCTGTTCAACCCGCTGGAGGCAATCCCTCCAACATGCAACAACCAGCAGGTGCCGTGGCTCCAGCAGGAGTCATGCCTCCACCGCCACCACCTGCACCAGCACGTCAAGCTGAGAAGTGTGACGGTGCATCGGCATCAGTCACTGCATCGGCGAATAACAACAATCCTGAACACGCGCTTCATGCAGCGCGTGCTCTCCTCCAACATCCACCACCTCCAGGTGCATCCCAGGGTGCGATGGAGCAGTGGAAGGGCTGATATAGAACATATGGTTGCAGCACCAGCCGACCGCATCAGCAACCAAGGTCCTCCTCCTTCGGGGCAGGCCCCATCGCAGCGCTGGACTGTGTCTGGCAGACTTAGTCCGCATGCTTCCCGGAATAGGAGGCGTGCTTCGTCACAGCAAGTTACATCGCTACCTTCTGGGGCACGACGTACTCATACGGTAACCAAGCTTTCAACTCATGACCTCCGGGCGGAGCTTGATCGCCGTTACCGTCAACAGGAAGGTCGTGTCCATATCGAGCATGCTCGCGAAAGGCGAGAGGCTCGAGACAGTCCTGCTCCCGAGGGAGTAGGAGGAGGCTGTTCTGCACTGGCCATGCACCTACGCATGGTCAGATGGCCACAAAAGTTCCAGCCTCACCTGCCGGAGAAATTTGACGGGACTGTTAATCCCACCGAGTTTCTCCAAATTTACACCACCGCAATCCTTGCGGCCGGAGGTAACGAGGCCGTAATGGCCAACTACTTCCCAGTGGCCTTGACTGGGACCGCCAGGTCCTGGTTCATGAGCCTTCCTCACAAATCTATCAATAGTTGGGAGGAATTATGACAACAGTTCACCGCCAATTTCGGGAGTTCATACACCCTGCCAGGCACCGAACTGGACCTTTTTGCAGTTGTGCAGAAGGGGGGGAATCCCTGCGCTCATTCATCTAGAGGTTCTCCCAGGTACGAACACCATTCTTTCTATCTCTAGTGCTTCTGTTATCATGGCATTTAGACAGGGCATACGAGATAAGAAGATGTTGGATAAGCTGGCGGTCAAGGAGATCACCAGCATTACAGAGCTCTTCAGCTTGGAGGACAAGTGTGCCAAAGCTGCGGAGGGCCGTGAAATGCACTCCAAACCACCTCCGGGGGACGGAAAAAAATCCTCCAAAGGCGAAGCCACTACTTCCGATAGTGGCAAAAAGAAGAAAAAGTCCAACGGCAAGAAGAAGCCATCTGTCGGCACATCCACTGCTGCAGTTGTAGCAGCTCCGGGTGGCCGGGGGCCACGCCCCGAGAAACGACCTCGGCCGTCCTCTGAAGACGGTGGCAACTCCAAAGTGTGGTGTCCCATCCACAAATCAAATAGCCACAACTTGGAGGACTGCCGGGGGGTTCAAAACCTTGTCGAGCACTACAACAAATGCCGGAAAGAAGTTGCTTTCCGTCAGAGGGAAGGAAAACAGAAAGTCGATGAAGCTCCGGTTGAAGAGGAGTTAGGCTTCCAGGACCCTAAAAAGGTCCTGAAGGTTGTTTACACCTCTATTGACGACGACTGTGACATCTCTGACAATGAGCGTCAGAAGACCATGAACACCATCTTTGGTGGTTTGTGGGACATCACCTCTCGTCGTGTCCTCAAGACCATGAGGCGGGACATGGCCTCAGTAGCTCCTACAGCCAGGGCGGAGCCTCATCGAAAGTGGATGGATACCACCATCACTTTTGATGCTTCAGACTGCCCTCGGAACATGATCGGAGCTGGTCAATTACCATTGATGGTATCGCCGACCATCAATAACATTCAGCTCCACCATGTAATGGTGGACGGAGGTTCGGGGCTGAACCTCATAAGCTTCGAAGCTTTTGTCAAGCTTCAGCTCCGACCTTCGGACCTTCGCCCTTCCCGACCTTTCTCCGGAGTAGGTCCAGGGGCCATAACACCACTCGGTGCCATTACTCTCCACGTGACCTTTGAGACTCGGGAGAATTATCGCACAGAGAAGTTGATCTTTGACGTCGCTCAGATCAACTTGCCTTTCAACGCCATTCTGGGCAGGCCCGCCTTGTACAAGTTCATGGCTACTGCTCATTATGGCGTGTTGAAAATGCCAACACCAGCTGGCGTTCTCCGGATCCGCAGAGACCGTACTACTGGAGTGACTGCTTTGTAAGAACTTCATGCGCTTGCTACAGCGCAGGAGGAAGAATCCAGGCAGGAACAAGCTCCGAAACCCTCGAGCATTCGTCAACGAGGCCCAACCTCCACACCGCACGTGCAACCAAGCGGCGACACCGACATCCCCGTCAAAGTCGTCCAAATCGATTTTGATGCCGCTCAGACCACCCGTATAACGGGAGGTCTGAATGACAAATAGGAACTCGTGCTCATCACTTCCTCCGGGCTAATGTCGACGTGTTTGCCTGGCAACCGTCACAAATGTCTGGGATCCCTAGGGAAGTGATCGAGCACAATCTGAAGATCTATCCTGATGCTCGGCCTGTACATCAGAAGCCTTGGAAGCAATCTGTAGCGACAAAACTTCATACGACAAGAAGTGAAGAAGTTGCTCGAAGCTGGATTCATCCGAGAAGTCTTCCATCCAAAATGGCTGGCAAACCCAGTCGTTGTACCCAAGGCCGGCGGGAAGCTTCGGATGTGTATCGACTACATAGCACTGAATAAGGCATGCCCAAAAGATCCATTCCCACTACCTAGAATAGATCAGATAGTGGATTCCACCTCCGGGTGTGAATTACTGTGTTTCCTAGATGCATATTCTGGGTACCATCAAATCAGAATGTCTAGGGAAGATGAAGAACATACATCTTTTATCACAGTAGATGGATTGTACTGCTATACTGCCATGCCATTTGGTCTCAAGAATGCAGCTTCAACATTTGTACGAGCTATGTACAAAACCTTTGGAGAGCTCATCAGAGACGTAGTGGAAGTGTATGTTGATGACATCGTCGTCAAGATCAAGGACAAGGAATCACTCCTTGACACCTTGCAAGTTGTCTTCGACAAGCTGCAGGTCAACCGTTGTCGGTGGTTGTGATCCGGCAGATCTCCCCAACACTACTAAAGTGTTTGCGGAGTTTGAAGTTCGGTGTGGGCGCGCGGAGATTCAAGAAGGTGAAGTGTAAAATGACACGGGAGACACGAAGATTTATGTGGTTCGGGCCGCCTGAGCGTAATACCCTACTCCAACGGGTGTGTTGGTGTTGTATTGGATGTATTAACTCAACGTGAGTTGATTGTGCACGATCAGATCAGAGCAGGTCAGATCCTCCCCCTGTATCGTCGGCCTGTCCTTTTATAGTATAAGGACAGACCGTTACAAGTTGGCCTGGCCCGACATTTGGCCCCGGCGATTACTAATATTAATACACATTTGATGCGCTTAATTACCCTTAATGACCGAGTTACGGGCTTTGACAGCACCTTTACTGGTAATTAAGGTTGCCCGATCGTGTGTCATTAATATAGTATTAATGACATTTAATCAGGTCTTGAAGTCCTTGATTCCCCTTTGAAGATCCGGAGCTGTTGTGGAGTCTACTGGAGGTTTGAGGCTGAAGATCCGACGGTAGGACACGTGGCGGCTCCGGGGCATGCTGTGAGGAACAGATAGGTCCAGTGCTGCCAGACACGTGTCAATTCCGAAGCTTCCCTCGGTCTGGGGTTAGGTCCGGGGGTGCCGTTATGGTACATAGCCCGGAGCTTCCCCCTTGTGGGTGGTAGCTCCGGTTTGATGTTACACGTGGCGACCCTAAGACTAACCATACTGGGGAAGCGGGTCCGGTTATGCCTGACATATGGGCCTCCGAAGGTCTTCAAATCAAGTAGATGACATTTTCTTGAGATCTTTGCAATCTCAAGGGGTATACGGTACCCAGTGTATCGACAGTAGCCCCTTGGGCCCACCTCTGGGGAAGACCCCTTGGGTTAAGTCATTCCTTCGGAGGTGGGTCCATCCTTCGACTTTTTAGCCGAGTCTTCAAAGGTCTTCAGATGTGCCGTTGGCGATAGTTTTGGAGTTAAATCCTCACCGTGTGGCATATCCCGGGTGCGGCAAATGAGATCTTTGGCGTGCGGATCTCACGCAATTGAAGGTCGCCGGTTCCCGATACGAAAATCGTATCGGTTCCGTGCGCCTTGTCAGGCCGCCGCCTTCGGGCTTCCTGCCTTTCATGATGGCAACCGTTCACCTGGGTCAGAGCCTCGACTTGGTCGTCGGGGTGGTTCCGGGCCCTCTTGTCATCGGCAGGGTGAAATTTTTGAATAGTATCTTCGGTTTCCCTGCGGTTTCCATCCAAGCGTTGCGGGGGCTTACTTAAGAAGGAAAGCGCACACTGTCTGGGGTTCGTTATGCCTCTCATCTAAACTTGCGCTCGAACTCTCAAACTTGTGCTTGCTTTTCCTCCCTTGCCTCGCTGTGCTGCGATGGAGTTGGGTCTCCGCGAGAGCCGCTTGAAGACCGAAGGTGACCTGAAGAAGGTTCGGGCCCTTATGGGGTGGTCCTCGCACTTCTTCAACTGCCTGGTTCGTGCCGGTGGGGAGCTCCCGTTCGAGAAGGAGCATGCCGGCGAGATGGTGTACTTCTCTGCGTACGCCATGGTGGGGTTGATCCCGCCTTTTTCCTCCTTTTTCTTGATTCTGCTAGACTTCAATGGTCTGCAGTTGTACCACCTTGGCCCCCACTCCATTCTTCTAGTGTCTGTCTTCGCCCACTTTTGTGAAATGTGGGTGGGCATCCCCCCCTTGCATTGAGCTTTTCCGGACCTTCTTCACCGTCCATACCACCGGAAGGAGTAATGAGTACCTTGGCTTCTACTACTTCGTGAAGCGCAAGAAGTGCCCATTCAAGTACCTCCGGTCGTTTCCCTCTAGAAAGTGGGATGATTGGAAGAAGGACTGGATAGTCATCCGGGTGGAGGAGCACGAGAAGCTGGAGCTGCCCGAAGGCCTCCCCAACATCGACACTGCAGTCTGGAGTGAAGCTCCGGTGATGTCGGATGCCTTCAACCCTACTTTGACCAGGATCCGCCATTGCATGGAAGGAGGATTAACTCCTCAGGCGGTATTTTGTAATTTCCTAGTCAACAGGTGGGCACCGCTGAAGAGGAGAGAAAAACTCGCTTGGGCCCTCAACAGTGTGATGGACAACGACTGAGTCGAGACCGGGCTGAAGTCCAACATGGAGGGGGCGACCTTGGAGTTTCATCTCAAGAAGTTCCAGCACGGCATCAACGTTGCGGGTGATGACTTGACCCCGCCACCAGCTTTCCTCCCTCTGAACATGGAAGTAGAGTTCAGCAGGGATCTCCGGTAGACGATGCCAGTGCTTGACGACCTTGGTGTCGTCGAGAGAAGATCGACCTCCAGGGTGGTGATCCCTGGGGCTTCTGAAGGTGGCTCTGACCCTACCCCGAAGCCAAGGACCGAAGTCGTCGGCAAGGGCAAGGAGCCGGCGGATGAACCCTCGAGCCGAAAGAGGAATCTGAAGCATGCCGACGGAAGGTCCGTCAAGGCTGCATCCTCTGCAGCAGTTCCTTCTCCCCGGAGGGGGAGGTCTTCTACAACTGCGGCGACTGTACCTGCAGCAGCGTCTTACCGGGGTGCTAGCTCTGGGCATGCGACTCCAGCACCAGAGCCAGTTGAGGCCTCTGGGTTCGGAGGTCCTTCTCGGTCGAGGGGGGCCTCGACTAAGGAAAAGCCCGCGGCTGCAACAAGTTTCGGGGGGCCTTCCGGAGCTACAATGGCGGCGGCGGCTATGGTCAGTCCAGAACGCCCGGGAAAGAGATTCCATGCAAGCTGGTGCGGAAGCCTTCCGAGGTAATTTTTAGTCTTCACCTCAGACAGTTGTTCTGTTATAGTAACTGTTTTTTAAGTTTCTTCATCTATCTTCTGCATCGTCCCCACGAAAAGGAGTGAGGATCCACCCTCAGCCACAGCAGTTGAAGCTGTGAGGGCGGAGGCTTCTGCTCCTGTCCCGGTGCCGCCCCAAGTGGTGGCTGAAGCTGCGGCAGCTCCGGCGCCAGCTGTCGTGGTCATGGACCTCGACTCATCCCCCGAGACTCCCGTGGTAGCGCCGGACCACGGGAGAGAAGATGCACCAGCGGCACCTGCTCTGGAGGTTGAAGCCCCGGGTCTTGATGCTGAGATGATGGAAGCTTCGGCCGTTGAGCCAGAGGAAGCAATGATTCCGGCCCCAGAGCCGGAAATTGTCGAAGCCTTGGCGGATGAGCCGGAGGTTATTGAAGTCCCGGCGAGTGAGCCGGCTACCTCAAAAGCTTCGGCCTCAGAGCCGGTTTCCACTGAAGCTCTGGCTGCAGAGCCGGTTGCAGTTGAAGACCTTCCGGCGCCTGAGCCGGTTGAGGTTGAAGCTCCGGCCTCAGGGCCGGTTGTTGCGGAGGCATCAGCACTCGAACCCATGATGGTCGAGGTGCCAACACCCGAGCCACCAGCGGAGGAGGAGCCCAGGCCGGAGCCGGAAGTAGCCCCTACTCCAGAAGTGATGACGGCGGAGGTGCCTGCTGCTGAGCCAGAGTGCCCAGATGAAGTCGCTGGCCCCCTGACTGAGGGGGCAAATGAAGACCTGGCGGCAGGGCCTTCGGAACCACTTCTGGAGGTCGGAACTTCTTCTACGGGACCCTCCTCGGTGGCGACTGAGGCTATCCCAGAGGACGGCCCTAGTGCCGTGGAGGCTCAGGGGACCACTCTTGTGGAGTGGGACCCAATTTTTGCAAGCGAGAACCCGCTAGAACCAGCGGAGGAGACCCTAGCAGGTCCGGACCCAATTCCCCTGTCGTTGTCCATTGACAATGCTTGCTCCAGTCTGCGTCAAGTCCGGCTGGCGTTCTACCACGACAGCAAGGCTCTTGAAGAGGAGCTCCAAACCCTTAGGCGGTGGCGTAATCGGCTCTACATCGAGACCAAGCTGGCGCAGTCGAGGCTGGCAGATGACAAGGAATGGATCAAGCAGGAGAAGGTCCGCCTGGAATACTGGGGCAAATTATTGGATGATAGGGAGAGATTGACTCGTGCCCTCGACACTCAATCCCGGGCCATTTATGAGCAGACCAAGGCAGCTAATAGTGCGGCTGATGATCGCCAAGAAAGGCTTGAATCCATTAACACTACTCTCATCAAGCGTCGGGACGAACTTGAGGAGAGAGAGAAGAGGCTCGAAGACGAAGAGCAAAAACTCCTAGAGCTGCGGGATGACGTCTTGAAGAGGGAGGAGGAGCTCGCCGAAAAGGTGGCTCTGGCTGACAAGGGCCTCGAGGAACGCGCCAAGAAATTGGAGGAGCGTTGCGTTGAGGAGGAGGAGGAGAAGGCATGGGTGCGAGGGCAGGAACTCTACAAGCAAGAGTGTGCCATCGCTGCCAGGGAGAAGAAAGTTAGGGGCCGGGAGAAGGACCTGGTTGATTGTCGGAACAAGATCTACCTCCGGGAGGAGGAGCTTGGAAAACTCGAGAACCAGGTTGCTGAAAAGATTCAGCAAAATGCCAAAGAGGTTGAGTGCCTTGCTCGTGAGAATTCTGAACTGGCAGCGGCCAAAAGATCCTTGGAGGAACTGAAGGGCTTGAGGATTGCAGACTCCCTACAGGTTTGGGAGTTCCTGAGCAAAGCCAACGACGCACTGACACCAATGGGCTTTAGTCCCTTGCGTCCGGATGACCCGGAGCTGGAGCCGGACCTGGCGTTGCAAGCGTTGAGCTCGGCGGGTAGCAAACTCTCCAAGGTGGGTGACGTCATCACGGACCAGTTGGAGGTTGAGGGGCAGTCCCTGGCAAAGAACGTCGCAGAGTATGTGCTGACGTGCTACACCAGCCGGGATCCCCAATTCCCTCTGGACCCGGTGCTTGAAGGTCCCGTCAAAGGAGAAGGTGAAGCCACCCGAGCCAACGTGTCGGAGGTTGCTCAGAAGGTCACCCAGTTCTTCCATAGGATTTAGGACCATATCTGTAGCTCCCACTTGTATACTCTCTTTTTCTTCCCCAATTTTGTAATCTCTTGTCTCCAGATGAATGAAATCCACAATTTGTTAATGAATTTCATTTTTTGTCTTCAACACTTTTGTCTTCACTTGGCCCCCTGGTAGATGTACACAATTTGATTGTGAACATGTACCAATAGGATATCGTATTTTGTTGAAGACTCGTTTGCTTCGAACTTGTAGAGTGTAGGTCCGAAGTCTTCGATAGTGAAGGCCCCCTGAGGTTGTCGGAGCTCAGAAGCTCCGACATTGACTACCGTCGGAGTTTAGTAGCTCCGGCAATACTCCCTATCAACGTGTAGAGCATTGATAGTTATCCCTCCAGGGTGTCGGAGCTTAGTAGCTCCGGCAGTGACCTTTTCCAACAAGTAGCTTGTCAGCAGCAGACTTCACTTGTGGGGTCTTCTCACCATCTTTTATTCTGCGTCAACGGCTGGCTCCCCTAGCTTTACCGGAGCTTGGTCGCTCCGGTGATGCTCGTTTTCAATGTTTAACATCGATTACAAGCCACCTAGGGGGAGTCGGAGCTTTGTTAGCTCCAACTTTTTTCCATCAACGTGGATTCTTTATTTTTCCTGCACACTGAAGCCAAGAAAAATAGTAAAATTCGCTCCTTGCCTATAACTTTGTCGCGGCTTACGATTCCCAAGAAACTTTTAGGTTAAACACAATTCTGAATACAACCGAATGCATTGCCTTCTTTCTTCCAGATCCAATTGTATTTGGACCCGCCTTACTTCGGCCTGCCGAGGTGTAGGTAGAGTGGCGTACTTAGGGTGCTCGACCAGGCTAAGTCGATAGCACACTCTGGCCCTAGACTGGCTTGGCGGCATTCAGGCGAGTGGGCTATAAACAATATTTGAATCTAAAAGAATTGACAATACAGCTCGAATTGTACTTGAACTGGTCGAACTAAAATTTCTTAAGAATTGCACAACTTTGTTATAGACAAGAAAGAGAAAAATAAAAAATGTTGAGCCTGTACAAAAATAAATGCACGTGGAGTCTGTTTCGCATGAAGATGTCTTTCATTATAGGTTTGGGGTATAGGGGAAACAAGTACACTCTTAGGATGCGAAACCATGCTAAGCGTGCTTCATTTCTCGTTTGACCCAGGGTAGCTAGCCACACTTTTAGTCCTGAGACTGTGACAAGTGTTGCATGAACTTTGCAGACCTTCCGGGAAAGGTCCGGCTGTTCTCCTGGAGGAACTACCCGACTCTGTACAATGACTCTATAACATACACCTCAAGTTACTACAGACTCACCTCCGTGATATTAAGTCTAGAACTTACAGAGGTGCTCAATATTCCAAGGATTTGGGAGAGGTGTCCCATCCTCGGTAGCCAAGCGAACGCTTCCGGGACGGGATACTTTAATCACTCAGAAGGGTCCCTCCCAGCTGGGGGAGAGTATGTTTAACCCTTCTCTGGATTGTATTCTCCGTAGCACCAGATCGCCTTCCTCGAGCTGTCGGTTGTGTACATGCCGCTGATGATAGCGCCGAAGGGCTTGGCGGTATCGGGCATTCCGAACAGCTGCTTGGTACCTTCCCTCCTCAAGGAGGTCTAGGTCATCATGCCGGAGCTGGTCCTGCGTGGCTTCGTCGAAGGTCCGGACCCGGAGTGACCCCAAGGTGATTTCCAGAGGAAGGATTGCTTCAGCTCCGTACACCAGGAAGAAGGGTGTCTCTCCAGTTGACCGGTTTGGAGTTGTCCTGTTGGCCCATAGAGTGGGCGGAAGCTCTTCAATCTAGTTGGCTCCATGTTTTTTCAAGCGCTCATAGGTGCGCGTTTTGAGTCCTTTAAGGATTTCAGCATTTGCTCTCTCGGCCTGGCCATTGCTTGCCGGGTGGGCTACGGAGGCGTAGCAAACTTGAATGCTGAGGTCTTCGCAATATCCTTGAAATGTAGAGCTTGTGAATTGGGTCCCGTTCTCAGTAATGATTTTGTTTGGGACTCCAAATCCGCATACAATGGACTGCAAAAAGTTGATAGCAGATTACTTGTTTATTTTCACAACTGGAGTTGCTTCCGGCCACTTGGTGAACTTGTCAATGGCGACATACAGGAACTTGTAACCTCCGATGGCTCTTGGGAAAGGTCCCAATATGTCCATCCCCACACAGCGAAGGGCCATGTAGGAGGTATCATTTGTAGAGGCTGAGCCGGTGTGTGAATTTGCTTTGCATGAAATTGACATGATTTGCATTTCTTCACCAGCTCAGTTGCATCCTGGAGTGATGTAGGCCAGTAGAAGCCATGTCGGAAGGCTTTACCGACCAGCGTACGGGAAGACGCGTGGTTCCCACACTTGCCTCCATGGATTTTTGCGAGGAGCTCGCAGCCTTCTTCCCTTGTGATGCACCGCATTAGGACGCTGTTGGCACTGCACCGGTAGAGATCCCCTTCTACCAACGTGTATCTTTTAGCCAATCTGACTATCCGATCAGCAGATACATCATCGTCAGGAAGGATGTTGTCTTTCAAGTAGCTCCGGATCTCCGAGATCCATGCATCAGAGCTAACTTGAGCATTCGAGTCTTGCGTGTTGGGTTGCTCGGAGCTTCCGGCAGCACCTACGACCCTTGATGGCTGCCATGGTAACAGGGCCATCGGGACCGTCAGCTTTGGGATGCTGATCTCGCCCCCTTCGCTCAGTTCGGCAGGATGAGATGTGGGTTGTGACAATCTCCGGACAAAAGTTCCGTCAGGAGCTGGAGCTCTGGTTGACGCTTTCGTCGAGAGTTCATCGGCTTCAGCGTTGTGGACACGCTGGACGTGGTGGAGGTCTAGGACTTCGAAGTCCTTCTGAAGCCTCTGGACTTCAAGGAGGTAAGCAGCTAGCTGGAGATTGTTGCAGGAGCATTCACCCTTCACTTGTTTAATGATGAGCTATGAATCTCCCTTGACCAACAGCTGCTTAACACCATATGCAGTGCCACCTTTAGTCCGTAGATGAGTGCTTCGTACTCCGTCATGTTGTTGGTCGCCTTGAAGTCAAGGTGTAACATGTATTTTACCTTCTCCCCAGTTGGTGGGAGGAGAAGGATTCCAGCTCCGGCCCCTGCTTTTGCATGGAGCCATCGAAGTAGAGGGTCCAGTGAGGCTCAGTGAAGACCGGAGCCTTGTGTTCCGGCTTCTGCTCACTGGGGCCCCCAGGGTTTGATGGAGAGGGAGTCCATTCTTCCACGAAATCCACCAATGCTTGACTCTTGATTGCTTGCCTTGGAATGAATTCGAGATCGAATTCAGCCAATTCTGCATCCCACTTTGCAATATTCCCAGTTGAATTGGGATTATGCAAGATTGCTCGAAGTGGGTAAGAAGTCACCACTGAAATCTTGTGAGCTTCGAAGTAATGGCAAAGCTTCCTGGAGGCGATAAGAACTACATAGAGCAGCTTATGCACCTCTAGGTATCGAGTCTTGGCGTCACGAAGTACTTCACTGATGAAGTACACTGGGCGCTGGATGGTCTGGACCCTCCCGGAGGGGTCCGGAGCTTCCTCTTCATTGACTCGGATCCTCCCAGAGGGATTCGGACCTTTTTTGGGGACCTTCGGGTCCTTGCTGGAGGGACCCAAAGCTTCTTCAGAAGCGACCTGGACCCTCCCGGAGGGGTCTGGGTCTTTTGAAGTAACTTCCTGTGGACTCAAGTCTGGGAACTGGGACCCAGACTCGCTTTCAGGAACTTCCGGACCCTCCCGGAGGGGTCTGGATTCCAGAGTATGGGATAGTTCTGGTCTCTCCGCAACCAGGACCATACTGACGACTTCGTCAGTTGCTGAAATGTAAAGCAGCAAAGGCTCACCAGGGTTTGGAGCTACGAGAGTTGGTAAGGTGGTGAGGAACTATTTTAGCTCCTCGAACGCCTTTTCTGCTTCTTCAGACCATTGGAATGGTCCGGACTTCCTCAATAACTTGAAGAAGGGAAGTGCCCGTTCCGCCAGTCTTGAAATGAACCGGGTGAGGGCTGCTAGAAATCCAGTCAGCTTTTGGACATCCTTGATGCGGGCTGGTGGCCGCATGTATTCAATGGCTTTGATCTTCGCCGGATTAGCTTCTATGCCCCAGTGACTTACCAGGAAACCAAGAAGTTTTCCGGAACTAACCCTGAAGACACATTTGTTTGCGTTTAGCTTTGTGCGGGTGACCCGCAGCTTGTCGAAGACAGCCTGCAAGGTGTCAAGGAGTGACTCCTTGTTCTTGACCTTGACCACGATGTCATCGGCATACACTTCCACTATGTCTCTAATGAGTTCTTCAAAAGTTTTGTACATAGCTCGTACAAAGGTTGAAGCTGCATTCTTGAGACCAAATGGCATGGCTGTATAATAGTACAATCCATCTATTGTGATGAAAGAGGTATGCTCTTCATCTTCCCTAGACATTCTGATTTGATGATACCCAGAATATGCGTCTAGGAAACACAGTAATTCACACCCGGAGGTGGAATCCACTATCTGATCTATTCTAGGTAGTGGGAATGGATCTTTTGGACATGCCTTATTTAGTGTTGTGTAATCAATACACATCCGAAGCTTCCCACCGGCCTTGGGCACAACGATTGGGTTTGCCAGCCATTTTGGATGGAAGACTTCTCGGATGAATCCAGCTTCGAGCAACTTCTTCACTTCTTGTCGAATGAAGTTCTGTCGCTCCACGGATTGCTTCCGAGGCTTCTGATGCATGGGCCGGGCGTCAGGGTAGATCTTCAGATTGTGCTCAATCACTTCCCTGGGGATCCCAGGCATTTGTGACGGTTGCCAGGCAAATACGTCGACATTAGCCCGGAGGAAAGCAATGAGCACGAGTTCCTATTTGTCATTCAGTCCCCCCGATATATGGGTGGTCTGAGCGGCATCGGAACCGATTCGGACGACTTTGATGGGAATGTCGGTGTCACCGCTTGGCTGCACACGAGGTGCAGAAGTCGACC
Organism: Tuctoria greenei; assembly: GCA_036927565.1. Classification (NCBI taxonomy): domain Eukaryota; kingdom Viridiplantae; phylum Streptophyta; class Magnoliopsida; order Poales; family Poaceae; genus Tuctoria; species Tuctoria greenei. Next base: position 145,008,588 of record JAYESD010000001.1, on the reverse strand, counting down.
CTCGATGACGAATGCTTGGGGGTTTTGGAGCTTGCTCCTGCCTGGAGTCCTCCTCTTGCGCCGTAGTAAGTGCATGAAGTTCTTCCAGAGCAGTTACTCCGGCAGTGCGATCTCCGCGGATCCGTAGAACGCCTACTGGTGTTGGCATCTTTAACACCAAGTAGCCATAATGAGCAGCTGCCATGAATTTGTACAAGGCAGGCCTGCCCAAGATGGTGTTGAAAGGTAAGTTGATCTGAGTAATGTCAAAGACCAACTTCTCAGTGCGATACTTCTCTCGGGTCCCGAAGGTAACGGGGGGAGTAATAGCACCGAGTGGGGTAATGGCTCCGGGACCTACTCCGGAGAAAGGTCGGGAGGGATGAACATCCGAAGGTCAGAGCTGAAGCTTGGTAAAAGCTTTGAAGCTTATGAGGTTCAGCCCCGAACCTCCATCTACAATAACATGGTGGAGCCGGATGTTATTGATGGTAGGAGATACCATCAAAGGTAATTGGCCTGCTCCAACCATGTTTCGAGGGCAGTCCGAAGCATCAATAGTGATGGTCGTTTCCATCCACTTCCGATGAGGCTCAGCCTTGGCTGTAGGAGCTCCAGCGGTCATGTCCTGACGCATTGTCTTGAGGACGCGACGGGAGGTGATGTACCATGATCCACCAAAAATGGTGTTCATGGTCTTCGGACGCTCGTTGTCAGAGACGTCAGAATCGTTGTCGACGGAGGTGTAGACGGCCTTCAGGACCTTTTTGGGATCCTAAAAACCTAACTCCTCTTCAGCCGGAGCTTCGTCAATTTTTTGTTTTCCTTCCCTCTGTCGGAAAGGAACTTCTTCCCGGCAGTCTTCCAAACTGTGGTTGTCTATCTTATGAATTGGACACCACACCTTGGGTTTGCCACCGTCTTCAGAAGACGGTCGAGGTCGCTTCTCGGGGCGTGGCCCCCGGCCACCCGGAGCTGCAGCAGCTGTAGCATTAGATGCGCCGGCCGACGACTTCTTCTTGTCGTTGGTCTTTTTCTTCTTCTTGCCACTCCCGTAGGTAGTGGCTTCTCCTTTGGAGGATTTTTTTATGATCCTCCGGAGGTGGTTTGGAGTGCATTTCATGGCCCTCCGCAGCTCTGGCACATTTGTCAGCCAAGCTGAAGAGTTCCGTGATACTGGTGATCTCCTTGATCACCAGTTTCTCCAACATCTTCTTATCTCGTACGCTCTGTCTAAATGCCACAATGATAGAAGCGCTAGAGATAGAAGGGATAGTGTTTCATACCTGAGAGAATCTCTGGATGAATGATCGCAGGGATTCTCCCCCTTTTTGCACGGCTGCAAAAAGGTCCAGTTCGGTGCCTGGTCGGGTGTATGAACTCCCGAAGTTGGCGGTGAACTGCCGGCACAACTCCTCCCAACTGTTGATGGAGTTGGGTGGAAGGCTCATGAACCAGGACCAGGCGGTCCCAGTTAAAGCCACTAGAAAATAGTTGGCCATTACGGCCTCATTTCCTCCAGCTGCCAGGATAGCAGTGGAGTAAATCTGAAGAAATTCGACGGGATTAATGGTCCCGTCAAACTTCTCCGGTAGGTGAGGCCGGAATTTCTGTGGCCACCTGATCATACGCAGATTTATGGCCAGGGCCGAACAACCTCCTCCTACTCCTTCAGGAGCAGGAATGTCCTGAGCTTCTCGTCTTTCACGAGCACGCTCGATATGGACTCGGCTGTCTTGTTGACGGTATCGGCGATCAAGCTCCGCCCGGAGGTTATGAGTTGAAAGCCTTGATACCGTGTGAGTGCGTCGCGCCCCGGAGGGCAACGACGTCACTTGCTGTGATGCAGCACATCTCCTGTTATTGGAATTGTGCGGACCAAGTCTGCCAGACAAGGTCCGTCGCTGCGACGGGGCCCGTCGTGAAGGAGGAGGACCCTGGTTACTGATGCGGTCGGCTGCTGCTGCAACCAAGTGTTCCACATCGGCTCTCCACTGCTCCATTGCATCCCGGGATGCATCCGGGGGTGGTGGGCACTGAAGGAGAGCACGTGCTGCATGGAGCGCGTGTTCCAGGTTGTCATGATTTGCCGACACAGTGATTGACGCCGGTGCACCATCGCGCTGCCTAGCTTGATTTGCTGGTGGAGGCGGCGGTGGTGGATGTGTGACTCCTGCTGGAACTGAGGTTCCTACTGGTGGCTGCATATTGGAGGGATTGCCCCCAACAGCTTGAACAGCGGGATGACCATTGGATGATCCAGCAGCTGAGTTCACCATTCTTGAAATCTCAGGCACCCCTACCTGGCGCGCCAACTGTCGGTGGTTGTGATCCGGCAGATCTCCCGACACTACTAAAGTGTTTGCGGAGTTTGAAGTTCGGTGTGGGCGCGCGGAGATTCAAGAAGGTGAAGTGTAAAATGACACGGGAGACACGAAGATTTATGTGGTTCGGGCCGCCTGAGCCTAATACCCTACTCCACAGGGTGTGTTGGTGTTGTATTGGATGTATGAACTCAATGTGAGTTGAGAGTGTGCGATCAGATCAGAGCAGGTCAGATCCTCCCCTCTGCGTCGGCCTGTCCTTTTATAGTATAAGGACAGGCCGTTACAAGTTGGCCTGGCCCTACATGTGGCCTCGGCGGTTACTAATATTAATACACATTTGATGCGCTTAATTACCCTTAATGACCGAGTTACATCTTTGACAGCACCGTTACTGGTAATTAAGGTCGTCCGATCGTGTGTCATTAATATAGTATTAATCACACTTAATTGGGTCTTGAAGTCCTTGATTCCCCTTTGAAGATTCGGAGCCGTTGTGGAGTCTACCAGAGGTTTGAGGCTGAAGATCCGACGGTAGGACACGTGGCAGCTCTGGAGCATGCTGTGAGGAACAGATAGGTCCGGTGCCGCCAGACATGTGTCGGTTCTGGAACTTCCCTCAGTCTGGGGTTAGGTCCGGGGGTGCCGTTATGGTACATAGCACGGAGCTTCCCCTTGTGGGCGGTAGCTCCAGTTTGATGGTACACGTGGCGACCCTGAGACTAACCATACTGGAGAAGTGGGTCCGATTATGTCTGACATGTGGGCCTCCGAAGGTCTTCAAACCAAGTAGATGACATTTCCTTGAGATCTTTGCAATCTTAAGGGGTATACGGTACCCTGGGTACCGACACCCGCACAAAGCTGAACCCAGACAAGTGCGTCTTCGGGGTTAGCTCCGGAAGGCTTCTTGGTTTCCTGGTAAACCACCGGGGCATAGAGGCAAATCCGGCAAAGATTAAAACCATAGAGGAGATGCGGCCACCAGCCCACATCAAGGACGTCCAAAAACTGACTGGATGTCTAGCTGCCCTCAGTCGGTTCATCTCAAGACTGGCGGAATGGGCGTTACCCTTCTTCAAGCTATTGAGGAAGTCCAGACCATTTCAATGGTCTAAAGAAGCAGAAAAGGCGTTCCAGGAGCTAAAGCAGCTCCTCACCACTCTACCAACCTTGGTAGCTCCGAACCCAGGTGAGCCCTTACTGCTTTACATTTCAGCAACCGACGAGGTTGTCAGCATGGTCGTGGTTGCGGAGAGACCAGAACCATCTCAAGCTCAAGAATCCAGACCCCTCCGGGAAGGTCCGGAGGTTCCTGAAGGTGAGTCTGGGTCCCAGCCTCCAGACTTGGGTCTACAGGGAGTTATTCCAGAAGATCTGCACCCCTTCGGGAGGTTTCGGGTCACTCTAGTAGAAGCTCTGGGTTCCTCTAGCAAGGACCCGGAGGTCCCCAAAGCATATCCGGACCCCTCCGGGAGAGTCCGGGTCGATGTGGAGGAAGCTCCGGGCCCCTCCGGGAGGGTCCAGACAGTCCAATGCCCAATGTACTTCATCAGTGAAGTACTACATGATGCCAATACTCGATACCTAGAGGTGCACGAGATGCTTTACGCTATTCTCATCGCCTCCAAAAAGCTTTGCCATTACTTCCAAGCTCACAAGATCTCAGTGGTGACTTCTTATCCACTGCGTGCGATCTTGCATAATCCCAACTCAACTGGGAATATTGCAAAGTGGGCAGCGGAATTGGCCGAATTCGATCTTGAATTCATCCCAAGACAAGCTATCAAGAGTCAAGCACTGGCGGACTTTGTGGCGGAGTGGACCCCCTCTCCATCAAACCCTGGGGGCCCTACTGAGCAGTAGCCAGAACTCAAGGCTCCGGTCTTCATCGAGCCTCACTGGACCCTCTACTTCGACGGCTCCATGCAAAAGCAGGGGGCCAGAGCTGGAGTCCTTCTCCTCGCTCCAACCGGGAAAAGGTAAAATACATGGTCCACCTTGACTTCAAGGCGACCAACAACATGGCGGAGTATGAAGCGATCATTTATGGACTAAAGGTGGCACTATCATACGGTGTCAAGCAGCTGTTGGTCAAGGGAGATTCACAGCTCATCATCAAACAGGTGAAGGGTGAATGCTCCTGTAACAATCCTCAACTAGCTGCTTATGTCCTTGAAGTCCAGAGGCTTTAGAAGGAGTTCGAAGTCCTGGATCTCCACCATGTCCAGCGTGTCCATAACGCTAAAGCTGACGAACTCTCGACGAAAGGGTCAACCGGAGCTCCGGCTCCTGACAGAACCTTCGTCCGGAGGTTGTCAAAACCCACAGCTCAGCCTGCCAAACTGAGCAAAGGGGGCGAGACCAGCATCCTGTAGCTGTCGGTCCCAATGGCCCTGTTACCATGGCAGCCATCAAGGGTCGTAGGTGCTGCCGGAAGATCTGAGAAACCCAACACGCAAGACTCAAATGCTTAAGCAAGCTCCGATGCATGGATCTCGGAGATTCGGAGCTACTTGAAAGATAATATCCTTCCTGATGATGATGTATTCGCTGACAGGATAGTCAGATTGGCTAAAAGATACACGCTAGTAGAAGGGGATCTCTACCGGCGCGGTGCCAACAGCGTCCTAATGCGGTGCATCACAAGGGAAGAAAGATGCGAGCTCCTCGCAGAAATCCATGGAGGCGAGTGTGGGAACCACGCGTCTTCCTGCACGCTGGTCGATAAAGCCATCCGGCATGGCTTCTACTGGCCTACAATGCTCCAGGATGCAACTGAGCTGGTAAAGAAATGCGAAGCATGCAAGTTCCATGCAAAACAAATTCACACGCGGGCTCAGCCTCTACAAATGATACCTCCTACATGGCCTTTCGCTGTGTGGGGGATGGACATCTTGGGACCCCTCCCAAGAGCCGTCGGAGGTTACAAGTTCCTGTATGTTGCCATTGACAAGTTCACCAAATGGCAAAAAGCAACTCTAGTTGTGACAATAAACAAGCAATCAGCTATACTCTTCTTGCAGTCCATCGTATGAAGATTTGGAGTCCTGAACAAAATCATAACAGATAATGGGACCCAATTCACAAGCTCTACTTTCCAAGGATACTGCGAAGACCTCGGCATCCAAGTCAGCTACACCTCCGTAGCTCACCCGACAAGTAATGGCCAAACCGAGAGAGCAAATGCAGAAATCCTGAAAGGACTCAAGACGCGCACATATGAGTGCCTGAAAAAACATGGAGCCAACTGGATCGAAGAGCTTTCGCCCACTCTATGGGCCAACAGGACAACTCCAAACCGGTCAACTGGAGAGACACCCTTCTTCCTGGTGTATGGAGCTGAAGGAGTCCTTCCTCTAGAAATCACCTTGGGGTCGCTCCGGGTCCGGACCTCCGACGAAGCCACGCAGGACCAGCTCCGGCGTGAAGACCTTGACCTCCTTGAAGAGGGAAGGTGCCGAGCAGCTGTTCAGAATGCCTGATATCGCCAAGCTCTTCGGTGCTATCACCAACGGCATGTTCACAGCCGACAGCTCGAGGAAGGCGATCTGGTGCTACGGAGAATACAATCCAGAGAAGGGTTAAACAAACTCTCTCCCAGCTGGGAGGGACCCTTCCGAGTGATCAAAGTATCCCGTCCCGGATGCGTTCGCTTGGCAACCGAGGATGGGACACCTCTCCCAAATCCTTGGAACATTGAGCACCTCCGTAAGTTCTACGCTTAATATCACGGAGGTGAGTCTGTAATTACATGTGATTTATGTTATAGAGTCATTGTACAGAGTCGGGTAGCTCTTCCGGGAGGGCAGCCGGACCTACCCAGTTAGGTCCGCAACGTCCATGCAACACTTGTCATAGTCTCATAACTAAAGGTGTAGCTAGCTACCTTGGGTCAAACGAGAAACGAAACACACTTAGCCTGGTTCTGTACCCTAAGGGTGTACTTGTTTCCCCTGTACCATAGACCTATAGTGAAAGACATCATTGTGTGAAAACAGACTCCACGTGCATTTACTTTGTACAGGCTCAATATTTTTTATTTTTTTCTATCTTGTCTATAACAAAGTTGTGAAGTTCTTAAGAAACTTTAGATCGACCAGTTCATGTACAATTTGAGTAGCATTGTTTATCCTTTCGGGTTCAAACATTGTTGATGGTCTACTCGTCTGAATGCCGCCTAGCCAATCTAGGGTCGGAGTGTGCTATCGACTTAGTCTGGTCATGCACCCTAAGTACGCCACTCTACCTACACCCCGGCAGGCCAAAGTAAGGCGAGTCTCGAAATGATCGGACCCGAAGGGAACAAGATGGCGCTCTTCATTGTATTTGGAATTGTGTTCGATCTAAAGCTTTCTCGGAAATAGTAAGCCGCAATGAAATTATAGACAGGAAACGGATTTTACTGTTTTTCTTGACTTTAGTGTGCAGGAAAAATAAATACTTCATGATGATGGTGAATGAAGCCAGAGCTACCAAAGCTCTGACATCCCCTAGGCAGCTCGTGGTCGATGTTCAAACATTGACATCGAGCATCACTGGAGCTACTCAGCTCCGGTAAAGCTAGGGGGCATGCTTTCAACGTGAAGATGGTGGAAAGACTCTAAATAGGAGCTTACTGTTGACACAACATGTGTTGACAGAGGTCACTGCCGGAGCTACCAAGCTCCGACACCCCGGAGGGCTAACTGTCGATGCTTTACATGTTGATGGAGACTACTGTCGGAGCTACTAAGCTCCAACGATGGTCAATACTAGAGCCACTAAGCTTCGACAACCTCAGGGGGCCTACACTATCGAAGACTTTGGACCTACATTCTACAAGTTCGAAGCACGCAAGTCCTCAACAACTGTTACATCCTCTTGCTACATGTTCACAATCAAATTATGTACATCTACCAGGGGGCCAAGTGAGACAAAGGTGTTGAAGACAAAAAATGAAATTCGGATTCACAAAAATTTGGATTTCATTCATCTGGAGACAAGAGATTACAAAATTGGAGAAGAAGAAGAGAGAATACAAGCGGGGGCTACAGGGAGATTGTCCTAGACCCTATGGAAGAACTGGGCGACCTTCTGGGCCACCTCTGACACGCTGGTTCGGGCGGCTTCACCCTCTCCTTCGATGGGGCCTTCAAGCACCAGGTCCAGAGGGAATTGAGGGTCCTAGCTAGTGTAGCACGTCAGCACGAACTCTGCGACGTTCTTCGCCAGGGACTGACCCTCCGTTTCCAATTGGTCCGCGATGACATCGCCCATCTTGGTGAGCTTGTTGCTTGCAGAACCTAGCGCCTCCAATGCCTGGTCCAGCTCCGGCTCCGGATCATCCGGACGCACAGAACAGAAGCCCATTGGTGTTAGTGCGTCGTTGGACTTGCCCAGGAAGTCCCAAACTTGTTGGGACTCCACAACCCTTGCGCTATGCATCTCCGCTAAGGATCTTTTGGCCACCGCAAGCTCCGATCTCTCCCGAGCAAGACGCTCCACCTCTTTGGCATTCTGCTGAATCTTTTCAGCAACTTGCCTTTCGAGTTTGCTGAGCTCTTCCTCCTGGAGGTGGATCTCATTCCGGCGGTTGACCAGATCTTTCTCCTGGCTCTGCACTTTCTTCTCCCTGGCGGCGATGGCATTCTCCTGCTTGTAGAGATCTTGCCCTCGCTCCCAGGCCTTTTTCTCCTCCTCCTCCTCGCAACGCTCCTCCAATTTCTTGGTGCGTTCTTTGAGGCTCTTGTCAGCCAGAGCTGTCTTTTGGACAAGCTCTTCCTCCCTCTTCACGAGGTCGTCCTGCAGCTCCACGAATTTTTGCTCTTCATCTTCGAGCCATCTCTCCCGTGCTTCAAGAGCCTCCCGGCGCTTGACGAGACTATCGTGGATGGCGGCGAGCCATTCTTGGCGATCATCCGTTGCGCTATTTGCAGCCTTGGCCTGCTCATAGATGGATCGGGACTGGTTGTCGAGGGTCCACGTCATGCTTTCCCTCTCATCCAACAACTTACCCCAGTACTCCAGGCGGACCTTCTCCCTTTGTACCTACTCCTTGTCGTCAGCCAGCCTCGACTGCGCAAGCTTGGTCTCGAAATGGAGTCGGTTGCGCCACCTCCTAAGGGTTTGGCGCTCCACCTCGAGGGCCTTTCTGTCGTGGTAGAACGCCAGCTGGACCTGGCGAAGACTGGAGCAGGCGTTGTCGATAGACAATGATAGGGGGATCGGGTCCGGACCTGCTGGGGTCCTCTCTGCTGGCTCCAGCGGATCTTCAGCAACAAAAATTGGGTCCCACTCTACAAGAGCGGTCCCCTGAGCTTCGACGGCACTAGGGCCGTCCTCCGGGATAGCCTCGGCCGCCACCGAGGAAGTACTTGCAGCCGAAGTTCCAACCTCCGGAATTGACTCCGAAGGCCCAGTCGCCAGGTCATCAACAACTGGCCCCTCCGGCGCAGGGGGGGGGGGGCAGCAGCTTCGTCTTGGCACTCTGGCTCAGCAGTGGGCACCTCTGAGATCACCGCTTCCAGAGCGGGTGTTGAAGGTTCGGTCGGAGTAGAATCTACTTCTGGCTCTGGCGCAGGTGCCTCCTCCGCCTCTGGCTCAGGTGCTGGCGCTTCGACCACTAAAGGCTCAGGCGCCGACACCTCTGCAGCAACTGGCTCGAACGCCGGAACCTCTTCAACGGCCGGCTCCACAGCCGAAACTTCTGCAGCAACCGGCTCTACTGCCGGAGCTTCCTCGACAACCGACTCAAGTACCGGAGCTTCATCAACACCCGACTCCACTGTCGGGACCTCATCAACCACCGGTTCGACTGCCGGGGCTTAAACAACATCCGGCTCTAGGGCCGGAATCGCAGCTACCTCCGGCTCTGCGGCCGGAGCATCCAACATCTCAGCATCCAAGCCCGGAACTTCAACCTCCGGGGCTGGCACCGCTGGTACATCTTCATTCCCGTGGTCTGGCGCTACCACGGGAGCTTCTGGGGATGAGTCGAGGTCCAAAACCATGACAGCCAGCGCCGGGGCTACCGCAGCCTCAGCCACCTCTTGGGGTGGCGCTGGAATCGGAGCCGAAGCTTCAGCCCGCACAGCCTCAACCGCTGCTGCAGGGACTGGAGCTTCAGCCCTTATCTTAGGCACGCTATGGATGAAGGACGAAGAAACTCAAAATATAGCTAACAATAAAACAACTCACTGAGGTAAAAAATCAAAAATTACCTCGGAAGGCTTCCGCACTAGTTAGCACGAAACCTCTTCTCCGGACGCTTCGGACTGGCCCCAGCTGCCATAGGCGTGGTAGTCCCGGAGGTTCCCCCGGATCTTGCTGCTGCTATCGACGTTGCCCTGGTCGAGGCCCCCCTCGACCGGGAAGGACCTTCGGACCAGGAGCCCTCAGCTGGCTCTGGTACTGGAGTCACTTGGCCGGAGCTAGCACCCCGGGAAGATGTCGCCACTGGAGTAGATGTTGTCGTTGTAGACCTCCACCTGCGGGGAGAAGGAGCCGCCACGGAAGAACCAGGTCTGACGGACCTTCTGTCAGCATGCTTCCTCTTACGGCTCGAAGGCTCCGCCAACTCCTTGCCCTTGCTCGCAACTTCGGTTCTTGGCTTTGGAGCAGGAACGGAGCCACCTTCAGGAGCTTCGGAGATAACCAACCCAGTGGTTGAACGCCTCTCAATGACACCAAGGTCTTCAAGCACCAGCATCATCCGTCAGAGCTCCCTGCTGAACTTTGCCTCCATGTTCAGAGGGAGGAAAGCTGCCGGCGAAGCCAAGTCGTCACCCTCGACGTCGATGTCGTGCTGGAACTTCTTGAGGTGGAACTCCAAAGTTGCACCCTCCATGTTGGACTTCAAACCGGTCTTGATCCGGTCGTCGTCCAGCATACTGTTAAGGGCCCAAGCCAGCTTCTCCCTCCTCTTCAGCGGAGCCCACCTGTTGGTCAAGAAGTTGCAAAACACCGCCTGAGGAGTTACCCCTCCTTCTATGCACAGGCGGATCCTGGTCAGAGCAGGGTTGAAGGCGTCCGACAACACTGGAGCTTCACTCCAAACTGCGGTGTCGATGTTGGGGAGGCCCTCCGACAGCTCCAACTTCTCGTGCTCCTCCACCCTGATTATAATCCAATCCTTCTTCCAATCGTCCCACTTCCCAGAAGGGAACGACCGCAAGTACTTGTACGGGCACTTCTTGCACTTCACAAAATAGTAGAAGCCAAAGTACTCATCACTCCTACCCATGGTTTGGACAGTGAAGAAGGTGCGGAAGAGCTCAATGCAGGGGGAATGCCCACCCACATCTCGCAGAAGTGGACAAAGATTGACACCAGGAGATTGGAGTGGGGGCCAAGGTGGTACAGCTGTAGACCATAGAAGTCTAGCAGCATCAAGAAGAAAGAGGAGAAAGGTGGGATCAGCCCCACCATGGCATACGTGGAGAAGTACACCATGTCGCTGGCGTGTTCCTTCTCGAACGAAAGCTTGCCGGCGCGGACCAAGTGGTTGAAGAAGTCAGGGGACCATCCCATGAGGGCACGGACCTTCTTCAAATCATCATCGGCGTTCAGTCGGCTCTGGCGGAGACCAACTCCATCGCGGCACAGCAAGGCAAGAGAGGAAATGCAAGCGAAAGTTTGGAAGGTTTGAGCACAAGTTCGAATGAAAGGCGTAAAGAACCCCAAACGATGTGTGCTTTCCTTCTTAAGTAAGCCCCTGCAATGCTTGGATGGAAACCGCAGAGGAACCAACAATACCAGTCAAAAACTTCACCCCGCCAGTGACAAGGGGGCCCGGGGCCACCCCGACAATCAAGTCAAGGTTCTTAACCCAGGCAAACGGTTGTCATCATGAAAGGCGGGAAACCCGAAGGCGCTGGCCTGACAGGGCGCGCGGAACCAATACGATTTTCGTATCGGGAACCGGCGACCTTCAATTGCGTGAGATCCGCACGCTGAGATCTCACCTGCCGCCTCTTGGATATGCCACGCGGCGGAGGTTTAACTGCGAACTGTCTCCAACGGCACGTCCGAAGATCCTTGAAGACATGGCTCAAAAACTGAAGAATGGACCCACCTCCGACAGAATGACTTCATCCAAAAGGTCTCTCCTGGAGGTGGGCCCAGGGGGCCACTGTCGGTACCTTACGTACCGGATACCCCTTGGGATTGTAGAGATCACAAGGAAACTCCATCTACAAGATTTGAAGACCTCCAAAGGCCCCACATGTCAGGCGTAACTGGACCTGCTTCCCCGACATGGTTAGTCCCAATGCCGCCACATGTATCATAAGGCCGGAGCTATCACCCACACATGGGAAAGCTTCAGATGGAAAACTAGTACGGCGCCCCCGGACCTAACCCCAGACTGAGGGAAGCTCCGGTACTGACACGTGTCCAATAGCACCGGAACTACCTGTCCATGACGGTAAGCTCCGGAGCTGCCACGTGGCAACCGTCGGACCTTCAACTTCAACAATCAGACTGGTGGACCCCCCAATAACTGCAGACCTTCAAGGAACAATCAAAGACTTCAAGACACGATTAAGTGTCATTAATGCCATATTAATGACACACGATCGGATGGCCCTTAATACTGGTAACGACACTGTTAAGACCCGTTACCAAGCTATTAAGTGTAATTAACCTCATTAATGGTGTATCAAGCATGTGTAACCGCCGGGGCCACATGTCGGGCAAGGCTAACGGTGTAACGACCAGTCCTTGTACTAGAAAAGGATTGGTCGACGATACACAAGGGACGTTTCCAGACTACTACTGAACTCCCTGAGTAGACGAGCTTCTTCTTCTGGAGCTTCTTCTAGACTCACACGCTTAATACAACACCAACACACCCCGTGGAGTAGGATATTACGCTCAGGCGGCCCGAACCACATAAATCTCTGTGTACACTTGTCTTTCACCTTCTTGAATCTTTGCGCGCCTATTACCGAACTATAAGTCCTTGATCTACCAAAGCTAGTGTCGGGAGATCTGCCGGATCCAAACACCGACACTCTCCAATTTTTGGTTCTTTTCTTCATCAACCTTCTCTTGGTTGTTGCTCTTGTGTACGTCCTTCTTGTCCTATATGATCTCTTCGAGCGATTAGTCTCCTTTTGAAGAACCTCGCTCTGATACCAATTGAATGTGGCCTAGAGGGGGGTGAATAGGACTTTTTGAATTTTGTCAGAATCTGCAACACTTAACAACCAGATCAAATCCCCAGATATCGGACTAGTCCGATCGAGTGCGGACTAGTCCGGATTGTACCGTCTAGGTTTATCAAATTTGATCGGTTATCTTGATCCTAGGATGTATGCAGCAGAAATATACTTGTAATTGAAGTGTTACACGATTATGAAGTAGGATGTGCCACAAGTCAATCTTATATTCGATGTTTCAATGTAAAGTAAGCAAGATTGATTGAAACCCTAGATTGATATGAAGTATAAGAACGATGAGCGCAAAGTAAGAACACAAGCACTTTATCCCGTGGTTCGGTTCCCACAGAGGCAACCTACATCCATGTTGAGGAGTCCACAAAAGGATTGGGTCTTCTCCAACCCTACACTCATCAGATCGCCGCGGAGGCCAATCCTCTTCACTTATCACAAAGGGAAAATAACCAAATTCAAGGGGGCCTTCTCACACGTTGAGGGCTCCCCAAGATTACAACAAGAACACCACCAAGAACACACTCGAAAGATCACAATGAAAACCACAGGAGTGTGTTAGGGAAACAAACCAAGATCTCAATGAGTGATGAACTGTGTCTCTCCAATGATCCAAAGTGTATCCTCAAGAGATTGATCTTTGTTGCGTTTGATTTCGTGGAGCGATGTGTTTTTGAGGCTCTTGGGAGGTGTGACGGCGCAGGGGGTCGAGAGGGTTTTGAAGATGGGTCATGTACACCAATTTATATGGGGTTCCCAAAAGTAACCGTTAGGGTTTAGGAATATCGGACTAGTTCGTGGTGGACACCGGACTAGTCCGGTGTGCTGTGTGTAGCAAATCCTAGGTGTCCCGAAATATCAAACTAGTCCGGTAGAGAGCGGACTTGTCCGATTTTGGTTCTGGAAATCTTCGGACTAGTCCGATGGATATCGGACTTGTCCGGAAAAAATGAAATCCTAAGTGAATTTGGGACAAGTCCGCACTTGGGGGACTTGTCCGATTTAGGTCAGAGGGTTTTTTGGACTAGTTTGTGCTAATATCGGACTTGTCCGATTTTGTGCAACTTGTGAAGTGTTTGGAGGACTAGTCCGATTCTAGTCAGAGAGATAGTGGACTAGTCCGTGGTCATATCGGACTTGTCCGATCTTGTGCAGAAAGAAATCTGACTAGTCCGAGGTCAGTCGGACTAGTCCGGTCCTGTATAAATATGTGCAATGTGTGGATTATTTGTGCTTGAGCTCTTGGGATGTGTTTCCTTAACACACTCCATACAGAATGATCTACTACACTTGTTTCTTGAGCTCTTTTCCGCATTGTTCCTCATTCTCCTTTCTTTTTGGCACCTTGCTCATTTTCTCATTAGAACCTGTGCTCATCTCAACAAAGTGGTTAGGATCTCATTTGCTTGTCATAAATCATTCAAAACCCACAAGGGATTCCTAGATGCACTTTCAGGTGGCATCACTTTACTTACAAGTTCATGATTTCATCACTCGTCAGTAACTAAAGAACCTCTATTATGCCACATATACACTACCTTTGGTGTATGTCCAAGCAATCATGAAATAGCCTTTACAAAGGGACTATCAGCATTTACGGGCCCACTATGGTTTCATTGAAGGGCGACCACTCCATCAGAGTACCATCCAACCCAAGGACCCCCTCTTGTATCGTTCAGATCCTACAGTAGTCCCCCATGACTCCCATTTCCCGCTCTCACAAGTGATCCAAACAATACTGACAAAAAACCTAATTTCCTGGATTTATTTGGCTATTCTATGAATTAATTAGGTATTATTCTAGGGTTCAATTTTATTTTTTTAGAAGTATAGGGGCTTCTAAGCAAATCTATCTTTTCTTTTAGTTTCTAATTTATTTTCCCTAAGAAAATTCCATGGAAAAGGTCAGTGCCGTCGGTAGACCAGGGCCGGCGCTCGGCCAACGGGTCCATGGTGGACATGCACGTACTGGTTTGGTACTTTAAATATCGGTCGCACGTTTTGGATCTAGTGGTGGGAAACTCGACCATGAGGGTGGTGGCATCAGCTTGGCCATGGTGGCGCCATGGCCGCGGGCCGCTGCACTTCGGCCATCTTGCGCTAGCTCAAACCTTGTCATATTTTGGAAGAAAATGAAAGAGGGTGAAGTGGGGAAGTTCACCATGGGTGTGCGCAGTGTCGGGCGGGCTCAAAGGCAGCACGCGAGGCGATGAAGCGGCGACGAGTTTCGTTGGTGGCGCTAGGGCTTGGGGATTAGCAGTGCAGCTGGGGATGGTGATGAGAACATCACAGCATCAAAGATACACAAACAAGATTATGGACCTATTACTTGCACTCATACTAAGAAGCTTCAACAACAGGTCAATGCTTTCCTCCCTGGATTATATTTTGATAATTAAGAGAATTGTAGTGAGGATTGGGGTCCAAACAATCCAGGAAACGCATTTGATAGTGTCGTGCGATGCGACACCAAACACCATACATGAAAAGATACTCAAAATACAAACTTTTAGTCTTTATTTTACAAATTTTATTTTCTGTAACATAAGTTTACAAATACAATGTACATTGGAAGTTCTTCTCATAGCTCACGATCTCGAGCCTAAGCTGTGCAAAAGCGAAGTTATCCAGCCCATGGATGCTTTTCGTTAGTTGCACGTAAAGACTCACAGCGGCGTCCAAGGTTCTCACTTGGTCGTATATCCCAAGAGTGTAAGGCCTCATTAGTGAACCCTTCACCATAGGTAGTGTTCATAGTCGTTATATACTAATTTCAACTTTCAATACAACTCAATTATATAAAGAAATAAATATTTCTTACACACATCATCTTTAGATTTGACATAATTCCACTTGTACCTGGAGAAATAGTACATGCAGGTATTTAATTGCAAAAATGATGAAGAGTGTGGGGAGCAATTCTGAAAAGTGAAATCCTGACCAATCACGCAATAACATGTGGCATCGCATGGATCCTTGGACTCATTCCCTGGCGTATCCAAGGGTCTCCAACGCCGATTCACGCGGGGATGAGGTTAGGGCCCACCAAAGAGTGACTTGGAGGAAGCACACCTTGAGGGAGCCGGGACCAAGTCAGCCGAACCAGGGGTCCGGCCGACACTTTCCTGGCGCCAAACTCGGTCAGCTGACACGTGTAGTCCTCCTGTGGTGCCCTGAAGTCGGTGGTGACTGATTCGCGCACAAATGATGGCGGTAACCGCCTCTAGCCCGTGTATAATAATGAGGGGACAAGCCTCACTTCACACACGCACACCACTCAAGCATTCTCTCATTCTATACACTAGTTCGCCTAGTTCCTTAGTGGATGTTAGGTTGTAGAGAAGAGCCTCTAGTCCCAAGTCCAAATAGGAAAAGGTGTGGCTCATGTATCTTTATTTTCTTTCGTGACTTTATGCTTTATAATAATATTATTATTAGTCTCTCTTTATGTAAACATAGGCAAAGTGTTTCTTGTTTGATTGTGGAGTCCATGTATGTGCTAGATGTAGATGTTATTATGATCTGACTATAATGTCCATATCATATTGTCATAAACATCATACACCACCACTATAATCTAATTAGGTAATAATATGAATATATTAATATAAATATGTTAGTGCTTGGTCCCAACATTGGTTCAACGATGTTTAGGTTAGTCATGGGCTGAGGAAGGTACTTCTACTGCATCTCTTAAGGCATTTACTTAACATGTAAGTGTGGTGCTTAGATAGTTAAGTAGTTGGATGTCCCTTAGACCCCCG
Source organism: Tuctoria greenei (assembly GCA_036927565.1). NCBI lineage: Eukaryota > Viridiplantae > Streptophyta > Magnoliopsida > Poales > Poaceae > Tuctoria > Tuctoria greenei. Next base: position 144,992,367 of record JAYESD010000001.1, on the reverse strand, counting down.
GGTTGTAGGGGTAGGCGACAGGTGGTTACAGCCCCGTCCGTCCTTCGTACTCCCTCATGTTCGGCTACTCTATTGGCTCTTTGCGGGAATCGTCCTGGTTTTGCCAGGGGAAATGTGATACCCGGTTCCGAATATGAACCAAGTAAAGCGTACATGTGTGTCCAGGACGTTCATCACACATACACAAAAACATCACAAATGATATTCAGAACTTAACCACGTCTCAAATAGTAATTATGTACTTTATTACAATAATCCAATGGTTCTTGAATGACAAATCTCTAATTATTGCAGCGGAAATAAACTAAAGAGCATGACTCCACTCCACAGGAAATTGACGGTAGCATGCAACCTAGTACTCCACGTGATCCTCAGGGTACTCCCAAGTGTCTCATGTAGCTATTTAGTGTGAGAATAGCAAGGGTGAGTACATGTCGTACTCAACAAGTATGAGAATGTATGACATGTAGCTAAAAACAAGGACAGAAACAAATGGTTCATTGCAGCAAGCTAATTTTAGTTCGCAAACATGTAAAAGCAACCTACAATGTCTAGTTGTGTTTAAATCCCAACATAACCAAAATAATTATCATATCACATATCTGACATCCTCATTTACCATCATAATTCATTTATAACCAGCCATCAATTAATATCATAACCATATGCCAATTTCATACCTTCTCATAACCAACCATGCTCGTATGACGTAACCAAACCACCGCGGAAACCAAACTCCAATTCTAATCATGTAGGTCATCCAGGTGCTCTAACCGGGAGCACGGCTATCATGATAGCTTTACACTCTACGAAGGTCGTACCACTTTACCCACATGTTTGTGATTTTATCACTTTCCGGTGACTAAAGAGCCTCTATGTTTGCCTGCCACACTTCCTTTGGTATGCGGCCAAGAGATCAAAAAATAGCCTTTTAAAAATGACTACAAGTATGTATGGACCCACTAAGGTTTGACCGGCAGGCTTGAATCTGCATTCTCCCACCCACGGGCGACCTCGAGTGCCATGCAGATCCTAGAGTACCCCCACTTGACTCCCATTTGCCACGCCATGCAATGATATATACAATACCAGCAGCACACCTAATTATTCAGCTACACCGCGCCCATACTTGGCCTTGTGGTGGCACTATTGTTCTTGCATATTCTCGCATGAACCGATTAGTCAAAGTGTTTTAACGACACTTCCCCCGGTACTACTAAGAAGTAGCCCGTGGAGGTTCGTATTTAGGAGGGGCGAAATTTTTGGATATACGAGCTAGATGAAAACGGACAATTTTTGTGTGGTCCAGCCCGCCAGGAGGCGTAATATCCCACATCCACGGGGGGGGGGGGGGGGGGGGGGGGGGGGGGGGGGGGGGGGGGGGGGTTGTGTTTTATTGAGTGTACTCAGGCCATGGTGAGCGTGATATGCGTATGAGATCCCTTCTGTCGGTGCTTGCTTGGTTCTTTTATAGGTGTAGTGCCGAAAACTTACATTGTGACTGGGGCCCGACAGGTGGCCCCGGGTTAATTAATTATGAAAGCACATTAACGTGCCTTGATGACACATTAATGGATCTTGATGGTGCACTAACGTGTCCTAGTGACATATTAATGGTCTTCATGATGCACAAAGATTTCTTGATGACACATTAATGGTGTCTTGAAGTCGCCTTCATGAGCTGCGAGACGTGGCAGCGCCGGATCTCTCCTCAACGGGAAGGCTGGGTCCAGAGCTGCGGGACGTGTGGCAACACCGGGCCTATCCTCAGCGGGAAGGTTGAGTCTGGAGCCACGTGGCAGCATCGGACCAATACTTAACAGTGAGGTTGGGTACGGAGCCACGTGGTAGCACCAGAGCCCTCCTCAGCACGGAGGCTGGGTATGGAGCTGCAAGCCGCGTGGCAGCACTGGAGCCCTCCTCAGCAGGGAGCTGGGTCCAAAGCTACATGCCATGTGGCTGTGCTGGAGCCTTCCTCGGCGAGAGGCTAGGTCCGGCCTCACGAACACGTGGTAGCCTCTGGGTACCTCCCCTCTCGGAAGGCGCGACCTAGCGCCTTTTCTTCTTTGTATGGAGGGGTACCCAGTCTGCAGGGTACCGACAGTTTCCCCCAGGACCACCTCGAGAGAGGGGGACGATCCCGTAGGTGGGTCCACCATCATCAACGTCAACGGCGGGCTTCCTCGGAGGTGCCAGAACTTGGTGAAGGCGCAGGAGTGTCCACCATCAACGCTATGGACGTTGATAGTCAGCCCCTTGGAAGGTGCTGGTGTCAGAGCTTGAGATCCAACGGCGGAGCTTGGTGAAGGTGCGGGAGCGTCCACCATTGACACTAAGAACATCGACAACAACCCCCTTGGAAGGTGTCGGTGCCAGAGGTTGAGGTCCGACGATAGAGCCCGAAGAAGGGTGAAGTCATGCAAAAGAGTGAAAGCAGAAAGAGTAATAGTACTCACTGGTTACAATCTTCCTACCCTCAATTTTGTTGTAGCATAGGGTCCTTAGCCGGGCTACAGGGCCTAAGTAATTTAGTGCGATACTATTTGGTTATTGGTTGCTGCCTCACCCAGGAACGTGTGCTGTCCGGACCCACCTTACTACAATGCAACACCAAAATAGGTAGAGTGACATACTTAGGGTGCTGGACTAGGCTATGTCCTTAGCCGACTCCAGACCTGTCATTGGCGTTGGTATTCAGGTGAGTAGGCCATTCAGTGGGCACAGGATCCCAAATGAGAAAACTACTAGTAATACCCAAACACATCACAGGTACTTGAAGTTGTTTGTCTGCAGCAAGATAGCAAAATATTAATATAGGCAATTAGGAAGATGTAACAGAGAGAACAATTGGACAAATGCATAATATTAAAGAAAATTTATATGAGCATGGTGACAGTATCCGGATTATGGTTATTGCTTTATCCAGGAGCATGTGCCTTTTAGTCCCCGGTACTAAACCACAGTGCTCGGGAGGAAGAGTGCGCTGGCTTAGGGTCACAGGGGCACACCTTTGGGTGCAAGACTAGGCTAAGCAGTCTTGACCTCCCGCTAACATTAGTCTTTCGCGGGGACGTTCGGCCCCCAATACTCAACTACAACATTCAAAAGGTAGAGTGTGCATACTTAGGGTGCAGGACCATGCTAAGCAGACAACACACTCCAGAACTTCAATTAGCTTTTCATAGGAGTGACCTTTAGCGCCATGGGACTCCGAGCAAGAAAATAACCAAAGACACCGAATACGTCAGAGTTACCTAGTGGCGTCATTATTGTCGTGGCGGCAAGTAGTTGTCGTGTGGTGGTAGATGTAGCCATGAGGCAAAGTGTACAGGCTTAGGATCACAGGGCACAGGCATAGGGTGCAAGACCAGGCTAAGCAGGTTGTACACTTTGGACCTCCCACTGGCGGCGGTGGCGGTAGAAATCCATCGACTGGTGACAGCAGTAGCCAACGGAGCACGGAGCGTGTGTCCGCCGGGTCAGCCCGCTATGGAGCGGGAAGTGGTGCCATCCTCCCTGCTCCCTTCATGGCGAGAGGGTCGAGAGGAGCTAGCGATGGACTGAGGGTTCACCATCGTGGTGAGGCTCATAAATCCAAAAAAGTGCCCCCTTCCTGGCTTGCCAAATGTCAAAGTGTTTTAACGACAATTCTCCTGGTACTACTAAGAAGTAGCCCACGAAGGTTAGTATTTAGGAGGTGCAAAATTTCTAGATCTACGAGCTAGATGAAAGCGGAGGATTTTTGCGTGGTTCGGGTGCCGGGAGGCGTAATAACCTACATCCATGGGGGGTTGTGTTGTATTGAGTGTACTCAGCCCATGGTGAGTGTGATATGCGTATGACATCCCTTCTGTCGGTGGCTGCTTGGTCCTTTTATAGGTGAAGGACTGACAACTTACATTATGATCGGGGCTCGACAGGTGACCTTGGGTTAATTAATCATGCAAGCACATAAATGTGCCTTGATGACACATTAATGTATCTTGATGGTGCACTAACATGTACTGATGAAATGTTAATGATCTTCATGGTGCACTAAGGTGTCTTGATGACACATGAATGGTGTCTTGAAGTCATCTTCATGAGCCACTCCTCAACGGGAAGGCTGGGTCCGGAGCTGCGGGACGTGTGGCAGCACCGGACCTATCCTCAGTGGAGAGGTTGTGTCCGGAGTCACGTGGCAACACTGGACCTATTCTTAGCGGTGAGGTTGGGTTTGGAACCACGTGGCACCAGCAGAGCCCTCCTCAGCAGGGAGGCTGGGTCTGGAGTTGCACGCCCTATGGCGGCACCAGATCCCTCATCACCAGGGAAGTCGGGTCCAAAGTTGCATGCCATGTGGTTGTGCCGGAGCCTTCTTCGACGAGAGGATAGGTCCGGCCTCATGAAGCAAGTGGTAGCCTCTCGGTACCTCCCCTCTTAGAAGTTGGGACCCAACGCTTTTCTTCTTTGTATGCAGGGGTACCCGGTCTGCAGGGTACCGACACGATCCTTAGATCTAAGGCAAGCAAACCACCATATCATCCAACCTAATCATGAAACCATGCTTGCTTAGATCACCTAAGTTCCATGTTGCTGAAAGATAATCATCATCTCATTACCATCACCAGTTCTCGTGATTGAAGTTGTTAAGCATGTTAATTAAGTTACCCATAACCCGTGTAGCGATGCGGTGCAAAAGAGGAAAAATACATATCCGACTCATCATGTATATCCCGGCGACAAGGGCTGACATACAACACTAGTAAACTCCTACGTATGGGCTTCCCATCAATTTGACACAAAGCATGCAATTTCACAAACAAAGCATTTAAAACATAGGTTCAATATGTTCAAGGACCCTTGCCTTTATATTCCGCAACTCGATGCTCAATCAAATCAAAGTCTTGCCCATGAAGATTCTCGGATATTCGCTTCTCGATCGTAATCTCTTGAGTGCACCCTTCCACTCGTAATCAAGCACATACACATACAAACATACACAATAAATGCATTACAACCAATACTAATCAATATGAGATGAATGCATGTGAATAATTTATTATGATGACTAATAATTTATTACATGTGTTTCATATTTATTAGCAATTATTTAATTATTCACTATTAATTCAGCATTAAAATAATTACTATAAAATATTGAATCAGATGAAAATAATATTAATAATTTCTCATGTGTTTGAGCAATTTTAGAATAGATCACGATCATTTTTTAGATGCTAATAGCTGCTGAAAATAAATTAACCTCTAGGCGTTATCTAATACGAATATTAAATCAATCATGTCATTTGAATCTAAACTGTAACACCTACCGTGTGCGTGGCTAGTCTCGACGTCGTGGAACGATGGTGTGACGTGGCGTCCCCTGCATCTAGGTTGCGCTGAGGAAGAGGACGACCGCGCGACGTAAACGAAGATGACGATGATGCTGAAATCTTTCTCGAGGAACGACGATGATGTGACGATTTCTAGCTTAAAACGGCGGCTATTCTTTTCTCTTGCTCCTCTTCCTCTCTTTTCTTCCTTTTCTCTTTCTTTTTCTTCCTGGCGCTAGCTGATCCTTCCCGGCGAGTTAGCTGGCGGCTAGGATTTTTTTTTCCATCTAGCGGCAACTTACAAAAGCAAGGGCGTGGCCTTTCTACGGGAGCAGGGGGCGAGCGCACGGGAGCATGGCTCCCTTTTTATAGGGGTGCGGCCAGGCTAAGGAACTTTGAGTCGCGCTCGGTCTCGGTTCCTAGCCTGGGCACACGGTGTCTCATTATTTTTCTCCTTTTTTTATAGGGCGTGGGTTTTTTTTACAGAAGCAGCAGCCTCCAGCCACGAGAAAAACCCGGACACATGCACAGCTCCGACTCGGTTCCGAGTCCTGCGCGGGTGGCCATGGTAATTCTTTTTTTTTTGGCTGGCGGTGCTTCTTTCTTTTTTTTCTCTGTTTTTTCCCTATGGTATGGCCCATGATTGACTTTTCTTTCTTTTACTTTCTATTTGTTTTCCTTCCCTTCCGTTTTATTTTCATATTATTTGTTTATTATTTATTTATTTTTATTTTCTTTTTCTCGTTTTTCTTTTCTTTATTAACTGTTATTTATTTTATATTTCTTTCTTTTTAATTTATTTCTTTGTTTATTATTTTTAATTTTCTGTTTACATATTTTTATTTGTTTGTTTATATTCTATTTATTTTATTATTCTTATTAATATTGTTTTTTCATATTAAATGTTTCTTTCCTTTTATTTCTTTTCTTTCATATTCGTTATGGCAATTTAATTAGTTTTCATGTATAAATTTCAACACCTAAGGATAAATGCAAATGCAAGATGAGATGCACATATTTTATATGTTTCTTTATAAAATAATTTTTCTCTTAGTATTTAAATTCTAAATTCCTATTTTAAATTTAAATTTTCTCAAGTTTGAAAAATCAGGATGCCACAGATAACCCCGTGCTCGATGTGTTGGACCACTAAGCCATAGTATTCATGTGCACACTTATTGGCTATGTATATGAGTAATTAAAGCAAAGTAAGAGTATCTCCGTTCGTAAATTAACCTTCACTAGGACATCCTTACCTATTAGAGTAGATTGCTTAGGTATATGTCACACTATCCCACTACATCATTTACCCATCCTACTAAAATCCTCACTAGAACACCCTACTCCTCCTATGATCTTGCCATACTTCACTTGCCTTCCTTCATGATAAAATAAATATGATACCCTAGGGAATACTCTCGGGTGAAATACTACAACGATACTTTCCGTGCACTTGCAGAATTCATCTTGTTTTGCCTTAGATTAGCCTAGTTCCAACTGCATGTCTAGCACCCATTGCTAGGATGAAATGTAGAGGTTAAAAAATACCAACAGGTAGCACCATAATCCACATTACCTGCAACAACAGTATACCCCAAGGGGTAAGGCCTCAGTGAACCCTTCACCATAGGCAGCACTATAATCCACATTACCGGCAGCAATGACTTATATAGAAAACGTGAGTACGATGGCTTGACAAGACTTAACCGTCTCAACTAAAACATGAAACTATACATGTTAGAAACTTGTAATATTGGAAGCTGAAATTTGCAGAAACAAACTTGCCTAAAGATTAATCCTTACTTTTCATATTTAAGCCACAATTAAGGGTTCATGAAAGGTAAATTTAGTGACCACTATCTCTATGTCATACAATACGATGAATATTCGTAAGAGCATAATTCATATGATTCCAACTACTTTCATTTAGTACGTCACAACATGGTGAACAAGCGATATTCATATAAATGTGAGGGACAATGATTCGAATCCGTAGACACTCGGATAACATGACATATATACACTTTTGAAAGCACTTTATCCCGTACTTCCAACTCATTGTATGTGGTAACCTTTTGCACGACACCGAACGCTAAACCTGTCCTACCGTCACGAGCAGGAGGTCCCTGCGTGGAGCACACGTCATCGACGTTGCCCGCCAACGGATTTACATTTGCTGCCCACAACCCACTCCTATTAGATGGTGGGGGCTGCCTTGACGCCCCGATTACCATGTTATATCAATTTAGTGGGTCCCATATATTCAATATGCATCCGGCACATTTCTAACTTATCCAGCAGGGTCGCACAAGGCTCGGTCCTCAATTAATACAAGAAGGACTACTCACAGGAGACCACGTCCTGTTGCATCCTAACCCTTGCCCGTTCTCAAATTCCACTTTAGTGAAACCTTTTCTCAATCCGAACTCGTGTGTACTCGGTTCCGTATCTCGCGAATAGATTACAACTACTCGACTTCTACTTATTTTCCTACAACATTAGAATAGAAATTTTCACATGTTGAGCTACATACCTACCCATACACTCAATGGGATTATCGGGTCATGCATTTGGAGTGTCAATCACAATAGACCCAATGCACAAGTCATATGCTGATCAATATAGTGATATAAAACAAAACTTTGTAAACAACTTAACATGCAAATCGGAGCTTGCCTTATTGCGAATCGGAATCAAATTTAGTCTCTGGGAGGATACTGTCGATGACCTCCTGGGTCTCCTCGAGCTCGGTTACTAATCGATATGCACAAAAGATGCAAAGCTAAGGTGAATTATTAGAGTTATATAATGAAGAGAGGCGCTAGTACTAAATTGTACAGAAAATAAAGTCCACTGCCCCTGGGATTTCTACAGTATACAACAGAGGTCAGAGTATAGGTCAAGTTTCAGAATATGCTATGGATAGATGTGGTCACAACAAATCATTAAGCTTTCCACATCTCTGGATTTTCAAAGAAAATTAGAACTTTGTCATACTGACCAGTTGGTTTTTCATATAGGGTTGGTCATAAGGAGTCCAACAAAATTTATTTCACAATTTTATAAGCTTTTTACAGGCCACAATGGATTTTACAAGTTTCCAATATTTTCTGAAAAATGTTTTTATTGTCTTTTTACATTTTTAATGGACATAGGGCAAAGTAACACCAATAGACCTACTTAGACATATACAATGAAGCTGTTATTTTTACTGCAAGTCATAAGGTAAGTAAGACTTTGGCCGCTTTGGGATTTTCTACAATGTAGATCTTCTGGAATAGTTTTCCAAAGGTTTAGGTTAAAGGAATTATTGAGAATCTTCCAGGGATTTTCATGCCAAATAGATTGCACCACTGCAAAATATTGGCCAAGAGAGTTCTGACAAAATTTGTTTGACAATTTGTGGACAATTTTATTGGGAGATATGATTTTCCTGGAGTTGAGCTAAATCTGGAATTACATTTCTTTTAGGAAAACATTTAAATCTGACAGTTGGGCCCATTGTTTAAATCTAGCCAGTCATAATGAGGAAACTCTGGGGCCACGGAGTTAAAATGTGTGGACTCATTAGATCTTGGCACCACAAAAAATCAGGCCTAGGTGAGTTCTGCCACTGACCAACGGGGTCCACACCCCTTCTTCAACCTCGGGATGGGGAGGCGCACCCGCGGCGGCGCTCAGCCACTATGTAAGAAAGGTTCATTCGAGACGTGCCCTAAGAAAGAAGAGAGACGAACAAACTGTGTGTCTCCGTCGTTGCGTCTCGCATTACATTGTCATTAGAGATGTTCTTATGGTGCGTCGCCGTTCATCCTAAGTGCGAGATATGCTTAAAAGAAGTGTGTCTCCTTTCTTTGTGTCATAACAAACGGTCTTTACAGGGTCATTGGAGACGCGGGTGGTGCGTGTCGCCCATCAGCATAATGCGTGACAAGCCCTAACAAAGCACGTCGCAGATATATTGACTGATCTGAGGCGTTCTATATTGTAACGCGTCGCATATTTGTTTACTGATCTGAGACGGGCTTTATGGAAGCTTGTCTCCTTTATGTAGGTTATTCGAGATGCTCTCTGCTACAGCTCGTCGTGGATTGTTTACAGGCAGGGTCTCCTATTAGGTGTTCCCCACCCCTGATTATCCTGATTGTCGGCTGCATCCTGGAGCTAGCCAGGATTTGGCAGCCGTATTACCAGTGTTAGCAACATATTGTTCATATTGTTCATGAACAAATGTATAGCCGAAAAGATCACACAATAAATTATATTTGACCAATCAAATATTTATATAGTGTCAATCGTGGTTATCAAGTATACTAATTACACTACAAAGACTGTTCATCCTGATTACAATGTAACTGTCGACTGTTGAAGTCGGCAGATCTCCTGACACTGCTAAAGTGTTGAAGGAGTTTGTGGTTCGGTGTGGGCGCGCGGAGACTCAAGAATGTGAATTGCGATTTAACACAGGAGACACAAGGATCTACGTGGTTCGGGCCGCCTGAGCGTAATACCCTACTCCACGGGTGTGTTGGTGTTGTATTAGCTTGTCACGTATGATTGCTTGTCCACGTCTGTGAACGTCCGTCCTCCCCCGTCGTGTATCGTCGGCCTGTCCTTTTATAGTACAAGGACAGACCGTTACAAGCTAGCCTGGCCCGACATGTGGCCCTGGCGGTTACTAGTATTGATACACGATTAATTGCTGTTAATGATTCTATAACGGGCTCCGACAGTGCCGTTACTGGTGTTAAGATCGTCCGTTTAAGCGTCATTAATACGACATTAATGACGCTTAATCGGGTCTTGAAGTCCTTGGCTCTCCTTTGAAGATCCGGAGCCGTTACAAGGTCTTTCGGAGGTTAGAGGCTGCCAGCTCCGACGTTTGGACACGTGGCAGCTCCGGAGCTTGCTGTGGGAAGCAGGTAGCTCCGAGGCTACCTGACACGTGTCAGGTCCGGAGCTTCTCTCGGTCAGGGGTTAAGTCCGGAGGTGCCATTTTGGTACCTGGCCCGAAGCTTCCCCCTTGTGGGCGGTAGCTCCGGTTTGGCAGTACACGTGGCGACCTAGGGATTAACCATGTTGGAGAAGCAGGTCCGGTCATGTCTGACAAGTGGGCCTCCGAGGGTCTTCAATCCAAGTAGACGGTCTTCCCTCGAGATCTTTGTAACCTCAGGGGGTGTACGGTTTTTAGGGTACCGACAGTGGCCCCCTGGACCTACCTCCGAGGAAGGTCACTGGGGTGAAGTCGTTCCGTCGGAGGTGGGTCCATCCTTGCGACTCTTGAACTGGGTCTTCAAGGGTCTTCAGAGGTGCCGTTGGCAGGGTTTTACGATTAGATCCCGCCGCGTGGCGTACCTCAGGCGGCAGATGAAATCTTTGACGTGCGGATCTCACGCAATTGAAGGTCGCCGGTTCCCAATACGAAAAACCGTATCGGTTCCGCGCGCCCTGTCAGGCCGCCGCCTTTGGGTTTCCCACCTCGTGATGACAACCGTTCGCCTGGGTAAGAGCCTCGACTTGATCGTTGGGGTGGTCCCGGGCCCTCTTGTCATCGGTTGGGTTGAATTCTTGAGTAGTATCTTCGACTTCCCTACAGTTTCCATCCAAGCGTTGCGAGGGCTTACTTAAGAAGGAAAGCGCGCACCGTCGGGAGTTCTTTACGCCTCTCATCTGATCTTGCGCTCAAACTCCCGACTCGTACTTCGCTCCTCTTCTCTTGCCTAGCTGTGCCGCGATGGAGTTGGGTCTGCGTGAGAGTCGCCTGAAGACTGACAACGATTTGAAGAAGGTCCGGGCCCTCATGGGGTGGTCCTCGGACTTCTTCAACCGCTTGGTCCGTGCCGGCGGGGAGCTCCCCTTTGAGAAGGAGCGCGCTGGTGAGATGGTGTACTTTTCTTCGTACACCATGGTGGGGCTGATCCCACCTTTTTCTTCTTTCTTCTTGATGCTACTAGACTTCTATGGTCTACAGCTATACCACCTTGGCCCTCACTCCATTCTCCTCGTGTCCATCTTTGTCCACTTCTGCGAGATGTGGGTGGGCATCCCCCCCTGCGTCGAGCTCTTCCGAACCTTCTTCACCGTTCACACCACCGGCCGGAGCAATGAGTACCTTGGCTTCTACTACTTCGTGAAGCGCAAGAAGTGCCCATTCAAGTACCTCCGGTCGTTCCCTTCCGGGAATTGGGATGACTGGAAGAAAGATTGGATAGTCGTCAGGGTGGAGGAGCATGAGCGGTTGGAGCTGCCAGACGGTCTGCCCGGCATCGACACGTCGATATGGAGTGAAATTCCGGTGCTGACGGAAGCTTTCAACCCTGCCCTGACCAGGATCCGCCGATGCGTGGAGGGAGGATTGACTCCCCAGACGGTGTTCTGCAACTTCCTGACCAACAGGTGGGCGCCGCTGAAGAGGAGGGAGAAGCTCGCCTGGGCCCTCAACAGCGTGATGGACGAGGACTGGGTTAAGACCGGGTTGAAGTCCAACATGGTGGGGAAGACCTTGGAGTTCCACCTCAAGAAATTCCAGCACGGCGTCGACGTCGACGGAGATTACTTGACTCCGCCGTTGGCCTTTCTCCCTCTGAACGTGGAAGTGGAGTTCAGCAGGGAGCTCCGGCGGACGATGCCCGCGCTTGACGACCTTGGTGTCATCGAGAGAAGACCAACCACCCGGGTGGCAATCCCCGGGGTGCCCTAAGACGGCTCGGTCCCTGCTCCACAGCCGAGGGTCGAGGTCATCGGCAAGGGCAAGGAGCTGGCGGAGGAGCCGGAGAGTCGGAAGAGGAAGCTACGACATGCTGACGGAAGGTCCATCAGGCCTGCTACTTCCGCCTCGGTTCCTTCTCCCCAGGGGGGAGATCTTCTGCCGCCGTGGCGACTATCCCCGTAGTGGGGTCCTTCCGGAACGATACTGTTCCTCCAGTGGGATCCTCCCGGAGCGCGTCTGTCCCTGTGGTGGAGCCCTTCAGGGGTGCTAGCTCCGGGTGCATGACTCCGGCACCTGGGACGGTGGGAGCCTCCGGGTCCAGGGGTTCCTCCCGATCGAGGAGAGCCTCGACCCGGGAAACGCCCGTGGCTGCGACAAGTTCTGGGGGGCCTCCCGGAGCTCGTACGCCGACCATGGCCAGCCCGGAACGTCTGGGAAAAAGGTTCCGCGCAAGCTGGTGCGGAAGCCTTCCAAGGTAATTTTTGATCTTTACCTTGGTTAACTTTTTAATTGTAGCGATTGTTTGTAAATTTTCTTTATCCATCCTCTGCAGCGTCCTCAAGAAGGGGAGTGAAGCTTCACCCTCGACCATGATGTCTGAGGCTGGGGGAGCTTCTGCTCCTGTCCCGGTGCCGCCCCAGGTGGTGGCTGAGGCTGCGATAGCTCCGGCGCCGGCTGTCGTGGTCATGAACCTCGACTCGTCCCCAGAATTTCCTGTGGTAGCGCCGGACCACGGGAGTGAAGACACGCCAACGGCACTTGTCTCGGAGGTTGAAGCTCCGGGTCCTGGTGCTGCAGTGGTGGAAGCTCCGGCTGTAGAGCCGGAAGAAGTAGTAGTCTCGGCCTCGGAGCCGGAACTTGTCGAAGCCCCGGCGATTGAGCCGGAGGTGAGTGAAGCTCCAGCATGCGAGCCGGAAGTCGAGGTAGTTCCGGCAGTTGAGCCGGTTACCTTCGAAGCACCACCGGTCGCTGAGCCGGTTATTGTTGGAGCGCCGGTCACAGAGCCGGCGGTTGAAGAGGCGAGGGAGCTCGAGCCTCCCTCGGAAGAGGTGTCCCGGTTGGAGCCTGTAGCAGCTCCTGTTCCGGAGGCGACGACGTTGATGGTACCTGCGGCCGAGCCGGAGTGCCCAAGCGAAGTCGTTGGCCCCCTGCCCGAGGGGGCGAATGAAGACTTGGCGACGGGGCCTTCTCCGATGGCGACTGAGGCCATCCCGGAGGACGTCCCTAGTGCCTTGGAAGCTCAGGGTGCCGCTCTCGTAGAGTGGGACCCAATTTTTGTATGTGAAGACCCGCTGGAACTAGCGGAGGAGACCCCAGCAGGTCCGGAGTCCATCCCGCTGTCGATGTCTATCGACAATGCCTGCTCCAGTCTACGTCAGGTCTAACTGGCCTTCTTCCACGACAGCAAGGCTCTTGAAGAGGAGCGCCAAACCCTTAGGCGGTGGCGTAATCGGCTCCACTTTGAGACTAAGCTGGCGCAGTCGAGGCTAGCGGACGACAAGGAGTGGATCAAGCGGGAGAAGATCCGCCTGGAGTACTGGGACAAGCTGCTGGATGAGAGGGAGAGCATGACCCATGCCCTTGACGCTCAATCTCGGGAGATCAACGATCAGGCCAAGGCTGCCAACGACGCGGCCAATGCTCGGTACGAACAGCTTGAGGCCATCAACGCCGCACTCATCAAGCGCCCAGAGGCACTCGAAGGGAGGGAGAGACGGCTCGAGTACGAAGAGCAAAAACTCCTGGAGCTGCGGGATGACGTCCTGAGGAGGGAAGAGGAGCTCGCCGAGAAAGTAGCTCTGGCTGACAAGGGCCTCGAGGAGCGCACTAAGAAGTTGGAAGAGCGTTGCCTCGAGGAAGAGGAGAAGACCTGGGTGCGGGGGCACGAACTCTACAAATACGAGTGTGCCCTTGTTGCCCGGGAGAAGAAAGTGGAGGCTAGGGAGAAGGACCTGGTCGATCGTCGGAACAAGATCCACCTCCGAGAGGAGGAGCTCGGAAGACTTGAGAGGTGGGTTGCTGCAAAGATTCAGCAAAACGCCAAAGAAGTTGAGCGCCTCGCCCGTGAGAATTCCAAACTGACGGCGGCCAAGAGATCCCTGGAAGAGGTGAAGAGCCTGAGGACGGCGGACTCCCTGCAGATTTGGGAGTTCCTAGGCAAGGCCAATGATGCGCTGACGCCGATGGGTTTCAGCCCTGTGCGCCCGGATGATCCGGAGCCGGAGCCGGACCTTGCGCTGCAGGCGTTGAGCGCAGCAGGTAGCAAGCTCTCCAAGGTGGGCGACGTCATCGCGGACCAAATGGAGGTCGAGGGGCAATCCCTGGCGAGGAATGTCACAGAATATGTGTTGACGTGCTACACCAGCTGAAACCCTCAATTTCCTCTGGACCCGGTGCTTGAAGGCCCCGTCGAAGGAGAAGGCGAAGCTACCCGAGCCAGCGTGTCGGAGGTCGCCCAGAAGGTCGCCGAGTTCTTCCATAGGGTCTAGGACCATCTCTTTTAGCTCTCACTTTTATTTTCTCTTCTTCTTCCTCAATTTTGTAATCCCTTGTCTCCAGATGTAACCTTCTATCTCCAGATGAATGAAATCCCCAAATTTTTGCGAATTTCATTTTTTGTCTTTAACATCTTTATATTCACTTGGCCCCCTGGTAGATGTACACAATTTGATTGTGAACATGTACCAAAAGGATATTAAGTTTTGTTGAAGACGCATTTGCTCCGAACTTGTAGAATTTAGGTCCGAAGTCTTCGATAGTGAAGGTCCCCTGAGGTTGTCGGGGCTCAGAAGCTCCGGCATTGTCCATTGCTGGAGCTTGGTAGCTTCGGCAATAGCCTCTATCAACACGTAGAGCGTCGATAGTTAGTCCTCCGAGGTGTCGGAGCTTAGTAGCTCTGACAGTGACCTTTGCCAACACTTGGTTTGTTGGCAGCAGACTCCATTTACGGGGTCTTCTCACCATCTTTTACTCATCGTCGACGGTTGACCCCCTTGAGGGAGTCAGAGCTTGGTTAGCTCCAGCTTTTCTCCATCAACGTAGAGTTTATTTTTCCTGCACACTTAAGCCAAGAAAAATGGTAAAATTCGTTCCTTGTCTATAATTTCGTCGCGGCTTACGATTCTCAAGAAAATTTTAAGTTGAACGCGATTTTAGATACAACCGGATGCGTTGTCTTTTCTCTTAGATCTAATTTTCCATGGACCCGCCTTACTTCGGCCTGCCGGTGTGTAGGTAGAGTGGCGTACTTAGGGTGCTTGACCAGGCTAAGTCGATAGCGCACTCCGGCCCTAGATTGGCTTGGCGGCTTTCAGGCGAGTTGGCCATAAACGATATTTAAATCCAAAAGATATGACAATGCAACTCGAATCGTATATAAACTGGTTGAACTAAAAATTTCTTAAGAATTGCACGTCTCTGTTATAGACAAGAAAGAGAAAAATAAAAATATCGAGCCTGCACAAAATGAATGCACGTGGAGTCTATTTCACATGAAGATGTCTTTCATTATAGGTCCGGGGTACAGGGGAAACAAGTACACTCTTAGGGTACGGAACCAGGCTAAGTGTGTTTGGTTTCTCGTTTGACCCAGGGTAGTTAGCCACACTTTTAGTCCGGAGACTGTGACAAGTGCTGCATGAGCTTTGTAGACCTTTCGGGAAAGGTCCGGTTGCTCTCCCGGAGGAACTACCCGACTCTGTACAATGACTCTATAACATACATTTCAAGTTACTTAAGACTCACCTCTGTGGAATTAAGTGTAGAACTTACGGAGGTGCTCGATGTTCCAAGGATTTGGGAGAGGTGTCCCATCCTCGGTAGCCAAGCGAACGCTTCCGGGACGGGATACTTTGATCACTCGGAAGGGCCCCTCCCAGCCGGGGGAGAGTTTGTTTAACCCTTCTCTGGATAGTATTCTCCGTAGCACCAGATCGCCTTCCTCGAGCTGTCGGTTGTGTACATGCCGCTGGTGATAACGCCGTAGAGCTTGGCGATATCGGGCATTCCAAACAGCTGCTTGGCACCTTCCCTCCTCGAGGAGGTCTAGGTCTTCACGCCGGAGCTGGTCCTGCGTGGCTTCATCGAAGGTCCGGACCCGGAGCGAGCCCAAGGTGATTTCCGGAGGAAGGATTGCTTCAGCTCCGTACACCAGAAAGAAGGGTGTTTCTCTGGTTGACCGGTTTGGAGAAGTCCTGTTGGCCCATAAAGTGGGCGGAAGCTCTTCGATCCAGTTGGCTCTGTGCTTTTTCAAGCGCTCATAGGTGCGCGTTTTGAGTCCTTTAAGGATTTCTGCATTTGCTCTCTTGGCTTGGCCATTGCTGGCTGGATGAGCTACGGAGGCGTAGCAAACTTGTATGCCGAGGTCTTCGCAATATCCTTGGAATGCGGAGCTTGTGAATTGAGTCCCATTATCAGTGATGATCTTGTTCGGGACTCCAAATCTGCTCACAATGGATTGCAGAAAGTTGATAGCAGATTGCTTGTTGATCGTCACAACTGGAGTTGCTTCCGGCCATTTGGTGAACTTGTCAATAGCGACGTACAGGAACTTGTAACCTCCGATGGCTCTTGGGAAGGGTCCCAAGATGTCCATCCCCCACACAGCGAAGGGCCATGTAGGAGGTATCATTTGTAAGGGCTGAGCAGGTGTATGAATTTGCTTTGCATGAAATTGGCATGCTTCGCATTTCTTCACCAGCTCAGTGGCATCCTGGAGCGCTGTAGGCCAGTAGAAGCCATGCCGAAAGGCTTTTCCGACCAGCGTGCGGGAAGATGCGTGGTTCCCACACTCGCCTCCATGGATTTCTGCGAGGAGCTCGCAGCCTTCTTCCCTTGTGATGCACCGCATTAGGATGCCGTTGGCACCGCGCCGGTAGAGATCCCCTTCTACCAGCGTGTATCTTTTAGCCAATCTGACTACCTGGTCAGCGGATACATCATCGTCAGGAAGGATGTTGTCTTTCAAGTAGTTCCGGATCTCCGAGATCCATGCATTGGAACTGACTTGAGCATTTGAGTCTTGCGTGCTGGGTTGCTCGGAGCTTCCGGCAGCACCTACGACCCTTGATGGCTGCCATGGTAACAGGGCCATCGGGACCGTCAGCTTCAGGATGCTGATCTTGCCCCCTTCGTTCAGTTCAGCAGGCTGAACTGTGGGTTTTGACAACCTCCGGACAAAGATTCCGTCAGGAGCCGGAGCTCCGGTTGACGCTTTGGTCGAGAGTTCGTCAGCTTCAGCGTTGTGGGAACGCTGAACATGATGGAGGTCTAGGACTTCAAAGTCCTTCTGAAGCCTCTGGACTTCAAGAAGGTAAGCAACTAGTTGGAGATTATTGCAGGAGCATTCACCCTTCACCTGCTTGATGATGAGCTGTGAATCTCCTTTGACCAGCAGTTGCTTGACACCGATTGACAGTGCCACCTTTAGTCCGTAGATGAGTGCTTCATACTCCGCCATGTTGTTGGTTGCCTTGAAGTCAAGGTGCACCATGTATTTCACCTTCTCCCCAGTCAGTGCAAGGAGAAGGATTCCAGCTCCGGCCCCCTGCTTCTGCATGGAGCCATCGAAGTAGAGGGTCCAGTGAGGCTCGGTGAAGGTTGGAGCTTGATGGTCTGTCTTCTGCTCGCTGGGGCCCCTAGGGTTTGATGGAGAGGGAGTCCATTCCGCCACGAAATCTGCCAACACTTGACTCTTGATTACTTGCCTCGGAATGAATTCGAGATCGAATTCAGCCAATTCCGCTGCCCACTTTGCAATATTCCCAGTTGAATTGGGATTATGCAAGATCGCTCGAAGTGGATAGGAGGTCACCACCGAGACTTTGTGAGCTTGGAAGTAGTGTCGGAGCTTCCTGGAGGCAATAAGAACTGCATAAAGCAGCTTATGCACCTCTAGATATCGAGTCTTGGCATCATGTAATACTTCATTGATGAAGTATACCGGGCGTTGAATGGTCCGGACCCTCCCGGAGGGGTCCGGGGTTTCCTCTTCATTCATCCGGACCCTGTCGGAGGAGTCCAGATTCTCTTCGGGGACTTCCGGGTTCTGGCTGGAGGAACCCGGAGCTTCTTCAGAAATGACCTGGACCCTCTTAGAGGAGTCTGGGTCTTCTGAAGTGACTTCTTGTGGATTTGAGTCTGGGAGCTGGGACCCAGACTCATTTTCAGGAACCTCCGGACCCTCCCGAAGGGGTCTGGATTCCTAAGTATGGGGTAGTTCCGGTCTCTCTGCAACCAGAACCATACTGATGACTTCGTCAGTAGCTGAAATGTAAAGCAACAAAGGCTCACCAGGGTTCGGAGCTACCAGAATTGGTAGGGTGGTGAGGAACTGTTTCAGCTCCTGGAATGCCTTCTCTGCTTCTTCGAACTATTGGAATGGTCCGGACTTCCTCAACAACTTGAAGAAGGGAAGTGCCCATTCCGCCAGTCTTGATATGAACCGGCTGAGGGCCGCTAGACACCCAGTTAACTTTTGGACGTCTTTGATGCGGGTTGGTGGCCGCATGTCTTCAATGGCTTTTATCTTCGCCGGATTAGCCTCTATGCCCCGGTGACTTACCAGGAAACCAAGAAGTTCTCCGGAGCTAACCCCAAAGACACACTTGTCTGGGTTTAGCTTCGTGCGGGTGGCCCGCAGCTTGTCGAAGACAGCCTGCAAGGTGTCCAAGAGGGACTCCTTGTTCTTGACCTTGACCACGATGTCATCGACGTACACTTCCACTATGTCTCTGATGAGTTCTTCAAAAGTTTTGTACATAGCTCGTACAAAAGTTGAAGCTGCATTCTTGAGACCAAATGGCATGGCTGTGTAACAATACAATCCATCTACTGTGATGAATGAAGTATGCTCTTCATCCTCCCTAGACATCCTGATTTGATGATACCCATAATATGCATCTAGGAAACACAGTAACTCACACCCGGAGGTGGAATCCACTATCTGATCTATTCTAGGTAGTGGGAATGGATCTTTTGGACATGCCTTATTCAGTGTGGTGTAGTCGATGCACATTCGAAGCTTCCCGCCGGCCTTGGGCACAACGACTGGGTTCGCCAGCCATTTTGGATGGAAGACTTCTCGGATGAATCCGGCTTCGAGCAACTTCTTCACTTCTTGTCGGATGAAGTTCTGCCGCTCTACGGATTGCTTCCGAGGCTTCTGATGCACAGGCTGAGCATCGGGGTAAATCTTCAGATTGTGCTCAATCACTTCCCTGGGGAACCCAGGCATTTGCGACGGTTGCCAGGCAAACACGTCAACATTAGCCCGGAGGAAAGTGATGAGCGCGAGTTCCTATTTGTCATTCAACCCTCCCGATATATGGGTGGTTTGAGCGGCATCGGAACCAATTTGGACGACTTTGACGGGAATGTCGTTGTCGCTGCTTGGCTGCACACGGGGTGCAGAGGTTGAGCCTCGTTGACGAATGCTCGGGGGTTTCGGAGCTTGCTCCTGTCTGGAGTCCTCCTCTTGCGCTGTGGTGAGTGCATGGAGCTCCTCCAGAGCAGTTACTCCGGCGGTGCGATCTCCGCGGATTCGGAGAACGCCTACTGGTGTTGGCATCTTCAACACCAGGTATCCATAATGAGCAGCTGCCATAAATTTGTATAGGGCAGGTCTACCCAAGATGGCGTTGAATGGTAAGTTGATCTGAGCGACGTCGAAGACCAACTTCTCGGTGCGATACTTCTCCCGTGTCCCGAAGGTAACGGGGAGAGTTATAGCTCCGAGTGGGGTAATGGCCCCCGGACCTACTCCGGAGAAAGGTCGAGAGGGCTGGAGATCCAAAGGTCAGAGCTGAAGCTTGGTAAAAGCTTCAAAGCTTATGAGGTTCAGCCCCGAACCTCCGTCCACCATAACATGATGGAGCTGGATGTTATTGATGGTGGGAGATACCATCAAAGGTAACTGTCCAGCTCCGACCATGCTTCGAGGACAGTCCGAAGCATCAAAAGTGATGGATGTGTCCATCCACTTTCGATGTGGCTCCGGTCTAGCTGTAGGAGCTACAGCGGCCATATCCCGCCGCATAGTCTTGATGACGCGACGGGAGGTGATGTCCCATGATCCACCAAAAATGGTGTTCATGGTTTTCCGATGCTTGTTGTCAGAGACGTCAGAGTCATCGTCGACGGATGTGTAAACGGCCTTCAGGACCTTTTGGGGGTCCTGAAACCCTAACTCCTCTTCAGCCGGAGCTTCGTCGACCTTCTGTTTTTCTTCCCTCTGTCGGAAAGGGGACCCTTCCCGGCGCTTGCTGTAGCGCTCAGCAAGGTTTTGGACCCCCCGACAGTCTTCCAAACCGTGGCTGCCCGTTTTGTGAATGGGACACCACACTTTGGGTTTGCCACCGTCTTCGGAAGACGGTCGAGGTCGCTTCTCGGGGCGTGGCCCCCGGCCACCCGGAGTTGCAGCAGCTGCAACATTGGATGTGCCGGTCGACGGCTTCTTCTTGCCGTTGGTCTTCTTTTTCTTCTTGCCACCCCCGTAGGTAGCGGCTTCTTCTTTGGAGGATTTCTTGTGATCCTCCGAGGCTGGTTTGGAGTGCATTTCACGGCCCTCCGCAGCTCTGGCACATTTGTCTGCCAGGCTGAAGAGTTCCGTGACGCTGGTGATCTCTTTGATCGCCAGTTTCTCCAACATCTTCTTGTCCCGTACGCCCTGTCTGAATGCCACAATGATAGAAGCGCTTGAGATAGAAGGGATTGTGTTGCGTACCTGAGAGAATCTCTGGATGAAGGACCACAAAGATTCTCCCCCTTTTTGCACGACCGCGAAAAGGTCCAGTTCAGTGCCTGGTCGGGTGTATGAACTCCCGAAGTTGGCAGTGAACTGACGGCACAGCTCCTCCCAACTGTTGATAGAGTTGGGTGGAATGCTCATAAACCAGGACCTGGCGGTCCCAGTTAAGGCCACTGGAAAGTAATTGGTCATTACAGCCTCGTTTCCTCTAGCTGCCAAGATTGCAGTGGAGTATATCTGAAGGAATTCGGCGGGGTTGATAGTCCCGTCGAATTTTTCCGGTAGGTGTGGCCGGAACTTCTGTGGCCATCTAACCATGGCAGGTGCATGGCTAGGGCTGAACAGCCTCCTCCTACTCCTTCCAGAGTAGAAAGGTCCTGAGCTTCCTGTCTTTCACGAGCGCGCTCGATATGGACACGGCCATCCTGTTGGCGGTATCGGCGATCAAGCTCCGCTCGGAGGTCATGAGTCGAAAGCCTGGATACCGTATGGGTGCGTCGTGCCCCAGAGGGCAACGACGTCACCTGCTGTGACGCAGATCGTCTCCTGTTGTTGGAGACGTGCGGACCAAGTCTTCCAGACAAAGTCCGCCGCTGCGACGGGGCCCGTCCTGAAGGAGGAGGACCCTGGTTGTTGAGGCGTTCGGCCGCTGCTGCGACCAAATGCTCCACATCGGCCCTCCACTGCTCCATTACATCTCGAGATGCGTACGGAGGTGGTGGACGTTGAAGAAGAGCACGCGCTGCATGGAACGCGTGTTCTGGGTTGTCATGACTTGCCGACGCAGTAAGTGACGCCGGCGCACCATCACGTTGCCCAGCACGATTTGCCGGAGAAGATGGTGGTGGTGGGAGTGTGGCTCCTGCTGGTGCTGAGGCTCCTGCTGGTGGCTGCCTGTTGGAGGGATTGCCCCCAACAGCCTGAGCAGCAGGTTGGTCGTTGGATGATCCAGCCGCGGAGTTCACCATTCTCGAAAATCTCAGGCGCCCCTTCCTGGCGCGCCAACTGTCGACTGTTGGAGTCGGCAGATCTCCTGACACTGCTAAAGTGTTGAAGGAGTTTGTGGTTCGGTGTGGGCGCGCGGAGACTCAGGAAGGTGAATTGCGATTTAACACAGGAGACACAAGGATCTACGTGGTTCGGGCCGCCTGAGCGTAATACCCTACTCCACGGGTGTGTTGGTGTTGT
The DNA here is from genome assembly GCA_036927565.1 of Tuctoria greenei. NCBI lineage: Eukaryota > Viridiplantae > Streptophyta > Magnoliopsida > Poales > Poaceae > Tuctoria > Tuctoria greenei. Next base: position 144,970,409 of record JAYESD010000001.1, on the reverse strand, counting down.
ATTAGCTTGTCACGTATGATTGCTTGTCCACGTCTGTGAACGTCCGTCCTCCCCCGTCGTGTATTGTCGGCCTGTCCTTTTATAGTACAAGGACAGACCGTTACAAGCTAGCCTGGCTCGACATGTGGCCCCGGCGGTTACTAGTATTGATACACGATTAATTGCTGTTAATGATTCTGTAACGGGCTCCGACAGTGCCGTTACTGGTGTTAAGATCGTCTGTTTAAGCGTCATTAATACGGCATTAATGACGCTTAATCGGGTCTTGAAGTCCTTGGCTCTCCTTTGAAGATCCGGAGCCGTTACAAGGTCTTCCGGAGGTTAGAGGCTGCCAGCTCTGACGTTTGGACACGTGGCAGCTCCGGAGCTTGTTGTGGGAAGCAGGTAGCTCCGGGGCTACCTGACACGTGTCAGGTCCGGAGCTTCTCTCGGTCAGGGGTTAAGTCCGGAGGTGCCATTTTGGTACCTGGCCCGGAGCTTCCCCCTTGTGGGCGGTAGCTCCGGTTTGGCAGTACACGTGGCGACCTAGGGATTAACCATGTTGGAGAAGCAGGTCCGGTCATGTCTGACAAGTGGGCCTCCGATGGTCTTCAATCCAAGTAGACGGTCTTCCCTCGAGATCTTTGTAACCTCAGGGGGTGTACGGTTTTTAGGGTACCGACAATAACTAATTACACATCATAACTGTCATCATCTAATCTTGTATACCGTATTGAAAATTCTCCCGATCAATGACTTCATTAACATGAGCCTTCATAGCCTCTAATGCTCCGACTGAGACATCCTCAAATTCAATAAAATCACTGAAATCATATAAAACATTATCAAATTGCAGTCACATTTGCTTAACCAGTCACAAAAGGTAGCAAATATCTATTACTGAATGGAGAATTGAGCTTACTTATAGCACAACAGTTGGTGAGCATTTGCAAAGCATCAGCAGAGAAATTGTTCTCATGGTAAAGGACATGGTAGTGAGCTGGTGTGCTTGTCATCTGAAAAAACAAACAATTTACATTCCACTGATGCATTTATAGCCTGATATCAAAAACTCGTTAGAGAAACACCAATTATTGTGTAGGTACCTTGGTTCCAGCATGACTGATGTCGGTATCCTGCGTATCGGGTACCCCACGATACCGCAAGAAAAGCCAAAGAGTTCCCATGTCCGAGTTGAAGACCCCCAAAGACAACACTCGCCTGACAACACTGGGCCCGCATCTCTCGTTTGTGTAGCTCCGGTACTATCACGTGTCCAGCAGGACCAGACGTACCAATGTTCATAGGGAAGCTCCGGTCATGCCACGTGTCTAACAACCTCGGACTTAACCCCCAGTAGAGGGAAGCTCCGGTGCCCCCACGTGTCGTGTGGCTCCGAAGCTTCCTCCCCACAAAGGGAAGCTCCAGAGCTGCCACGTGTTGTACCTCCAGACCTACTCTAGCAACGACTATAGGATCTTCAACAGCACGAATATTCAAGAGGCTATTAAAACAGCCGTTACAAGACCTGAATAACGTGTCATTAATTCAACATTAATGACACATAATCAGAGGACCTTTAGAAGCGGTAACGCCACCATTAAGGCGTGTTATCACACTGTTAATCATACTTAATGCAAGCAGATCATGTATTAGGTGATTGAATACCGCCAGGGCCACTTGTTGGGCCAGGCAATCCTTGTAACGGCCAGCCCTTGGCATGTAAAATAGGTGCGCCACACGGTAGAAGGCGAACTCCAACCAAGCAAACTCTAGCGCACTTGCATACACTCTCATACAATCAATAACCACCTCGTGGAGTAGGGTATTACGCTCAGGCGGCCCAAACCACGTAAAAATTCTCTGCGTCACCGTGTCGTTCATAATCTTACACGCGCCCTAACCGAATACGAACCTTCACGGACTATGCTTTAGTAGTACTGGGGGAAGTGTCTTAGTTCACACTTCGACATTTGGCGCGCCAGGTAGAGGGAGACTGAGATTTCGAGATGGTGAACTCCATTGTAGGATCATCCAGCAATTTTCTCAAGTACGGAACACAATCCCTTCTATCTCCAACGCTTCTGTCGTTCTCGCATTTAGATAGAGAGTTAGAGATAAGAAGATGCTGGAGAAGATGGCAATGAAAGAAGTCAGTAGTGTCATGGAGCTCTTCAGCCTAGCCGACAAATGTGCTAGGACTGCAGAGGGTCGTGAGATGCACTCCAAACCAGCTCTGGAGGCTGGTAAACCCTCCTCCAAGACTGAAGCCGCCACCTCTGGCAGTGGAAAAAAGAAGAAAAAGTCCAACGGTAAGAAGAAGCCGTCGGCCGGCACTCCTACTGCTGCTGTAGCTGCAGCTCCGGGTGGCCACGGGCCACGCCCCGAAAAACGTCCTTGACCATCGCCTGAGGACGGCGGCGGTAAAAAGATGTGGTGTCTGATCCACAAAACAGACAAACACAATCTGGAAGGTTACCTCGAGGTCCAGCGCCTTGTTGAACGCTTCAACAAGCGCCAAGAAGAAGCTCATTTCCGACAACGGGGAGGAAAGCAGAAGGTCGACGAAGCTCTGGCTGATCAGGAGCTAGGCTTCCAAGACCCCAAGAAGGTCCTGAAGGCCGTTTACAACACCGTCGATGATAACTTTGACGTCTTCGACAATGAGTGTCGAAAGACTCTCCATACGATATATGGAGGGTCGTGGGATATTACCTCTCGGCGCATCCTCAAGACCATGCGTCAGGAGATGGCTGTCGCAGCTCCCACTGCCAAGGCAGAACCCCATCAGAAGTGGATGGATACTTCCATCACTTTCGATGCTTCAGATTGCCCAAGAAACATGATCGGAGCTGGTCAACTACCATTGATGGTTTCTCCTACAATAAACAACGTCCAGCTCTAGCATGTCTTGGTGGATGGAGGCGCGACTCTCAACCTCCTCAGCTACGAAGCGTTCGTGAAGATCCAGCTCAGCCCCTTGGACCTTCGCCCCTCACGTCCCTTCTCTAGGTAGGTTCGAGAGCTATCACTCCTCTCGGGTCTATTACACTCCCAGTGATCTTCGGGACTCGGTAGAGTTATAGGACCGAGAAGTTGATATTTGATGTAGTGCACATCAGCATTTCCTTCAACGCCATCCTAGGTAGGCCAGCCCTGTATAGGTTTATGGCCGTAGCTCATTACGGCTATTTGTTTTTTAAGATGCCGACTCCTTCGGGCGTTCTCCGGATTCGCGTGGACCGCATTGTTGGAGTCACCGTGCTGGAAGAACTCCATGTGCTTGCAGCAGTGCAGGAGGACAGATCCGAAAAGGAGCAAGCTGCTCAACCCCCGAGCACTAGTCAGCGAGGCTCAACCTCTGCACCACGTGTGCAACCAAGCGGTGACACCGACATTCCCGTCAAAGTCGTCCAAATCAGTTCTGATGCTGCCCAGACCACCCGTATATCCGGGAGGTCTGTACAACAAATAGGAACTCGCGATCATCACTTTCATCTAGGCGAATGTCGACATGTTTGCATGGCAGCCATCACAGATGTCTGGGATCCCTAGGGAGGTGATTGAGCATAGCCTGAAGATATATCCCGATGCACGGCCAGTACAGTAGAAGCACCATAAGGAATCAGTCAAGTGGGAGAACTTCATTAGACAACAAATCAAGAAGCTGCTCGAAGTTGGTTTCATATGGGAGGTTCATCATCCACAATGGTTGGCAAACCAAGTTGTCATACCAAAGGCCGGCGAGAAGCTTCGGATGTGCATCGACTACACCACCTTGAATAAGGCATGCTCAAAAGATCCTTTTCCACTACCTAGAATAGACCAGATAGTGGATTCCACCTCCGGGTACAAACTATTGTGTTTCCTTGATGCATATTCTGGATATCATCATATTCTAATGTCTAGAGAATATGAAGACCATATTGCCTTCATAACAGTAGATGGGTTGTATTGTTACACTACTATGCCTTTCGGTCTCAAAAACGCTGCTTCAACTTTCACTACAAGAATCGGGCAAAGAAGTGTCGGCCAAACTATAATCGTCGGCCCCGAGTTTTAAAGCTCACTAAATTCGTTGATTTAGAGAAGCTGACACTTTTAGAATTATGGCCATCGGCTACGCGACGGGAGCCGACGGCTTTAATTATGGCTGTCGGTTTCAGCTCCGACAACGACGACTTTAATTGTGGTCACCGTTTTAATGCCCCAGGGCCGACGGCCTTATGGTAGGCCTCGCGATGCAAAAAACAATGTCCCGCCGATTTATAAGACTGCCGGCCCAAACTTCAGAGCCGACAGCTTTAAAGTGGGCCCCACCCACCTAATTTATAACCGTCGGCTACAGCGCTTTGGCCAACGGCCATAATGTGGGCCCTGCAGCCCTCAACTAAGACCGTCGTTCCTATGCAACCAGCAACTTTAAGGCCCTTCACATCGCGTGCACAGCAGAAAAACCTAACACTTCACTTGTCGCTCTCATCTAGCTCCGCGTCGCCGCCCCACGCCCCGTGCCGCCCCACGCCCCGCGCCGCCGCCCGCGCCCTGTGTCGCCGCCTCGCGCCTCGCGCCTTGCGCCCCGTGCCCCGTGTTGCCGCCCCAACACCGCCCCACGCCCCACGTTGTCAATCGGACATTGCCCGCGCCTCGCCGCGCCCGGCCGGCCAACGCCCCGGCCGCCGCGCCCCATCTCCCAGTGCCCCGGCCACCGCACCCCGCGCCTAACAGTCGCGCCCCAGCACCCCAGCATGGCCGCCACGCCACCCAGCGCCCCATCGGCCGCCGCTCCCGGTCCGCGCGTCTCTGCCTCCGCTCTTTCCGCTCCTCGAATAAGGTTAAACTTTGAACATTATTCATTTCCAAACTGCTTCTACTTAAGATTTCACAAATAGTTCCCTTCCTATAGTTCTTGGGTCAAGGCAACACTGGAACTCAGTTTAATATGCCACAGCAGCCTCAGTTCGAGATGATGTCGCAGGTATTTACTGTTTTACTTAAGTTGGTATACTTGTTACCAAATTTGTATTAAAGTCGATAACTGAATATTCTTACATTATGCAGTTCTTCCCTCAAGGTGGCTTTGGATCGCAGTTCAGTATGCCTCGTCCGATGCGGCGCGGACAACAAGATGGCTCTTCTTCACAGGTATAACCGTATTTCTTATTAATTCGACTTATTGTACGAAATACTAATCATATTTGTCTCAAGGTTCCCAGAGTAGTCAAGCCTATCCTCCACACCAGGGATTCATGTCAATGTTGGCCTCTGGATTGCAGCCTTATCCAAGTGTTATCCCATCGTTGCCCTTCGCTTCGGGGCATAGTCAACCATCAACACCTCCAGGCGTCGCAGCGATATGATTACTAAATCATTAATTCTAATGAAATCATTAGCGCTGTTTGAACAATACATAGCGAATTATTCAATGAAATAGTTGGTAATACCTTTAAGTCAACTACACATGTGAGTTGAGCATTTGTGAATTTGAGAAAGATTGAGACATATGAATTGCAACTATTAATGCAAAGTTAACTTTTATTTGTTTCTCGTAGGGTTCCGCTCATGGTTGCGATGATTTCCTCAATTTGAACGCCGGAGGTGCAAGTGGTGGAGGTTCGAACAAATGATATGGAAGCGGATTAATCTTCACAATGGTCCTTTGTAGTAATTTGGATGTGAACTCATTGTTATATCGAAGTTAGTTGTTGTATGACTATGTGAACACGTTTTCTTATTGTGTTTTGCGTATGACTTGGCTTGTATGCTGTATAAACTTATGACTTGGCTTCTATTGTGTTGCAACTTGTGAAAATCTGGTTTGAACTGTTGTATATGGCGGCCTGTATATGGCCTGGAGGCTCCCCAGCCGGGGAGGGAGTGGAAACAGCCGCGTTTTTAAAAAAGAAACGCCAGTAAGGCCGTCGGTGTGGGCCAAACCGACGGTCATAAATCCCATATGGCCGTCGGTGCGCCAGGGTGGCCGATGGCTTTATGGCCCCCCAGGCGCACAGGTGTCAACAGTATGACCGTTAGTGCGCCCGGGTGGCCAACGCCTTTAAGCGCATTAAAGTCGTCGGGCCCAGCAGGCCGACGCCTTTATTGTTGTATGGACGTCGGTTTTTGCGGGCCGACGGTCTAGTTTGTTTCCAAACTAAGGTCGTCGGTTTTGGCGGGCCTACGGCTTTAAGGGCCTAAATTCGTCGGCACTGACGGTTATAAATGCTTAAGAACGTCAAGCATCTGTCGTCAGCTATGGCTGTCAGTAGGACGACGTTCATATGTTAAAGTCGTTGGTTACTGTAGCTTACCGACGGTGATATGGCCGACATTTCTTTACTCGATTCCTGTAGTGTTTTGTGCGAGCTATGCACAAAACATTTGGAGAGCTTATTAGGAACTTGGTAGAGGTCTACGTCGATGACATCGTCATGAAGGTGAAGAACAAGGAATCACTCCTTGACAACCTGCAAGCCGTCTTCGACAAGCTGCACATAACGTGCACCAAGCTAAACCCGGACAAATGTGTCTTCGGGGTTAGCTCCGGGAAGCTCCTTGGATTCTTGGTGACTCACCGAGGAATTGAGGCAAATCCGGCAAAGATCAAGGCTATTGAAGAGATGTGGCCCCCAGCCCGTGTCAAGGATGTCCAGAAGCTAACTGGATGTCTAGCTGCGCTCAGCCAGTTCATCTCAAGACTGGCAGAACGGGCGCTTCCCTTCTTCAAGCTATTCAGGAAGTCCGGGCCATTTCATTGTTCCGAAGAAGTAGAAAAGGTATTTCAAGAGCTTAAGCAGCTCCTCACCACACTACCAATCTTGGTAGCTCCGGATCCTGGTGAGCCTCTTTTGCTTTACATTTCAGCAACTACAGAGGTTGTCAGCATGGTCCTAGTCGCAGAGAGATCGGGGCCATCTTCAGTTCAGGAGTCCAGACCCCCCAGGGAGGGTCTGGAGCTACCTAAAGGCTAGTTTGGGTCCCATCCCCCAGGTGCGGATCCTAAAGGCAAGCTGCCAGAGGACCAAGTCCTCTCATCCGAGGGTGTACTCACGGCTAAAGAAGAAGTTCAGTACCCCTCCAGGAGGGTCCAGGAAGCTCAAGAAGATGGTTCGGACCCCTAGGAGGGTTCGAGTTGATGAAGAAGAAGCTTCGGCCCCTTCCGGGAAGGTCCAGACCGTCCAACGACCAGTGTACTTCATTAGTAAAGTACTACATGATGCCAAGACTCTGTACATTGAGGTGCATAAATTGCTTTATGCAGTTCTTATAGCCTCAATAAAGCTTCATCACTATTTCCAAGCCCACAAAATATCAGTGGTAACTTCTTATCCACTACGTGCTATATTGCATAACCCCGACTCTACAGGAAATATTGAAAAGTGGGCAGCGGAGATGGCAAAGTTCGATTTCGAGTTCTTGCCTTGAAATGCTATCAAGAGTTAGACATTGGCTGACTTTGTGGCGGAGTGGACCCCTTCTTCATCAAATTGAGGGGGCCACAATGAGCAGAAAACATTACCTAAGGTCCCGGTCTTCACCGAGCCTTACTGGACTCTCTACTTCAACGACTCCATGTAGAAGCAGGGGGCCGGAGCTGGAATCCTTATCCTCGCTCCGGCCGGGGAGAAGGTCAAGTACATGGTACTCTTGACTTCAAGGCAACCAACAACATGGTAGAGTATAAAGCTCTCATCTACGGGCTCAAGGTGGCGCTATCATATGGCGTCAAGCAGTTGATGGTGAAGGGTGACTCGCAACTCATCATCAAACAAGTCAAAGGTGAATATAGTTGCAACAACCCTCAACTCGCTGCTTACTTCCTTGAAGTCCAGAAGCTGCAGAAGGACTTCTACGTCCTAAACCTCTGCCATGTCTAGCGTCTCAACAATGCTGAAGCTGATGAACTGTCGACGAAAGCTTGAACCGGAGCTCAAGCTCCCAACGAAGTTTTTTTCAGGAGATTGTCAGGACCTATTGCTCATCTTGCTGAACTGAGTGATGGGGGCGAGACCAGCACCCAGAAGCTGGGGGTCCCGGTGGCCCTGTTACCATGGCGTACACCAAGGATTGTAGGTGCTGCAGAAAGCTCCGAGCAACCTAGCGTGCAAGATCCGGAGGCTCAAGTTTGCTCTGATGCATGGATCTCGAAGATCGGAGCTACTTGAAAGACAACATCCTTCCTGAAGACGGTGCTTCCGCTGACCAAAATGTTAGATTGGATAAAAGATACACGATGGGTAGAAGGGGATCTCAACCGATGTGGTGCCAACGGCGTTCTAATGAGGTGCATTGCTCGGGAAGAAGGTCGCGAGCTCCTCGCAGAAATCCATGGCGGCGAGTGTGGGAACCATGCGTCTTCCCGCATATTGGTTTGTAAACCTTCGAGAATGGCTTTTACTGGCTTCTAACAGTCCAGGATGCATTTGAGTTGGTAAAAAAGTGTGAAGCATGCCAGTTCCACCCGAAACAGATTCACCCACTGGCTCAGTCGCTGCAAATAATACCTCCTACATGGTCATTCGCTATGTGGGGGATGGACTTTTGGGACCTTTCCCAAAAGCTGTCAGGGGTTATAGGTTCCTGTACGTCGTCATCGACAAGTTCACTAAGTGGCCGGAAGCTACTTCAGCCGTGACAATTAACAAGCAATCTGCTATCAAGTTCTTGAAGTCCATAGTCTGTAGATTTGGAGTTCCGAACAGAGTCATAACTGACAACGGAACCCAATTCACAAGTGCAGCATTCCAAGACTATTGTGAAGACCTCGGCATACAAGTCAGCTACGCATCAGTAGCTCACCCAGCAAGTAATGGCCAAGCCAAGAGAGCCAATGCATAGATACTAAAAGGACAAAATATGCACACATATTAGCGCCTGAAGAAACATGAAGCCAACTGGATAGAGGAGCTTTCGTCTGCACTGTGGGCGAGCAGGACAACACCTAACCGGTCAACTAGAGAGACACCATTCTTCTTGGTGTACGGAGCTGAAGCGGTCCTTCCTTCGGTAATCACCATGGGGTCACTTCGGGTCCGGACCTTCGATGAAGCCACGCAGGACAAGCTCTGGCATGAAGACCTAGACCTCGTGACGAGGGAAGGTGCCAAGCAGCTGTTCGGAATGCACGATACCGCCAGGCGCTCTAGCGTGATCACCAAAGGTTCGTGCACAACCACCAGCTTGAAGAAAGTGATCTGGTGCTACGGAGAATACTAACTCGAGAAGGGACGAACAAACTCTCCCCAAGCTAGAAATGTCCCTTGCATGTTATCAAGGTTTCCCACCCCAGATGAGTTCATTTGGCAACAGAGGATGGGACCCCGCTTCCCAATCCATGGAATATCTAGCACCTCCATAAGTTCTATGCTTAGTTTCACGGAGGTGAGTCTGTACTTACACATAATGTAAATTATAGTCTATGTACAGAGTCGGGTAGGTCCTTAAGAAGAACATCTGAACCCCTCCGGGGGGGGGGGGGGGGGGGGGGTCTAGACACTCCAAGCACACTTAACTTAGTCCTTTTACTTTAAGTGTAGGTTACCTACCTTGGGTTAGAACAAGATAAATAGCACACTTAGCCTAGTTCCATACCCTAAGTGTGCCCTTGTCTCCCCTATAATTCAGACCTATAAGGAAAGACATTGTTGTGTAAAAACAGACTCCACGTGCATTAATTTTGTAAAGGCTCGTTTCTTTCATTATCTTTTCCTTCTTGTCTATAACTAAGTTTTGTAATTCCTTTTGAGATTTTGTTCGAGTTATTCATATGATATACAAGTTATATTGTTGATCTTTTTTCGAGTCTTAGCATTGTTAGATGGTCTACTCACCTGAAAACCAAAGCCAATGAAAGGTCCGGAGTGTGCTATCGACTTAGACTGGTCAAGCACCCTAAGTACGCTACTCTACCTATATCCCGACAGGTCTCAGTAGGGCCGGTCCGGAAGGCATTCGGATCTAAAGAGATTGCATCAATATACTTGTTATCATGTTGAGTTCCTTTGGATGTAAAGTTCAAATAAGAACAGTAAGCCGCAAACAAGTTATAGACAAGAGGATGAATTTTACTGCTTTTCTTGTCTTACTACGTAGGAAAAAGGAGAAACTCAATATGATGGTGGACGATGCCAGAGCTACTAAGCTCTGACAACCCCTAGGGGGCCCGCCGTCGACGTTTCATACGTTGAAAGTGAGCGTCATCGGAGCGAACAAGCTCCGACAACTCCCATGGGGGCCTATCGTTGATGTGAAAACAAACGGCGAACCAAACGAATATGGTGGATAAATCGCTCCCAGGGGGCCCGCCGTTGACGTTTTTAAGTGTTGATAGTGGACAACGTTGAAGCTAGAAAGCTTCGATGATCCCAGGGGTCCCGCCGTTGACGTTCTACGCGTTGACAGTGGGCGTCATCGAAGCTACCAAGCTCCGACCACTCCCAGGGGCCCGTCGTCGACATTTTTTAAGCTTTGATAGTGGGCGCCGTCGGACCTACTAAGCTCCCACCACTCCTAGGGGCCCACCATCGACATTTTTAAGCATTGATAGTGGGCGCCGTCAGATCTACCAAACTCTGACAACTCCCAGGGGGCCCACCGTCGATGTAAGAAACGGTCCCTGGAGATGTCGGAGGTAATCTTCGAAACTCGCAGCTATCTTTTTGCTATGAGAGAGAAGTGAAGTCATCAAGACGTTGTCAAATCCTCTTGGTACATGTTTGCAATCAAATTGTGTATATCTACCAGGGGGCCAACAATATAAAGGGCAATGTATTCAAGACATACAAAATGGAATTCATTCATTCAAAAGATTGGATTTCATTGATCCAAAATGGGAGGATTACAAGTGAAGGCAGAAGAAAATATCCCTAGCTACTGGAGGTCCTATTGAAGAACGAGGTAACTTTCTGGGCGTCTTCTTGACCACTAGCCCTGTCAGCGTCTTCTTCTTCAACAGCGGGTCCTTCGACCACTGTATCTAGAGACATATGAGGGTCCTGGCTTTTGAAACACGTCAGCACATATACGGCGACGTTCTTGTCCAAGGACTTCCCCTCTATCTCCAGTTGGTCTACGATGACGTCACCCATTGCGTCTAGCTTGTTGCTGGCAGAGCTCAACGCCACCAGCGCCTTGTCCAGCTCCGGCTCCAGGTCAGCCGGACGTACCGGACCGAAGCCAAGCGGTACCAAGGCTTTGTTAGCATGCCTGAGGAAGTTCAAGACTTGCAGGGATTCAGTTTCCCTCGAGCTCCTAAGTTCCTTCAGTGACCTTCTAGCGGCCGCAAGCTCCAAACTCTCCCAGGCGAGGCGCTCGACCTCCTTAGCATGTTGCTGGATCTTTTCGGCCACATGCTTTTATCGGTCAGCAAGCTGCGTCTCCCGGAGGTGGATGTGGTTCCGATGATCCGTCAGGTCCTTCTCTCTACCTTTCACTCTTTCCTCCCGAGTAGATACATCAGTCTCTATCAGCCTCTCTCTTGGAGATTTCTTGTCCCACCTGCCAAATCTTTTCTTTCTCTTGAACGCACTTCTGTTCAAATTGTTTGGTGTGTTCAGCCAAACTCTACTCACCCAGTGACAGCCTCTGGGCGAGCTCCTCCTCCCTCTTCAAGAGGTCCTCCTCTTTCTCTAGGAGCTTGTCCTCCTTTTCATCGAGAGCTTCCCGGTGCTTGAGGAGTACTTCATTCAGTTCATTGAGGTTGTCTTGACGGTTATCAGCAGCATCGTTGGACTCCTTAGCGTGCTCGAGAATCTCTCGAGTCTTCTTGTCGAGGGCCTTGATGGCAGCCTCCTGCTCATTCAATAAGCGGTCCCACCGCAATAGCCGGGCCTTCTCCTTCTCTACCCAATATCGCTGGTCTGCGAGCCTTGATTGCGTCAGCTTTGTCTCAAAATGAAGCCTGTTGCGCCAACGCCTCAAGCTGTTGCGTTTTTCTTCGAGAGTATTGCTTTCGTAGTCGAAGGCGAGCTGGACTTGGCAGAGACTGGAGCAGGCGTTGCCTATAGACAATGCCAAAGGAATTGGCTCCAAACAAGCTTGGACCTCTTCCACCGGCTCGAGCGGGTCTTCCAAGATGACTGAGGGGCCCCAAGGTGCGAGCTCCCTCTCCAGCAACTCCACGTCAGCTGGACCAATCGTTGGAAGCTCCTCCATCTCCACTGCACTCGGAGCTGACGAGGAAGGTCCCAATGCTGGATCTTTGACTGTTGGATCGGTGTGTGGAGGATCTACCGCTGAATCTTCTGGGTGCTCTAGCTCCAACATAGACACCTCCGGAGCAATCACCTCAAGGGTTGGCGCAGTATCATCGTCCAGAGCCCCCACTACCTACGGCTCAAGTGTCGGGACTTCAACTACCTCCAGCTCAGGTGCCAGAGCTTCAACCACTTCCGGCTCAGGTGCCGAAGCTTTAGTTACTTCCGGTTCAGGTGCCGGAGCTTCTGCTGTCTCCAGCTCTGGTGCCGGATCCTCAGCCGCCAGCTCAAAAACAATCGGCGCTTCTTCACAAGTCTCTCCCCTGTGGTCCGGCGCTACCACGGGAGCTTCTGGCGTCATCACTAAATCCAGTTCCATGACAACTGGCGCCGGAGCTGTCGTGTCTTCGGCCACAACTTGGAAGGATGCACGGGTCAAAGCAGGAGCCTCTGTTTGCATAGCCTCCATTGCTGCAGCAGGGGCCGGAGCTTCAGTGTTCTTCTTCGACACCCTAGAAGCAAAAGATCAAAAATTTCAAAACATGGAAAAGATAAAAATAGCAACTCAAGGTGAGAACACAATGCTTACCTTGGGAAGCTTCCACTCCAATCGCTGCGGAACTTCCTTCTTCTATGGCCCAGAGTCAGAGCCTACCGGACCTGGTGAGGCAGAGACCCCGGACTTCGGTCGGGAGCTTGCCGTAGGGATTGGAGTCACCTCAGCCGGGACCTCTGGACCTAGAGCCCACGGTCGGCACTAGAGTCAGGGTCGACTTGCCAGAGCTAGCGCCCCTCATGGACACTGGCTCCGAAGAATTCGTGGCCGCCGAAGCTCTGCTTGGCCTGGGGGAGAGGCTACTGAGATGGAGCCGACCTGAGGGAGCTCCTATCAGCATGTCTCATCTTCCTCTTCTGGCTGGAACATTTGGATAGCTCCTTGCCCTTGCCCTTACCGGCGTCATCAACCTTCTATCTTGGAGCAGTGGGAGACACCCTTTCCGAAGCTCCGCGAATTGCAACTCCAGAGGTCTTGCGCTTCTCCACCAAGTCGAGGTCGTCTAGCTCCGGCATCACCTTCCGGAGCTCCCATCTGAACTCAGGACCCATGTTCAGAGGGAGGAAGCCCATTGGTGGAGTCAGGGCGTCCCTGGTGATGGCACCGTGTTGAAGCTTTTGGAGGTGGAGCTTCAAAGCCTCATCATCCAAGTTAGTCTAAAAACCAGCTTTGATTCGCTTGTGGTCCATCTCACTGTTGAAAGCCCAAACGGGCCACTCCCTCATCTTTAGCGGATCCCACCTATTGACCAGGAAGTTGCCGAAGACCATCTGAGGGGTCACACCACCCTCCACACATTGTTGTATCCTAGTCAGGATGGGCTTGTATGCTTCGGACAACTCCAGAGCTGCATTCTAGGCGTCGGTGTCGACATTGGGGAGGCTTGTAGGCAACTCCATCCTGTCGTGATGATCCACCGTGATGACCACCCATACCTTCTTCTAGTTGTCCCACTTTCGGAAGGAGAAAGTCTTCAAATACTTGAAGGGACAGTTCTTGTGCTTCACGGAGTAGTAGAAGCTGATCAACTCAGTCCCCTTTCTAGTAGTGTGAACCATGAAGAAGGTCCGTAAGAGCTCGATGCTTGGCGGCACAGTCACCCACATCTCGTAGAAGTGGATGAAGGTCGCCACTAGCAAGAATGAGTGAGGGCCAAGGTGATGAAGCTGGAGCCCGTAGAAGTCCAGCAGCATCAAGAGGAAACTTCAAAAAGGCGGGATCAACCCCATCATGGCGTACACCGAGAAGTAGACGATCTCTCTAGCGTGTTCCCTCTTGAAGGGAAGCTTGCCAAAGCAGATCGAGTTGTCGAAGGAGGCGTTGGACCACCCCATGTAGGTCTGAACCTCGCTAAATCTTCATCCTTCTTGATCTTGCTTCAATGAATACCCAACTCCATCGCGGCAAAGCAGAGCAAAAGATGGAAAAGCTATGCAAAGGCGGTGAGTTCTGAGCGCAAGTTCGAATGAAGGCATAAAGAGCCCTCTAACCGTGCAGGCTTTCCATCAAAAGCCTTCGCAACACTTGGAAGGAAACTACCTCCAGACCCGAATCACAGATGACCTCTTCGATGACAAGGGGGCTCGGGTCCACTTTGTTTAAAAAGTTACTCCAGACGAATCATTGTCATGATGAGAAGTTGGAAGCCCGAGGGCGGCCGCTTGATACGGCTACCAAGATTATGTTCAGAACCGATACGTTTTTCGTATTGGGAACAGGCGACCTTCAGTTGCGTGAGACCGCACGCTAGGATCCCACGCGTCGAGTGAAAAAGGCCACGCGGGGGCGGCGTTACTCTCTGTTGTCACCTCAACCGCCCACCAAGAAGCTTTGAAGCCGCAGTGCGGGAATCGAAGATGGCCCCACCTTTGGTAGAAAAACTTTGCCGAGATGGGTTTCTCCCAGAGGTGGGCCCGGGGGCCACTATCGATACCTTGCTTACCGGGTACCCCACGATACCGCAAGAAAATCCAAAGAGGTCCCACGTCCGAGTTTAAGACCCCCGAAGGCAACACACGTCTGATAGCACTGGGTCTGCATCTCTCGTCTGGGTAGCTATGGTACTACCACGTGTCCAGAAGGACCAGACCTACCTCCTTTCACAGGGAAGCTCCGGTCCTACCACGTGTCTAGCAACCTTGGACCTAACCCCTAGTAGAGGGAAGCTCTGGTGCCGCCACGTGTCGAGGGGCTCCGGAGCTTCAACCCCACAGAGGGAAGCTCCAGAGCTGCCACGTGTTGTACCTCCGGACCTACTCCAGCAACAACTACAGGATCTCCAACGGCACGAACAATCAAGAGGCTATTAAAACAGTCGTTACAAGACCTAATTAACAAGTCATTGAATCAACATTAATGACAAACGATCAGAAGACCTTTAGCACTGGTAACGCCGCCATTAAGGCGCGTTATCACACCGTTAGTCATACTTAATGCATGTAGATCGTGTATGTGATTGAATATCACGAGGGCCACTTGTCGGGCCCGACAATCCCTGTAACGGCCAGCCCTTGGCATATAAAAGGGTTGCGCCACACGATAGAAGGCGAACTCCATCCAAGCCAACTCCAGCACCCTCGCATACACTCTCATACAATCAACAACCACCCCGTGGAGTGGGGTATTACGCTCAAGCGGCCCGAACCACGTAAAAATTCTCTGCGTCACCATCTCGTTCATAATCTTGCGCACGCCCCATTCGAATACGAACCTCTGCGGACTACGCTTTAGTAGAACCGGGGGAAGTATCCTAGTCCACACTTTGACAGCTACAGAGGTAGAAATCAAACTCACTGGGGTGGCAAATGCTAGTGTCAACCACAGTTCCTGCAGTTTCAAGAGTTTGCGAATCAGAATTCATTATATGCATTGATAGCCAAAACAAATACATTACTTCTGCATTGGACATAAACAAAGAAGATGAATGTATACCGTGATGAAAATTCTCCCTTTGGGTCAATGACTTCATTAACAATGAGCCTTCATTGGACATCCTCAAATTCAATAAAATCATTGGAATGCACGCTCTAAGGGAAAGGTCGAGGCGGCGGCGTGCTCCGGGATGAGATGGCGGAGGCGTCGGAGTGGCGGTTCCTCAACTCTCTGATGACAGCAGGTCGGCGTGCTCCAGGGACATGGAGAACATTTCCACTTATGTGAAGGTGGCAGCGTGCTCATACCGATTATCGAGGTCGGGGTCCAGGCGGCAGCATGCTCCGCGGGCAGGGGACGAGGCGGCGTGCTCCAGCATGCTCAACTCTCTGATGACGAAGGTCGGGGTTAACGGCGGGGTAGGGGTCGACGGCGGCAGCACAACAATGACGAAGAGTGAGTTGAGAAAGAGGGACGGCGGCGGCGTGCTCTAGGCACAGGGGACGAGCCGGTGTTCTCCAGCATGCTCAATTCTCTGATGATGCGAAGGTCGGAGTCGACGCGGGTCGGGGTCAACGGCGGTAGTGCGACGTTGATGATGATGGGACGGCGGCGGCGTGCTCAAGATCTGCGGTTTCTAGGTCGAGAGAGCGCGCGAGAGCTAAAAATTTTCACTAAATGTTGGGAGAGAGTGCGCGATGGATAAAAATAGCAAAACTCGGAGACGTGCCTGTATAACACCCGTCTCTCATTTCAGCGTCCTTTGGTCGAGAGAGCGCGAGAAAATTTTCGCCATAGAGCGCGCGAGAGTTTATAATAAAACTCGGAAACACACATATATAACGCACGTCTCGCATTATCATCTTTCGCATCAGGGCATTTTCCCGCATGCAAAGGACGAGCCATGGTGTGCTGAAACCGAGAACATCTTTTGCATGTGGGGATGTACCACTGGCAACTGTGCCCAATGCCTTATATGATCGTTGCATTGCGCTCAACTTTCCTAGGTGGGACAAAAGATCTTCGACGTAAATTGGAGAGGAGCCCAAGTAAGACGCGTCTCTGCCAATGTAAGGTGTGTCTCGCATTATTTTGTGGCCCCAGACACGCTGGAGTGCCCTAGATGCGCCACAATGTGTTGAAGCCAGGAACAACATCTAGGACATTCCAGCGTGTCCAATTGGCAACTGTGCGTAATGCCTTATACAATCGTTGCAACGTGCTCAGCTTTCTGAGGTGGGACAAAAGATCTTTGGCACAAATCGGAAACGTGTCCGAGTAAGGCGCGTCTCCCTTTTGCCGGATCTCAGATATCTGAGACACGCCTTTCTAAAGTGTGTCTCTCATGCACTCTTCACCCTATTGCCACTCACACGACATCGTGAGTGTCCGTTGTAGGGATAAACAAATGCAATGACATTGCAATTAATGGATTAATTGGAATTCAGGGATAAATAAATGCAATGACATGCAATTCAGAGATAATTTGCAACTCAATGAATTTCATAGTTCATACATTGTGTGCCCTCTAAACTAATTACAATTCTAAACTTATTCCTAAAGCTCCCATTGATCAATCTAAAATGTACCACCCATTGCTCCCGAACATGTCTCTTATATTCCTCTGGATCCTGAAAATATTGACATTCTTTAAATTAACAAATGTCGAAGGAGGAATGAATAACGTACATTGGTCACTAACACAAAGTATCTAACCTTGATAAGTAGATTATATCAATCATTTTCAACATCGGGCGCATTTGGCTGATGCAGCAAACGTTGAACTTCAAGTAGTATTGTTTTGATTGTAAAACCAGTCCACCACCCCTATGAAATATCAATTTAATCAACATAAGAAACCAGTTCAAATAAGTTCGGAACCAACTACTAATTACATGAGCAAAATAGGTCTATCTTACACTCTCTTGATCAAGAATCCCAATGCAGAGTGCTCTTGAGCGATGGACATCTAGGTGGAAGAAACCACTAGGAAAGGCGCATCTTGGAGACACCAATGGATAGTCCTCTGAGAAGGAGATTATCAGGGTGTAGTAACCACCTTTCCAGTAAGTCTACAGAGGAAATTCATTAATAGGAGGATGATGGTTAAACTCATATTGTGCTTGTTCTTCATGACTTACCCCTTCTTTACCGGGGACGATGCACTGCCACTTCAATAAATCTCCCGATTCAGGCTTCACAGAGAAACCCTATGCACAGAAATTGAAAATACCAAAAACAAACAAGACGAAAAAACTAAACTACAGTTAAGTTCATCAGTCCATTGCAGATCCACATATATACAACCATGCGACCGATGTGCCATATGTACATACATGGGGAAGGTTCTTGCGCCACGCCAAGCGCTCCTCCTTCAGTCGGCTACGCGCCAAGCCGATACCAGCCATGAACAGTGACGACGACGAGGAGGACGGCTACAACGACGATGAGGACGGCAACGATGACGACGACGAGGATGGCGACGACCACGACAACGGCGATGGCGATGGTAAACAAAGGCGGCGGTCGCACTGGAGTTGGTCGATTAGTAAAAGACTACTGGTTGATTAGTAAAGGGGCATCAGAGGCGAAGAGACGAGAGATATAAATGTGAGACGCGCGTTACGTTAAAGTGTGTCTTCCATTATCGAAAGAGAGATGTGCATCACGATGATTACGGAGAACTTAATATTTGCGGCGTGGTGCAGAGACGCGTGCAACGTTCGGTGTGCGCGACCTTTCATTTCCCCGAGGTGGTATCGATGCGTCCCATCATTCCATCAATGCGCGGGAAACCAATTGCTCCATCGTCGACTCTGTGCAGACCTTATTTAAGACGCGCTGTCACCCGTAAGTTCTCCACAAGCGCATCACTCACTTTGAATCCGTTTCTTCTTTTCTTCGTCTTCTCCATGCCGACGACCCACCACCACTATGGCCGACCTTCTGCCGCAAGCCCCCCGAGGGAGCCACCGTGCAAGAAATTGTGTTGCAGCTCCCCCGAGAGGTTCAACACCAAGCAGCGCCTCCTTATGGCGCAAGAGGCGTACAACAATACGTCTCGCTCCATGAAATCCTTGGTTATGGGTACCCTTTCCAAGTTTACTGGAATGGGTACCATCGGCGACTACCTCTTCGCCCTCATGTGGGTGGCCGATCGTTTCGACATTCTATTCGTGACGATGGCCCAGGTGCTTGGCCCCGAGGGCCGCAGAAACAAAGTGGAGGCGACGGAGAGCAACCTTGTTCTCGGGGTTGCACCGCCAGTGCAGCTGGCGCAGGTAGCCCAGGCTCCTGTTGCATCGGCGCCGGAGTCGCCGCCGCCGCCGGAGGAGGAGGAGGAGGAGGAGGAGGAGGATTTAGTTTTTCTTTGTTGTTTTTAGTTGCTTCTGTTTTGTAATATATTGTGTTAATGAATGAAATTTATCTTTGTTCATCTATGTGACTGAATATTATCTTGTGTGTTCTTCAATTGTGTGAATGAATGAATGTGTGTTGTGTTCATCGTGTTCGTCAGGTATCATAAGGAAGGATCTGATTATTTTCTAGAAAAGTGAATGATTTAGTTATCAAGTGAATGTGCTCTATGTTCAGTGATGTGTGATATCAATAGTGAACTGGAGCAAAATGGAGAAAATCACGAAGCTATAGGTGATGTGTGAAATCAGAAATGCGCTCTTTCTAAAAGCGCGTCTTCATTTTGCTTCTTCGCACAGACATTATATAAGGCGCCATCAGTCTCTTCTCTTTGTTTGCCTTCTCCGCGCAGACAACCCACCATGGCCAAAGATCCGCGCCAAGCCCACTGAGGGAGCCACCCGCCGCTCCCCCGAGAGGCTCAGCAAAGAGCTGCTCGAGATGTTGTTCGACAGGTTCTAGAGACTGCTCGAGACGATTGCTAAGGTGCTCAGCGCCGAGGGCCGCAGTATCCTAATGGCGGCTATGGCGAGGAACCTAGGTCGCATGGTTGCACCGCCGGATCTGGACCAGCCTGAGCAACTGGCGGAGCAGCCGGAATAGGAGTAGGATTTAGGTTTTCTTTTGTTGTTTTTTAGTTTATTTTCTTGTGTCTTGTACTTTTTTCTTGTGTTTTGTAATATATTTGTTAATGAATGTTATCTGTGTTCATCTATGTGATGAATATTTTGTGTGTTCATATGTGTTATATGTGTTCAACTGTGAATGAATGAATGAATTAAATGTTTGGCGACGAGAGTCTGTAAGCGAAGACAAAGGAGACACGCTTTGTGAAGAGTTTGTCTCATTTCTTGCGCATATTGGAGACGCGCTTTGTTTGATGTGCATCTCCCGTTTGTCAGAGATGATGGTGTGTCTCGGATACCTATATAACTAAGACTGGCTTTATTTTAACGAGTCTCCTTGTACATTCAGCCGAGCCATGTCAGATCCTCGCTGAAGCGGGCTCGTCTCGCTTAACCTTATCACAGACAATCTCCTTTGAGCGTGTCGCCCATCTTTGTCTCCTATTTGGGTTTCTTACATAGTTGGCGGCACCCTTGTCGGCACTGATTTCCCACCCTCCGCTATAACTGAAACTCACAACCAGGGGTTATTTCGATGTTCGGAATGCACCGGGAGTGTCAGCATGGGTCGGTGATGGTCGGAGCACGGCGCGCGACGGTGGATGTTGGGAAATTGGCGGTACGCTACACTAGCAATTCTACCGCATCACCCAAGAAACATGCGAGTACAAAGGTCATAGATTGTTATCACTAGACGCGCAACGCAACGGAACGTAGACGCATGTCGGTGTAGGGGAAGTAGACGATCTCATTCGTCTCCTCCTCGTCCTCGTCACGGCAGCAGGTAGACGATCATGTTCGTCGTAGCCAATCAGCACAGTATTAGCAGCAGCGCCTCCACGAAAACCATACGTACGGGCAGGAACGTGTGCACCGATGTGCTAGCACCGCGTGTGCGGCAAGAGTCTCGGGGTGAGGTCTGCGAGGGTTGGCGGCTAGGGCTGTCACGTGGTGGAGTAATTAGCCCCTAATCCTACCCCTCGTATTTATAAGTGTACTAATGGGCTTTTAGGTTGCAGGCCCATTAGTACCCTAATTGCTTATGGATCAAATATCCAATAGGCGTTAACCCGAGTTGTTATGGTTGCCTCTTGGGCATATCACCAACAATCTCTCACTTGCACTAGAGACAATCATCTAGCCAAGCTTTTTAATATTCCAACCCCTTAAGTGTGTGACATGTTAGGTTCATGTGCAGTCGGTTGTGAATGGAAACCGTTTCCAACCACAAGTCAGTAGAGGTACCTAGCAGGACGTACTAACATCCGAATGTACATAAATATCATATTGTTCGAACCTAGATACATTCAACATGCTAATCCCTTTGCCTCACTATACCAGTCAAGCTCAAGGCGAGATGCGTGCCATCCTTGTGATAGCTCGACCATTCACTTGATCAAATAGCGGATTCATTCTATGACTAACTTTTAGTCATTGTGATTAACCTTTAATCACCTTGGCATGGCCATGCACTTTCAAATCCAACTACCTCAAGGGGCCCAGAGATATCTCTCTTGTCACTAAGGAGGGGCAAATTCCATCTTGATCCGCGCATCTCATTCTATGTTTTATTATGGACCCAAAGACTACTTTTATGACTACCTAGTTACGGAGTAGCGTTTGGTAGTCTCAAAGTACACAACTACACACAGTGAGAAACAATGGTGATCTCAGGTTAAGGATCTAGCAGGTGTATCACTCAAGACCAACTGATAGCACATATGGAAATAACAATACCAGCAGTGTCTTGGAGTGGGTCAATCCAACACCATGTTCACTAACATGTGTTCATATTATTAATTTGATATATCTATATCTATGATCCATGAAACGTGAATATCAATTAATACATGTGCTAGTCTGTGTGACATCATTATTTCATATAATGATATAGACTAGGGATCATTCAGACTAACATTACTATTAACAAAGAATTTCATGAACAAGTCACATACTTGATGATCAATGTAAATAATGATTACTCATATAACAATTTATTTAATAGTACATAAACATAGCTATGACACAAGTCTCCGACTACACACTATGATCACTGATGTAAGTATCTAATACCCATAGATCTCGTGTGTGCCTCATGCTTTGATTGTGGAAGAGGCTTTGTCAATGGATCTGCAACATTCAAATCCGTGTGCACCTTGCATATCTTCACATCACCTCGCTCGATGATCTCTCGAATGAGGTGATAGCATCGTAGTATATGTTTGGATCGTTTGTGTGATCTAGGCTCCTTTGCCTGTGCGATGGCTCCACTATCGTTACAATAGAGATCCACAGGACCGGACGCGCTAGGAACAACACCCAACTCAGAAAAAAATTCTGATCCAAACAACTTCCTTTGCAGCTTCAAAAGCTGCAATATACTCCACCACCATCGTTGAATCTGCTACTGTATCTTGCATGGAACTTTTCCAACTCGCTGCCCCTCCATTGAGGCAGAATACAACACCGGATTGCGATCTAGAATCATCCTTATCAGTTTGGAAGCTGGCATCGGTGTACCCTTTTACAACGAGCTCTTCTTTACAACACTAAAACTCATCCTTAGTTCTTCTCAAGTACTTAAGGATGTTTTTTACAATGGTTCAATGAGCCTCACCATAATCTGATTGATACATGCTCGTAATGCTTAGAGCATAGGATACATTTGAGCGTGTACATAGCATGGCATATATGATGGATCCGATAGCCGAAGCATAAGGAATCGCTCTCATCCTCTTTTGCTCATCAGGTGTCGAAGGACACTGACTCTTGCTTAGAGTAATGCCATGTGACATTGGCAAGAAACCTTTCTTGGAATCTTGCATATTGAACTGATTCAATATCTTGTCAATATATGTATCTTGGATTAATCCAATTAGCCTTTTAGATCTATCTCTATAGATCTTTATGCCCAAAATGTACGCTGCCTCTCCTAAATCCTTCATTGAGAAACTTTTTCTTAATGAGGATTTAACATCATCAAGCATTAGAATGTCATTTCCGATCAATAATATGTCATCTACATATACGACCAGAAATACATGTGCGCTCCCACTAAACTTCTTATAAATACAAGGTTCTTCTACGTTCTTAATGAAACCAAACCCTTTGATCACTTCATCAAAACGTAGATTCCAACCCCGAGATGCTTGCTTCAACACATAGATGGACTTTTGAAGCTTGCATATTTTACTAGCATTTTTAGGATCAACAAAACCCTCAGGTTGTGTCATGTACACATCCTCAGTCAGACTTCCATTAAGAAAGGTTGTTTTGACATCCATTTACCATATTTCATAATCAAAATATGCAGCAATTTCTAGTAGAATCCGAACAGCCTTTAGCATTGCGACGGGTGAAAAAATTTCATCATAATCAACACCTTGAATTTGTTTGAAACCTTTCGCCACCAATCGCGCTTTATAGATGTGAACATTTCTATCCATATTAGTCTTTTTCTTGAAAATCCATTTACAATCGATAGGTCTCACACCTTCGATTGGATACCAAGTTCCAAACTTGATTTTCATGCATGGATTCAATTTTGGATTCCATGGCTCCAAGCCATTTCTCAGAGTCGGGTCCCTTCATTGCTTCAGTATAGGTCATGGGCTCATTATTGTCCAACAATACCATATCATGCTGCTCCGTGGTTAGAAGCGTTAACTTTTCAGTCGCATGATGTGCCCTCGTAGGCCTTTGTGGGGCTAGTGTTTCATCAACTGGGTGCCAAAACATTTTCAGTTATTTCTTGAATTTCTTCAAGATGCACCTTGCTCCCACTAACTTTTTTGAGAGAAACTCTTTCTCCAAGAAGACACCATTGCGAGTGGTAAACACTTTACCCTCTGTTTTATTATAAAAATAATATCCTTTGGTTTCTCTAGGATATCCCACAAAGAAGCATTTGTCTGATTTGGGAGTGAGTTTGTCTGACGTCAAACGTTTGACATAAGCATCACACCCCCAAACTTTGAGGAAAGATAATCCGGGATGTTTCTCGGTCCACATCTCATATGGTGTCTTCTCAACAGACTTAGTTGGGACTCTATTTAGTGTAAACGCGGCAGCTTCAAGAGCATAACCCCAAAAGGATAATGGAAGATTTGTTTGACTCATCATCGACCTAACCATGTCTTAAAAGGTTTGGTTCCTCCGCTCGAACACCCCATTCCATTGAGGTGTTCCAGGTGGAGTTAACTTTGGAACA
Source organism: Tuctoria greenei (assembly GCA_036927565.1). Taxonomy (NCBI): domain Eukaryota; kingdom Viridiplantae; phylum Streptophyta; class Magnoliopsida; order Poales; family Poaceae; genus Tuctoria; species Tuctoria greenei. The sequence goes on along the minus strand of JAYESD010000001.1, from coordinate 144,946,559 downwards.
ATTCCACATTGTTTTAAATGATCATAAAATTCATGGCTCAAATACTCACCCCCATAATCAGATCATAGAAGTTTAATTGTCTTGCCCAATTGATTCTCTAAAATTCTTTGAACTTTTCAAATGATTCAGACTTGGGCCTTATTAGGTAGACATAACCATATCTACTAAAGTCATCGATAAAAGTAATGAAGTACTAAAAACCACCTCTAGCTATTGAACTCATAGGTCCACATAAATTTGTATGTATAAGTCCCAGCAAGTCAGTCGCCCTCTCACTTTGACCACTGAAGGCTGCTTTGGACATCTTCCTAAGCAAACAAAACTCGCATGTGTCAAGTGATTCAAAACAAAATGAGCTTATTAAACCATCTTTATGGAGTTTTTCAATGTGTTTCTCATTTATATGACTTAAGCAACAATGCCAAATAAAAGTGGGATTTAGATCATTTCGTTGAGCCCTTTTGGTATAAATGTTACAGACAGTTTTATCCTAAAAATCAAGAACATATAATCCATTCACCAATGGACATTGATCATAGAAAATATTATTGTATAAATAGAACAACATTTGTTCTTTATTACAATCTCATAACCATCAACTTTTTCTAAACACGAAGAAGAGATAATGTTCTTGCTCAAAGTAGGAATGCAATAACAATTATTCAATTCCAACACTAATCATGAGAGTAATTACAAGTGGTATGTTTCGACGGCTATGACTGCAACCTTTGGTCCATTGCCGACACGAACATCTAACTCGCCTTATCCAAATCTTCTAGTCTCTCTTAGACCCTGCAATGATTTGCAAGTGTGAATCATCGATCCAATTTCAAATATCCATGATTCACTAGAAGATAATGCAATGTTAATTTGTATAACATTTATAACTGAAGCAGAAGTCTCACTTCCCTTCTTCTTCTTCTTCATATCCTTTGAGTACTTCTTGCAGTTCCTAGACCAGTGCCCCTTACCATGACAGTGAAAGCATTCATCATCAGGAGAAGGGCCAGATTTGCCCTTTGGCTTAGACTTTGAGCTTGAAAGCTCATCGGGAACCTTTCCCTTGCCTTTGCCTTTAGGATGCGTCACACGCTTCCTGTTTTTATTCTCCTTTTGTACCATCATCACATGAGTGGCATTTTTCTTAATGCTTTCTTCGACTGTTTTAAGCATCCCATGCAATTCAGCCAAGGTTTTCTCCATGCCATTCATTTTGAAAATTCAATATAAATGGCTTGTAGCTCGGTGGGAGCGACTAGCGAACAACGTCAATAGCCAGATCATCCTTGAGTTCAAAACCAAGTTTCCCAAGGTCTCAATGTAACCAATCATTTTGATTACATGAGGGCTGACTGGGCTACCCTCCGCCAGCTTGCATGAGAACAAGGACTTTGAGATGTTGTATCTCTTAGCTCTAGCTTGATTCTCAAACATTCCATGCAGTCCCTCAATCATAGAATAAGCATATGTATGCTCATACTATTGGCAGATTAGGGGACATAGTGGCGAGCATGAGGCAGCTTACATTAAGCGCATCATCGCAGTGCTTCGTATAAGCTCTACGTGCCGCAGTAGTTGCATCAGTTGGGATGTCACCAGGGTACGACTGCAGAAGAACGTACTTAGTTTTCTCTTGCTTAAGAACGATTCTCAGGTTACGGTATCAATCGATAAAGTTAGCTCCATTGAGCTTTTCCTTTTCAAGCACAGATCACAAATTGAAACCGGAATTGTTACTAGCAGACATGATCTACAATTGAAAATAAATATGCAAGGTTTAGCACTATGTTATGTATCAATCTTCTATTAACAGTTTAATAAAAGATATCACCACTATATGATCATCGTCTTCCCTCTAACGACATATAGTGGTTCAAGATCCATATTCACTAATTCCTAGTGAGCTTTGGTTTCACTGCTAGAAAATTAGTGACATAGGTAAACAACAATTATTAATCATATCCCTATATGAATCTTGTTTGTTGGGTGACATACAGTGCCCCGGCTCCCAACTCTATGCCATAAAGCTCAAAACCGTTTTGATAGCTTTGTTGAGTAAACCAACACTATGCATGTGAATGTCCAACATTCACACTATTCTATCATGACAAAACATCCACCATATGAAAAGAATGAAAAGAATAGTAATAAATAAACATCACAGACATATGATCATATCACATTGTGAATAGTATGGCCTTTAGAATCATAATGGTCTCCATCGCCATGATTCTATCATTACCTGAGCTGACATGCCTCCCTTCTTCTGGTGATCTCCATCTCCACCATGCTTGAAGACATCTCCATGATCATAAAAGAAGCTAATACAACTAATACCTATCAAATAAATTACATGAGAGATCAAGCATCACAGGTCGACACGCAGGTCGTTATACAATTATGTGACAACCTCAACCCGGTTGTGTTAAATTTGCAACACGCAGGCCGCACGAATATTACACACAGATCATCTCTTCACAATAAGGCCATACCATTCACATCATTCCCTGCAAAAATGAGTTAAGCGTAGAACGGTTTCTAGTGCAAAATGATATTATGTAATCGCTATAGAAGACAACAAAACGTTAGTGGGCGGGGGGGGGGGGGGGGGGGGGGGGGGAGTCGAGGGGGGAGCCGCCCCCTGCGGGTTTCAGGGCAGCGTCCTGAACACCAAACGGAATTACATAGATCAAATCTATGAAATCACTATGAAAATCTCATCGGATTGATCAAATCAACCCGAATTCGAGCTATTTAGAATGTCTCAATTTTCAGTGTGACCAGATATTCATGAGTAGATTGCGACTCATGACCGTGGTCGGTTGGCTCAATCTGTTAGCTATGTACGCGATTAGTCCCGATGGTGATTCTAGCTGGTAGGGACAGGTTGCGCACACAACAGAGAAGGAGCACGAACTGGCCCTTTAGTCATATACGATCACAATATACTCTAACCAATTCCAATCCCCAAAAACCATGCAAAAAAAAATCATCGTATGAACATGTCTGTAGTAGATCCCATCTACTAGCAAGATCCAGACCACAAACTACGCAAGTCGGCTCTGATGCCGCTGTTGGGAAATCGGCGGTACGCTACTCTAGCAATTCTACCGCATCACCCAGGAAACATGCGAGTACAAAGGTCATAGATCGTTACCACTAGACGCTCAGCGCAGCGGAACGTAGACTCGCATTGGTGTAGGGGAAGTAGATGATCTCGTTCGTCTCCTCCTCGGCCTCATCACGGCAGCAGGTACACGATCACGTTCGTCGTAGCCAATCAGCGCAGCAGTAGCAGCATCGCCTCTAAGAAGTCCACACGTACGAGAGGAACGCCGTGCACTGGTGTGCTAGCACCGCGTGCGCAACAAGAGGCTCGGCGTAAGGCCTGTGAGGGGTGGCGGCTAGGGCTGTCACGTGGTGGAGTAATTAGCCCCTAACCCTACCCCTCGTATTTATAGGTGTACCAATAGGCTTTTAGGTCGCAGGCCTATTAGTACCCTAATTGCTTATGGATCAAATATCTAACAGGGCTTAACCCGAGATGTTATGATTTCCTCTTGGGCATATCACCAACAGTGGCAACTGAAAGAGGCTCGACGGCGAGCTCGAACTCCCTCAACAATGGCTTATTTTGATCGGGGTTTTGTCCAGCAACTTCATCGTGCCATGGAAACTGCCATGGGCGACCTCCAAACCCTCCCTGAATCCACGGCCTCTCTGCCGCCCCAGCTAGTCTCCTCCACGCCCGCTCCACCCTCCAAACCTCGCTCCCCTAGCCTAGCCCCACCTTAGTCGTCCCTAGCCATCATAGCGTATACGCCGTTAAAAATCCCCATCGATAACACCGTAGATCTTCTGCCAGATTCGGGCACCTGGCGGCCTGAAGAGCTTGGCAGTGGATGTTGTGAGGCCGGCGTGACGTCAGTCGTCCCCCCGCAAGGGCTGCCCCCCCCCCCCCCTCCGCTGCTTCCACAGCGGCATGTCCCCTTAGATCTAAAGCGCATCTTCTCGCAGTCTACGGGGGAATGCGTGAACCTGTCAACAGCGCAGGGCTCGAGCTCAGAGAATCGAAATCTTGTCTCAGCGCAAGCTTTTGGGAGATGCGCGGAATGCAGTGCTGTGAAGTCGGATTCAAATCTTCGCCTGTGCCAGTTTCCTCGGGCCACTCAACAAAAGTTGGGCGATGCTGAGAAGCTGGAGATTCGCAGCGGGGATGTCCTGGTCCTTTTGCAGAAGCCCGCAAGACAAAAGCGTACATCAGTTGAAGCATTCGTGGACCATGACAATCCTCCCGGACCTTCACGGAGAGATTTCCACCTGCAGCACCGCTCCTTGAGATACTCAGGCGTCGAAAGAGGGCAGAAAGTGGGAGACTCGTCAGTACCTCACATCCTTGGAAAGAGGCTGATGCAGACCGTTGGCCATAGCTCACATCATGCTAGATCCTATCGGGGCATCCTCTTGTCAAAGCCTCTCAGAGCCCAGGCACTCCCCTATGTCAGAGAGGAGCAAGGAGAGATTAGCAATGGTACAGGGATGGAAGATGGTACATCATAGAAGGAAGCACCATACCATGCACTCGGCGTCAGTAGAGAGCTTTCTTCCTAGATAAAACCAGGGGCAAGTGTTTCAACTGTCTGGACAGAGGCCACAAAGCTATCCACTGCGATAAACCCACTCGGTGTTGGCGTTGTGGTCATTCCGGCCACATTTCTTCTTGTTGTACGAAGGGGAGAGCCTCTCAGCTACACCCTCAGCCCAACCTACCAGAACAAATTTGGTGGGTCGTGCGAGAATCTTGGCCGAGTTGAATCTCCATGCTAGGACAGATGTGGACTCTTGCTTTGTACCTCTCACTGAACAGGTGTAGGAGAAGGTGCATTTCTTCAGTTCCAGATCATTGTTGGTCTGGTTGGGTTGCAACAGGCCATCCACTGAGCCGGCACAAGCTGTGGCTACTTTCGCACAACGCTTCGACATCGACCCCACCACCATCCTGGTATCAAGGCATTATCCTGAAGATTTCTTGGTTACTTTCACCTTTAGGGATGATTTTGACAAACTCGGGAATAGAAGGAGTTTCATTGAGGAAGGTCGGGAGTTTCGGCTTCGGCCTTGGGAGAGGAATGTCAAGGCTAGCCATGGAGAGGCTTTCTTCAGGGTCAAGTTGGCCCTGGGAAATCTCCCGATGCATCTTTGGTGTGAGGATGTCGTCTCCGCTATGCTGGCCAAATCTTGTGCCCTACAGTATATAGAATCCTCCACGAGGCGCTGCTCTGACACCAGGGATTTTGAGGCCTGGGCTCTCACCTCTGATCCCAGTTTGATTCCCAAAAGGGTTCATCTTTCTTTGGTCGAGACTGAACTCAGCCTGGAGGTGGATGATTTCTAGCACCGCTACCCTCTGGATCCCAAGCCGGTCATAACCTATGATGTGCTCATCCACATCCTGATAGTTGAAGACCTGCGTAGCGTGGGTCGTGATGGGCGCTAACAGCGGGCGGCCCTCACTTGGGATTACAACACTGAGGACTCTTTTCCTCTGTTTCAAAATGTCGACAGAGAGACTCTGCTGCCACCAAGATTTTCATGCAGCGCTGACATCTGGAGCGACTGCAGGCGCAGAGATGAGGAAGATTATGAAGACAATGATGGTCATGGCGCCCATGAGTCGCGTAGGAGGTCCTTCCTACAGCGCCTCCGTTGGCCGGGTGAAAAATGCCGAAGCAGGGCTCGATCGCCGGCAAGACATGGTGAAGAGAGTTCAAGGCATGGAAGGCAGCGGGGTGCTAAAAGGTCAGCTAGCCCTGCAATGCAGTGCTCCCGGGACCGATCCCTGGACAGGATGATCCACAGGTTCCAGAAGAAGACAAATCTAACCTACCTCAAGGACAACTGAAGGATACACAGGTTTCTTCTGTGCCTTGCCGTCCACTGACTAATGAAGATGGCAGCTCTGATGTTGGCGTGCCACAAGCTACTGTTGAGCTTGCTGGTATGGGGTCTAGTCCGGACCCGCTTGTCAGTGGGAAGATTTTTCTTTGCAGGTGATGAGCAGAGACGTGCTACCCAACCTGAAGCACCTATCTGACCCAATGATGTTTGAAGCCGCGTGTGGAGGTTCTCAAGGGGCGGCGGCCTTCGTGGGTTCCCGCACCCACGGGAAGACCATCTTGCGGGCCGCCCCTAGCCGGGATGCTGGCGAGGTCCAGGGGACCAGCGGGGATAGAGGACCTGCTCCTTCCTCTGGGCAATCAGACAGGGGCGCGCAAGACTTCCTGGACAAGGTTTCCCGTTCGCCATCGTCAGCCATACTCAGCACCCCTCCGCCGCCTCCACAGGCTAGTGCGAGGGTTTGGCCTAGAGTCTCCACCAGGAAGAGCGCCCGAATTGGCACCAAATGTGGGGGTCTTGGGTCCAAGACAATGGAGGAGCACACATAGGATGTGCTTGCAAAGAAGCTGGGCATCACCTCGCCTGGCTGGAAGCTCACAACGGAGGTCAAGGAGAAGTTTGCATCCCTTTTCTCAACGCCACTCAACAATGAAATCATGGAGGCAATGGAGGATCTTCTCAAAGCCATGAGTGTGGACATGAAGAAGGCCCGCGGGAAAAGCAAGAAGAACGCCGTGCTCGTGTCAGCGTGATGAATGTCCATCAGAGAATCCGCCGCCGCCAATGGTAGTAGTCATGTGTATCATGTTATGTCTACGTGTTGTCCTCCGCCACCCAGTTGGCCGGCACGGTGTCCCCCTTCCTCAATGTTCTATATTTAGAGGAGCTTTTGTTCTAGGGACTCATGTCCCAGGGGATGGTGTCTGTAAACCGTTTTGCCTAGCCGTGGTTCACTATAACCACTACTGCAGTCGTATTGTCTGTGTTGTTCGTATCTGCAGTTGTCGACAGTCATTATATGGCTCAACATCAGATCAAGCTACTCAATTGGAATGTAAGAGGACTGAATATGCCTCTTCGCCGGCATGCTGTGAAGGAACTAATTGTTGGGGTGCGGGCAACAGTGGTATGCCTGCAAGAAACAAAGATTCAAGAATGGTCTCCCTCCTTTTGCTCGCAAACGCTAGGGGGGCGATTTGCACAGAACCTCTCTTTTGTTCCAGCGGGGGGCTCTAGAGGTGGGATCGTTATCGCCCTCGATGAAACGCACTTCAAAATGTTATATTCAAGACACACGCAGAACACGTTATCGGTCCTGGTACACATGCGGGATGATGGCTCGGAGTGGCTCCTCACCTCTGTATATGGGCCACAACTGAGACAAGATAAGATACATTTCCTCAATGAACTGGAGTTACTTGCCCCCGCTGACTCACAGAAATGGATCATCATAGGAGACTTCAACAAGATTTACAAAGTGGAGGACAAAAATAGGAGAAGACTAGATAGAGGAATCATGAATGCTTTTCGAACCAGGGTGGAGTCTTTGCAACTCAGAGAACTATACCTACATGGTAAAAACCATACATGGTCCAACGGGCAGAGAAACCCCATCATGACCCCAATTGATCGATGCTTTTCAAATAGTTCCCGGGATCAGCATTTTCCATCGGCAGGACTACAAGCCTTGACAGCCGGAATTTTGGACCATGCTCCTCTCCTTCTCCATGGCGCAACCATCCTTCCACCGGCTCAATATTTCCGTTTTGAAGCTTTCTGGCCTATGATGCCAGGTTTTATGGAAACTATTGCCGACGCTTGGAACCGGCCTTGCTCCTAGACAAATGCGTTCAGAACTGTCCATGATAAATTAACTGCACTGGCAAAGGCTCTCAAAGCCTGGGCGAGGAATAGCATCGAAAACATCAAGTTGCAGATTGCCATTGCAAAGGAGGTCCTCTTCCAGCTGGAGCGAGCTGAGGAATTCAGAATGTTGCAGACTCCATAAAAAGAATTCATGGACAGAATCAGGAATAAACTATTGGGGTTACTAGATATTGACAAGATCAAAGCAAGACAAAGGGCCAGACTCACAAGTATAGCATTGGACGATGCTAATACAAAACTGTTTCACCTGAATACAAATGGACGTAAGAGGAAAAATCACATTTATTCGCTCATCACTGACCAAGGGATAGCAATTTCTCAAGAAGACAAGGAGGCTGAAGCGCATAATTTCTTCTCCCAGTTGCTGGGCGCGCAAATGTTAACAAAGTTCTTTCACTTAACTGGGAAACACTGGGCACACACAAAGAACATAAGAGCTACTAGACCTTGAAAGGGACTTTACTAAGGAAGAAGTCCATCAAGCCATCAAGAAGATGCCCAAACAGAAAGCGCCGGGGCAGGACGGGTTTATTGGCATGTTCCTGGTACGCTGTTGGAACATCATCAAGCATGACATCATGCGCATTTTCCACCAGCTGGCACAGGTACGGGGACGGGGATTTGAGCTACTCAATAAATCCTTACTGATACTTCTCCCGAAAAGAGACAGACCCAACCGAATATCTGATTATAGACCCATTAGCCTAATCCATAGCATCTCTAAATGCTTTTTGAGGGTCCTGGCGAACAGACTGGCCCCAGCGTTGCCGGGCTTAGTAGACATAAACCAGTCAGCTTTTGTCAAGAGAAGAAGCATACATGACAATTTTCTTTTTGTGCAAAATTTAATAAGAGAATTATGGGGGAAGCGAAAGCCGGCGATTTTCATGAAACTGGACATCAGCAGAGCTTTCGATTTTGTTTCTTGGGGCTTTATTTTGGAACTTCTCTCTGCCTGGGGTTTTGGCGCAAGATAGCGAGAGTGGGTCTCCATAATACTCTCCACGGCGTCGACGCGGGTTCTTATCAATGGCAAGCCAGGACAACGCGATCGCGCATAGAAGAGGTCTCAGGCAAGGGGACCCCCTATCGCCACTCCTGTTCATTATGGAAATGGACCCACTCCAAAAACTGTTTAGCTTGCCACTGAGGAAAAGCACCTAACCAGAGTCTCAAACAAAATACTGAAAGGCGCCATATCACCGTATGCTGATGACGCCGCTATGTTACTGAGCCCATCAGTGCAGGAGATGCCGGTCATCGAAGTGCTGCTGCAGACGTTTGGGTCGGCCTCAGGGCTCAATATCAACATCGGCAAAACTGAATTCTATCTGCTCCTTGTGGATCCCACCATCTTGCAGCAAATCCTTAGAGTCTTCCCTGGAAAGATCTGTGAATTCCCCTGCACTTACCTAGGGCTCCCTCTCAGTGATAGGAAGCTCAGTAAGCAAGACTACCTTCTGTTAATTGATAAAGTGGTGTCTAGACTGAAGACATGGAAAGGCAGGTTCGTAACTAAGGCGGGCAAGGTGGTCCTTACCAAGTCGGTCCTTACCTCGCTAGTGACATACCATGCTTCAGTTATCATTTTACCTAAGTGGGTTATCGACAGGATAGATGCAATTAGAAGGAATTTCATTTGGGTCAGCGACAAGGAGGGCAAACGTAGAGGGTGCGCCCTTATAAATTGGCAGGTGGTCACTAGGCCGAAAAACCTTGGTGGCCTGGGAGTGATCGATTTACACCGTTTATGCTCCTCCCTTCAAATTGCCTGGCTATGGAAGTCTTGGACAGAGCCACATAAATCGTGGGCGGGCATGCCTGTCCCATGCAATCAAGTGGATAAGGAATTATTTGCTGCATCTGTGGAGCTTACGTTAGGTGATGGGAAAAGAATATTATTCTGTCATGACAGGTGGGCTGTTGAGTCCTCTTTCAAGATCCTAGCGCCGAACCTCTTCAGGATTGCCCAACGCAAGAACAGAACGGTGGCAAAAGAGCTCCATGGCCAAAATTGGATCAAGTCGATCGCAGCCTTATCCACACAACAAGAAATTGGGGAATTCGTTTCATTGTGGAACATAATAGTAGGCATTGAACTGCGACAGGTTGAGGACTCCGTCGCATGGAGATGGACATCCAGTGGGCAGTTTTCCACAAAATCGGCTTATGAGATTCAGTTCAGTGGCTCCTACACCCGTCTACCGGCGACCACCATTTGGAAAGCACGGGCATAACCGAAGGTGCAATTCTTTAGCTGGATAGCTTTGCATGAGAAAGCTCTCACAACAGATAATCTTCATAAAAGGGGATGGGGCAACGGTGTAATCTGCCCTTTATGCCTGCAAGAGCCGGAAACAATACTGCACCTACTAATCAATTGCGACTACTCGAAGCAGGTCCTGGGAATTGTCAGATCCTGGTTCCAAACACTTAATTTATCACCTACCAAAGCATCTTTGAAATCTACTGCAGAAGAGCTGACCCAAATAAGTAGAAAGCTGAAGAAAGAAGATCTAAAAGAAGGCTTGGGAATCATCCTCTAAGCTTGGTGGAATATATGGAAGGAGCGAAACGCGAGAATTTTCGATGGTGTGGAGCGAGACTCCCTAACAGTAGCAATGCTGATTAAGGAAGATATCGCTTCTTTAAGCTTAGCTCGGGGTTGTTGTTAACTCGTGACTGTTTTTCCTCTCCCCCTGCACAACATAAGTTGTGCGCCCACCTATCTTTCTTTTGACTTTCCTGTACAAATTTTATTTCTACTTTAATGAAAGGCGTCTACTGATTGCATAAAAAAATAATCTAAGGCCCTATTTGGTACAACTTCTGCTGCAGCTTCTTCATAAAAATAAGCTGAATTTGTGCTAAACAGGAAACTTCTGTAACAGCTTATTAGTTCACCTGCTTCTCAGAATGAACTAAAAGCAGGACATAAGCAGAAGCTGCTTTCCATTAAATTTTCATACAAGCTGCTTTTGTAACAAGTTCCAGCTGTATTAAACAGGACCTAAATCACAATCGAGCAGAATCTAGCTGGAGCATGACTTCACCGACGACCTAGATGTTTTTGGCCGCCAGCCAGGAAAGCTGACATTTCTGTGCAAACCCGAGACCCTTTTTTCTTCTGTTTCCTTGGGTGACCTCACAAGGCAGTCTAGAGCATATGTTTCGATAGGAATGATAAGAGAATAATAGTAGTAACACAAATTCCAGGAAAAACCTAGCACCAGTTCTATGAACATGCTGAGGAAAAAACTCGAAATACGGGATCTACGAGCTAGCAAATGAGGAACGACGCCGACAGAAAGGAATAGCAGGTTCATGCGCACCTTTTCTCTATTGGAAGGAAAGCTCAATGCAGCTCCGTTCACTAGCGTGAAGGCGAGCAGAGAAGGGCGATGGCTCACCTCCGAGCGGCAGCAATGAAACTTCAAATTATGGCAGGGTTAAGCATGGAACCAATGAACAAACTAATGGAGAAAGTAGAGATGAGTGTTGTGCTGCTTTTCGTTGTTGGCAGAGGAACGAGAAATGGCTTGCTTCACATGTGCGCCGGTGAGCAGAGGAGGTGGCGGTGGTGTGCTTCGGCGGGAGAAGCAAATAGAGAGAGAGAGAGGAGAGATGAGTTCTCCACTTCCGTGAAGATAAAGGTGAAAGAGCAGAGAAACAGATGGATGGGTGAGGGAGCAGTTACAATTGCTCTCCACGAAGCAGCTTGTCAGGCTGGCTTGCAGAACAGCGTGGAATGCGCCGGGAGAGAGGAGAAACAGAGGAAGGCAAGTCCATGGATGACAGGTGGGTACCACCTCTCCTCCTTATCCTCTTTTCTGATTTAATTTAAATAGTAAACAAGCTTCTAATTTGCTAAAACTTGGCAGGTTGGCTAATTAAAACATGAGAAAACCAATTATGGATTCCAATATTATATTTGATAAAGCTGAAAATAAAGTTCAAATTTGAGACAATTGAAATTTTCCCACTCTCAACGTTGGGATCCGCCCAAATCCCACTGCCAACATTTGTGTAGCCAAAATCTATTATAATAGTGTGAACTTTGCTCCTTTCCCATTGAGATGATATTTTACCATTGATTGAATCTTTTGACAGTAAGTGACACAAATAGACATTACTACCCTCCGATTTATATACTTGTTTAAAAAACTAAAAAATTTACAAATTTAGGGAAAATATTTTAAATCAGAAAAATATATAATAATTCAAAAAATGTTTTAGTTCACTAAAACAGAAAAAATAATTTCGAAAATTATTTAAATTTCAAACAAAAAGGTTAAAAGGGGTAAAATAAAAAATTGGAAAATATAGTAAAAAGGAAAAAATGGGAAAATCTTGGGAAAATAAGTTGGAAAATCGTAGCAAACCACTCCATCACATCATAATGGCAGACAGGACAATAACGTTGGAAGGATTCTGCAATAAACTTCTTTTTTTTTTTTTGAACGAAAGGAGCACAAGGGAACCTCTCCTTTCAGATTTAGGAACATAACAATCTGGACAAGACATGATATCTTTAAACCACTGAATATGGATTGAATGAATCTGGTCAGTATATACAATGGTTGGACTAGTTGATTGTCCCATCTAGACTACTGCACTACTCGGTTACACATCTGAGCAGCTTGTCCAATTGGACATTGTGCTTCCCAATTCATTCATTCATTCATTCATTTATATTATGGTGAATAGCCATAAAATACTGCAGACTTTGGGCCAAGCCACCAAGCTCCTGCTAAGCCGCGTAGCCAAACGGACCACTGTCATCCAGCCACAAGGGCCTGTTTATCTCGATCCAAATGGAGCCATTGCATGCTGGATATGGATATCTACAAGTGAGGTGACCCTGCGTGGTGCTTTGTTGATTATGAAGATCCAACTGCCGTTTCTGATGGTTTTTCGTGTGCTTCGTCCTTGCTCAACAATGCTGGTGTGACTGAAACGACGCCGATCAGGAATAGCATATATGTATGACAATGGAAAAGAAAAGCAAACACAACTACATTAGGACAAGGAAGACAGAGTAGAAGGCGACAAGCATCAGATCTAAAGCAAGAAACTTACCCTGACGGTTACATAGGCAGCTGGGATGAGACCAATGAGAGTTGCCAGTAAGAATATATTTTAGGGAACATCTACTATTGGAGAAACTAAATTAATGAAGTATTTAGCAATGTTGGGGTGACCCTGAGGAAAAGCATATAATTCAACAGCTTCTCTCTTCTTTTAGCAACCTGCAATGCAAGAAAATTTACTTCTCCTCAGTTAAAAACATCTAGTCCTAGATGATCTTGAATCAAATAGCTTAGCTAAGGTGTAGTGCATTTCAGAACAAATATTAAAGCATAACAGAAAAATAAATTGTAGGATCTCAATACGACAGCAATTCAAACTGTGGAAACATTTCCCAACGAAGGCAAGTTATTTAGCATTAAATAATTGACATCGCAGGAGGGGGGGGGGGGGTCAAATCTTTATCGCAAATGGAAATGCATATGTACACTACTCTTCCGTCGATCCGCTAAAACAGAGAAGCAATTGAAGGGGACTTAAGTAAGGTGCGCCAGCAAACTGGCCAAGGCACCGCAACAGGGAAACCAACAGCGGGGACGGGAGAAAATTACAAGGTAGACGCCGACGAGCCCGGCGGTGACTCTGCGCCCAGCGCGGCCTCCCACACCGGGAACCTCTCCTCCCTCCCCATTTGGGCGCCGGAGTTGACGCTGATGGCGGCGGCGCGCCACAGCCCGAGGCAGAGAAGATTCGGGCCGGCGAGGCGTCCGCCGCCATGAATTGAAGCGGCAGGGCTTCGGGCACCTCGGCCCGTGGAGGGGGCTAGCCATCGGGAGGCGGGTCGTTGGACGGCGGGGTTGCCGCGTCGGGCAGCGGCGCGCCGGCGGCCCACAGCGTCGGGCGGCGGCGGCAGGGGAGTCGGCACGGCTGTACGGGCGGCGGCAGAGACAGCTGAGAGTTTCTTTCTTTCAATGCAAAGTAGGGTTTCAAATGAAGAGAGGGTAAAAATGTCTTTTTGCGTCATTTTTACTGTCAAAATATTCAATCAGGAGTGAAATACCATCTTAATGAGAAAGGAGCTAACTTCACACATTATAATAGGAATTTGGTTACACACATGTTGGTGGTGGAATTTTGGCAGAGCCAATTGCTATTATAGACCTCTTAACAAGTGGTTTCGACTCAACGGCACTTACACCGTAGACTTCGTTAAAATGGCCTTCTCGACATGTGTACTTCGTTATAATAGTATTATCATACATTTTAAATCTTATTTTCTTTTCTTTTCAGTTTTTCTATTTTCTCTAATTCTATTATGACTCATTTGCCCTTGTATCTTTTTCAGGTGCATGTCTCCCGTCTCTTCACGATCCACGGAAAAAGACGGAGCGAGGGCGGCGCCCGTCTACCATGACCGCGGCATCGCACGTGGCCGCCGCTCCCCCACGCAGGGGCTGCAGCCGAGCCCCAACGCTAGGCGCCTCGTGGACGTGCATGGAAGTGACCTCGGCACACCTGCCACCATGAACTAAAGAAAGAGCAATTGCTGAGGTTTAGTATGGATCCAACCAACAAATAAACACTGGTGTACCAACTAACAATAACTAGTGGTCGTTCATGTCGCCTTCCAACCAAACTGTTCATGTCTGTACCGAAATGTTGTGACAGCCGCCCTTTTTTCAGTACCAGCCAAAAAAATTGTCCACTTCTTTCCTTTCCAGGTGCGGGACAAGCACTCGCAGTGCTTGTTTGACATCCACAAACAAAAACCGGCAACGAAAAATTGATTTACAAACTAATGAACTGCATACTCAGAATGATAGAAATAAAAGCACTGTGTAAATATTTCAACCATAGAAATAAAAGCCAACACCATAATCAGTGAAAGAATCATAGAGATGATGTACCAGCGATAGGAAAAAGAAAAAATAGTTTACGGTCCTCATCTTACAGGAGATCATAACGAACTTAAAATATTGACAAATATGTGGGACACTTTCCATATACCTATAATAATCAATATCGATAAATACCAATACTCTTATTACAGCAAATGAATAGTATACTGGTATCTAAAGTTTGTATCACATCCTAAAAATCATGACACATCTAATATTTAAAGTTCTCTTGGCTTTTCTTGGAGTCAACTTCTTTGGAGCTGTAGTGCTGGTTTCTAATATTTGAGAAGAAAAAACCTCCTGACTTGTGCCTTCTTCCATGAGCAAATTAAAACGTATGTGCGTGATACACGATATTAGTAACATATATTTGTCTAAACACAATGTATAAATGATGAAAATTTATAATTTTGTACTCTCTTGTCATTACCCCAGGACTATGTTGTAATATTTGATCTCTGACTGTATTTCGCATCTCTGGTGTGCTATTGTTCTATATAGGCTGAAGAGAAGATTGCTGATATATATGTCACTTCTCCTATTAGCATATTAAGGCGCCTGCACATGAGACAATCTATTAGTAAAAGCTATTTGTATGCATAGAGATGAAAGTTAGTAGAGATGAAAGTTAGAAATTTTATACCCTCTTGTTACAAGGACCAAGTGCACAAAAGAATCTATGGAAGTAAACCTTGCCCTTAACTGTCTTGCAATCAATCTCAATAACACTATTTGGTGATGTCTTCATAACCGTCGCCTTCCAATTGTATATCAGTTGAAAACTCTCCACGGTGTAAGTGCACATAATAATATTTGAAGAACAACACAAGTCCATAGTTAAATTGTACTATCAACCACATGCTACTTGAATAACAACACAAGTCCAGAACTTAAACAACATTCATAACTGCAACTGATGTAAATTCACGATGTATTTGGTGTGATAATACAATCAATATCTGCTACCAATCTACAAAATACAGATATGACAATATGATCAATAAATTCTAGCAATGCATGAGATGCGAGAAGAAATTTCTCACAGCCCAGATGGTGTCCAGCCGATCAATCACGATCTGGGAGTTGGCGGAACCGGGACTCGTGCCTGAGCGAAAACAGCCCCGCGGAACCGGCACTGGAAGGCGACGGCGCAGAACCGGAACAGGCGGCCGAGAATGGCGGCGCAGAATACGAAAATCCGGGCTGGCTGCGCCTTGAGCGCGTGGAGGCGGAGACCTCTGCAACGAGCGCGGCCACAGGGATCCGGGCGTGGGGGCCTGCAGCGGCCCCTGACGTGGGGGCTTGTGGCGGCCACGCGTGATCGTGGCCAGAGGAGCGCGCCGCCCCTACCTCTGTAGCTCTCGGTTCTGGTTTGATCGATCGTAGGGAGGCAGACATCTGATAAAATATACAAGGGCAATTGAGTCATTATAGAATTAGAGAAAATAGAAAAACTGAAAAGAAAAGAAATAAGACTTAAAAATGTATGATAATGCCATTATCACGAAGTACACATGTTGAGGAGGCTATTTTAACAAAGTCTGCAGTGTAAGTGCCGTTCTGTCGAAGCCACTTGTTAAGAGGTCTATAATAGCAATTGGCTCATTTTGGCGAAGGCCAATGTTGGGAGTGGAAAAATTCCAATTGTTTCAAATTTGAATTTGACTCCTCTCCTATGGCCTGACTTAATTAAAATAGTAAATAAAGTCTAAAAATAGGAGAATTTGACAGAGCTGCTATTTGAAATATTGGGCATCAGTGAACTCAACTTTGGATTCCCACTAATTTAAGTATGGAATTCAGATTTGAATTTGAACCTCTCTTTTAAGGTTTAGTTTAATATACCCTCCCATGTGTGATTGATCATCTTCTATTTTCTTCTCTAACTGCTTCATGATCTGATGTGAACACTACACTTTTATCTTTATAGATTTTACAATTATATACTACCTAAATCATCTAATCTACTCTCATTCAGATTTACACATGTAGGCTACTCCATAGGCTACCATAGAGAACACCAAGACTATCATCCAAAATGAGAAGAGTCACATGTACAAGGTTGAGAACCGGTACAAGAGTTACACGTCCAAACTGGTACATAAATGTTATACTCTAGGAGCCTCGTCTTCACATGCAAGTATGTAACAACCTGTCACATTCCTAGTGCATAATACATACACTACAGGAAACGCGATCATTTGCGACGGCCAGAATCACAGAACAGACAATAATCACAAAAGACATCACAACAGTCACAATATACACATCGTCAATACATCGCATCACCATCAACAAACAGAACAAGGGCTCACTCGCCCGTCTGACCTCCGAAGCCACCCCCGAAGCCATCGAAGTCGTCGTCGCGCCTCACTCCAGGTGGCGGTAACGACGGTGATAGAGTTTGAGCAGTCGTTGCCGATCCCTGCAATTAATAAAACTTAGAGTTAGAATAGAAATGCATCAACATCTCTCGCCATCCCTTCCTCTCCCTCTATCCTCCATCTACATTTCCCTCTCTCCCTCTCTCTCTTCATACCTTTCTCTCTATCTCAATCTATCTCTCTCTCCCACTCTATCTCCCTATTGCTATCTCTTTCCCTCTATCTTCCTCCCTCTATCTCCATCTACATCTTCCTCTCTCCCTCTATCTTCCTCACCCTCTATCTCCATCTACATCTTCCTCTCCCTCTTCATTCCTCTCCCACTCTATCTCAATCCTTTTCCCTCTATCTTCCTCCCTCTTCTAAATCTATCTCTCACTCTATCTAACTATCTCTCACTCTCACCCTCTTTTCTCGCTTTATTTTAGCTAAGTTGAGGTAAAACTAGAATTGTTAAGTTGACATAGAAAATTATCTAACCCGCAGAAAAAGGGTCGCCTGGAAGGATCGGTAGTGGCGGTAGCTGGATCCCCAGACCTTGCGTCTGAGCCATGTGGCTTGTCATTGCAAACATTAGATGTTAACTCTCGTCATTGCAAACATTAGATGTTACCTATTAGTAAGTCATTTACGCTGAATTAATGAGAACTTCAGTTTTTATTTTGTGACCTCCATTGTGTCCCGCATCTGCGCCATCCAGGCTGCCTGGGAAGAGATCATGGCCTCCATCATGATCCTTTGTCGTTCCGACTCCTCTTGTCACTTGAGGTTCTCTTCTACAATTTGTCAGAGAGACTGCATCTCAATGTCTCTTTGCAAGATGCAGCGACCTGACGTGCCCATCGACGAAGCCTGTGTGGAGCCGCCTCTCGCAGGTCTCGCTGCCCTCGAGTTGACAACTCCGTTGAATATGGCGAGCCGATAAAAAAAAATCAGTAATATGAAATTAAAATATCTTGAATACTTTGAATTGAAAATGATAAAATGACTTATGAACTCACCTTACGTGGGTTTTTCCACCTCCGCTTGCATATGCGGCTTGAGTATCGATTGGTTCATGTTCCAAATCAAAATCTCCGTCATGTATCTTCTTAGCCTCCTCCCCGTACTTAGCCTGGAAAACATGAAAACTGTGTAAGTTCAACAATCCTTATAGTTATATTTAATATGAATGATTTCTAAACTTACCAATCGCTCGGCTGCGGCCTGACTGCACCCCTGAGACTGTGAAGTGTCCATGTGACCTCTCCTCTAGATCTCAACAGGGGTCGGCGACACCCCCGTCTCGCGCTGTTGTCAATACGTGTTAGTACGAATAGTATATTATGAATATATAGACATAAGTTACATACACTTACCATGCATTTCGCTAAACACAAGTGGTTATCTTGGCCGTGCCTGCTCTTCCCCTCGACCCCTCTACACTCTCGAGCCTTCTTGGACTTAGCCTTAAACCCATCGCTAGCCCAGTACTGACAAAGGGTTCAGAATGCATCGAACCGACCCTGCAACCAGCTCACATGGCCCTGCACATAGTTGTAGGTCATTAAAAATACCATTGAGAAAACTATCAGAAAAAATATTTACTACACCCCACGTACCTGCGCGTACTCCTCCTTCGCCAGGTGCCTCTTGCTCTCTTGCGGGAAGTGTAGCACGTGGTGCTGGTTTTCCTTGAAGTGCTCATTGATAATTTGAATACGAGCGTTCGACAAAGCTTGTCAGAGCGCCATCGCAGCGTTGTAGTGAAACACTCTCCTCGCATCCTCAAACATGCGAGGGTCATTCGGGTCCTCTAAAATATACCTTGCCTGTGATAAAGTATATATTGAAGAGATGTTCATTAAAAAAGTTTAAGAGTTAAAACTTAGAAACTTTATTTAACATACTTACCATAAAATCAGCCCATACGACCTCCTGAACATTGTCGTGCTCCTGGTGATGGACTCGTGCGTAGTCCTCCCACAAAAGAGCAGGCACCCCGTCGATGACCTCGGGATAGTGCAAACGCACTAAGGACCCGAGGACACCGTTCACCGATCTATGGTGTCTATCACCGGTGAAAGATGCATCGTACAAAGCGCTGTAAGATATTTATTGATTCATTACTTAAGTAACCAAAAGAAACCAGAATTGAACACTGCGATTTTATTACCTGTCTCCGATCGGACGAATCACGATCCTTTGTGAAGGGATTGCAGGAAGACTGACAAAGTGAGTCTTCCTCGTCCTCTGCGTCTACTCGGGCGCCACGTCAGGTGATCCAGAAGGCTCGTCACCAGCCGAACCGAAGGGCTCAGGAACAGAAGGCTCACCAACCGAGGGTTGGCTGGCCGAGGGCTGGCTCACCGAAGGGTATCCAAGCTCAACTGGCGTCGTAGCCTCTAAGTCAGTCGATGAGGACTACAACATTCAAATGATTCATAAGTAAGTTTAATTGGAAATTGAATTTGAAGAATTTCTTAAAGACGAGTGAAATTTACCTGTGATGAATCCCTAGAGCTGCTCAGAACGTTCCCCAGCAGCTGAGAGTGTCTGCTCCCAGTCGACGAGGCACCAGCGAAAGCGTCCTCATGTCTTTAGGGGTAGAACCCCCTCGTCGGCGGCACCTTCTTACCCTTATTTGACACCATCTTGTTTTAATAGATAATCAGTAAATATGCAAATAAGATATACAAAATTCATGTTACTATCTTCAAGAAAACGTTACTTGTAATCACTTTCAAAAGTCATCAACATCATTATCATGGGCCCTACTCCTTGAAACTAGCCCAACGATCTTCCATCGTGGCTTGTTCTAATTTCTATTTTCGCATATCATATATCTCTACATCTTCAACATCTTCAACTAATTGATCAAGTCCTACACCGAGCTCGACAATAAAAGTGCTCGACAACTCTTCTTCTTGGTACACTTCTTCAACGTCTTCACTATCATGGTAACCATCATCCCCAGGAGTATATAACCGCTCACGAGGATTCACCTTATATACCACCCACCAAGCATTGAGCTTTGTGCATGGATAAGATAGATAATACACTTGCTCCACTTGATGTGCAAGAACAAATATATCGTAACCTCGTAGTCGGTCCTTATGTTTCACTTCCACCATTCCAAATTAGTTTTCTCGAGTTCCATGAGTACTATCAAACCAGTCACAGTCAAGGAAGACAACTCGAAAGGTCTTATTTAGGGTAAAATAAATTCAAGGATTTTATTAATGATCTCATAATAATTTGTTACATTGCCTTGAGTGTCAATTGCTCTCGTCACAACACTAGAATTTGATGTTGCGGCGAGAGGAAGAAGAGCTTCAAAATGAGTTGTACGAAATCGAAAGCCATTTATGTCATATCGATCATAGCTTCTAACATTCACCAATCCATAAGATAGCTGCCGCAAATCTTCGTGGAGATTGTGAGTCCGACACTGTCAAAAATGATTTTAAGTTAAAATAATAATTCTTTAGTAATAGTAACTTATAATATATAGAAGACGAGAGAGTATTACATAATCTCAAAAACAGGATAGGAAAACTGGCCCTCTATTTATTCCTTCTTTTCGCATCCCTTCTACTTGTTTGGCTGTAGGTTGATACCTATGTGGCGAACATTGTATGTGGAACTCGCTGAACGTGAAAAACTGTCTTTTAGAATACATGTGTAGTAAAATATGTCGATTAGCACAAATGTAGGACAAAGACTTACTCGAAGTATTCCTAGATGCCATCTATATTTGCGTACATGTAGAGTAAAGCAACAATCCAGTCACGTTCAGGTAGCACGTAGGTCGTGTAGCTACCAACGGTAGTGCCTCTCGTTTGAAAAATGGAGAGGTCACTTAAAGGGGGTGCTTCATCCACATTGTACCGCATCGCCGATATATTGACATTGTTTTCTTCTGCAAAGTAGACACTTGAAAAGTATCCTACTTCCTTAAGAGCGTATGCTTTAGTGATGCACACTTCCACCTTTGCCCTGTTGCCAACCATTGGTTTCAGATATCGTAACGCTCTTTCAATATGATACATCCAACTGTATTGCACCGCCAACTATAGCTTCGAATGGAAGATGGATATGTAGATGTTGCATTGGATTGAATAAACCCGGTGGAAACTTTTTTTCCATCTTACATAAAAGTATGGGCATCTCCTTCTGTAACTTAACCATCATCCCTATCTTGATTTCTTTAGCACAGAATTGTCTATAGAAATAGCTGAGCTCGGCTCAAATTCTAGATGGCCAATGGGTCGTGCAGGGCCGGCCTGGCACGAACCCGACCGGGCTTGGGCCTGAAAACCCTAGGCCCGGCATAGCCTGACAGGGGACTCGGGCCGAGCCGTGCTGGCACGATGGGCCGAAGCCTAAGCCCAAGCACGGCTCGACCCATGTTCAGCCGTGTCGTGCCGTGTCGTGCCCATCACGGGCCGTGCGTGTCGTGCCAGCATGAAGCCCGCGTGTTTCCAGCGGCGGCGAGCGAGTTCGAGGCGGCCGATGAAGACCTCATCTGCGACGCCGATGGGGCGTCCAGCGAGAGCCACAACGGAAGGCCGGCGAGGTGCAGAGGCTGATAAGGGGCACGACAGGCGACGACTGAGGAAGTGTCGAGCCGTCGAGGTGCCGCGAACGCCGGTGACGTCGGTGACCTGGAGCCGAAGAGGGAGAGGGACGCAAAGAGAAAGGATCTCGGGAGGGACGAGGGAGATGAGGCTGGAGGTAGATGAAGACCGGGAGAGGGTGGAGTCGCGTGAGGTCGAGATGAGGCGGGGCGGTAGATGGAGACTGGGAGAGCCCCGAATGAGGCGGAGCGGCGGGCAGATGAGGAGTCATCCAGTGAGGAATTAGGGTTTAGCTATATTTATATACCAGCAGGTTAAACGGGTCGGGCCCGTGCCGTGTCGGCCCATACAGGCTGTGCGGGCCAAATGTCGGGCTGTTCAGGCCGTCCATAAATCGGGCCGTGCCGGGTCAGCACTATGGGCCTGCGGTTGAGCCCAAGCACGACACGATTGTGCTTTTAGGCCAGCCCGACCCGCTGCCCACCATGCCGGGTCGGGTTTGTGCTGGGCCAATTTAACCGGGCTTCGGGCTGGCCCAAAAAGCCCGGCCCATTTGGCCATCTATAGCTCAAACCTTCCACACCGCATCATCTAGATAGCCCCAAAACATAACAGGTAAGAGTCTTCCATTATAATATGATAATCATCACTCTTCAACCCAGTGAGGTTTCCTGTGTTCACATTAACGACCTTGTTTCAGGCTAGCTGCGTAACCATCTGGGAATTTCAAAGTTTTCAACCATTTCATGACTTCTTTCTTTTCATTAGATCGAAGACAGAAAGAAGCATGTGGTTTACCACCACTTTCAGAGATTTCAAGAGTTGGACGGTGACAAATGTTTGCCAAATCTAGTCTAGCTTTTATATTGTCTTTCATTTTGCCAGACATATCAATGCAAGTGCTTATGATACTTTCGCTCATGTCACGCTCCTGATGCATGACATCAATGTTGTGCATTAGAATCAACGACTACGTGTATGGTAGCTCCCAAAGTCCACATATGTGAGTCCAATTGTGTTCATCTCGATAACCTACGAAATATCCAGGATGACCTTAATCTGGCACCAGTTTGTCCAGCATATCAGAAATTCCTGACCCGTTGAGACGTTTCGGTGGTCCTTTAGTGACAACGATGTTCTTTCTAAAGACATGCATTTGTTGCCTAAATATGTGATTCAAAAGCAGCCAATGTCTGTGATAATTGAAGTAAGTTATTCTGCCTCCGTTAGTTAGTCGAAAGCAATCTGTGTCCGAAGCACATATCAGACTCGTCAGACGACCATGAGTACTCCATCCAGAAAACATGCCGTATGCCAGCAAATCATGGACGGACCACAAATAAGCAACTCGAAGGTTGAATTTCTGCTTCATGTAACTATCATATGCTTCGACTCCTGTCCAAAACACTTTCAATTCTTTGATCAGTGGTTTCAACATCACGTTGAGACGTGATTCAAGACAATCAGGTCCAGGTACAATGAGGCTAGGAAACATGAACTCGTTCTTTGTACAAAGAGCCTGGGCAGGTTGTACGGAATGACAAAGACGGCCAACAGGAGTATGGCGTGGTGTTTGTATTGAATGGTGAGAATCCGTTTGTCGCTAACCCGATGTGAACATTTCTCGCATCACGAGAAAAATCTGAATCGAAACGGTCTAGCGCCTTTCATGTATCATCGTCGGACGGATGCGTCAAGAGTTCTTTGTTTTCATGTTTACCTTCTTTGTGCCATCTCATGTGTCTTGCGGTTCTTTTTGAAAGAAACAACTGCCTCAACCGAGGTGTCACAAGCAAGTAACAAAGCTGCTTATGTGCGACATTTGTCATCACATTATCGCCATCGTCATTAACAACTTCCACATACCTCAGTTTACCACATTTCAAGGACATGTTCTCGTTGGCATGCTCTTTCTAGAATAACAGAATAACATGCAGTTGTCTGGGCATACATCGATTTTCTCATAGTTCATACCGAGACCAGAAATAGTGCAGTTCTTCAAGCTTTCGGGCCAACTGTCCAAAATTAACTTACGATGACTTTAGGATTAGTAGTCTCAGATTCATGGAAATTAAGTCTAAGTACTTTTTCCATCAACTGCTACAATGATCTCATGAAAATGATCTGCGATATCCTTCCACAACCTCACAAACGCCTAAAGATATGCATCAGTCGAATAAATTGATATCTGGTCTCGGTATTAACTATGAGAAAATCGATGTGTTCGGACAACAACATGCAATTCTAAAAAGAGCCCGCCAATGAGAATATGTGCTTAAAATGTGGTAAACCGAGGTATGTCAAAGTTGTTAATGACGATGGTGATAATATGATGACTAATGTCGCACATAAGCAGCTTCATTACTTGCTCGTGACACCTCGGTTGAAGCGGTTGTTTCTTTTAAAAAGATCCGCAAGAGACAAGAGATGACGCAAAGAAGGTAAACATAAGAACAAAGAATTGTTGATGCACCCGTCCAACGGTGTTGCATGGAAGGCGCTAGACCGTTTTGATCCAGATTTTTCTCATGATGCGAGAAATGTTCGCATCAGGTTAGCGACAGGCGAATTCTCATCATTCAGTACAAATGCCACGGCATACTCCTGTTGGCCTGCCTTTGTCATTCCGTACAACCTGCACCAACATTTTGTATGGAGTACAAGTTCATGTTCCTCAGCCTCATTGTACCTGGATCGGATCATCCTGGGTCATGTCACAACGTGATGTTGAAACCGTTGATCGAAGAATTGAAAATGTTGTGGACAGGAGTCGAAGTGTACGCCAGTTACAAGAAGCAAAAATTCAACCTTCAAGCTGCTTATTTGTGGTCCATCCATGATTTGCCATCATACAACATGTTTTCTGGATGGAGCACTCATGATCGTCTGGCTTGTTCGATATGTGCTTCGGACATGGATTGTTTTCGACTAACTTATGAAGGCAAGATATCTTACTTTGATTGTCATAGACGTTGGCTGCCTCCAAATCACATATTTAGGCAACATAGGCATATCTTTAGAAAGGACACCGTTGTCACGAAAGGACCACCAAAACATTTCAACGGGTCAAAAATTTCTAATATGTTGGACAAACTGGTGCCAGATGAAGGTTGACCTGAATATTTCAGAGGTTACGGAGAGGAACACAATTGGACTCACATATGTGGACTTTGGGAGCTACCGTATGTGAAGTGTCGACTGTAATGCACAACATTGATGGCATGCATGGATATGACTCGCAAAACGAAAGCCAATATAAAAGCTAGACTAGATTTGGTAGACATTTGTAACCGTCCAACTCTTAAAATCTCTGAAATTGATAGTAAGCCACGTGCTTCTTTTGTCTTTGACCTAAAGAAAATAAAGAAGTCATGAAATAGTTGAAAACTTTGACATTCTCAGATGGTTGCATAGCTAGCCTGAAACAAGTTGTGAATGTGAACATAGGAAACCTCACTAGGTTGAAGAGTCATGATTATAATATTATACTAGAAAGACACTTACTTATTATGTTTTGGGGCTATCTAGATGATGCGTGGAAGGTTTTAGCCAAGCTCAGCTATTTCTATAGACAACTTTGTGCTAAAGAAATCAAGATAGGGATGATGGATAAGTTAGAGAAGGAGATACCAGTACTTTTATGTAAGATGGAAAAGAATTTTCCACCGGGTTTCTTCAGTCTAATGCAACATCTGCTTATCCATCTTCCATTTGAAGCTAAAGTTGACGGTCCTGTGCAATACAGGTGGATGTATCACATTGAAAGAGCGCTACAATCTGAAACCAATGGTTGGCAACAGGGCAAGGGTGGAAGGGTGCATCACTGAAGCATATGCTCTTAAGGAAGTAGGATACTTTTCAAGTGTCTACTTTGCAGAAGAAAACAATGTCAATATATCGGCGATGCGGTACAATGTGGATGAAGCACCCCCTTTAAGTGACCTCTCCATTTTTCAAACGAGAGGCACTACTGTTGGTAGCTACATGACCTACGTGCTACCTGAACGTGACTGGACTGTTGCTTTACTCTACATGTACGCAAATATAGATGGCATGCAGGAATACTTCAGTAAGTGTTTGTCCTATATTTATGCTAATCACCATATTTTGCTACACATGTATTCTAAAAAGTGTTTTTTTTCACGTTCAACGAGTTCCACAGACAATGTGGGTCACATAGGCATCAACCTATGGCCAAACAAGTAGAAGGGATGCAACAAGAAGGATTAAATGGATGGTCGGGTTTTCTATCCTAGTTCCAAGATTATGTAATGCTCTCTCGTCTTCTATATATTATAAGTTACTATTATTAAAGAAGTATTCTTTTAACTTACGATCATTTTTGACAGTGCATGACTCACAACATCCATAAAGATTTGCGGCAGCTATCTTATGGATTGGTGAATATTAGAAGCTATGGTCGATATGACATAAATGGCTTTCGATTCCGTACAACTCATTTTGATGCCCTTCGTCCTCTCGCGACAACATCAAATTCCGGTGTTGTGACGAGAGCAATTGACACTCAAGGGCATGAAACCAATTATTATGGGATCATTAACAAAATCCTTGAATTTACTTTTACCGGAAATAAGACACTTGAAGTTGTCTTCTTTGACTGTGACTGGTTTGATAGCACTCATGGAACTCGAGAAAACCAAATTGGAATGGTGGAAGTCAAACACAAGGACCGACTACGAGGTTACAATACATTTGTTCTTGCACACCAGATGGAGCAAGTGTATTATCCACATTATCCTTGCACAAAGCTCAGTGTTTGATGGGTGGTATACAAGGTGAATCCTCGTGAGCGGTTATATACTCCTGGGATAATAGTTACCATGATAGTGAAGACGTTGAAGAAGTGTACCATGAAGAAGAGTTGTCAGACACTTTCATCTTCAAGCCTAGTGCAGGACTCGATCAATTAGTTGGAGATGTTGAAGATGTAGATACAGATGATATGCGAAAATGGAAAATAGAACAGTTCACGATGGAAGTAGGGCACATGATAATTATGTTGATGAATTTTGAAAGTGATTACAAGTAACATTTTCTTGAAGATAGTAACATGAATTTTGTATATCTTATTTGCATATTTACTGATTATCTATTAAAACAGGATGACGTCAAAGAAGGGTAAGAAGATGGCGGCGATGAGGGGGTTCTTCCCCTCTATCGCTGAGGACACTTTTGCTAGTGCCTCGTTGATCGAGAGCGGACGCTCTCAGCGGCTGGGGCACGTTCTGACAAGCTCTAGGGCTTCGTCACAGCAACCCACACAGGTAAATTCCACTAGTATTTGACAAATTCTTCAAATTCAATTTCTAATTAAACTTATGAATCATTTGAATGTTGTAGTATAGTTGAGCCTGGCTACACTATGGTGAGCCAGCCCTCGGCCAGCCAGCCCTCGGCCGGTGAGCCTTCTGTTCCTGAGCCCTTTGGCTCGGCTGGTGACAAGCCCTCTGGGTCACTAGATGTGGTGCTTGTGAGTCCTCCTTCGGTCCCTTCACAGAAGATCGTGATTTGTACGATCAGAGACAGGTAATAAAATCGTAGTGTACAATTCTGGTTTCTTTTGGTTACTTAAATATTTAATCAATAATTATCTTGCAGAGTTTGGTTCGACGCGTCTTTCACTGGTGATAGACACCACAAACCAGTGAACGGTATCCTCGTGTCCTTAGTGCGTATGCACTATCCCGAGGTCATTCACGAGCTGTCTGCTACTTCGCAGGAGGACTACATACGCGCCCCTCACCAGGAGCACCACAACGTTCAGGCCGTATGAGCTGATTTTATGGTAAGTATGTTAAATAAAATTTCTAAGTTTTAACTCTTAAACTCTTTTAGTGAACATCTCATTAATATATTTTTTTATCACACGAAAGGTATATTTTAGAGGACCCGGACGATCCTCGCATGTTTGAGCATGCAAGGAAAGTGTTTCACTTCAACACTGCGAATGCAGTTCGGCAGGCCTTGTAAAATGCTCGTATTCAAGTTATCAATGAGTACTTGAAGGCAAACCAGCACGAAGTGCGACACTTCCGGCAGGAGAGAAACAAGCACCTCATGAAGGAGGAGTACGCGTAGGTACGTGAGGTTTAGTAAATATTTTTTCTGATAATTTTTTCAACGGTATTTTTAATGACCTACAACTATGTGCAGAGTCACGTGAGCTGGTTGCAGGGTCAATCCAATGCATACCGAACCCTTTATCGATACTGGACTAGTGATGAGTTTAAGGCTAAGTCCGAGAAGGCTCAGGGGTGCAGAGGGGTCGACGGGAAGCACAACCACGGCCAAGATAACCACTTGCTTTTATCTAAATGCATGGTAAGTGTGTCTAACTTATGTTTATATATTCATAATATATTGTCTGTACCAACACGTATTGATAGGAGCGCAAGACAGGGGTGTCGCCGACCCCTGCATAGGTCTGTAAGAGACATCACAGGGACCCTTGTCAGCCTCAGGGGTACAGTCAGGCCGCAACCGAGCGGCTGATAACTTTATAAATCATTCATATTAATTATAACTATATGGATTGTTGAACTTACACTGTTTTCTTGTTTTTCAGGCTAGGTACGGGGAGGAGGCTAGGAGGATACACGGCAAAGGTTTCGATTGGGAACATGAACCAATCGATCCTCAGGCCGCGTATGCAAGCAGAGGTGGAAAAGCCCACAGAAGGTGAGTTCGTAAATAATTTTATCGTTTTCAATTCAAGATATTTCAATTCCATATTACTGATTCTTTTTTTATAGGCTCGCCATATTCGACGGAGTTGTTGACTTGAGGGCGGCGCGACCTGCGAGAGGCAGCTCCATGCAGGCTTCATCGGCAGGGTCGAGTCGCCGTGTCTCACAGGTGGAGACTCTCGCCCGTCAGGTCGAGGAGGGCAAGGCGGATATGGAGGAGGCGAAGGTGTCGATGCAGGCCACAATCTCCTACCAACAAGCCTTCATGGAGCAGATGCAGAAGGCGATGGAGGTGCAAAGGCGGGTGATGGTTGTAAGTTAAAGTAATTTAAATGCATCACATTCTTAATAATATGCAATAATCTTTAACGTTTACAATGATAGGGTTTCTTTCAGGGCCACAAATTCCACGGGTTGCAGCTTGAGCTACCTCCACTGCCATCACCGATTCCACTGATAGAAGTGCACGTACGCTGCCGTTGTATACTTTTCCGGGTTTTCAGGTAATCAATAATGTTCTTACTTAGTCTTAATTCATCAAACATAGGCAAATCTAATTCAACTTAGCTATTGTAGTCTTACTTAGTCTTAAATAATCAAACATAGCCAAATTTAACTCAAGTTATCTAAAGTAAGTTTAATATAATCAATTCTAGCTTGTTTAATCAATTCTAGTAAAAAACAAAGTTCTAAACTAATCAATATGTCAAACAACTTCTATGTGTTGCAGGTATCAACGGTGGAGGCTCAAACTCCGTCGCCATCTATATTGGCGTCTGGACTGCCGCACGACGAGGATGGTGGCGGCACAGGAGGTAGTAGAAGGGCTAGCGGATAGCCTCTCTCTTTGTTTTGTGTTCTTGTGTTGTGATGGAGACACTATATGTTTTGTGTTTTTGTGATGTGATGTTATGTGATTGTATTGCTGCCGTTATATGTGTATTGCTGCTGTTATGACTGTCGTGTCTCTGGCCATCGAGCCGAGCATTATTTTTCTGTTTTTTTAATAAAAACCTTATTTGCGACGACTTTTATATAGTACTGTCGCAAATAAGACCTCCACTATTTACGACGGTAGTGTATAAAAGCCGTCGCAAATAAATCTATATTATTTGCGACGGCCACTGACAGTCGTCGCAAATAAGTTAATTTGTGATGGCTGTCTTTAGCCGTCACAAAAATAGGCAATTGCAAATAAGCTTATTTGCGATGGCTATATTGTGACTAAAATCGAGCGACGACCGATAACCATCGCAAATAAGGAAACCGTTGCAAATAGCTTATTTGCAACGTCATTTTGCTTATTTGCGGCGGCTCCGGGCGTGGCAAATCATCAGGATTCCTGTAGTGACATGATGTTGAAGCTTATCAAGTTTACTTTCCAACACAATAAATGTTGCATCATCTGGACTTTCCAAGTAGGAATTATGGTCAAAGTTACTAAATAATGCACAGAAGGCAAGAAGACGCGCGAGGACTGAAGACTACTTGTTGCATTCTTTACCAGATGGTTTTCCAAGTTCAAACAAGATACTTCCATTCACACCTAGCTAGGGGGTTGTTCCTAGTATAAAATGTCATCTATGTATTGTTGAAAAAAATAACCATTGATGATTTGAAAAACAAGTATGTTATCGCAGCCGAGCTGTTGAGTGCCTTACACACCTTTATTCTTCCTTCTTGTGACTTATAAAGAGAGTCCTCTGGGATCTCCTAATTCGTGCTCTTGGCTTCCGGGCCTTTATGTGGATTAGTTCTGGTTTGTGGTTCTACCGTCGTTCGGAGATCGAGTCTAAATTCTCAAGGTTTCGTTTCGGGATCTGTCTCCCCATCGCTTGGTCACATCCAACCTTAACATGTATAAAACTAGTTATCCCGCCTGAATTTCAGCTAATTATCGTTTGTTCATACTTGCTGCCATGAAGATCGGACCACCCTATGGTTTTACCCTTTCAGAAGGGGAGCAATGGATACGGGGGCCTCTATTTATAAGGGCATGTCTCTAGGAGTCATGGAAACACACACCAAGCGAAGTCCCGATCAGTTCTGATACGGCAGCGGTGATGTCAGCGGCGGCGTCGAGCTCGTTAGGGTTTGGAAGGAGGGAGGCAGGCTAGGCATGGCCGTTTTTTTAATTTTCTTTTATTTTTCTTTCTCAATTTCTTTTCTTTCTTATTTGCTATGACAACTAATTTCTGATTTATTGCAAATAAAATTTGGTTAACATATTTTCATGAATGAGGATGAATGCACATGCATGATGATGCACAACTTTATGTTTTGTTTTATAAAAATATTTTTCCCTAGCATTTAAATCCTAAATTCCTATTTAAATTTGAATTGCTGGATTATGAAAATGAGGATGTTACAGATGTTGTGCAAATATATTTCATGGCACTGGTCAGGTTTATTCTGTAACTCAGGACATATGCAGGCCACATTAACTCGAATCACAGTTTTAAGACATCTTCTTTATATATTAGGACTGAAACAAACTTACACATGCGTAAGTTTATATCCTCAATTTCTTTAAAATGACTTGCTCTGAAATTTTTATTAGAGTTCCACACATGACAGAGCGCAACATGCAGCACATGAGATCGCAAGATGGGAGAAGAAATAAAAATGTTAGCTACCTTCAGATTGCCGCGGCAAAGCTTGCTATGATACTGGTCGATATCGAGGAGCTCTGCAGCAGGTAGTCGGCATTGAAGTGAGTCATGGTAGCACGGCAACACGCAGACATACCGTGACAAAGTTAACTCGATTTCAAGTCCGGTGCAGCTGTTGATCCGTACGGACAAATGGTCAAAGAGTAAACCAATGTCGTGAGCTAGATGTATATCCAAAGAAAATATCTGCAGCAGTTACTCTATCCGTCCCTCTGCTGAACGCATCAAGTAACATGATGGATTTAACGTCGCATACGATATTCTAAACGTTACTCTAAAATAGAAGGATGAACAGTATTTCTCTCTGATGTTCGAGTAACAATGTTCATTCCTTTAAAACGCGATCTATGATTGATGGCTGGATCCATGTTCTACTACTTAAGTAGTATAGAAGAGGATGTAGAGGAGGATGAATGCGAAAAAACATATTACAGAGAAAAGAGTCTATAAAGTAACGAAATTATTCCTTTTAGGAGAACAATTTAGACAGATACGGCTTGCCTACTCTCACTTTCTCCTCACATGTCTACTCCCACCACGTGTCTATTCTTCATTGGTTCACATTATCTCCATCCCACGCATCAGGAGATGGACGATAACTCAATGTTTCCAAGCCGGATGTTCCAGAGAAATAAAAAAACAAATAAAAAAATTTGAGTGTATGTTGCTGCTGCCGAATCGAAGTTCACCTCTTTGTCTTTGGACTTGGGTGAGACTTTGAGAGCGACAACCTTCTTCTTGGAGGATGTAACCTTGGCAAGGTCGTTAACATAGCGTGCTTCCATCTCCATCATCTCGTGGTTGATGATCTTGCCAAGCACCTCATCCGGAGTCATTTTGTGGAAATTTGGACTCTCGCGGATGAGGGTGCAAAGTGTTACGTTACGAGGCATGAAATCTCTTATCATCCTCTTGATCACCTTATGGTCGGTCCATTTCTTGCATCCGTACGCGCGACTCCTATTGATGAGGGTCTTGCGCCGGTTGTACATCTCATGAGGAATTTTGCCTTCTTCCATGGCAAATCTTCCAAGCCCTCCCCCTCGATCATCTCAATCTTGTTTTCCCGTACGGACTGGTTGTCTTCATGTGCAATCTTGAGCATGTTCCAAATCTCTTTAGCTTGCTCCAACCCTTCCACTTTGTTGAATTCTTCTTGGCTCAAGGACGAGTTGAGCACGACCGCCGCTTGAATATTACGGTGAATTTGTTGTTCTTGCTCCGAGTTAAGTTCTTCATCATACACATGGATATCTACACCTGTGCAAATAATATTACAAAGTATAGGATTGAGAGAAATAAGATGCAACTTCATGTTATGCTTCCACATGGTATTGTTAGTGCCATCAAAATGTGGAGATTTACCCATAGGAATAGACAAGTAGTTAGAGTGAGAGTTCAAACATTCATAGTTAAAAGGATATTGCATGTAATCCTCTTCTGGCTTCTTGAGCTTCTTCTCTCTTTCAAACCTTCTCCTCCTCCTTGCTTTGTCTCTTGCCTTTTGAAGAAGGTCTGCAAGGTGCTTCACTTCTTCATCTTCATCCTCAGTCTTGCCGTCAAAGGGAGGAGGCTTTGGCTTGTCCTTGGTCGTGTTGTCGGTCTTGTTGGGCGAAGACTTGGATCCTTGTTCGCCGTTTGTGTTGTTCTCGCTGGTGCCGATGATGTAGATGATCGACAACTCCTTCTCACCATTTTATCCCATATCCTCTCCAAGCGGTTAAGCTCTATGGGAGAGTTAAGCTCTGATATCAATTGAAAGTTGCCTAGGGGGTGAATAGGAGAAAAATCTGAAATTTAACTTAACAAAACCTAATTAGCAGACAGAGGGTGGACTAGTCTGTCCTTGGCCGGACTAGTACTGTAAGGTCTTGAAACTAAATAAAGGTGAGATTTTTATGTGATTATACGAGATCAACTTGAAGAAATGTGAAGTATAACAACCTAGCAATCTAGTAGAGTAAGTGAACGAAGGTAAACAACTAGATAAAGGTAGATCGCAAGATTGAAATGAAGAACATGAAGAACCCTAAAGTTGTTCTAGCGAAGAAAGGAAGACAAATCAAGAGCACAAGACACAAGATTTATCCCGTGGTTCTCCTTCAAGGAGAAGCCTACATCCATGTTGAGGAGTCCACAAAGGACCAGGTTTCTCTCAACCCTTTCCTCACCAAGCCACCACGAAGGTCGGCTTTCTCTTCCACTAAATCATGGGGAAATCACAATGATCCATGAGGCAACTCACAATCTGAGGCTCCCACAAAGTTACAACACAAAGAGATCATGAATCAACACCCAAATCAACTCAAAACAACGAGTCAAACCGAGAAAATAAACCAAGACCTTGAGTCAAAGAACAACCCTTCTCTCTTCTTTCCAAAATGTCACAAACCCTCATGATTCGCTCTTAGGGCTGAATGAAGTGAAGAGAAAGGTGTAGGAAGGCTCTTGGAAGGCTATGGTGACGCTAGAGTTTGAGAGAGGGCTTTAGAAGCCCGGGGATCCCTTTTTATAGGGCTCCCGGCAATTAGCAGTTGCCAAAAAAAAAGTCTGAACTAGTCCACCCTTGGACCCCGGACGAGTCCGGCCCGTGAGGACCAGTTATGTAACCCTTGACCAACCACAAAGTACCCCACCACATTTTGAATTCAAACGGTCACAACACCAAGGACTATTCTGTCCAAGAACGGACTTATCTGATCTCACACAGAACCTTTTATTTCGGCTGAGAACGGACGAGTTTGGTCCACTGGACTAGTCCCGGCTCCAAGAGCGGACAAGTCCGATCATCCAGGACTTAGTTCCAGCAGCTACCTCCAAGTCCCAAACGGACTAGTCTGACCCACAATGGACTAGTCCCAACTCACACAATACCTTTTGTTCCGGTCAGTATCGGACAAATCTGCCAGGGCGGACTTGTCTGGCCACCCATGGCAAACTAGTTCGGTCCTTCAGGACTTAGTCCCAAAAAGACTCAGAAACACTCACCACGGACTAGTACGTCCCCAAATGGACAAGTCTGAACTCACACAGTACCTCTTGGTCCACCAAACATCGGATTAGTCCGATGTGGCCGGACAAGTCCAGTCCTGTCCTTAGGGCTGCCTCGACTCATGTCTTCGAACTAAACCTATTTGGACTAAGAGCTCTTAGGTGATTCTCAACACCTTGACACATTGAACAAACTCACACTATAAGGCTAAATTTGATGCAAAGAATTTTAAACCCTAAATTCTACTCTTCGAGTTTTTCTGTTTTTCTCCTCTTTTTCCTTTTTGATTGTATTTAATTCCGTCCATCATTTAAACACCTGTGCTAACACTTGCAATGCTCATTAGTCCCTTAAGTGTTGTCATTAACCATCAAAACTCACGCGAATTTAGCCTAGATGCACTTTTAGGATGCCCTCCCAGAGCTCGGCCGTGACGACCTTCACTTCGGTTGCCATTGATGCACCCGATGAGCGACAACCTCGACACGACAAAATCATTATGATCTCCCTCCTCTACGACATCTTCAAGTTCTCACCGACCAAGCACCGTGTGCGTACCATCCCCAATTTCATTTTTCCATGTGTCAAACAAACCAAAAGTTCCATTTACTCTGTGTTTCATCTGCATTGTACACTAAATTAACCACTAGCACTAGTTGAATTGTTGTCATGATCTTGTGTCGCTTGGCATATACAGTTATATATATATATATATATTATTTCTTATGAAAACTTGCAGACAAGTGAATGTGTTCAATTAAAGATAGCAACGACTAGAATGCAATTTGTGTTACGGTGCAATTGTGCAACCAGTTATTCTATCTATTTGATCAGTATCTAACGGTTATTGCATTTTTTACTTAACCCCCTCCATTTGAGTGCATCAGGTGGAGGATGTTAAGTAAAAAATGCAACAACTGCGGAATACAGATCTAATAGATAGAAATGACTGATTGCACGATTGCACCATAATTCAGATTGCATTCTAGTTGTTTCCATTAAAGACGGTCTACTTGTTAATAACTTGAATTAGTTGATTAGGTAATTATTGTAATTCTATTTGTGGTTTCATCTCATTTTCTTGTAACCTTGAAGAGTTGATTTGGTACTTTGCCCTTCCACCACAGGAACTATCCTCTCCTGATGGCCACATGGTAGGTAGATCCTGATCTGACTGCAGGTTGTACAGCTGTGCTAAAGCAATCTGAATTGGCTTCGGTGTAAGTAGTAACAAGCTATGTCTTGTTTGTGTTATAATCCGTGCTATAAGCAACAGTGTTTGAAGTATATACTACCTAAATTACCAGGACATGCTTAGAGCTGGATGATGTCTATAAGGAAGTTGATCTTCCTTCAGGTGTCTTCAGCATTATCACTGGATTAGGCCCTAAAGCTGGTGCTCCTTTGGCAGCACACCCAGATGGTTACAAGGTACAATATTCTCTATTTGATTATGTTTAACACACTGACACATCAATGTAGACATTCTTCTCACAGTGATTTATTGCATAGATATTGTGAGGGTCACCCCTTCAACACAATTGTATTCGGATGGTGCCACGCGTTGCGACACCTGCATTGCATATCGACTAGGACATAGCAAAATATAGTACAAAAGAAGCAATTTAGACGAGTAAACCAGAGTGCGGATGAACATAATGTTTAAAACCAAACCTACACAGAAACCTGATCTGAATTTTTATTATAATTCCAGCACATAAACTACAACGGTAACAACACATCGAGCCCAATGATACGATACTCTAGCAGCACACAATCACCTCCACAGCGAGCTAGGTCCTCATGGAACCATCCATTTCACAAGGGACAGCACTTCCGTGGGAGCCCTTTAAGTACATACTCAAAATGATAACCTGCTCACCTGAAAAAAATATTTATCAACAAACCATGAGCAATTAATGCTCAGCGCGGAGTACCCGTCAAATCATTATCAACTAATAAGTGGGTCCTTATGCTCAAATTTTTGCAGCAATTAGTTGGAATGAATTTTTGCAGCAAATTTTAGTTAGAACGGGAAGGTAAATTTAATTCGTATATACATCAAGCTCAAACAAGTCGTAAGCAATATATAGTTAATAATCATCAATCTGATCACGTTATTAATAAATTTCAGTTATTACTATGATGTGACGCGGTGAATAAGCGGTACTCAATGACCGCAAGTGACGCCGATACAAATCAATTTACACCTGTAGAGAAAACCCAAGTGCACAACACGAACTCCCATTCAGAAGCAGCACACAACAAACTTCACTACATGTCATACGCGGCAACCTTTCATAAGGCACTAAAAATGTCGAGCTGGTCCTACCAATCCGGGCCGAGGGGGTCTTATGCATGAATGTTTGACCAGGACAACCACTAGCGACTACCACACTGCCCTCCTAAACACCACAATAAGCATGACCAGGTATGCCTTGATACCGAGTTGACTAAGTTACATCGGTTTACTAGTGCTCATATCACTAGTACGCACATGATACACTCGATACTTGTCTGACAAGTCCACCTTCCAACATCGGTCTCACCCTTCCGGCCCAGACCCGATCTAATCACAAGCGCTAGCTTTACCATACCAGCACAAGACATAGCCTTGTGTGTTCCAACCTACCATAATCAAACCCATGTCGGTTTCTAATTTAGTGTCATGTGATCCAAAGTTCCATTCCATAACCAATTTTAGTCCAAAATCCACAACTTGCAAGTAGATTCTAACTACTCGACTTCTACCGTTCCTAAACTATTTAAGCGTAGCATACTACTGGGTTGTTGAATTAAATTACCCAATACCAAAAGGGGACAATTTTGCAATGCAACTGGGGTTTCATTACAATACCTAGACAACATGCACAAACATACTCGTAACTGACATAGACATGTTCCAAATAGAAAATTTGTAAAACAGTTTATGCACTGAGGCTTGCCTTGCTCTAGGTTAGTGTCAAGTTAGAGTCCAGCTGCTCCTACTCCTCCTTGTATGTCGTCTACTCGATCAACTTGGCTCCTATGGTCATGCCATGAGGGTGCAAAAAGGGATAAGTACATATACTCATGTATGTGTGCATAATGTTGACATGAAGGAGTATGATGCAAACGGAAGCAATTACAGGAGTGGCGGTTAAACTATGGGCACTAGAGAGTCCGCAGGGTGAGCAATCAGGTTTCATAGATATGGTTCAATATATGTAAACTCATGACTATAGCTTAGTGTGAATAAGCACCAACATTTTTATGTATGTGTGCATAAGTGGAATTATGGAGAAGTATCATGCCATGGTGAGCAAATTAATGGGTAATGTTGGTACCCTGCAGACGGGGTATCCTCGCACACAGGATGAAGACACTTAGACACGTCCAGAGCCGCCACGTGTCCTGTAGGAGCCAAGGCCTTTGCCTCCCTCAAAGATCGAGCTGTGGTGCTACCACGTAAGCCTTGAAGATGGGACTTGGCCCCTCCGGTGTGACGGGCTCCCGAGACACCATGAGTAGGGATGGGACCTCACCCAATCTTGGGGGAGCGCCCCTGGTACAGCCACGTGGCATAAAGCGCAAGGACCAGCACCCCCCAAGGGAAAGGGCCTGGAGCTGCCACGTCCCCTAACGAGGCCCGGAGCTGCCACGCGTCTCGGAGGACCAGGTCTGACCTCCCCAGCAGAGATCATCCCGGACGCTGTCACGTGTCCCGCGGCTCGCTTCGAACAGTAAGATGCGGGAGTCAAGGATGGTGTGCCCTGCTCAAGTCAAGCATTGAAGACGCACACCCACCTCCGACGCCCAACGCGGAGCATGCCAACGGTTAGAGACCGCTATGACCAATCGTGTCACAGTGAAGGCGCCACAGGTCTATCCCACTTGGGCAAGTAGGTAGCTTGTGGCAACAAGACAGGCCGACAGGACACCTTCTGCCACGGTCAACAACGGCGCGTGGACTACTGACAAGAGGGTAGGCAAGACGACGAGTCTTCACTGCCTCGGTCAGGCAAGCTTATGCAAGAAGCCATAGATCTTTGGGATAAGATCGCCCCGAGACCACCTGTTGGGCCCTGGGACCCCACTTGTAAGGCGTCCGGCCTTGTCTATAAAAGGCCCGGACCACCGCCGTTACAAAGGATCGAACATTACACACACGCATACACACATACTAGAGATACCATCCACCGTGGAGTAGGGTGTTACGCTCCAGGCGGCCCGAACCACGTAAAAACCACCATCTCATACTCTCATCCGCTAGAACACTTGATTGAGGCCTAAGCCCCGCCGAACAAAGAACCTCCGCGGGCTGCTCCATAGCAGATATGAGGGAAGTGTCGCACTAACACCTCGAAATTTGGCGCGTCAGGTAAGAGTCTTTTCCCTCAAAAAAGTGGTAGCGCTTTCACCAATCATGGTGTTTATCAAGCCTTCGAATAGCGGCAAGATCGAGCCGCAAGAGGTCGACCAGCGTGTTGACAAAGACGTGGAGATGGAGTTCCAAAGGCCGGAAAGTGCCGTGGAAACGGTCCACCAGGCTGTGAACTTCGACCTCAACAGCGACCACGAGCGTCGCAAAGCACTCCGCGTCATTTGCGGAGGATCTTGGGAACCCGCATCCAGGAATGCGGTCAAGACCCTACATCGGGCAATGACTTCAACAACCTCTACACATGCCCCGGCGCTGCATCACAGATGGATGGCGACACCGATCAGCTTCGATGCCTCCGACTGCCCCGAGAACATGGCGGAAGTCGGGCAGCTACCCCTCCTCGTTGCCCCCATAATCGACAATGTAAAGTTCTACCACATTCTGTTAGATGGTGGATCCGGCCTCAACCTCATCAGTCGTGCAACCTTCGACAAGCTGAAGATCCCCGTGTCCAAGCTCGCCCTGTCGGGACCATTCTCGGGGGTTGGACCGGAGAGTGTTATCCCATACGGCTGCATCCACCTCCGGGTGACCCTCGGGACACCCAAGAACTTCAGGACGGAGAATATCCTATTCGACGTCGATGAGGTTAGCCTCCCCTACCACGCCATTATCGGCAGGCCAGCCTTGTACCAGTTTATGGCTGTAGCCCATTACGGCTACCTCGTCCTCAAGATGCTGACGTCCTCCGGCATCCTCAAGATCTGCGCAGATCGTGCTGCTGCGGTAACGGCTTTGGAGAAGCTCCGAGTGCTGGCAATGGCCCAAGAGAAGGAGTAAGGAGCCTTTTTGGGGAACTTTGGAAGGTCTTGACTTTTCTTTTTCGTGAGGATAGCGACGTTGGATCGAGTAAGCCTTTGCCAGACCCACACGCATGCAGTCACGCCGCTGCACCATGGGTGCATCCCTCCGACGATGACGATATGCCCATCAAGACTATCCAGATTGGCTCTAGTGCTGCTCAGACCACCCGTATCGCGGGGAGTTTGTACAACCAGCAAGAATCGGCGCTCACCGATTTCCTGCGGGCTAACATCGACATCTTCACCTGGCAACCATCACAGATGCCAGACATCCCCAGGAAAGTGATCAAGCACCATCTGAAGATCTACCCTGATGCCTGTCCACAAGAACAGAGGCCCCGTAAGAAGTCATCGAGCGGTAGAACTTTATCCGCGAAGAGATCAAGAAGCTACACAATGCTGGCTTCATACGGGAGGTCCACCATCCCAGATGGCTGACCAATCCTGTTGTTGTCCCCAAAGCTGGCGGTAAGCTTTGGATGTGCATTGACTACACCAACCTCAACAAGGCATGTCCTAAAGATCCTTTCCCTCTCCCTAGAATAGATCAAATCGTAGATTCAACCTCCGGATGCGATATGTTGTGCTTTCTAGATGCCTACTTAGGGTTTCACCAAATCCCAATGTCTAGAGAGGATGAAGAACATATCGCATTTATAGCCATAGATGGCCTTTACTGCTATGTCTCCATGCCTTACAGTATTAAGAATGCCCTCCCCACCTTTGTTCGCGCCATGCATAAAACATTTGGGGACCTCATTCAGGACCCGGTATAGGTATATGTTGATGACATTGTAGTTAAGATCTAGACACACACATCATTGCTATAAAACCTTGCCCTAGTCTTTGATAGATTGCGGACCACACACACGAAGCTCAGTCCCAACAAGTGCGTGTTCAAAGTCAAAGTTGGGAAGCTCCTCAGTTTCTTGGTCTCACACCGAGGGATTGAGGCCAACCCAGAGAAGATCAAGGCGGTGGAACTGTAGCGGCCTCCAGACTGCATCAAGGACGTGCAGAAGCTTGCAGGGTGCTTGGCAGCGCTCAACCGGTTTATCTCTAGGCTGGCTGAGCGGGCCCTCCCGTTCTTCAAGCTTCTGCGCCAGTCCGGACTGTCGGCGGTTAGAACCGGCAGATCTCCCTACACTACTAAAGTGATAGGGGAGTTTGATGTTCGGTGTGGGCGCGCGGAGATTCAAGAAGGTGAATAGGAGTTTGACATAGGAGACACCAGAATTTACGTGGTTCAGGCCGCCTGAGCGTAATACCCTACTCCACGGGTGTGTTGGTGTTGTATTAGGAGTATGAGCTTGCCACGAATGTATGGGGCGCGTATGATCGTCCATCAACCTCTTCATTTGTATCGTCGACCTATCCTTTTATAGTACAAGGGTAGGCCGTTACAAGTTAGCCTGGCCCGACATGTGGCCCCGGCGGTTACTAGTATTGATACACGCTTAATTGCTCTTAATGATCCTGTAACGGGCTTTAACAGCACCATTACTGGTGTTAAGATCGTCCGTTTAAGTATCATTAATATGGCATTAATGACACTTAATCGGGTCTTGAAGTCCTTGGCTCTCCTTTGAAGATCCGGAGCCGTTACAAGGTCTTCCGGAGGTTAGAGGCTGAAGGTCCGACGATTGGACACGTGGCAGCTCCGGAGCTTGCTGTGGGAAACAGGTAGCTCCGGGGCTACCCGACACGTGTCAGGTACAGAGCTTCTCTCGGTCTGGGGTTAAGTCCGGAGGTGCCGTTTCGGTACGTGGCCCGGAGCTTCCCCCTTGTGGGCGGTAGCTCCGGTTTGGTTGTACACGTGGCAACCCAGGGATTAACCATGTTGGAGAAGCGGGTCCGGTTATGTCTGACATGTGGGCCTCCGAGGGTCTTCAAACCAAGTAGATGACTTTCCTTTGAGATCTTTGTAACCTCAAGGGGTGTACGGTTTCTAGGGTACCGACAGTGTCGGCTCCGGATCTTCAAAGGAGAGCCAAGGACTTCAAGACCCGATTAAGTGTCATTAATGCTATATTAATGACACTTAAACAGACGATCTTAACACAAGTAACGGTGCTGTTAAAGCCCGTTACAGGATCATTAAGAGCAATTAAGCGTGTATCAATACTAGTAACCGTCGGGGCCACATGTCGGGCCAGTCTAACTTGTAACGGCCTGCCCTTGTACTATAAAAGGACAGGCCGACGATACACACGAAGAGGTTGACGGACGATCATACACGCCCCATACACTCGTGGCAAGCTCATACTGCTAATACAACACC
This sequence comes from Tuctoria greenei, assembly GCA_036927565.1. Lineage (NCBI taxonomy): Eukaryota > Viridiplantae > Streptophyta > Magnoliopsida > Poales > Poaceae > Tuctoria > Tuctoria greenei. The sequence continues at coordinate 144,905,027 of JAYESD010000001.1, read as the reverse complement.
AACACACCCGTGGAGTAGGGTATTACGCTCAGGCGGCCCGAACCACGTAAATTCTTGTGTCTCCTGTGTCAAACTCCTATTCACCTTCTTGAATCTCCGCGCGCCCACACCGAACATCAAACTCCCCTATCACTTTAGTAGTGTAGGGAGATCTGCCGGTTCTAACCGCCGACAGTTGGCGCGCCAGGTAGGGGCGCCTGAGATTTCGAGAATGGTGAACTCAGCTGCTGGATCATCCAATGGTCAACCTGCTGCTCAGGCTGTTGGGGGCAATCCCTCCAATAGGCAGCCACCAGCAGGAGCCTCAGCACCAGCAGGAGTCGCACTCCCACCACCACCGTCTCCTCCAGCAAATCGTGCTGGGCAACGTGATGGTGCGCCGGCATCGCTTACTGCGTCGGCCAATCATGACAACCCGGAACACGCGCTCCATGCAGCGCGTGCTCTTCTCCAACGTCCACTACCTCCGGATGCATCTCGGGATGCACTGGAGCAGTGGAGGGCCGATGTGGAGCATTTGGTTGCAGCAGCAGCCGAACGCCTCAACAACTAGGGTCCTCCTCCTTCAGGACGATCTTCGTCGCAGCGACGAACTTTGTCTGGAAGACTTGGTCCACACGTCTCCAACAGTAGGAGACGTGCTGCATCCCAACAAGTGACGTCATTGCCCTCCGGGGCTCGACGCACTCACACGATATCCAGGCTTTCGACTCATGACCTCCGGGCGGAGCTTGATCGCCGATACCGCCAGCAGGATGGCTGTGTCCATATTGAGCGTGCCCGTGAAAGACGGGAAGCTCAGGACCTTTCTACTCTTGAAGGAGTAGGAGGAGGCTGTTCAGCCCTAGCCATGCACCTGCGCATGGTTAGATGGCCACAGAAGTTCCGGCCTCACCTGCCGGAAAAATTCGACGGGACTGTCAATCCCGCCGAATTTCTTCAGATATACTCCACTGCAATCTTGGCAGCTGGAGGAAACGAGGCCGTGATGGCCAATTATTTTCCAGTGGCCTTAACTGGGACCGCCAGGTCTTGGTTTATGAGCCTTCCACCCAATTCTATCAACAGTTGGGAGGAGCTGTGCCGTCAGTTCACTGCCAACTTCGGGAGTTCATACACCCGACCAGGCACTAAACTAGACCTTTTTGCGGTCGTGCAAAAAGGGGGAGAATCCTTGCGGTCATTCATCCAAAGGTTCTCTCAGGTACGAAACACTATCCCTTCTATCTCTAGCGCCTCTGTCATTGTGGCATTCAGACAGGGCGTGCAGGACAAGAAGATGTTGGAGAAGCTGGCGATCAAGGAGATCACCAGCGTCACGGAACTCTTCAGCTTGGCAGACAAATGTGCCAGAGCTGCGGAGGGCCGTGAAATGCACTCCAAACCAGCCTCGGAGGATCACAAGAAACCCTCCAAAGAAGAAGCTGCTACCTCCGGGAGTGGCAAGAAGAAAAAGAAGACCAACGGCAAGAAAAAGCCGTCGGCCGACACGTCCAACGTTGCAGCTGCTGCAACTCCGGGTGGCCGGGGGCCACGCCCCGAGAAGCGACCTCGACCGTCTTCTGAAGACGGTGGCAAACCCAAAGTGTGGTGTCCCATTCACAAAACGGGCAGCCACGGTTTGGAAGACTGTCGTGAGGTCCAAAACCTTGCCGAGCGCTACAACAAGCGTCGGGAAGGATCTCCTTTCCGACAGAGGGAAGGAAAACAAAAGGTCGACGAAGCTCCGGCTGAAGAGGAGTTAGGGTTTCAGGATCCCAAAAAGGTCCTGAAGGCCGTTTACACCTCCGTCGATGATGATTCTGACATCTCTGACAACGAGCGTCGGAAGACCATGAACACTATTTTTGGTGGGTCATGGGATATCACCTCTCGTCGCGTCATCAAGACTATGCGGCGGGATATGGCCGCTGTAGCCCCTATAGTCAGGCCGGAACCTCATCGAAAGTGGATGGACACCTCCATCACTTTTGATGCTTCTGATTCCCCGCGGAGCATGGTTGGAGGAGGTCAGTTACCTTTGATGGTATCTCCTACCATCAATAACATCCAGCTCCACCATGTCATGGTAGACAGAGGTTCGGGGCTTAACCTCATCAGCTTCGAAGCTTTCACTAAGCTTCAGCTCCGACCTTCCGATCTCCATCCCTCTCGACCTTTCTCCGGAGTAGGTCCTGGGGCCATTACCCCACTAGGAGCTATTACTCTCCCCGTTACCTTCCGGACCCGGGAGAAATATCGCACCGAGAAGTTGGTCTTCGATGTCGCTCAGATCAACTTACCGTTCAATGCCATATTGGGTAGACCTGCCTTGTACAAATTCATGGCAGCTGCTCATTATGGATATCTGGTGTTGAAGATGCCAACACCAGTAGGCGTTCTCCGGATCCGCGGAGACCGTACCGCTGGAGTAAATGCTCTGGAGGAACTCCACGCACTCACCACGGCGCAAGAGGAGGACTCCAGGCAGGAGCAAGCTCCAAAACCCCCGAGCATTCGTCAACGAGGCTCGACCTCTGCACCCCGTGTGCAGCCAAGCGGCGACACCGACGTTCCCGTCAAAGTCGTCCAAATTGGTTCCGATGCCGCTCAGACCACCCGAATATCGGGAGGATTGAACGACAAATAGGAACTCGCGCTCATCACTTTCCTCCGGGCTATCGTTGACGTGTTTGCTTGGCAACCGTCACAAATGCCTGGGATCCCCAGGGAAGTGATTGAGCACAATATGAAGATCTACCCCGATGCCCGGCCTGTGCATCAGAAGCCTCAGAAGTAATCCGTAGAGCGTCAGAACTTCATCCGACAAGAAGTGAAGAAGCTACTCGAAACCGGATTCATCCGAGAAGTCTTCCATCCAAAATGGCTAGCAAACCCAGTCGTTGTGCCCAAGGCCGGCGGGAAGCTTCGGATGTGCATCGACTACACCACACTAAAGAAGGCATGTCCAAAAGATCCATTCCCACTACCTAGAATAGATCAGATAGTGGATTCCACCTCCGGGTGTGAATTACTGTGTTTCCTAGACGCATATTCCGGATATCACCAAATCAGGATGTCTAGGGAGGATGAAGAGCATACTTCCTTCATCACAGTAGATGAATTGTACTGTTACATAGCCATGCCCTTTGGTCTCAAGAATGCAGCTTCAACGTTTGTACGAGCAATGTACAAAACTTTTGAAGAACTCATTAGAGACATAGTGGAAGTGTACGTCGATGACATCGTGGTCAAGGTCAGGAACAAGGAGTCACTCCTCGACACCTTGCAGGCTGTCTTCGATAAGCTGCGGGCCACCCACACAAAGCTAAACCCGGATAAGTGCGTATTCGGGGTTAGCTCCGGAAAACTTCTTGGTTTCCTGGTAAGTCACCGGGGCATAGAAGCTAATCCGGTGAAGATAAAAGCCATTGAAGACATGCGGCCACCAACCCGCATCAAAGACGTCCAAAAGTTAACTGGATGTCTAGCAGCCCTCAGCCGGTTCATATCAAGACTGGCGGAGCGGGCACTCCCCTTCCTCAAGTTATTGAGGAAGTCCGGACCATTCCAATGGTCCGAAGAAGCAGAGAAGGCATTCCAGGAGCTGAAACAGTTCCTCACCACCCTACCAATTCTGGTAGCTCCGAACCCTGGTGAGCCTTTGTTGCTTTATATTTCAGCTACTGATGAAGTCGTCAGCATGGTTCTGGTTGCGGAGAGACCAGAACTACCCCACACTCAGGAATCCAGACCCCTTCGGGAAGGTCTGGAGGTTCCTGAAAGCGAGTCTGGGTCCCAGCTCCCATATTCGAACCCACAAGAAGTCGCTTCAGGAGACCTAGACCCCTCCGGGAGGGTCCAGGTCATTTCTGAAGAAGCTCCGGGTTCCTCCAGCCAGAACCCGGAGGTCCCCGAAGAGAATCCGGACCCCTCCGAGAGGGTCCGGATCAATGAAGAGGAAGCTTTGGACCCCTCCGGGAGGGTCCGGACCATTCAAGGCCCGGTATACTTCATTAGTGAAGTATTACATGATGCCAAGACTCGATACCTAGAGGTGCATAAGCTGCTCTATGCAGTTCTTATTGCCTCCAGGAAGCTTCGACATTACTTCCAAGCTCACAAAGTCTCGGTGGTGACCTCCTACCCACTTCGAGCAATCTTGCATAATCCCAATTCAATTGGGAATATTGCAAAGTGGGCAGCGGAATTGTCTGAATTTGATCTTGAATTTATTTCAAGACAAGCAGTCAAGAGTCAAGCGTTGGCAGATTTTGTGGCAGAATGGACTCCCTCTCCATCAAACCCTGGGGGCCCCAGTGAGCAGAAGACGGAGCATCAAGCTCCAACCTTCACCGAGCCTCACTGGACCCTCTACTTCGACGGCTCCATGCAGAAGCAGGGGGCCGGAGCTGGAATCCTTCTCCTTGCACCGACTCGGGAGAAGGTAAAATACATGGTACACCTTGACTTCAAGGCAACCAACAACATGGCAGAGTACGAAGCACTCATCTAAGGTGGCACTGTCATATGGTGTCAAGCAACTGCTGGTTAAAGGAGATTCACAGCTCATCATCAAGCAGGTGAAGGGTGAATGCTCCTGCAATAATCTCCAGCTAGCTGCTTACCTCCTTGAAGTCCAGAGGCTTCAGAAGGACTTTGAAGTCCTAGACCTCCACCATGTTCAGCGTGCCCATAACGCTGAAGCTGACGAACTCTCGACCAAAGCGTCAACCGGAGCTCCGGCTCCTGACGGAATCTTTGTCCGGAGGTTGTCAAAGCCAACAGCTCAGCCTGCCGAACTGAGCGAAGGGGGCGAGATCAGCATCCCGAAGCTGACGGTCCCGATGGCCCTGTTACCATGGCAGCCATCAAGGGTCGTAGGTGCTGCCGGGAGCTCCGAGCAACCCAGCACGCAAGACTCAAAAGCTCAAGCTAGTTCCGATGCATGGATCTCGGAGATCCGGAGCTACTTGAAAGACAACATCCTTCCTGACGATGATGTATCCGCTGACCGGGTAGTCACATCGGCTAAAAGATACACGTTGGTAGAAGGGGATCTCTACCGGCGCGGTGCCAACGGCATCCTAATGCGGTGCATCACAAGGGGAGAAGGTTGCGAACTTCTCGCAGAAATCCATAGAGGCGAGTGTGGGAACCACGCATCTTCCCGCATGCTGGTCGGAAAAGCCTTTCGGCATGGCTTCTACTGGCCTACAGCGCTCCAGGATGCCACTGAGCTGGTGAAGAAATGTGAAGCATGCCAATTTCATGCAAAGCAAATTCATACACCAGCTCAGCCCTTACAAATGATACCTCCTACATGGCCTTTCGCCGTGTGGGGGATGGACATCTTGGGACCTTTCCCAAGAGCCGTCGGAGGTTACAAGTTCCTGTACGTCGCCATTGACAAGTTCACCAAGTGGCCGGAAGCAACTCCAGTTGTGACAATCAACAAACAATCTGCTATCAACTTTCTGCAATCCATTGTAAGCAGATTTGGAGTCCCAAACAAAATCATCACTGATAATGGGACTCAATTCACAAGCTCAGCATTCCAAGGATATTGCAAAGACCTCGACATACAAGTTTGCTACGCCTCCGTAGCTCACCCAGCCAGCAATGGCCAAGCCGAGAGAGAAAATGCTGAAATCCTTAAAGGACTCAAAACGCGCACCTATGAGCGCTTAAAAAAACATGGAGCCAACTGGATCGAAGAGCTTCCACCCACTTTATGGGCCAACAGGACATCTCAAAACCGGTCAACTGGAGAGACACCCTTCTTCCTGGTGTACGGAGCTGAAGCAATCCTTCCTCCGGAAATCACCTTGGGTTCACTCCGGGTTCGGACCTTCGACGAAGCCGCGCAGGACCAGCTCCGGCGTGAAGACCTAGACCTCCTTGAGGAGGGAAGGTGCCAAGCAGCTGTTCGGAATGCCCGATATCGCCAAGCTCTACGGCGTTATCACCAGCGGCATGTACACAACCGACAGCTCGAGGAAGGCGATCTGGTGCTACGGAGAATAATATCCAGAGAAGGGTTAAACAAACTCTCCCCCGGCTGGGAGGGGCCCTTCCGAGTGATTAAAGTATCCCGTCCCGGAAGCGTTCGCTTGGCTACTGAGGATGGGACACCTCTCCCAAATCCTTGGAACATCGAGCACCTCCGTAAGTTCTACACTTAATACCACGGAGGAGTCTTGAGTAACTTGGGGTGTATGTTATAGAGTCATTGTACAGAGTCGGGTAGTTCCTCCGGGAGAGCAGCCGGACCTTTCCCGAAAGGTCCGCAAGGCTCATGCAACACTTGTCACAGTCTCAGGACTAAAAGTGCGGCTAACTACCCTGGGTCAAACGAGAAATGAAACACACTTAGCCTGGTTCCGTACCCTAAGAGTGTACTTGTTTCCCCTGTACCTCGGACCTATAATGAAAGACATCTTCATGTGAAATAGACTCCACGTGCATTTATTTTGTACAGGCTCAACATTTTTATTTTTCTCTTTCTTGTCTATAACAAAGACGTGCAATTCTTAAGAAATTTTAGTTCAATCGGTTTATATACGATTCGAGTTGTATTGTCAGTTCTTTTGGATTCAAATATCGTTCATGGCCAACTCGCCTGAAAGCCGCCAAGCCAATCTAGGGCTGGAGTGTGCTATCGACTTAGCCTGGTCAAGCACCCTAAGTACGCCACTCTACCTACACCCCGGCAGGCCGAAGTAAGGCGGGTCCATGGACAGTTGAACCTAGAAGAAAAGATAACGCATCCGGTTCTATTTAAAATCGCGTTCAACTTAAAGTCTTCTTGAGAATCGTAAGCCGCGACGAAATTATAGACAAGGAACGAATTTTACTATTTTTCTTGGCTTAAGTGTGCAGGAAAAATAAAGTCTACGTGTTGACAAACTAAGTGTTGGCAAAGGTCACTGCCGGAGCTACTAAGCTCCGACACCTCGGAGGACTTCTATCGATACTCTACGTGTTGATAGAGGCTATTGCCGGAGCTATCAAGCTCCAGCGATGGACAATGCCGGAGCTTCTAAGCTCCGACAACCTCAGGGGACCTTCACTATCGAAGACTTCGGACCTAAATTTTACAAGTTCGGAGCAAATGAGTCTTCAATAAAAACACAATATCCTTTCGGTACATGTTCACAATCAAATTGTGTACATCTACCAGGGGGCCAAGTGAAGATAAAAGTGTTGAAGACAAAAAGTGAAATTCGCAAAAAGTTGGGGATTTCATTTATCTGGAGACAAGAGATTACATCTGGAGACAAGGGATTACAAAATTGAGGAAGAAGAAGAGAAAATACAAGTAAGAACTATAGAGATGGTCCTAGACCCTATGGAAGAACTGGGCGACCTTCTGGGCGACCTCCGATACGCTGGCTCGGGTAGCTTCGCCTTCTCCTTCGACAGGGCCTTCAAGCACCGGGTCTAGAGGAAATTGGGAGTTCCGGCTGGTGTAGCACGTCAGCACATACTCTGCGACGTTCTTCGCCAGGGATTGCCCCTCAACCTCCAGTTGGTCCGCAATGACATCACCCACCTTGGAGAGCTTGCTACCTGCTGCGCTCAACGCCTGCAGCGCAAGGTCCGGCTTCGGCTCCGGATCATCCGGGCGCACGGGGCTGAAACCCATCAGCGTCAGCGCATCGTTGGCCTTGCCCAGGAACTCCCAAATCTGTAGGGAGTCCGCAGTCCTCAAGCCCTTCATCTCTTCCAGGGATCTACTGGCCGCCGTCAGTTCGGAATTCTCACGGGCGAGGCACTCAACTTCTTTGGCGTTTTGCTGAATCTTTTCAGCAACCCGCCTCTCGAGTCTTCCGAGCTCCTCCTCCCGGAGGTGGACCTTGTTTCGGCGATCAACCAGGTACTTCTCCCTAGCCTTCACTTTTTTCTCCCGAGCAACAAGGGCACACTCTTGTTCGTAGAGTTCCTGCCCTCGCACCCAGGTCTTCTCCTCTTCCTCTTGGCAGCGCTCTTCCAATTTCTTGGTGCGCTCCTCGAGGCCCTTGTCAGCCAGAGCTACTTTCTCGGCGAGCTCCTCTTCCCTCCTCAGGACATCATCCCGCAGCTCAAGAAGTTTCTGCTCTTCATCCTCGAGTCATTTCTCCCTCTCTTCCAGTGCCTCTCGGCGCTTGATGAGTGCAGTGTTAATGACCTCCAGCCTTTCATGGCGTTCCTCGGCCGCACTGTTGGCTGCTTTGGCCTGATTGTAAATCTCCTGGGATTGAGCGTCGAGGGCCCGAGTCATGCTCTCCCTGTCATCCAGCAACTTGCCCCAGTACTCGAGGCGAATCTTCTCCCGCTTGATCCACTCCTTGTCATCTGCTAGCCTCGACTGCGCCAGCTTGGTCTCGAAGTAGAGCCGGTTACGCCACCGCCTAAGGGTTTGGCGCTCCTCTTCAAGAGCCTTGCTGTCGTGGAAGAAGGCCAATTGGACTTGACGCAGACTGGAACAGGCGTTGTCGATAGACATCGACAGCTGGATGGGCTCCGGACCTGCTGGGGTCTCCTCCGCTGGTTCCAGCGGGTTTTCAGATACAAAAATTGGGTCCCACTCACGAGAGTGGACCCCTGAGCTTCCAAGGCACTAGGGCCGTCCTCCGGGATGGCCTCAGTCGCCATCGAAGAAGGCCCCGCCGCCAAGTCTTCGTTCACCCCCTCGAGCAGGGGGCCAGCGACTTCGCTTGGGCACTCCGGCTCGGCCGCAGGTACCTCCGACGTCGTCGCTTCCGGAGCAGGAGCTGCTACTGACTCCGGTTGGGGCACCTCTTCCGAGGGAGGCTCGAACTCCATCACCTCTTCAACCACCGGCTCAGGAGCTGGAAGATCTTCAACTTCGACCGACCCTGTGACCGGAGCTCCAACAATAACTGGCTCAGCGGTCGGCGCTTTGGAGGTAGCCAGCTCAACTGTCGGAACTACCTCGACCTCCGGCTCGCATGTCGGGGCTTCAGTCATCTCCGGCTCAACCGCCGGGGCTTCGACACTTTCCGGCTCCGAGGCCGGGACTACTACTTCCTCCGGCTCAACAGCCGGAGCTTCCATCATTGCAGCACCAGGACCCGAAGCTTCAACCTCCGGGACGGGTGCCGCTGGCGCATCTTCACTCCCGTGGTCTGACGCTACAACGGGAACTTCTGGGGATGAGTCGAGGTCCATGACCACGAATGCCGGCGCCGGAGCTGTCGCAGCTTCAGCCACCACTTGGGGCGGCACCGGGACAGGGGCAGAAGCTCCCACCCTCACAGCCTCAGACACTGTGGCTGTGGGTGGAGCTTCACTCCCCTTCTTGGGGACGTTGCAGATGATGAACGAAGAAAATTAACAAACAGTTGCTACAATTAAATAATTAACCAAGGTAAAGAATAAAAATTACCTTGGAAGGCTTCCGCACCAGCTTGCGCGGAACCTCTTTCCCGGGCATTCTGGGCTGGCTATAGTCGGAGTAGACACTCCGGAAGCCCCCCCGGAACCTGTCTCAGCTACGGGCGTTTCCCGGGTCGAGGCTCTCCTCGATCTGGAAGAACCCCCGGACCTGGAGGCTCCCACCGTCCCAGGTGCCGGAGTCGTGCGCCCGGAGCTAGCACCCCAAGAGGATCCCACCACGGGAACAGACGCGCTCCGGATGGACCCCACTGCAGGAACGGTCTCGTTTCGGAAGGACCCCACTACGGGGACAGTCGCCACGATGGTAGAAGACCTCTCCCTCCGAGGAGAAGGAACCGAGGCAGAAGTAGCGGGCCTAACGGACCTTCCGTCCACATGCTGCAGCTTCCTCTTCCGGCTCTCCGGTTCATCAGCCAGCTCCTTGCCCTTGCCGACGACCTCGACCCGTGGATTTGGGTCAGGAACGGAGCCATCTTCGGGCATTCCGGGGATCGCCACCCGGGTGGTTGATCTTCTCTCGATGACACCAAGGTCGTCAAGTGCGGGCATCTTCCGCCGGAGCTCCCTGCTGAACTCCACTTCCACGTTCAGAGGGAGAAAAGCCGACGGGGGAGTCAAGTCATCAACGTCGACGTCGATGCCGTGCTGGAATTTCTTGAGGTGGAACTCCAAGGTTCTACCCACCATGTTGGACTTCAACCCGGTCTCAACCCGGTCCTCGTCCATCACGTTGTTGAGGGCCCAAGCGAGCTTCTCCCTCCTCTTCAACGGCGCCCACCTGTTGACCAGGAAATTGCAAAATACTGCCTGAGGAGTCAATCCTCCCTCCACGCATTGGCGGATCCTGGTCAAGGCGGGGTTGAAAGCTTCCGCCAGCACCGGAGCTTCACTCCAGATCGTCGTGTCGATGCCGGGCAGACTGTCGGGCATCTCCAACCTCTCGTGCTCCTCCACCCTGACAACTATCCAATCATTCTTCCAGTCATCCCACTTCCCGGAAGGAAACGACCGGAGGTACTTGAATGGGCACTTCTTGCGCTTCATGAAGTAGTAGAAGCCAAGGTACTCATTGCTCCGGCCGGTGGTGTGGACGGTGAAGAAGGTCCGGAAGAGTTCGATGCAGGGGGGATGCCCACCCACATCTCACAGAAGTGGACGAAGATAGACACGAGGAGAATGGAGTGAGGGCCAAGGTGGTATAGCTGCAGACCATAGAAGTCTAGCAACATCAAGAAAAAGGAAGAGAAAGGCGGGATCAACCCCACCATGGCGTACGAAGAAAAGTACACCATTTCGCCGGCGCGCTCCTTCTCGAAGGGGAGCTCTCCGCCGGCACAGACTAAGCGGTTGAAGAAGTCCGAAGACCATGAGGGCCCGGACCTTCTTCAAATCGCCGTCAGTCTTCAAGCGACTCTCGCGCAGACCCAACTCCATCGCGGCACAGCTAGGCAAGAGAAGAGGAGCGAAGCACGAGTTGGGAGTTTGAGCGCAAGATCAGATGAGAGGCGTAAAGAACTCCCGATGGTGCGCGCTTTCCTTCTTAAGTAAGCCCTTGCAACGCTTGGATGGAAACCGCAAGGAAGTCGAAGATACCACTCAAGAATTCAACCCAGCCGATGACAGGAGGGCCCGGGACCACCCCGACAATCAAGTCGAGGCTATTACCCAGGCGAACGGTTGTCATCACGAGGCGGGAAACCCAAAGGCGGCAGCCTGACAGGGCGCGCGGAACCGATACGGTTTTCGTATCGGGAACCGGCGACCTTCAATTGCGTGAGATCCGCACGTCAAAGATCTCATCTGCCGCATGAGGTGCGCCATGCGGCGGGATCTAACTATAAATCCCTGCCAACGGCACCTTCGAAGACCCTTGAAGACTCAGTTCAAGAGTCGCGAGGATGGACCCACCTCCGACGGAATGACTTCACCCCAGTGATCTTCCTTAGAGGTAGGTCCAGGGGGCCACTGTCGGTACCCTAGAAACCGTACACCCCTTGAGGTTACAAAGATCTCAAAGGAAAGTCATCTACTTGGTTTGAAGACCCTCGGAGGCCCACATGTCAGACATAACCGGACCCGCTTCTCCAACATGGTTAATCCCTGGGTCGCCACGTGTACAACCAAATCGGAGCTACCGCCCACAAGGGGGAAGCTCCGGTCCACGTATCGAAACGGCACCTCCGGACTTAACCCCAGACCGAGAGAAGCTCCGGACCTGACACGTGTCGGGTAGCCCCGGAGCTACCTGTTTCCCACAGCAAGCTCCAGAGCTGCCACGTGTCCAATCGTCGAACCTTCAGCCTCTAACCTCCGGAAGACCTTGTAACGGCTCCGGATCTTCAAAGGAGAGCCAAGGACTTCAAGACCCAATTAAGTGTCATTAATGCCATATTAATGACACTTAAACGGACGATCTTAACACCAGTAATGGTGCTGTTAAAGCCCGTTACAGGATCATTAAGAGCAATTAAGCGTGTATCAATACTAGTAACCGCCGGGGCCACATGTCGGGCCAGGCTAACTTGTAACGGCCTGCCCTTGTACTATAAAAGGACAGGCCGACGATAACACGAAGAGGTTGACGGACGATCATACGCGCCCCATACACTCGTGGCAAGCTCATACTGCTAATACAACACCAACACACCCGTGGAGTAGGGTATTACGCTCAGGCGGCCCGAACCACGTAAATTCTTGTGTCTCCTGTATCAAACTCCTATTCACCTTCTTGAATCTCCGCGCGCCCACACCGAACATCAAACTACCCTATCACTTTAGTAGTGTAGGGAGATCTGCCGGTTCTAACCGCCGACACGGACCATTTGTCTGGACCGAGGAGGCGGAGAAGGCATTCTACAAGCTGAATCAGCGGCTAACGATGTTGCCGATAATGGTGGCACCAGAGCCCAAGGAGCCCCTGTACCTCTACATCACCGCCACAATAGAGGTGGTAAGCATGGTTTTGGTTGAAGAGTGCGTCGGTCCCCAACAGCCTCGACGGGCGGAAGGGGCCCCTGTCGCTGATTCAGAGCCCCAGGGCTTGGAGCTTGCAGGGGGCCCCGACAACAAAGAAGCCTTTGGGTCCCAGCCCGCAGAGGAGGTTTGAGTCCCCCTAAGAGGCCCCGGAGAGATAGAAGCCTCTGGGTCCCAGCCCCCAGAGGAGGTTCGGGTCCCCTAGGGGGCCTCAAAGAGCAAGGGGCCTCTGGGTCCCAGCCCCGAGAGGATGACCGGGTCCCCCTAGAGGGCCCCAGAGATCAAGGAGCCTTTGGGTCCCAGCCGTTAAAGGATCCACCGGGCCCTGTAGACATGGAGTCATCGAGCCAGAAGCAGATGGAACAGGATGCGCTGCTTTCTCCAAGGAGATCTCGGAACATCCAACTCCTGGTCTACTTCATCAGCGAAGTCCTACATGAAGCAAAAACAAGGTACCTTAAGGTGCACAAGCTGCTCTATGTGGTACTAATTGTGTCGAGGAAGCTCCGCCATTACTTTCAGGCAGACAGAGTCTTAGTGGTGACTTCGTTCCCACCGGGGGCGGTGCTGCGCAGCCCCAATGCAACAGGAAATATCACTAAATGGGCCACCGAACTGGTGGAGTTCGAGCTTGACTTCATACCACGACATGGAATCAAGGGCCAAGCTCTAGCAGACTTCGTTGCTGATTAAACTCCTTCACCATGCAATCCAGGGGGTCGGGAAGTCAGCGAGCCGGAGCCCAGAACACTGGTGCTTACCAGACCTCACTGGACACTCTTCTTCGATAGATACTCGCAGAAGCAAGGGGTTGGATCTAGTGTATTGCTCACCTCTCCAACAGGGGAGCAGTCCAAGTACGCAGTGCGCCTCGACTTCAAGGCGACCAACAACATGGCGGAGCATGATGCCCTAATCTTTGGACTCACAGCTGTGCAGGCTCTCAGTGTCCAGCAGATGCTGGTCAAGGGGGACTCCCAGCTGATCATCAAGAAGGTTCGGGGAGAATGCTGCTGCAACGACCCTCAGCTCGCAGCATATCTGCTGCACGCCAAGAAGCTGAAAGCTGGTTTTGAGGCCTTGGACCTCTGCCATGTGACACGCACCGACAACTCCATCACTGATGCCTTGTCAACCATGGCGTCCACGGGAGCCCCGACCCCTGAAGGGGTCTTCGGTAGGAGGTTGGTGCGGCCAACTGCTAGGCGTGCATGGCCTAACGAAGAAGGCAAGCCCAGCACCACAAAGCCGGCGATCACGGCAGCCCTGCAACCATGGGGCCCCCCGAGGTTCTTGTGCATCACTGGGGACTCCATATTACCCGGCACCCAAGATCCAGGAGCTCAGGAGAGTCCTGATGCATGGATCACAGAGATCTGGAACTACCTGAAGGACAACATCCTCCCGGAGGATCCACTATCTGCTGAGAGGATCGTGAGGATGGCGAAGCGCTACACGCTAGTCGAAGGTTACCTCTGTCGGTGTGGCTCCAACTGCGTGCTGCTATGGTGCATAACTCGAGAGGAAGGTTGCGACTTGCTCGCAGAGATCCACGAAGGAGAGTGCGGGAATCACGCAGCTTCCTGCACGCTGGTTGGCAAAGCCTTCCGACATGGTTTCTACTGGCCAACAACACTACAACATGTCGTCAAGCTGGCCAAGAAATGCAAGGCGTGCCAGTTCTATGCCAAGCAAATTCACACTCCAACGCAATCACTACAGATGATCCCGCCCTCCCGCCCTTTCGCAGTCTGGGGGCTGGATATCTTGGGACCCTTCCCCAGGGCAGTCAGAGGGTACCGGTTCCTCGACATCATCGTAGATAAATGCACTAAGTGGTCAGAGGAGACACTAGTGATCAACATCAACAAGGAGTCCACAGTCAAATTCATCAAGTCGATTGTTTGCAGGTTTGGGTTCCCGAACATGATCATCATCGACAACGGGACCCAGTTCACCAGTGCAACTTTCCAGGACTACTTTGAAGACCTCGGCATCCAAGTTTGTTATGCATCTGTGGCTCATCCAAAGAGCAATGGTCAAGCCGAGAGGTCCAATGCTGAGATCCTCAGGGGCCTCAAGACACGCACGTATAACAGCTTGGATAAGCATGGTGCCAAATGGGTCGTCGAACTCCCCTGCGCACTATGGGCAAGCCGAACATCACCAAGCCGCACCACTAGAGAAACCCCTTTATTCCTGGTGTATGAGGCCAAGGCCGTCCTCCCCCCAGAGAGCGCAGTGGGCTCATTACGAGTCTGAGCGTTCGATGAGCCTCCCAGGACCAGCTCCGACGAGAAGATGTGGACCTCATCGATGAAGCAAGGTGGCATGTCACCATCCGAAACACACGCTACTGACAAGCACTGAGGCGCTACCAGGAGTGGTTCATGCGGAGTAGAGAGCTCCAGATAGCTGACCTGGTGCTGCGGTGCATACTTTCTCGAGAAGGGTCGCACAAACTCTCCCCCAGCTGGGAAGGCCCCTTTCGAGTAACACAAGTATCCCGCCCCGGGTGTGTCCGCCTAGCCACAGAAGAAGGAGAGCCCCTCCCCAACCCTTGGAACATAGAACACTTTCGTAAGTTCTATCCCTAAGCATAAATAGTAGGACAGTGTAGGGTGTCATGGTGCCAAGGAACGACACTTAGGACAACCAAGCTCTAGGGGGGGGGGGACAAGTCCAGAAAGTTCAGCCGTTTAGCTTGGTCTCATACCCTAAGCATGAACACTCTGCCTCCCTTGCCAACTGGAGTGGGTCGTTGCTTTATTGTAAAGCCAATCCACTCCTGTGAACACCGATGAGAAAAATTCATAGTCCTATCATATGCTTTCTCTTATGTTCACTTAAATTACCTATTAATTTTGTGACCAATCAAGGTACTCTGGTCTTTCGTATATTGTCTTCATATACTTGGTGAAATTTTTTCTGTATCGCCCCTAGTAGAGTTATGCAACCTTGCTACAGGCAGACGTGTTTGAGGTACCTACAAGGTGTCTTGGAACCTTGAGGATGCCCTCTTACTTGGGGTCCTGTGGTGCCAAATGGTCCCCGCGAAAGGCCATCTTTGAGCTGGAGGTCCAGAGCGCGCAACCTGCTTAGCCTGATTTTGTACCCTAAATGTGCGAGCTTTGCCTCCTAATGTTGTAGCTAAGTATTGAGGGCCAGGACGCTCACACCCCGAATAAGAAGGGAGCCGGATCCAGAGCGCTAAGACACTGAATTGCCCAAACCCCGTGTACCACCCTAGGACTTTAAGACATGGATATACTCAAGAATAGGAAAAGATCATCAGCGAGCAAAACAATATGCACCCCTATTATGTGTGCAGGACATACAAAGCAGGTTGCGACGGAAAGTCAGCTCCAACACTCTCCAGGGGACCTGTCGCCAATGCATCTACTACGATGATAGACGACGCCGGAGCATCCAGCTCTGGCACCCCCCAAGGGGCCTACCGTCGGTGTTTCCACGATGATAGTGGGCGATGCTAGAGTACCCAGATCCGACACCTCCCAAGGGGCCTGCCGTCGACATCTCAACGACGATGGTGAATGACGCTGGAGCATCCAGCACTGGCGCCTCGCAAGGGGCCTTCCGTTGACGTCCCAACACGTCAACGCCAACAACAAGCACAGAGGAATGAGTAAACTCTCCTGCTTCGCTCTTGTCGCTAACAGGATTCTCTTGCAATAGCCTGTGCACCAGGGGCCCGCCGTCGACGACTTCACGACGACGGTGGACAACGTCGGAGCATCCAGCTCTGGCACCTCCCAAGGGACCTATCGTCGATGTCTCAACGATGATGGTGGGAGACGCTGGAGCACCCAGCTCTGGGAACTCCCAAGGGTTTTGTCGTCGGCGTATCTACGAAGATGGTGGATGATGCTGTAGCATTCATCTCCGGCACATCGCAAGGGGCCTGCCGTCGACATCCCAGCACATCAATGCCAGCAACAATTGCGGACAAATGAGTAAACTCTCCTGCCTCGCTCTTGTCGCTAAACAGGATTCTCTTGCGATAGCCTGTGCACCAGGGGCCCACCGTTGACGACTTCATGTCGATGGTGGACGACGTCAGAGCATCCAGCTCTGACACCTTGCAAGGGGCCTGCCATCGATGTCCCAGGACGTAAACGCCAGCAACAAGCGTGGACAAATGAGTAAACTCTCCTGCCTCACTCTTGTCACTAAATAGGATTCTCTTGCGATAGCCTGTGCACCAGGGGCTTGCCGTCGGCATATCTACGAAGATGGTGGGTGATGCCGGAGCATCCAGCTCCAGCACCTCCCAGGGGACCTGCCGTCGACGTCCCAACACGTCAACACCAGCAACAAGCGCGGACAAATGAGTAAACTCTCTTGCCTCGCTCTTGTCGCTAACAATATTCTCTTGCGATAGCCTGTGCACCAGGGGCCCGCCGTCGACGACTTCACGAGGATGGTGGACGACGCTGGAGAAGCCAGCTCCAGCACCTCCCAAGGGGCCTGTCGTCAACATCTCAATGACAATAGTGGGCGACATCGAAGTACCCAGCTCTGGCACCTCCCAAGGGGCATGCCGCCGGCGTATCTACAAAGATGGTGGATGACGCCGGAGCGTCCAACTCCGGCACCTCCCTGGGGGCCTGCCGTCAATGATAGCAACAAACGCGGACAAGTAAGTACACTCTCCTGCCCTGCTCTTGCTGCTAACAATGTTCACTTGTGGTATCCTGTGCACCAGGGACCCGCCGTCGACGACCTTACAATGATGATGTACGACGTCAGAGAATCCAACTCTAGCACCTTCCAGGGGGCATGCCATCGACGACTTCACGATGATGAAGGGCGACGCCGGAGCAACCAGCTCCAGCACCCCCTAGAGGGCCTACCGTCAACGGCAACACTCAGGAAAAGCCTGGCGCTCCCGAAAGGAGCATGCCGAGACCAAATCACTCATGCTCCCCCACTCCGTTGGGGGCCAGTCAAAGACAGCCTGTGGTCAAGTGGCAGGCGTACCCAAGAATCTGGCCACGCCTACCAAAGGGCCTCTAAGGGGGTTTCCATAGGAAGGACGTCAAATAGTGACAAATCGGCTGTGTCAACTGTGCAAGCGTTGGTCCCTAAAAGGCTAAAGGCATCAACAAAGGCTCTTCAACACCTTACACAAGAGAAGGAATTGGGGCAACAATTTGAAAGCATATGACAACCCAACAAGCAAAACAACTTGGATTCAAATTCATAAATAGTTATTTACACAAGGAGGTCATCCCCAGATACAAGAAACATTCCACCTGGGCACTGCCAGTCTCAACCCCGCTGGAACGAAGAGGCCACCTGCTTGGAAACGTCCTGGACTTCGGCTCTCGCCTCTTCCTCTCGCTCATCAAGGGGACCTTTCTCCACCGGCTCTAGCGGGATCATCGGGTACCAGCTCCGGAAGCACACCAAGACATGGGAGGCCACCAGCTCAGCCAGCTCTTTTCCTTCAACCTCCAACCGCCTTGCAAGGACGATGTTCACTGACCCTAAAGACGAGCAGAGGGAGTCCAAGGCGAGAAGCAGCTGGGCCACCCCTTGAGATGGCTCCTCGCGTGGCACGGGACCAAGGTCGAGGGGTTCCAGCACTGCCCCAACACAGGCCAGGAAGTCCCGGACCCCTTGGCCTCGGTCATGCAGGAGGCCTGGAGGCTCTCTGCCTCCCACCTAGCAGTCTCCTCCCGGTCAGCGAGCTCCCAAGCACGACGCTCCAGGTCGTCCTCCCGACACTGGATGGCCAGCTCCAGGTCCTGCAATGCCCGACATTTCTCCTCCAAACTCCGGGAGATCTCCTCCTCTTTCACTGCCAAGTCTCATTCCGCGTTAGCAAGGCAACTTCACGGCGGACCAACTCCAGCCGTTGATCCTCGAAAAGCTTCAGGCGAGCGTCGGCGGCAGCATGGGCCTTCAAAGCCTTCACCTCAAGCTCCTTGTTCTTGGCGTCGACCAGCTTCACCAAGTGTCACTTCTGGTGCAAGATGGATTGGGTCGCGGCAACAGCGTCGGCGAGGGGGATTGGCTCAACCATCACCACCAATGACTGCCCCTCCGCCCCTCCCGCCGACGTCGCGGCAAACACCAGCTTCCAGCGATGAGATGGTTCCCTAGATGGAGCCCAAAGAACCGTCACGCCGCTGCTCAGCGCCGAAGTCCCCCCCTCCGCTGCAAGGTCATTGCCGGCCGTCGGTGGCGAGTCGCCACGTTGCACGCCAATGACGTCAGGCGCCGACACCGCTTCAACGACCGGCGGGTCAGCCCCACCAAGGGAGGTAGCCACGAGCAATGTAGCCCCCTCCTCGTCGGGCACCTCCTCGCCTGGCACTTCCTCGTCGGACACCTCCTCGCCAAGCACCCCCTCGCCTGGCACTTCCATGCTTAACGCCACTTCTTCCACACCTGCCTCGTCGAACGGGGTGCAAAGTCATCAACAACACATAAGGCCGACGCACCTCCGAGCGTATGATGCAGCGCGGCAGACCCCGTTCCAGCTCCAGGAAGGGCAGGGGCTATCAAGCCCACCCCTGGAAGCACCAAGGGCACCAAGTCGGCTGACGATGCCCTAAACAACCGAGATAAAGCATCGTCAAGAATGAAAAAGAAAAGAAGATAAATAGCAGAGAGGAGAAGTTGCGACTTACCTACAAGTCAGGCCACTCCAATGACCCTGGCCTCCCACCCGCCGTGATAGATCAAGGTCGCCAGAACCTGATGAGAAGGTTGGCGCCGCCGTCTCTTTCACCGACTCCTAATCAACCCGCATCGATGTGGTCATCTGCGCAGGCCCCTCGGCGCCTCCTTTGGAACCAGGGCCACTGCTGGAATCGGAGACTAAGTCAACGATAGAAGCTTCAGCCCCTCCGACTCCCTCATGACGAGAGATGGGAGTATCGTCCCCCCCCCCCCCCCCCCCCCCCGAAATAGCTCCCGCTTCTTCGGCATAGAGGTAGCGGAGCCCGCGACCAGCGTGCGGGAACGCTTTCTTGGCTCTGGAGCTGGCGCCAGCTGGCTGACCCCCGCACTGTCAGAGGTAGTTGAGGGCTCTGCCTCCGCCCTTACTGAAGGACGCAAAGAAGACCCCGACCCTGGCTGCATCGCATCACGACACTACTTTAGGACCGCCGAGGCCCCAACCGTATCTTTGTGATGCAGACGAACGAGGCCGAACACGTTGACCTTCGGCATCGAGCACCGCAGTTCAGCCATCAAGTCGGTAGTCATGTGGAGCGGCTGGCAATCATCCAGAATGGAGATGTGCTCATCATCAACAATGCCGGAGGTCACTGTTTTCAACGTCTCCTCCAGCATCTGGGGAGTTGGGGTGTCTGGACCCAGTCGACATTGGTCATATTCGCTGTTATTGACCCAGGCCTTGTACAGACGCTGCTAGAGAGGGGCGGTACAACGGAGCAAGAAGTCTGCCAACACCATCATGGAGGTCAAGTCCTTGCCAGCCAAGAACTGGATCCTCCTCAGAGCAGGATTATACTCCTCTGGCAACCCCTGGGATGCTTCCCAGGTGGTAGGGTCAGAGCCTGGATCGTCAAACGGTATCTTCAGAGAGGGATGTGGATCTGTCCTCACAATTGCCCAGTCTTCCCTCCAGTCGCTCCATTTGCCCCCCTTTGAATGAGGCAATGTAACCTTTGGAGGACTTGTCCCGATGGCGGAAGTAGTAGGCACCCACTTGGGTCATCGCACTCCTTCCATTTGTCTTCATCACAAAGAAGTACCAGAACAGCTCCACCGTGGGCGGGCAGCCCACGAACGCCTCGCATAGGTGGACGAACACGGTGACCAAGGCGATGGAGTTTGGCGACAGGTGGTGAAGTTGCAGCCCGTACTCCCCCAACACTAAGGAAGAACCTTAACAACGGGAGTGCAAGCCCAACAGTGGCATAGGCGACGAAGAGAACAATCTCGTCCTCACGCAAATCCCAAAGATTGAGAGACCCGCAACGGATCATCCATCCGCACTCTGAAGCCGCCCAGCCAAGGAGCTACCTCATCAGCACCAGATCTCTGGTTGATCGGAAGCGGGAAGGAGGCAGCAGGGAAGCCATTGGAGAAAGCTAAGGTGAGAGCTTTGGCTAAGGGGTGAAGAAGGTTCGGGCGCTCGAGGAAGAAGGCAAAAACTTAGGCTATGGGGTTTGAGTAAGGAAGGAACCATTCCCTCTAGCAGTTGTTTCCTTTTTGATCACCCCCGCAACGCCTGAGTACTCCGAGCGAAGGTTCGGACCACATCACTCAATACACGACACCCATGACAATGGATCCTACGTCCGTGCTCTGATGCACTGGCCCAGTCGGTCAGCCGCCTGAGGAAGCCGTTGAATTGACTCCCACTACGGTGGAGTGAGCAAAAGTGCTACAACTGCATCGAGAACCATCGCGGTTAAAGAAGTCATAGAATATAGAGATATTATAGCAAGGAAAGATCCCGTCGCCATAGTCTTTCAACCAGAAGAGTACGGGTGGTGATGTTGGCAGAAGCGCCCACCGCTTCAGCTGTCCAAGATAGAATTCAAAGTATAGTGCGGGAAATCATGGAAAGGGCTCCACCTTTGGGCTCTTCACCACGCCCCAAGGTGGACCGAGGGGCCACTGTCGGTACCCTGCAGACGGGGTACCCTCGCACACAGGATGACGACACTAAGACACGTCCGAAGCCGCCACGTGTCCTGTAGGAGCCAAGGCCTTTGCCTCCCTCAAAGATCGAGCTGCGGTGCTGCCATGTAAGCCTTGAAGATGGGACTTGGCCCCTCCGGTGTGACGGGCTCCCGAGAGGCCACATGTAGGGACAAGACCTAACCCAACCTTGGGGGAGCGCCCCCGGTACAGCCACGTGGCATGGAGCGCAAGGACCAACACCCCCCAAGGGAAAGGGCCTGGAGCTGCCACGTCCCCTAACGAGCCCCGGAGCTGCTACGCATCACGGAGGATCAGGTTTGACCTCCCCAGCGGAGATCAGCCCAGACGCTGCCACATGTCCCACGGCTCGCCTCGAACGGTAAGATGCGCGAGTCAAGGGATGGCGCGCCTTGCTCAAGTCAAGCAATGAAGACGCGCACCCACCTCTGGCGCCCAAAACGGAGCATGCCAACGGTCAGAGACCGCTATGACCAATCGCATCACAGTGAAGGCATCGCAGGTCTATCCCACTTGGCCAAGTGGGTAGCTTGCGGCAACAAGACAGACCGACGGGACACCTTCAGCCATCGTCAGCAACGGTGCGTGGGCTACTGACAAGAGTGGAGGCAAGACGGCGAGTCTTCACTGCCTCGTTCAGGCAAGCTTATGCGAGAAGCCATAGATCTTTAGGATAAGATCACCCCGAAATCACCTATCGGGCCCCGAGACCACACTTGTAAGGCGTCCGACCTTGTCTATAAAAGGCCCTCCGCCGCCGTTACAAAGGATCGAACATTACACACGCGCACACACACATACTAGCAATACCATCCACCGTGGAGTAGGGTGTTACGCTCCAGGTGGCCCAAACCACGTAAAAATCACCGTCTCATACTCTCATCTGCTAGAACACGTGATTGAGACATAAGCCCCGCCGAACAAAGAACCTCTGCGGGCTGCTCCATAGCAGATCCGAGAAAAGTGTCGCACTAACACTTCGATATGTATTATCTAATTGATGAACTTTAGGAAGTATAAAGTACATTGGTGAGCAGCATGTGTCATGTTCTTGAAGGTTATGTTCATTATGCACATATAAACTCATAACTATGGTGGAATGGATATATGGAGGAGTATTGTGCTAATTATGTGTAAATCAATTGAGAATGGGCAAGAGGTTTACAACAGTGAGTATTCAAGAATATGGAAGGCAATGTGAACCATTTAGTGGCACGTTATGGCATTGATCCACATATTGATTCATTACTATGTTTTAATGAAGAATCAATTCTTAAACTCCAAGTGACAGAATTACGTAGGTGCAATGAGGTTTATATTTTTACTATAGGTCACTGGGCATGAGGCGAGTAAGCTGGCCAAGTTTCAGGATTTTCCAATGCCTAGTTGCCCAAAATTAATTCCTTAAGATATATGAGTAAACAATTTATCTAGAAAATTGAGGATGTTTTTCATACCCCAAATGTTACTTCATTGCATAGGGCTGCATATGTGGAGTCTAATTTTTTCGCATTTATAGGAATTTTCTACTATTTTCTAAATATTTTGCAAGTCTTTAGCATTTTCTGGAATTAATTCTCAACACATAAATGGGTTTTTGGCTTACACTTCTGCTGACTGTCGGGCCCCACCCGCCAGTCGTCTTCCCCCTCGCGCTGAGGCAGGGGAAATGGGGAATCACCGACTCTCGCTGGCACAACTGGGATTGGGTCAGTGGTGCCTTTCGCTTGGTTGCACAGGGCTGGGAAGGTGGTAAGTTCAATGGCAAGGTTGGCGACAAGCCTTGATTGCCGGAGGTGGCTCTGGGCGAGCGGTGGCGACTACTCAACTTCGTTGGCGGTTTTCTTGGTGTACAGAGCACTAACTCATACACCACAAGATCCTAGGGCTTCGTGGGATCATGAAGATTAACTGCATGAATCATGATAGAGAGAAAATAGGCCGGAACAGTGAGTCACCGTGGACGGGGCGGCAGGTCTGGCAATGGCGGCGGCAAAAATTGGAATTCCGGCTCGTCCAATAGCTTGTGGTCCAAATCTCGACCTGGGATAGTGGCGTAAGGTTGTGGAGACATTAAAAATACATCAAGGCGATTGAACCCCGCAGAGATTTGTAGGAATTTAGCCGGCGCACAATTAGGGGCCAAAATTGTAAAATTAGAAGAAAAAGGAAATCCTCCCAGTCGGGTGGCACCGAGCAATAGCTGTTGCTGGACCACGTTGCTGGGAGTGCGCGCTTCTGCGTAGGGGTTCTTTGGGCTTCGTGAGGCGTCGTCCGGTATTGGATTATGATCCAAATCTGATCTCGTTGGGATCGACTAAAAGATGTGAGAGGTGAAGTCCTCTCACGTTATGAATTGTATTTATTTTAAGTGATTTATTTTCTTTGTTAGTCACTACTATAAATATATCTTATAGGCTATTGAGGAAGAGCAAGAGAGAAGAGACTCTCATTCTAATCACCACTGTAAACTCTTATCATATAGTGAAGATCGTGGGTCAGCGCTCGTGGTTTTTTTCCGCAAGAGTTTTCCACATAAAATCCGTGTCTCGTGTTCGATCTTGTTGACGCATTATTTGCTAACAAGTGGTACCAGAACCATACACAAGATTGATTAAAAAATATTAAAGTTTTATTAAGATTATATCTGTTCATCCTGGCAGAAAAATCTCTTCGTCGCCGCTGCATGTCGATCGATCTCTTCGATGTCGCAACGTGCGGATCAGCTTTCGGCGTCTCTTGCCCACCTCAAGCGCCGCCGAGAGCGTTTTCCAGCGGCGGTCTCCGTTTGCTCCCAGGCAAAGTCTCGATCTTCACTTCTCGATTTTCGTGCTGGATTATTTGTTTATCTGTGCGGCTCCTGCATCAAAGCCGCTGCTCCACACAAGAATGGAGGTTCCTGCTCCTGGTTGCCTCACATGAAGAACATCCAGGAAGAGGAAAATTGAAATCTGCTACAAGCACAAGGGAGTTTCTACCAGGAGGTTCCTTCCGTTCTAAATTTTTTGCAGATCAATTGCTGCTGATTTCTTTGTAATATGACTTCTTTCAAATATAATATTTTGCAGTTAGATCATGATACACTGGTCACTCTATGACAAGCCAAGATGCGGACAATATTAGCGCACAACGATTTAGATGATACGCTTGATGAATTCTTCATGAAGCGGGAAAATTGGACTGACGATGAAAAGCATCGTGACCGTAAGGTCCTTTCACAAATTCATCTTCATTTATCTAATAATATTTTGTAAGAGGTTTTGGAACAGAAAACCGATACTGCTTTATGGCTCAAGCTAGAATCGATCTGCATGTCCAAGGATCTAACCAGCAAGATGCATTTGAAGATGAAATTATTTACTCACAAGTTGCAAGAGGGTGGTTCAATGTGCTCTCATGTTCAAGTCTTCAAGGAGATTATTTCGGACCTAGCGTCCGTGGAGGTAAAATACGATGATGATGATTTATCTCTTATGCTCTTGTGTTCGTTGCTCCCGTCTTATTCAAATTTCAGAGATATTATATTATACAGTCATAATACTCCTATTGTTCAAGAGGTTTATGATGTTTTGCATGCTAAGAAAAAGATGAAACATATTATGTCTGCTGATTCCGCTGCTAGCTCTGATGGATAAGGCTTATCTGTTCGTGGTAGGATAGCGAAAAAATCAAATAAAAATTCGAGTGGTCAGAAACACCGCTCTAAATCCAAAGGTAAAGATAAGTTCTGCCAATATTGCAAGAGGAATAATCATGATATCTCTGAATGTTACGAGTTGCAGAATAAAGAAAAGAGAAAGGCTACTCAAAAGTCTACAAATAAATTCAATAATGATAGTAGTGCCTCTGTTGTCTCTTCCAATAGCAGTTCTAATGGTGATGTTCTAGTTGCTTTTTTTGGATGTGCTAAAATTAATGATAAATTGGTTCTTGATTCTGTCTGCACATTTCATATTTGCATTAATAATTTTCCCACTTATGAATTTGTCTAGGGTGGAGGTTCCGTTATGATGGATGATAACACACCTCGCAAGATTGTAGGCATTGTATCTGTTCAGATTAAGATGTCTGATGGTATTATCAGGACATTGACATATGTAAGGCATGTTTCAGCTATGACGAGAAATCTTAATTTTTTGAGTACTCTTAATCTCAAAGGTTATAAGTATTATGCTGAAGGTGGAGTTATGAAGGTAACTAAAGGCTCTCTTGTTGTCATGAAAGGTGACTTGTAAAATCGAATTTACATATTCTACAAGGCGTTACTATTATCGGTAATGTTGTTGTTTCTTCTAAGTCACCTGACTCTGATGCTACAAGTTTATGGCATATGCGTCTTGGTCATATGAGTGAATTTGGTTTGTCAATTTTGAGCAAGAAAGATCTTCTTGATGGGCACAACATCAACAAATTGGACTTTTGTGAGCATTTTGTGTTTGGCAAGCACAAGAGGGTGAAATTCAACACTTCTGTTCATACAACCGAAGGTATTATTGATTATGTGCATTCTAATTTATGGGGACCATATCGTAATACATCTATTGGAGGTGCTCATTTTATGTTGACTATTATTGATGATTATTCGAGAAAGGTATGACCTTATTTCTTAAAGCATAAATCAGAAGCATTTTATGCATTTAAAGAGTGGAAGGTTATGGTGGAGGATCAAACCGAGAAAAAGGTGAAGGTTCTTTGTACTGATAATGGAATGAAATTCTGTTCTAATGAATTTAATTCTTATTGTAAGACTCATGGTATTGTGAGACATCGTATTGTTGCTCACGCACCTCAGTAGAATGGTGTGGCTGAGCGTATGAACATACCTATCATCTCCAAGGCCCCTTGCATGTTGTCTAATGCTGGTCTTAACAAACGTTTTTGGGCTGAGGCTAATTCCACTGCTTGTTATCTTATTAATCGTTTTCCCTCTATTGCAATTGATAAAAAGACTCCAATTGAGGTATGGTCTGGTTCTCCAGCTAATTATTCTGAGTGAGGATTGTTAGTTGTTCTTCTTATGCTCATGTTGATAATTGAAAATTGGAGCCTAGAGCTATTAAATGCATTTTTTGGCTATGGTTCTTGTGTTAAAGGTTATATACTCTGGGATCCTGAATCGAAATAGGTTATGACCAGCAGAAGTGTTGTCTTAATGAATCTGCTATGACTATTAATGCT
The DNA here is from genome assembly GCA_036927565.1 of Tuctoria greenei. Classification (NCBI taxonomy): domain Eukaryota; kingdom Viridiplantae; phylum Streptophyta; class Magnoliopsida; order Poales; family Poaceae; genus Tuctoria; species Tuctoria greenei. The sequence goes on along the minus strand of JAYESD010000001.1, from coordinate 144,878,828 downwards.
ATGGCTACTCATGCTCCTGTTTAGAGTTATCAGACCTCAATTGTGTAGGTGGAGCATTTAATTAATTCAGTACATACACCAGATACTGATGACTCAGATGCACTTATCAATGATGATTCATCTGTTATCCCACATTCTTCTTCTATTGTTCAACCTCCACAACATTCTATTGCAGTTGACAGGTCTAGGGAGGCCTCATATTCGACCCAAGAGGTTAATTGAGGAATGCAAAGTTGTTGCTTATTGTTGATATTTCCTATGCACTACTAACAATTCATCCCTATCAGGGGTGCCATAAATGTTTGTTAATATATTTTAGACTACACATGTGAAAGTTGCCTAGAGTGGGGGTGAATAGGCTAATTGACCTGAAATGACTTAATAAAATGAGATTAATACACAGGGGGCGGACTAGTCCGGTCCACCTACAGGGAAAAACCTAAAAGGGGTTTCTAACAGATTTTGGTCCAATTCTTGTGATGCAGAGTTTGTTAGAATAACTTAGTGAGCCTTAACAAGTTATATGTCAAGTATGAAGCTAAGGATCACAATATAGCAAAGGTGATGAGCAAAACCGGCAAAGCTTAACACTAGAAGCAATGTATGATGAACGAACGCTAGGAACACAAGTGACACGAGGATTTTATCCCGAGGTTCGATCCCACACAAGGAATCTACGTCCCCGTTGAGGAGTCCACAAAGGACCGGGTTCAACAACCCTTCCCTCACCAAGTTTAACGCATGGGCCTAACTTGGTTCTCCACTATCACAAAGAATGAATACAAGATTCGTTGGGGCTTCTCATCTGAGGCTCCCACCACAATTACAATTGCAAATCACAAAGATTTACTCAAGCCACAAATCACAAAGATTCACAAAGTGCAAGAGATCAAACCGAGAGCCAAGGAGCGGTGTTCTTCCTCTTCTTCACCTCACAAAACCCTAATCCACACAAGAATTAGTTTTAGAGGGAATGTAGGCAAGAAGGAAGCTTTTGGAGGCTCAAGGTTGCTGTGGCGGCGCTAGGGTTTCAGTTTGCTCAAAGGATGGTTCAAAAGAACCCAGGGGACCTCTATTTATAGAGGTCCCAAGCCCATACTGCTGACTTCAGTAGATGGGCGGACTAGTCCGGCCTAGGGGACCACTGACGCCTCTGACAACTATCGCACTGTGCGGCAATTGTCACACTACTTGCCAAACTTCAAATTCAAACGATCACTTCAACAATGGACTAGTCCGGCCCTCACCGGACTAGTCTGATCTCACAAAGAACCTTTTGTTCTGTGTGAAAACGGACTAGTTTGAAGACCACGGACTAGTCCGTCCCCATGGGCAGACTAGTCCGGCCTTCCTAGACTTAGTATTTGAAACGCAGTCTCCTCTCAAACCCGGACTAGTCCGGCCCCCAGGGCGGACTAGTCCGATCTTAGTCAGGACCTCTTGGTCCGGACTAAAACGGACAAGTTCGTGGTTTTGGGACTTAGACCCAAAACCCACTCATGGCTACCCGGACTAGTCCGTCCCAATACGGACTAGTCCGATCTCAGTCAGACCCTTCTGGTCCGGCCCAAGACGGACTTGGCCGGCCAGGGGCGGACTAGTCTGGCCTCCTGCACGGACTAGTCCGGCCCTACTGCCAGACTACTTCTAACTCTCTTCTCTCAATAGGTTTGACCTCTAAACCGCTTTGAGCTCCCAACTTGATCTCAATGCACTTTACACACACATCCTCACACAAATTTGGCTAGTCTAAACTCGACACACTAGAAACCCTAGTTTCCCTTTTCGAGTTGACATCGCCGTTTCCATCCTTTTCCTTTTTGAGGGATTGTGCTTCCACTTAGTCCACACCTGTGCTTAAGATCACTGAGCTCATTAGTCACTTAATTGTCGTCATCGATCATCCAAAACCCACGGGGATCCTAGATGCACTTTCAATCTCCCCCTTTTTGGTGATTGATGACAACACATTAAGTCTTCACATATAAGAGTGTAAATTTGTGGTTTTCATAACGTGCGGGTGTATGAGTGACTCCCCCTCAATGAATGCATCATAAAATAGAGACTGAGGAAGTCCTTCATACACACACACATTATGGTGGGGTGCCTACGTGTTGTGCTCAACAATTTGTGACAAGACATAACAGGCATGAATATGATTAAAAGATAAACAATCAAAACATCATATGTGATATTTAACATTAAGAGCATAGTCTTGCACAAATTTAAGCGTTCGACATAACATAGATATTACAATAAAGGAGTGCAACATGTCCACGGACCCAACATAAGAACTACACTCGACTCTCCACACCTAAGTACCCTTGCCCAACCTTTCTAACACTCCCCCATATTGACTATCTCTCCCGACTGACTCCCAACTATCTCTCCCCCTTTGGCATCAAGACACCAAAAAGGGAAAAGAAGAGGGGAAACACGACCTCGAAGTCTAGTCGTCGTCTTCCTCGTCATCGTCGTCGTCGCGGGAGTCGCTCTCTGTGGCCTCCGAGTCCTCTTGATCCTCATCTTCATCGTCGGAGGCACGAGCCGAAGGAGCTGCCCGGGAAGAGCCTCCGTCCTCTTGGAGCTAGGCGAGCTCGTCGACGGTAAAGTTGGGGAAAGGAGTGATCTCCCCGTCACTCACTTCCGAAGAGGACATAGGAACCTCCAGCTTGTCGCACACCGCCTTAAGATACTTTTCTTGGCGCTTGTGTGCCCTCTGAGCCCGGATCTCTTGCTTCCGGCAGGAAGTGAAGATCGTCTTGAAGCACTTGAATAAAGCGCTCATCGATTAAGGCGGAGGCGGAGAAGGAGGCGCCACGGGGCGAGATGGAGGATCTGCATTCTTCCGGTGTGGAGGAGCCGGCACATTTGGAGGTTGCTGAGGACGAAGCGGGCGATGCGACACGTCCTTGACAAAGGACAAGCCCGACACCTTCTCTATGAGGCACATAATGTAGGGAGCATACCCGCAAGCTCGGTTGGGGGTATGTGAGATGTTGAAGATATCGTCAAAAATGTAATCGACGAGGTTGAATTTCTCCTCCCCATCAACAAGAAGTAGCAAGTGCCTCAAGTTTCCTTGAATCACCCCAGCATCACCATCCTTTGGTGCTATTGTCCTTCTGAGGATCCTGTTCATGATGCTGTAGAAGGGCTTGATGTTGCGAGCATGTCCGACACTGTATTGGACATGACTGGGGTACATGTATGCCAGCTCATCACAGTCCACGGCCTTGAGGTTAGAGATGATGATCTCATGATCCAGATGTGCCTCAAGCCCTAGAATCTTGGCAAACTCCGCATAAGTGACTGAGGATTGCTCGCCATGCGTCATCCATATGATCCTCCTGTCACCTGAGGTGGTGAAGTAGATAGTGGAGTAAAATTGCAGGATCACTTCGACGTTCCAGTCATATTTGAACCCCATGATCTCCTTGAGCTCATGACGCTCAGCAGCTTCAATGACGGCGTCAAATGCAGAGTGTTGCTTCTTTGCCATGTACTCCCAGTCTACCACTGTGCTTCAATCACAGGCTTCTTCATGCTTTGGTAGACCAGATGGTAGTAATCACAATGAAAGTCGCACCAAAACCGAGGGTCAGTGGTGCTCCTTTCATACTTATACACCTTGTCCGTCTGGATCCTTCTTGCCTTCTCAGCTCCCTTTCCATGAAAGATATTTGCAGCTATGTCACGCTGCCTGTTGGGATTCCTCTCGGGAGTGTGCACTTCCAGGGGACCGATCGGTTTGGCTTTCCCCTTCTCTTTGATAGCAATGCCCTTTGCTTTCGCAGCCGAGGCCTTCACCGAGGGCTTCTTTTTCTTTGGCTCAGCAGGAGCCAGGGCCTTGCCCTTCTTCGGATCTCCCTCGATCCAGGGTTCAGCAATGTCTTCTTGTGCTGGTTCCTTGCCCTTGTCCTTCTCTCCAAGTGTCACAAGTCTCTTCCTCTTGGAGACTTGTGCAGCAGCAACCTGAGAGTTGTGAGCTTCACGCTCCTCTCGCTTCTTCTTCTGGAGATCCTTCCGTGACTCCTCAATGGCCCGAGCCATTGCTTCATCCTCATCGTAGGCCAAAACGGCGGCCCGAGCAGCTTGTTGCTTCTTGGCTGCTTGCGCTCTTGCATGCTGCTCGGGATACTTCTTCGCAGCCTCAACTTCGTCTCTTGCTCATTCTTCGGCAAGACGAAGTTGCTCCGCCTCCCACTCGGGGTCAGTGGGGGGAGAAGCGGAGCGGCGAGGAGCGGCCATTTTAGCTGAAAGGAATAGAGTCCATAAGATAGAAGGTCAAGGAGTTGGAATAATGCGAAAGAATTCACGAAACACAGCCAAAGTGTAAGTTTGACCTGTGCAGACCGGACTTGTCCGCTCCAGGGGCGGACTAGTCCGCCAGGCACCGGACTAGTCTGGGTTGCACAAGCTAAACCCTAACTCTAACGATTTTTCGAGAAATTTGGAATCAGGTCGCAATACTCCTAGGCTATGATCACAAGGTCACTAGAACCAATTTTAATGAAGAGGCATCTACCAAAAACTTAAAGAATTAAGAATGAGGCTAGTTTTTGAAAAAGGGGGAATACCTCTTCAAATCTTGAAGAATCGACAAGATCGGGGAGGGATCGCGTCGAGGATGTTTGGGAAAGGTCTCCCTTGCCTCCAAGGAGTCCAATGCACGGATTGGAATCGGTTTTTGGTGGTTGGAATCGAAAATCGTCGAAAGGGGGCGGTTTCGCGCGCGTGGAAGAGAGAAAAGCCTAGATGAGGAAGTGGAGGGGTCGATCGCTTCCTGGGGGGTTTAAGTCCCCAGGGGCCGGACTAGTCCGGTAGGGGAGCCGGACTAGTCTGGTCAGCGGACCAGACCCGGACCAGTCCGGCCATAGGGCGGACTAGTCCGGTCCTAGGAGGCTGAAAACATATATATTTGAGTTTTAGCCACTATAAAAGATCCTTATGGACATATTGCACAACAAAACCTTGTGAATATGGTCAGTAAGCAATCAACATTCAAACTATGACCATGACTCACAAAGTCACTAGTTTTTCAAATATTTTGGAGAAAATTGAGATAGAGATGAATTTTCCAACCACATGCATTCTTTTGAACAAGGCATAAGTAAACATTCAGATGTGCATGTTTCAAGCCACATTTCGAGAATCTAATATATTGAGCTCACTCCTAAGCTCACAAAATCGCTTCTCATCTAGTGGCTTGGTAAATATGTCAGTTAGTTGGTTCTCGGTTCTCACATGGGAAATCACTATATCCCCCTTTAAGGAATGATCTCTCAAGAAGTGGTGTCTAATGTCTATGTGTTTGGTCCTTGAATGCTCAACTGGATTATGGGCTATTTTGATGGCGCTCTCATTGTCACATAGGAGAGGGATATGGCGCAAGTTTATACCATAATCCCTTAGAGTTTGTCTCATCCACATAAGTTGTGCACAACAACTTCCGGCTGCGACGTACTCCGCTTCGACTGTGGAGAGAGCAATGGAATTTTGTTTCTTAGAGGACCAAGACACTAATGATCTACCCAAGAATTGGCATGTCCCGGATGTGCTCTTTCTATCAACTTTGCACCCCGCATAATCCGCATCGGAATAACCAATGAGGTTGAACTTGGATCCTTTGGGGTACCAAAGTCCTAGGCTTGGTGTGTGAACTAGATATATAAGAATTCTCTTAACGGCGGTCAAATGACACACCTTTGGTGCAGCTTGAAACCGTGCACACATACACACACTAAGCATGATATCCGGTCTAGATGCACAAAGATATAACAGGGAGCCAATCATGGAACGATATACCTTTTGGTCCACACTTGGACCATCTTCGTTGAGGTCTAGGTGTCCATTCGTCGCCATAGGAGTCTTAATGGGTTTGGCATTGTCCATGTCAAACTTCTTCAATATGTCTTGAGTGTACTTTGTTTGACTTATGAACGTGCCTTCTTTGAGTTGCTTGACTTGGAAACCTAAAAAGAACTTCAACTCCCCCATCATGGACATCTCAAATCTTTCCGTCATAATCTTTGAAAACTCATCACAAAACACTTTGTTAGTAGAACCAAATATAATGTCATCGACATATATTTGGCACACAAAGAGATCATCATTGAAGTGCTTTGTAAATAGAGTGTAATCAGCTTTTCCTATCTTAAAACCATTTTCAATTAGAAAGTCTCGAAGACACTCATACCAAGCTCTAGGAGCTAGTTTGAGGCCATAGAGAGCCTTACGCAACTTGAAGACATGGTTTGGGAATTCTTGGTCTTCAAAGCCCAGTGGTTGCTCCACATATACTTCCTCCATGATTGGGCCATTTAGGAATGCACTCTTGACGTCCATTTGATAGAGCTTAAAATTATGGTGAGTGGCAAAGGCAAGTAATATTCGAATTGACTCTAACCTAGCTACGGGAGCAAAGGTTTCATCAAAATCCAAACCTTCGACTTGTGAGTACCCCTTGGCCACAAGTCGTGCCTTGTTCCTTGTCACAACACCATGTTCATCTTGCTTGTTGCGGAACACCCACTTGGTGGCTACAACATTTGCTTGTGGACGCTTGACAAGCTCCCAAACTTTGTTCCTCTCGAAGTTGTTAAGCTCCTCTTGCATGGCAACCACCCAATCCGGATCTCTCAAGGCATCTTCAACCCTATGGGGCTCCAAAGAAGAGACAAAGGAGTAATGTTCACAAAAGTTTGCAACACGAGAGCGAGTGATTACCCCTTTAGTAATGTCTCCTAGTATGTTGTCAACAGGGTGATCCCGTTGAACACTTTGATGTACACGAGGATGTGGAGGTTGGGCTCTTGGATCATCATCTTCTTCTTCTTCTTCTTGATCTCCCCCTTGATGAATGCCTCCCCCTTGACTTTCGTCTTCTTGGTCGTTTTGAGGTCCTTCTTGACCGTCGACAACTTGATCGCGTGGAGGAGTACTTGCATCATCTTGTTGTTGGTCACTTGAGCATTGAGGTTGTTCTTGTGGTCGAACATCTCCAAGTGCCATTCTCCTAAGTGCTTCTTGTGGAGAGTCTTCTTGATCTAGCATACTTTGATCAACTTGCTCCACTTGGGATCCATTAGTTTCATCAAACACCACGTCGCGTGCTATTTCAACAATTCCGGAGGTTTTGTTGAAGACACGGTAGGCGTGAGTGTTTGACTCATAGCCAAGCAGGAAACCCTCATCGGACTTTGAAGCAAACTTTGAAGTCCTAGGCTTCTTGTTGAGAGTATAACACTTGCTCCCAAAAACACGAAAATAAGAGATATTGGGTTTCTTACCAACTAGAAGCTCATAGGGGGTCTTCTTGAGGAGGCGGTGGAGGTATAATCGGTTGACGGCGTGGCAAGCAGTGTTAACCGCCTCTGCCCAAAACCGATCCGATGTCTTGTACTCATCAAGCATTGTCCTTGACATCTCGATGAGTGTTCTATTCTTCCGTTCCGCCACCCCGTTTTGTTGAGGGGAGTATCGAGCTGAAAATTCATGCTTGATGCCTTCCTCATCCAAGAATCGTTCCACTTGAGTGTTTTTTGAACTCGGTGCCGTTGTCACTTCTTATAGCTTTGATTCTTTAGGCGAACTCATTTTGAGCTCTCCTCAAGAACCTCTTGAGGACACCATGGGTTTCGCCCTTATCATGCAAGAAAAACACCCAAGTGAAATGAGAAAAGTCATCAACAATAACAAGACCATATTTGTTACCGCCAATACTTATGTAGGTTACTGGCCCGAAAAGGTCCATGTGTAGCAGCTCCAGCGGTCTTGTTGTCGTCATGATGTTCTTGGAGGGATGTTGAGCTCCTACTTGCTTCCCCGCTTGGCAAGCACTACATGGTCTGTCTTTTTCGAAGATAACATTCTTCAAGCCATGGATGTGCTTGCCCTTAAGAAGCTTTTGTAAGTTCCTCATGCCAACATGGGCCAGCTGTCTATGCCAAAGCCATCCCATGTTGGTTTTCGCCATTAAGCATGTGTCAAGTTGAGCTTTATCTGAGGCAAGGTCCACAAGATAAAGCTTTCCCTTGAGCACACCCTTAAAAGCGATTGAGTTATCACTTCTTCTAAGGACGCTCACACCCTCATTAGTGAAAACACAATTATAACCCTTGTCACATAGTTGTGATATGGACAAGAGGTTATAGTCTAAAGAATCAATGTGTAGAACGCTAGAAAGAGTGTGTTGAGGAGAGATGACAATTTTACCGGAGCCAAGGATTTTTCCTCGGCTATTGTCTCCAAAGAGGATTCCTTCATTTGGATCATCGTGTTCTTCATACTCCTCGAACATCGTCCTCTCTCCGGTCATGTGGTTTGTGCACCCACTATCGAGCACCCATTTAGAACCACCGGAGGAGTATGCCTACAAAACAAGATTATGCCTTCCTTTTAGGTACCCAAGCGAAGTTGGGTCCTTTGATGTTAGTGATAAGGCATTTGGGCACCCACACGCAAGGCTTGGGGCTCTTGCGGAATGGCCCAACATATCTAGCATACACTTTGCCATATTTGTTCCTCATCAACGCATATGATGCATCGAAATCATGAAATAGAGGATGCGGTTCAGCTTTAGGCGTATAAGTGCTAGTTGAGGTGTTCTTCACAGTTTTAGTTGGAGATGAGTTTCCTTTAACAAAGACAATCAAGTATTTGCCATACTTGAAGGTTTTGGCATTTTGCCTTCCTCCTTTAGTATAGCCAAGACCATCCTTTACATTTGGAGGTCTTGTGTTGGTGTATGCACTTCGTGCATACGCCACTTTCTCTTTGTCAAAGATCCCACCCTTAGGTGCTTGCTTGTCTTGAGTCAACTTAAGCTCATCTTTTAATTTAAGAATTAAGTTAGAACATTTGCAAGTTGATATTGCTTTGGATGCAACTTTTGAGGAGGATGAGCTTGTGGAGGAAGAGGCTACACTAGTCTTAAGGGACTCAACTTGAGTCTCAAGGATCTTGTTAACTTTTGTCAAGTTGCCAAGTTCGTCCTTGAGCTGAATAGTTGTCTCCTCAAGACTTGAGCATGTTTTCTTGCTTAGAGCAAGTTCATGCTCTAATGCCTTGCTCTTCTCTCTCTCAAGCTCAAGGAGTTCAATGAGCTCTTTACATCTTTCCTTTTATTGGATAAGCAAGTCCTCTTGCCTATCTAAGAGCTCCTCCTTCTCAAAAATCTCATCTGAAAGCAATTTCATTCTTCGCAATGTGCTCTTGCTTATGTCCTTAAACATGTGTTCATTTTCACTAGCACTATCAAAATCATCATGGGAGGATATGGAAGAGTATGAGTTAGAATTTACCTTTCTTCTTCCCTGTTTTGCCATGAGGCACGTTGGCTTATAGTCGTGGAGATTTGGGAAGAGCTTGCTTCCCTTGGAGCTCCTCTCGATGGCTATGGTTGCCATCTTCTCCTCATCTTCGGACGAGGAGGACTCATCATTAGAGTCCCACTCCTTGCCTAAGTGAGCATGACCGGAGGGCCTCTTCTTCTTGTAGAACTTCTTCTCTTGTGGCTTGCCCTCCTTCTTCTTGCCATCTTCATGTGGACAATCTACCATGAAGTGCCCGTACTCGCCACAATTGTAGCAAGCCCTCTTGTTTTTGGGCCTTGCCTTTTCTTTTCCTTTTCCCTCATGCTTGTATCCTCCCTTTCTTCTCCTCATCATCCTCTTGAAGTTGTTGATGAAGAAGGCCTCTTCCTCATCGGTGTCAAGGCTCTCCTCATCATCTTCCGTTTGCTCTTTTGGGGGGCATGTTGCTTTGAGAGCAACATTCTTCATCTTCGAGGCGGTGAACCTTTGAAGGTCATTGTAGAAGAGCGCCTCCTTTTCCATGATCTCGTGATTGATGATCCTTCCAAGGACCTCTTTCGGGGTCATTTTGGCAAACCCCAGACTTTCTCAGATCATGGAGCATAGAGATACGTTCCTAGGCATGATTGCCCGAATCATTCTCTTCACCACATTGTGGTCCATCCACTTAGTACACCCGTAAGATCTACTCTTGTTGATGAGTATCTTTAGGCAGTTGTACATTTCTTGGGGAGATTTGCCATCCATAATGGCAAACCTCCCGAGCTCTCCTTCAATAAGCTCAATCTTTGCTTCCTTGACGACTCGGTTGCCTTCATGAGCCGTCTTGAGAGTGTCCCAAATGTCTTTGTCCACCTCAAGTCCATCCACTCGGTTGAACTCATCTCTTGAGAGAGATGAGATGATCACTCTGGCCGCTTGGGCATTGCGGTGAAGGAGCACGACTTGCTCCGGAGTGATATCTTCTTCATTCTTAGGGATGTGCACTCCGGTCAACACAATTTGCCATAGTGAGGGATTGAGTGACACAAGGTGGATCTTCATGTTGTGCTTCCACATCCCGTAGTCGGTTCCATCGAATTGGGGAGGCTTCCCCAATGGGATGGAAAGGTAGTGGATGTTGGAAACAAGGCGCTCATAGTTGTAGCCTTGTTGATTGTAGTTGATTGTACCACTCGATGTGGAGGTTGAGGTGTCAACTTTGGGAGTCTTCAACTTCCCTCGAAGTTTCGCCTTGAGCTTTGGGAACTTCTTCGTCATCCGTTGATTTGTCTTGATAGAAGAGAATCTCTTCTGGAGTTGCTTGGATCTCGCTGGTAGAAACTTCTTCGTACCCCACTCCGGCCATCTTCTCTCCGAGTTGTTAGACTCTTTTGGGAGAGTCCTGCCCTGATACCAATTGAAAGTTGCCTAGAGGGGGGGTGAATAGGCTAATTGACCTGAAATGACTTAATAAAACGATATTAATACACAGGGGGCAGACTAGTCCGGTCCAGGGGCGGACTAGTCCGGTCCACCTACAGGGAAAAACCTAAAAGGGGTTTCTAATAGATTTTGGTCCAATTCTTGTGATGCAGAGTTTGTTAGAATAACTTAGTGAGCCTTAACAAGTTATATGGCAAGTATGAAGCTAAGGATCACAATATAGCAAAGGTGATGAGCAAAACCGGCAAAGCTTAACACTAGAAAAAATGTATGATGAACGAATCCTAGGAACACAAGTGACACGAGGATTTTATCCCGAGGTTCGATCCCACACAAGGAATCTACGTCCCCGTTGAGGAGTCCACAAAGGACCGGGTTCAACAACCCTTCCCTCACCAAGTTTACCGTACGGGCCTAACTTGGTTCTCCACTATCACAAAGAATGAATACAAGATTCGTTGGGGCTTCTCACAATCTGAGGCTCCCACCACAATTACAATTGCAAATCACAAAGATTGACTCAAGCCACAGATCACAAAGATTCACAAAGTGCAAGAGAACAAACCGAGAGCCAAGGAGCGGTGTTCTTCCTCTTCTTCACCTCACAAAACCCTAATCCACACAAGAATTAGTTTTAGAGGGAATGTAGGCAAGAAGGAAGCTTTTGGAGGCTCAAGGTTGCTGTGGCGGCGCTAGGGTTTCAGTTTGCTCAAAGGATGGTTCAAAAGAACCCAGCGGACCTCTATTTATAGAGGTCCCAAGCCCATACTGCTGACTTCAGCAGATGGGCGGACTAGTCCGGCCTACAGCCCGGACTAGTCCGGCCTAGAGGACCACTGACGCCTCTAACAACTGTCGCACTGCGCGGCAATCGTCACACTTCCCGCCAAACTTCAAATTCAAACGGTCACTTCAACAACGGACTAGTCCGGCCCTCACCGGACTGGTCCGATCTCACACAGAACCTTTTGTTCCGTGTGAAAACGGACTAGTCTGAAGACCACGGACTAGTCCGGCCCCATGGGCGGACTAGTCCAGCCTTCCCAGACTTAGTCTTTGAAACGCAGTCTCCTCTCAAACCCGGACTAGTCCGGCCCCCAGGGCGGACTAGTCCGATCTTAGTCAGGACCTCTTGGTCCGGACTAAAACGGACAAGTCCGTGGTTTTGGGACTTAGACCCAAAACCCACTCACGACTACCCGGACTAGTCCGTCCCAATACGGACTAGTTCGATCTCAGTCAGACCCTTCTGGTCCGGCCCAAGACGGAATTGGCCGGCCAGGGGCGGACTAGTCCGGCCCTACTGCCAGACTACTTCTAACTCTCTTCTCCCAATAGGTTTGACCTCTAAACCGCTTTGAGCTCCCAACTTGATCTCAATGCACTTTACACACACATCCTCACACAAATTTGGCTAGTCTAAACTCGACACACTAGAAACCCTAGTTTCCCTTTTCGAGTTGACATCATCGTTTCCATCTTTTTCCTTTTTGAGGAATTGTGCTTCCACTTAGTCCACACCTGTGCTTAAGATCACTGAGCTCATTAGTCACTTAATTGTCGTCATCGATCATCCAAAACCCACAAGGATCCTAGATGCACTTTCAACATGTAAATCCGCAAATGTGCGTAATTTATAGATGTAGCATTTCTCCTCTAATAGTATTCTCAAAGGGTGTCATTTATATTCTCCCGAAGGAAGGCTAGGTGGAAGCAAAGCAATCATCAAATGGAGAGGCCAGGTTGGTCTAGGCAGGATTCTAGCAAGGATGGGTAATTGATAATTTGGAGGTAGTGTGACACACACAAGAGCATTCTATTCTAAGGGGAGTAAATGAGGTAAAGAGAGACTAGGCTAAGAGTTAGGTAGATACTCCTACTATGCTTCTAATGTATATATACATAGCCTAAGTTAGTTACTAATGATCATATTAATTATGAATTCTTATGCTAAGTGGATTAACACATCTGACATGGGTTTACCCCTAGCAATACTAGAACGACTCCCACCAAGATCTTGTGGCACAATCGAACGTGGAGGATTACAAAGGACAAATAGGGGTGTCACCACCTACTGCCTACCTCTTCAATCCGTGGATCTACGAGACATTCGATGCTACTTATTTATTCTAGCACCATGCTAGCATATTAAGTAATTACCTTCAGATCCTAGGCACAAGCCATCCTAAGGCAATGAACTAAATCATCGTTGAACCAATGTTAATTCATAGCATACGTGATTAATATTAACATGATCATGTCATAGCTAATTAGACTATAGTGGGAGTTTGTAGTTTTTATGATGATATAATGAGAATGGTATAGTATAATCATAAATACTACTACTACCACATATATGGAATCCACAATTAAACAAGAAATGTTTCATCCAAGTATATAAACAATATAAAACTAAAGATATCATCTTTATTAAGAACAAAGTCACAAATAAAAATAGGAATTTAAGAGCCATACATTTCCCAATTATGAATTGGGAAGAGACTCCTTCTACTCCTTTCCTACTTGGACTATGGACTAGAGGCTCTCCTCGCTACAACCTATACCCCTCTAAACCTATGGAGAATAGTATATACAATGGATGAATACTCAAGTGATGTGTGTTGAAGTGAAGGGTGAGGAGTACTATTTATAGCTTGGAGAAGGGACAGTTCCCGACACTAAAAGCGCACGAATCAGCCACCACTGACTTTTTCAAGCCGGGGGGAGCCAACACGTGGAATCTGACCGAGTTTAGAGGAAATACTAGGTCGGACGACTAGGGGGGTCGGCTGACCTGGTAAGTCCTCCAAACGATCTGTGCTTTCTTGGAGTGACTTCTAGGTGGGTCACATTCCTTGATATGGGTGCTACACTGTTGGATGGCCTCATATATTTCTGTTTGTGGGCCATTTGATCCATGCGGTGCCACATGTTGGTGCTTGATTGGCTGGAATGATAATTTATGAGATCCATCCCCTTTTTTCACTTAAATTCTGTATAAAATACCTGAATGCACCATTTTCTCTAAGGAAAAGTGGAAATAGGTTAAATAGAAATGTGATGTGTGCAAGAAATGATATTTCTTTCACATAATTGAGTTATATTGACGAGTAAAATTGATATATAACAGCCGTCAACAAACTCCCCCCAAGCTTATCCTTTGCTCGTCCCGAGCAAAGTCAAGACTTTAGATGATGATCATAAGTTGCTTCAATGTTCTACTTTTCAAAAGTACCATGTGTACACAAAATACGCTACTTAGTATTGCAAAAATTGGGATGGTACTTCGCCCATCCTAAGTCATTATGGGGCCTATGCCTTCTCCTATTCATAGGTAGTTGAAAGATAGAACAGTAAATGGAGCACACATACCCTAGAAATCATGTTTCACACAAATTCCAGAGAGTTCAATTTAGATATAAGTATCTCAATTTGATTCTCTCAGTCTCTCCTTTATGTGCAGTGGAAATATTTCCTCACCAAGGCACGGTGTCTAAATTCATCCTACCTCTACATAAGGCTTGTATGTAGAGCTTGATAGGGAATATAGTTGGCATATTTGCAACACATAATATTGCTAAGTCAAAAGAGCAAGCTTTAGGAGAAATCAATTCAAAACAATTTGATTCAAGACTTGTGCATGTGTGATGGAATGGAGTAGATGTGGACATTGAGATGACTCGTTTTTGAGTGGACTCTCTTATTTTGCAGGGATGAAACATGGCTACTTTTCTTTCTTTCTCTTTTTCTCACGCTTATGATGTAAACATGCATTTTTCTTTTCTTTTTTTTTCTTTTTCTTGCAGCCATGTCTTCTACTCCCTTTTTATGCAATAACATTTGGAGGGAGTACTAAGCATGAATGGTATGGAGTTTCTCTTTTTATTGTGGAATGGTAGTATGATGGAATTTTGCTTACTTCTAGTGTAGAAGTATAGCATGTGCAAGTGAAGTCTTGAATTTAAAAAGTAATGAATGAAACCTCACATAGGTCTATACTAATTTGACAAAGCTCAATATGAAGACAAATAGCATATGCATAAGGTCTATCAAAGTGATATATATCATATGGCTATGGTAAGTATTTCCAATCAAATTAGGATAACTTAAATCTTTTTAGAATTTTCTCCAGAAATCTAAGTTTCACTTTCAAACTAGGAATAGCAGCCCTATCACTATATCATATCTCACAACAACTTAAAATGGATTAAGCTTTTGCTACCCACAATTTCAAAATCAAGGCAAAACCAATTTTAGCCAATGAGAGCAATATGTTGGAGAGTAGTAAGTTGTAAATTAGGGACTTAGGAAAATTAAAACAGAGCAACTATTCATTATTTGATCTATGTGAATTCCAAGACATTCTTACCACACATCATTTATTTTATTTGAAAACAAATCTATCCTACTTTACTTTTTATATGCAAGGTCGATGATGGTTGAATGGAAAATAAATATGCAAAGGGGTTGATACAATTTACCTCAAGTGGGGGTCCTCCCCCAAGCTTGTTCTTCACCCACCTCCGTGATGAGGGTTGAACCCTTGATGACGAAAGTATGCCACAAGATCGGCTTGTTGTTGTTGTAGCGTGGAGTTGAAGGTTGTGAATTCAGCGTCCATGTGTTGTTCCTAGTCTTGGGTACCTTGGACATGCCCTTAGAGAGTGTTGTAGATGTCACCCGTTCTTACTTCAAGCTCTTCTATATGTCTAGTGAGATCCGTCATTCCTTGGCTATAGTCACGATGAATTCTAGCCAAAGAGGAACGACATCTTATCATGGACGTTGGAGACAAGCTGCTAGAGCTTGAAGCGGATAGGGGGGCCTCCCATGTGGCACCTGGCCATCCATGCCAAGACAGACCTCCGGTCTCATACGGTGGAGCTTGAGTACATCCGGGTGCATCACCCATTGGGTTCTCTTCCTCTTTGTACTCATGGACCGCGGAGGTTGCCGAGGCATGGCCGCTCTCCTTGTACGGCTTCTAGTTACCCTGCTTGAGACATTACTTCTTCGGGCTTCCTCGACGGGAAGAAGTCAATGGTTACCCTCTGGCATTTGTACAAATGATAATCCAGTTTAGGTAACCAAATGTCATTGGTAAAACCGGGATAATAAAATAACAAAAAGCCATATTGATCATGCTTAAGGGTACATCCTTGCACTAAATAATCTTCATTAATCAATTCTCTTTCATTTTCAATATACTCAAATGAAGAATATTCTAGTGCTCCTACCCTAGTAGCAATACGAGTAATCAATGAAGTGCATTCAATTGCCCTGTTCTTGGAATGTAATCTAACCATTGTGTCATCATGGCAATAACTGGAGCAACTTTTATCTTTTTAACCAAGGCAAATAAAATTTTCAGCTCATCATCACACACTACCCTTACATCTCCTCTAGGGAACATAGTCATAGAGACCCATCTATGCATGAAGCGTAAAGTAGGGTTGTGTAAGTGACTATTCCTAGGTGCAATGCATCTGACCTCACTAGTTAAATCTTGCCAAAAAAATTTTTTGTTAAACTTAGGCAAAGCGTCTAAATCTAGCAAACACGTCTATGGAAGCCTAGGATTTCACTTAATTCTTTCTATAGGATGTTGTATTCATTTTGAAATAATCTAAAAGTAATACCATCAAATTCTATTTTGAGTGTGAAAAGGAATTGTATGGACAGAAGGCGTGAACCTCTCTCCTCTATGTGAGCAAAGTTTTTCCCATCCTAATGCACGCCAAATGGAAAAGAATTCAGAATCCATACCTATTTTTGAGATAAAATCCGGATCATAAGCTTTCGTATGACAAAACTCACGATCTTGGTGGAGCTTCCGTGATTGATCTTCAACTTCACTTTGTATGTCGAGGTCGTCATCGTGGAGAAGTTGGTGCGGGCTACCCCTCTCACCCATGGGAGTGTCCTCACATACACGCCTCCTTCGTGAACTTGGTGTAGCAACAGAAGAGGGACATGCACTTGAATCTCAACCATGGCTTGAGATTGCAACCTCCTTCCTCTTCCCAAACAACCTCTTCATTCCTTTCATGGCCACAACAAACAAGAACACAACAAGGCAAAAACTCGAAATAGGTGATGTTAGTAAAAGCAAAACCCTCGACAAATTTTCCCTTGAAGAACTTGAGAGAAAATTGCAAATGCAAACAAAAGAAAATCTTTTTGAGTTGGATTTTGAGCAAGAGTACTTCAATGAACAACAAGAAAATAATGTGAGCAAGAGTGACTTTGGGGAGGTATGAGATAAGGTGAAGTGTGAGAAGAAGTGCCCATTTATAGTGTGCACTCCCCAACGGTCACTAGGGAATCAAATGTAGCCGTTGGAGGAGAGAGAGCGGAAATGGCTCCTTCCCCTAGTCGGCCAAAAAGGGGGGTCGACCAAACTAACAAGTGGGCCCCCTATTCTCCCTTTTTGGAAGGTGGCTCCCCAATGGATATGGAATTAGCATGTTGGTGAATTACCATTTTTGCAGTTCAGAAAAATTATTTTCCGAATAAAAACTCCTATTTCGAAACCCAACAATTTTCTTTTTGAAAATAAAGAAATAAAAATGATAGTTGAGAATATAATATTCTCAACTTACTAAGAAAAACCAAATATGCAGTGGGAAAAATCAAACTAAATGGGGAAAAAATGAAGAGAGAAGAAAAATTGAAGAAAAGGATAACTACCAATTTAGCCTATTGGCTAGGTCTCACCACCGTCCTATGAGATGGAGATTCCTGCTTCTTCATTTCTTGACATCCGGGCCTGGAGGGATGGGCTAGGACGACTTGTCTTGCTTCTTTCGTCATTCCTTCTTTGGCAGTTTGGTGGACTTGGGCCTTTGGGAGGCCCAAACTTCTCCGTCTTCTTGGGGTGTCGGTGTGGACGCTAAGACGGGTTCTCCGCATATATCAAATTTCTCATGAATGCAATGAGCAGGTCCATCTTTGGAGGTGTGATTTTGACCTCTTGAATTTGCTTAACATATGTCCATACTTGATACAGATCGTGGAACATTGCTCCAACTTTAGGCAAAAGTTAAACTTCTCCTTGCCATTGATATGGAAGTGGATTTCTCCAGCTCCCACATCTATGCGAGCCTTCGCGGTGCTTAGGAATGATCACCAAGAATAAGCGGTGTATCCTTCTCGACCTCCATGTCGAGCACCACAAAATCCATGGGTATGAAACAATTCCGGGATTCATTAAAACATCTTCGGCGATACCCGCCAGATAACGAACTGAAGAATCAACTAGTTGGAGCTGCATTGGTTTTGGAGTAAGCTCCGTGAAGTTCAGCTGGTCGAAAACCACCTTGGGCATCACACTCACACTTGCTCCAAGGTCACAAAGGGCCTTGTAAAAGTGGTGAGCCCGAATTGAGCATGAAATTGTAGGGCATCCAGGGTTTTTCTACCAGTTGCCTCATTGTAGAGAAATCATGTTGGCACTCTCCATGGGAGGTTCAGGCTATGTTGGCATCTTGCCATTCTCCACTGGAGGAACAGCAACTGCCAGTTGAGCCAACTGAGTTTCCAACATCTTGTTGAAGCTAATTTGATTCTTGAAGGCTAAGGATAGTCCTTCAATCTTGGCATTAATGATTTCTAGGGTCTTGTCATTAGCCGACAGCTTCTTGGTTATAGCATCATTGATCTTCAGCTGGCCAATGGCAAGTTCTCTCAAGTTGGGTTAATTTCCATTATTGCCATTGTTGTTGTACTCTCCTTGAAAGAATTGGTGTGGTTGGCCCCACCCTTGACCTCCTGTATGATAGCCAATGTTGTTTTCATTTTTGGCTACGTATAGGCCATCCTCACGGGTTTCTGGGTAGTCATTGCCCAAATGGCCCGTGTTGCCACAGACTTCACTAGTGATGTGAGAGTCTAAGGCATAGGCTTTGCCACATACCTCACCATTGCCTTGTCCATCAATTTTCTTCATAAGGAGGTCCAATTTGGTAGCGATGATGTCCACCTCCTGTAAGGTGTGCATGCCTCGCTGGCGGGTATGGAGACGCTCATTGCTCCAACCCATGTTTGACACCATCTTCTCAATCAAATATTTGGCTTTGGGCACCATCAATGAGAAGAAGGCACCTCCATCAGCAGCATCAACATGGTCACGAGTGGAAGGGATGAGCCCATTGTAGAAGTAATGGATAATTATCCAATCATCCATCCCATGGTGGGGACAGGCTAGGATATACTTGTGAAGCCTTTCCCAAGCCCCGGGAATAGAATCCTTGGCATCTTGCTGGAAGCTTGAAATTCTTCCACATAGGGCTTTGATCTTGCATAAAAGGGAAAAACTTGGCGAGGAATGCCATAGAACACTTCTCCCAAGTGTCTACAACACTTCGGTTCACGTAGAACCACTATTTCACTCTCCCAAGAAGAGAGAACAGAAACAGCCTAAGACGAACAACATCAAGAGATACGCCCTTGATCTTAAAGGTATTGCAAATCTCAAGGAACTATTGCAGGTGAGCACTTGTATCCTCATTAGCCTTCCGACAAAATGGGTTGGCTTGCACCATAGTGATTAGGCCAGTCTTGATTTCAAGGTTCACATCTCTCGTAATAATAGTGGGCCCAACATGCACATTGTTAGCAGAGGGAGTCAAAAACTCATGAAGGGTCTTCTGGGCCATTGATGTTTCGGTTGTTGGTGCAGTTGTGCTAGCTTGCTTTGCTACTCAAAGCTTTTGAGGAGTAACGACATGAGGTCGATCTCTCAGAAGGGATTTGGAATCTTCAACAAAGTTTTCCAGCAAGCAGAAACCAATAATACACTACCATGTTTTCACATAAAATGCGAAAAAAACAAGGGTTACCCTACTAAAACCTACCAGGGTCCTATCCTATTCACTCAATCATGCAATACTTTGGCTGCCTTCCTGGCAAGGGCACCAGAAATGCTTGTTGATATTTCCTACTCACTACTAACAATTCATCCCTAGCAGGGATGCATGAAATGCTTATTAATAGATTTTAGATTACACATGTAAATCCGCAAGCGCAAGAAATCTATCGATGAAGCATGTCACATCTAAGAGTATTTCCAAAGGGTGTCATTTATATTCTACCAAAGGAAGGCTAGGTGGAAGCAAAGCAATCATCAAATGGAGAGGCTAGGCTAGTCTAGGTAGGGTTCTAGCAAGGATGTCTAATTGATAATTTGTAGGTAGTGTGACACACACAAGAGCATTCTATCCTAAGGGGGTAAATGAGGTAAATAAGGACTAGCCTAAGAGTTAGGTAGATACTCCTACTATGATTCTAATGTACATATACATAGCTGTCGGTACCCTGCAGACGGGGTACCCTCGCACACAGGATGAAGACACTAAGGCACGCCCGATGGAGCCACGTGTCCCGAAGGTGCCAAGACCTCGGCCTCCCTGAAGATCGAGCTCTGGCAGTTCCACGTGAGCATTGAAGATGGGACTCGGCCCCTCCGGTGAGGTGGGCTCCCGAGACGCCACGTGTAGGGACGAAACCTCACCCAACCTTGGGGGAGAGCTCCGGTGCAGCCACATGGCTCGGAGCGCCAGGTCTAGCACCCCCCACGGGAAAGGGCACGTACCTGTCATGACCCGAGAATAGCCCCAAAGCTGCCATGCGTCACAAAGGACCGGGGCTGGTCTCCCCAGCAGGGGTCAGCCCCGACACTGCCACATGTCCCTCAACTTGCCCTGAACAGTAAGATGCGGGAGTTAAGGGATGGTGCACCCTTCCAAAGTCAAGCATTGAAGACACACACCCACCTCTGACGCACAACGCGGAGCACGCCAGCGGTCAGAGACCTCTATGACCAATTGCATCACAGCAAAGGCACTGCAGGCCTATCCCACTCGGCCAAGTGGGTAGCTTGCGGCAACAAGACAGGCTGACGAGACACCTTCTACCATCATCAGCAATGGAGCATGGGCTACTGACGAGGGAGGTGGCAAGACAGCGAGTCTTCACTGCCACGGTCAGAGAAAGTTTATGCGAGAAGCCTTATATCTTCAGGATAAGATCATCTCGATACCACATGTGAAGCCCCAGACCCCACTTGTAAGGCGTTCGGCCTTGTCTATAAAAAGACTGGACCGCCACCATTACAAAGGACCCCCACACATTGAATCCCTGATACACACACACACACACGCATACACCCCCACTAGCAATACAATCCACTGTGCAGTAAGGTGTTACGCTCCTTGCGACCCGAACCACGTAAAAACCACCATCTCATATACTCTCATACGCGCGTACACTTGATTGAGGCCTAATACCTGCCGAACAAAGAAACTTCGTGGGCTGCTCCTTAGCAGATCCGGGGAAGTGTCACATTAACACTTTTACATTTGGCGCGCCAGGTTGGGGCTTTTTCCCTCAAAAAAGTGGTAGCGCTTTTACCACTACGGTGTTCATCAAGCCTTCGAGTAGCGGCAAGATCAAGCTACAAAAGGTCGACCAGCGTGTCGACGAAAACGTGGACATGGAGTTCCAGAGGCTAGAACACACCGTGGAAACGGTTCACTAGGCTGTAAACTTTGACCTCAACAGCAACCACGAGCGTTGTAAAGGACTCCACGTCATTTGTGGAGGATCTTGGGAACCCGCATCCAGGAATGCGGTCAAGATACTACATCGGGCAATGGCTTCAACAACCTCTACTCATGCCCTGGCGCCGCATCACAAATGGATAGAGACGCCGATCAGCTTCGACGCCTCCGACTGCCCTGAGAACATGGCGGGAGTCGGGCTTCTGCCCCTCCTCGCCGCCCCCACCATCGCCAACGTGAAGTTCTACCACGTCCTGGTAGATGGTGGAGCCGGCCTCAACCTCATCAACCGTGTGGCCTTTGACAAGTTGAAGATTCCCGTGTGTAAGACCAATGTGTGCTGAATACATTGGCTTGTAGTGAATACACTTGCTTTGATGATAAAAGTTTTGAATATCACCAAAACACCTTTTCATCAGACTAGTTTTTGGTAAGCTCCAGTGAGTTTTGTCTTTAGCTACGGCGTGTTTTTGCTAAGCTCCGAGTTGATTTTTTTAGCCCCGGCGCTAGATTCTACTAGCTTTTGTTAGCTCCGGCTCAAGGTCTGGGTTGCTCTGGCAAGGTCCGGAACTTGACCGCAATACTTTTGTTTTTCATTTGCAATGTTTCGTACTTGATTTACATCTCTGGAAAGATTGCTTAGTATTCATTTGCTAAGTCTTTGGTGCATTTTTGGTTGACATGGATGATATCGTGTTACTGTGGTTTTGCAACATGCTTATGTGAGGTTCTCACGTAAGGTGTTGTGTTCGCAACTAACTTGAGTCAAGTCGAGGACTTGGGCTCGTATGGATTGGTTGTTTATTCATGTGCAGGTGTTGCTTGAGTTCAAGACATGGCTGGTGATGGGATCCATTGGACTAGTCTCAGGGAGGAGATGAGGTTCCAACAACCAAATTCAGGAGGAATTGTGGTTGAGCTGATCAGGAGGTTGCGCAACATGATTGAATCAAGAACAATGCATGTGAAGGTATCGTGGACGTCATTGGAAGATGTTTGCACATGTGCAAGAAGTGCATGGACGTGGCTACATGGCTCCGAGACGTGATGAAGAGATGTCGACGTAAAGAGTTGGTCAGAAAGGTCCAACCGACTAGGTTATGGACATAGGCTGCGGCTGAGTCGGGTTTGACTCAAATATGGAAAGATTTGAGTTGGTTATGATAGGATTTCGTGTGGGTCACGAATTTGAGTTGTTTAGGTATGTGGGATACGTTCCTAAGGTGTTTGGAAGTCTTAAGATTGCTTCTATCTGCGTATAGAAGAATCCTAAGCAGTTATGGAAAGTTATGATTCGTGAACAGAGTAGGATTAGGTTCCTGATTTGAGTTGAGTTGGCTTTCGAGCTGGTTATATAAGCAAGAGAGCCCAGAGCTCGTGGTGCACGACTTTGGGGCTGTTCCTCTTGTGTTCTATTGAATAAAATTCATAGTTTGAAGGAACTTTTGTGCCTTGTTCGTCCGACTTGTTCCAGACAAGTTTTACTCGTCGAGTTTCTGGACAGCACTACCTTTCGTTGTTGGTTTTATCATAACTCAAGTTTTACAGATCCAATTGACGTGATTCTTTTTGGGTTGTCTTCACAACTTGATTATCCATCATCTGTCAAAATTGCAAGGTCATTGGATGTTTGGTCTATGATCTACACGAGTTTCCTTGCAGCGTTCCAGAACTGTTTTTTCTCGAGTAGGGCAGATTTACCTTTGTTTGATCTTTCGATCATAACTTGAGTTTTTCTTGATGGATTTGAGTGATTCTTGTTATGTTGTCTTCGTGACTTGATTCTCTATGATATCTATCACTTTTGTCACGGTGAAACACGATTAGATTAGTCTCACACACAATTTCTTTAACATATCATTTTTCTGCCAAAGGGGTTGGGGTTTGATTGTTTCTGCTGCGTAAGATTTTTAAATATACCATTCACCCCCCTCTGGTAGCTTTTCACGTGCTCTTCGATCCTACAATTGGTATCAGAGCCACGGTGCTCTAATCTTTGTGATTTGCGCATGTTTTTGACTAATCATCATGGAGAAGTACTCTGCCAAACCTTGTGTGTTCGCTGGTATTGATTTTTAGGTTTGGAAGGCATGTATGGAGGCTTTCATCCAGGCACAAGGCTTTGCAATATGGGAGAAGGTATACAAGCCTTACGAAGTGCCATCAAATGATCAATTACAGCTACAAATCTGAGAGATGTCGACAACAGCAACAAGGCTCGAAACTTGATCATACAAGGATTAACACAAAGCGACTTCGACCGTGTTGCACACCTCCGATATGCATACGATGTGTGGAAAGCTCTTTGTGACTACCACGAAGGATCCAACACGATCAAAGAGGTAAGGCAACACATGTTCAAGAAAGAATACATGCGCTTCGAGATGCAACCCGGTGAGTCTATTGATGACCTTTTTACTCGCTTTAATAAGATTCTCAGCAACTTGCGTAGTGTCAATGTTAATTTTTCAGATGTTGAAAATGCTAGGAAATTGCTAAGTGCGTTAGATATGTCAATTTGGGAGATGAAAGTTACATCCATTCGTGAATCTACTGTCATGAGTTCACTTACTCTAGATGTGCTATATTCCAAGTTAAAAACTCATGAACTTGATATAATCTCACGTAAGAACCCCAACAAGTCTATTGCTTTTGTTTCTCAACGTGACATGCCTAGCTTCGGTCAAACTTCATCTTGTGGTACACTTGCTTTGTTGTCCTCTCTAACCCTTGAATAGTTGAGGAGTTTCCAGAGGAGGAGCTAGCACTTCTCTCTACGAAGTTCTCAAAAGCATTGCAAAATGTGAGAACTAGAAGGAGAGGAAGCTCCGGACCTCAACGATGTTTTGATTGTGGTAAGACAGGACATTTTCGTTCAGATTGCCTTAACCTTTCAGGTCCTACCTCCCGGGATGAAAGGAAAACAAGAACGAAGCACTCCTCTGCAAAAGATACGAAGAAAAAGAAGGGTTTTACAGGACGTCAATTGGTGAGCAGTTTTATCTTAGCACTCCAGGAACTTGGCTCAAGCGACGTGGACATTGGAAGTGATGAAGATGAAGATGATTTGGCAAACTTTTGCTTCATGGCGGGCAAGTCAAGATCAAGTATGGAGGAGGCAGAACACAACAGCGACAATGAAGAGGTATGTCCTACTTGCGAAGAAATGTGTGATGCTATTTCTCGTGCCACAGTTATTGTTAAGAAAAATGACAAAAAGCTTAGGGACAATGCTGTTAAAATTGAGTCACTAGAATCTGAAATTAATCGTTTGAAATCTTTGATTCCAAGTGATGATTCTTGTTCCTCATGTGACTTAATATATGAACAATTGTCCTCCCTAAGAAGTGCACATACCTCTAAACTTGATAAACTTGAACTTGAAATTGAAAAGAACACAAATCTTGCTGCACTTAATATTGGAAACTTAAAAGATGCTTCTTATTCCACAATTGATTTGCATTGTTCTAGTTGTGATGATCTTGATAAGAAACTGCAAGATGCTATGAATGAGATCTCTATATTGAATAATGATATACGTTGTCATGAAGTTAAATATTGTTCCAATTGCAAATTAAAAGGAAAAACTTCATGTGAAAATTGCCTTGATCTGTCCAATAAACTTGATAACATGCATAAGACATTTGATCTGTTTTGTAATGGGAATAAGAACCTTAACCTGCTGCTGAATTCATCCAAGTCTTGCAATGATAAAACTGGTTTAGGTTTTGATTCTCATGCTCATACTAAGGCACATCAACCTAAACTTGTAAAGTCATTAGGAAGTGGTTTGATTCAAACAGTTTCTAAACAAAAAGAAGTGGTTTTCAAATCTGCAGGAGTATTGTCTCATTCAGTTTCAAATAAAAATGTTGTTTGCTCATCTAGACATGAACGCAAAGTTAAATTTCATTGTACCTACTGTGGTAGAGATGGTCATGTCATAGATTTTTGTTATAGACTAGCTAAAAAACGGAAAAAGGAAAGAATGGATGCTAGATCTCATAACTTTCATGCAAAATTTGCTGCACATATTGAATCGAATGTACAACCTGCTGTTTTGAGTCAAAAACATTCAAAGTTTACCTCCGGACCTTCTGTTTTTGCCTCCGGAGCTACTGATTTTTGTGCTACACAAGTAACACCTTATAGGTCAGTAGTTAAGAATAAAAAATCTCAAACTTTGACTCATAAAACTGCCATTTTGTCTCAGCTTTCGCGTGTTTTTCCTGCTGCACGTCGTGTGACTCAGTGCTGGATTCCTAAATGCCTTTTGACTAACCCCAGTATTGAGTCATCGACATATTGTGCTTCTATGTAGGTTATACGTTTGAGAAAGGAGAACATTTGGATTGTGGATTCAGGTTGCTCACGCCACATGACCGGTAACAAAGATTGGTTCTCCTCCCTCTCCTTTGTGTCACGTGTAGAGGATGTTACTTTTGCCGATAATTCTTCAACTCCTATAATTTCTAAGCGTTCGGTTAGAGTAAATGATCACTACACTTTGAAGGATGTGGCACATGTCAAAAATTTGAAATACAACTTGCTTTCTGTTTCACAATTATTAGATGAAAATTTGGAAATTATTTTTAATAAAAACCGCTGCAAAGTTGTAGGTTCAAATAGTGACCTTAGTTGATATGGCTAGGACTATGCTTGATGAATATCAAACTCGTAGGAAATTTTGGGCTGATGCGTTAGCAACCACTTGTTATGTCTCAAATCGTGTTTTCTTGCGTGCTAAGCTAGGTAAAACAACATATGAGCTCCGATTTGGACATAGGCCTAGTGTTACATATTTTCGGGTCTTTGGTTGCAAATGCTTTGTTAAGAAACATGGTAATCTTGATAAATTTGAACCTAGATCCATTGGTGGCATGCTTCTTGGTTATCCATCTCATACTAGAGGCTACCGTGTGCTTTTACTTGACACTAACAAAATTGTGGAGACTTGTGAAGTGTCTTTTGATGAAGATAGCCTAGGTACTAGCTCAAACATTGCAGGTCCAGATCCATATCCGCAGGGGGGAGCATTTTCGTTGAAGATGAGGAAGAATTGGAGCTGCTGTCCAAAAATTCAGCAGCTAAAGACTTTGGTTCAGCTCCGAATGTTAATTCTCAACCAGCACCAACAACCATCAATGCTGATTCAAATCATTCTCAAGTCACAAGCTCATCGATTGTGATGAACATGAAGAAGAAGAAGCTTGTGAGACATCTGTTCTCCTACGGTTTTACAAAGATCACCCCCCATAACAGATAATTGGAAGCTTGCACGAACGAGTCACATGGTCCAGGTTTTGCGATCCAAACTCTTATGCTCATTCTGCTTTTGTTGCTTCTTTTGAGTCCAAAGATATATCACACGCACTCACTAATGAATCTTGGATTATTGCCACGCAAGAAGAGTTAGAAAATTTTGAAAGAAATAATGTCTGGAAACTTGTATCTCCACCTCAAGGTCACACTTTAATTGGAACTAAATGGGTATTTAAAAATAAACAAAGTGAGGATGGGGTTGTGGTTAGGAATAAGGCTAGGTTGGTTGCTCAAGGTTTCACTCAAGTTGAAGGTCTAGATTTTGATGAAACTTTTGCTTCCGTTGCTAGATTAGAAGCCATAATAATTTTGTTAGCCTTTGCTACATCTAAAGGTTTCAAGCTATATCAAATGGATGTTAAAAGTGCTTTTCTAAATGGCTACATAGATGAGGAGGTTTATGTCAAGCAACCACCAGGTTTTGAAAATCCAGATTTTCCTAATCATGTTTACAAACTGTCCAAAGTCTTGTACGGTCTCAAACAAGCCCCTAGAGCATGTTATGATAGGTTAAAAACATTCTTACTTGAAAAAGGGTTCACCATGGGCAAGGTTGATAAAACTCTTTTTGTGCTTAAGCATGGCAATGACTCATTATTCGTTCAAGTGTATGTGGGTGATATTATCTTTGGTTGTGCTTCTCATGATCTTGTGTCCAAGTTTTCAGCAATGATGAGTTCCGAATTTGAAATGAGTATGATGGGTGAACTCACTTACTTTTTGGGGCTGCAAATCAAGCAAACAAAGGAGGGTACCTTTGTGCATCAAACGAAGTATACAAAAGATCTCCTAAGGCGCTTCAACATGGACAAAAGCAAGCCTCTTCGGACACCAATGGGAATAGCAACAACACTTGGACTTAATGAAGATGGTGAACCCGTGGATCAAAAAGAATATAGAAGCATGATCGGATCACTTTTGTACCTCACGACATCAAGACCGGACATACAATTCAGCGTATGTCTTTGTGAACGGTTTCAAGCCTCCCCACATGCTTCACATCGTCAAACCGTCAAAAGGATTCTCAGGTATTTACATGGAACTCAAGAATTTGGAATTTTTCTTCCTTCTTCCTCAACCGTTACTTTGAAAGCTTTTTCGGATGCTGATTTTGGGGGTTGTAGGATTGATAGGAAAAGTACTTCCGATGCTTGTCATTTTCTTGGTAGTTCTCTTGTTGCTTGGTCCTCTAGAAAACAAAATTCAGTTGCACAATCCACAGCCGAATCTGAATATGTAGCTGCTGCTAGTCTTGCTCACAAATTCTTTGGATTGTTCAAACACTTAAGGACTATGGGGTTGATCTAGATAGTGTTCCACTGTTCTGTGATAACACTAGTGCCATTTGCATTGCTAAAAACCCCGTGCAACATTCTAGAACTAAGCACATTGACATTAGGTATCACTTTCTCCGAGATAATGTTGAAAAAGGAAACATTGTGCTTCACTATGTAGATATCGAACAACAATTGGCTGACATTTTTACAAAACCTTTGGATTTCACTCATTTTTATTACATTCGTAGTGAAATAGGGGTTATGCATCCTCATGGCTTAAATTGAGGGGGAGTTTTGAAACTTGGGAAGTCTATGTGTGAATCTGAAATTAAAATAATATGAGCATAATATTTCATACATATATGACTTTGTGATTCCTTTTACATGCTGAAAGTTCTTACTACATTACTCGTATTATACATTTTGTAGTTTTTGCCTTGTCTAGTAATTGGAATAATTACTTACACTAAAACTGGTCATGGTCGAACTTTCTTGCTGTTTTGAACTTGTTATATGTTCACAAGTGCTTTTAATCATTAAGAATTAATCAAGTAATCAACTCACATGTTGAGTTTTTATGAACAAATATAAATTGAGAAAAGATCAAGAGAATTTGCATGCATCACACTTCTTCTTTTGAGATGGCTTATCATTGCACTTAGATATGAACTTGGAAGAAGTTGTGTATGACTAAAACCATGTCCTTAAGCTTCTGATTGTCAAATGACATAGAATTGGCTTGGTTTGTTAGAATAAGGCAAATGCGCATATAATCTCTTGCAAATATCATATGATCTAAATTTATGCTTTGAAAAATAATAAAATGCAGCAACTAGTGTCATGCTTTCAGGTTTTGAAATAGTTAAGTTTGTGAGATCATGACTTGCTTAAATTGAAAATTACATATGATCTCTAGCATGGCTTACACTACTTTATGTATTTCATTGATGTGATAATGTAAGGTACTTGATAGTATGACTTGGATGAGCTTTGTTTATATGTATATGTATATGTTATAATATGCTCATAACAACTAAAAGGAGGAGAGTGCTCATGACTTGCTGAATACATTGTCAAAGGGGGAGAGATAAGCATGAAGAGAAAGAGAATATGTGCATAAGGAGAGATAATAAAGGGGGAGAGATAATATGGGATAGTTTTTGGATTTTCTTCTCATTTTACTTTTGATTTGCAAAGGGGGAGAAATTGCCTTCAAAACTTTTATGTGAATAAGCCAATTTTCGGATTTTAAATGGTGTTGCCAATTCATTCATCAAGGGGGGAGATTGTAAGACCTATGTGTGCTGAATACATTGGCTTGTAGTGAATACACTTGCTTTGACGATAAAAGTTTTGAATATCACCAAAACACCTTTTTATCAGACTAGTTTTTGGTAAGCTCCGGTGAGTTTTGTCTTTAGCTACGGCGTGTTTTTGCTAAGCTCCGAGTTGATTTTTCTAGCCTCGACGCTAGGTTCTACTAGCTTTTCTTAGCTCCGGCTCAAGGTCCCGGTTGCTCTGGCAAGGTCCAAAACTTGACCGCAATACTTCTGTTTTTCATTTGCAATGTTTCGTACTTGCTTTACATCTCTGGAAAGATTGCTTAGTATTCATTTGCTAAGTGTTTGGTGGGTTTTTGGTTGACATGGATGATATCGTGTTACTGTGGTTTTGCAACATGCTTATGTGAGGTTCTCACGTAAGGTGTTGTGTTTGGAATTAATTTGAGTCAAGTCGAGGACTTGGGCTCGTATGGATTGGTTGTTTATTCATGTGCAGGTGTTGCTTGAGTTCAAGACATGGCTGGTGATGGGATCCATTGGGCTAGTCTCAGGGAGGAGATGAGGTTCCAACAACCAAATTCAGGAGGAATTGTGGTTGAGCTGATCAGGAGGTTGCGCAGCATGATTGAATCAAGAACAATGCATGTGAATGTATCGTTGACGTCATTGGAAGATGTTTGCACATGTGCAAGGAGTGTATGGACGTGGCTACATGGTTCCAAGACGTGATGAAGAGATGTGAACGTAAAGAGTTGGTCGGAAAGGTCCAACCGACTAGGTTATGGACATAGGCTGCGGCTGAGTCGGGTTTGACTCAAATATGGAAAGATTTGAGTTGGTTATGATAGGATTTCGTGTGGGTCATGAATTTTAGTTGTTTAGGTATGTGGGATACGTTCCTAAAGTGTTTGGAAGTCTTAAGATTGCTTCTATCTGCGTATAGAAGAATCCTAAGCAGTTATGGAAAGTTACGATTCGTGAACAGAGTAGGATTAGGTTCCTGATTTGAGTTGAGTTGGCTTTCGAGCTGGTTATATAAGCAAGGGAGCCCAGAGCTCGTGGTGAACGACTTTGGGGCTGTTCCTCTTGTTTTCTATTGAATAAAATTCGTAGTTTGAAGGAACTTTTGTGCCTTGTTCGTCCGACTTGTTCCAGACAAGTTTTACTCGTCGAGTTTCTAGACAGCACTATCTTTCGTCGGTGGTTTTATCATAACTCGAGTTTTACAGATCCAATTGACGTGATTCTTTTTGGGTTGTCTTCAAAACTTGATTATGTATCATCTGTCAAAATTTCACGATCATTGGATTTGTGGTCTATGATCTACACGAGTTTCCTTGCAGCATTCCAGAACTGTTTTTTCTCAAGTAGGGCAGATTGACCTTTGTTTGATCTTTCGATCATAACTTGAGTTTTTCTCGACGTATTTGAGTGATTCTTGTTATGTTGTCTTCGTGACTTGATTCTCTCTGATATCTATCACTTTTGTCACGGTGAAACATGTTTAGATTAGTCTCACACACGATTTCTTTAACAGATCGTTTTTCTGCCGAAGGGGTTGGGGTTTAATTGTTTCCGCTGTGTAAGATTTTTAAATCTACCATTCACCCCCTCTCTAGTAGCTTTTCACGTGCTCTTTGATCCTATACCGTGTCCAGGCTCGCCCCATCGAGATCATTCTCGGGGATGGGACCGGGGAGTATTATCCTGTACGACAGCATCCACCTCTGGGTGACCCTAGGGACACCCGAGAACTTCAGGACGGAGAATATCCTATTTGACGTCACGGAGGCTAACCTCCCCTACCATGCCATCAGTGCCAGGACATCCCTGTACCGGTTCATAGCTTTAGCCCACTACGGCTACCTTGTCCTCAAGATGTCGACTTCCTCCAGCATCCTCAAGATTTGGGGAGACCGCGCTGCTGCGGTGACAGCTTTGGAGAAGCTCTGAGAGCTACCAACGGCCATGGCACCTGCCTCGAGCGATGCTAGATCAAGTCAGCCTCCGCAAGAGTCACGCGCGCACAGTCGCACTGCTGCACCACGGGTGCAGCCCTCCGACGATGACGACGTGCCCATCAAGACAATCCAGATTGGCTCCGATGCTGCTCAGACCACCCGTATCATGGGGATTTTGGACAACGAGCAGGAATCAGCGCTCACCACTTTCCTATGAGCTAATGTCGATGTCTTCGCCTGGCAACCGTCATAGATACCAGGCATCCCCAACCCTTGGAACATAGAGCACCTCCATAAGTTCTATCCCTAAGCATATAGTAGGACAGTGTAGGGTGTCATGGTGCCAAGGAACGGCACTTTGGACTACCAAGATCTAGGGGGGACAGGTCCAGAGTGTTCAGCCGTTTAGCTTGGTCTCGTACCCTTAGCATGAACATTCTACCTCCCTTGCCAACTGGAGCGGGTTGTTGCTTTATTGTAAAGCCAGTCTCCTCCTATGAATGCCAATTTGAAAAGATCACTGTCTTACCATGTGCTTTCTCTTATGTTCACTTAATTACCAGTTAATTTTGTGATCGATCAGTCTAGTCTCGTTCTTTCATATATTATCTTCATATACCTGGTGAATTTTTTCTATATCAACCCTGGTAGAGTTATGCAACCCTGCTGAAGGAAGACTTGTTTGAGGTACCTGCAAGGTGTTCTGGGACATCACTGCTGCCCTTTACTTGGGGTCTTGTGGTTCCAAATGGTCCCCCACGAAAGTCCTATGCCGAGCTAGAGGTCCAAAGCGCGCAACCTGCTTAGCCTGGTCCTGTACCCTAAGCGTGCGTGCTTTGCCTCCCAGTGCTACGGCTAAGTACTGAGGGCCAGAACGCTCACACCCCAAATAAGGTGGGAGCCGGATCTCGGGCACTAACGTACTGAATTACCGAAACCCCGCGTACCAGCCTAGAACTGTAAGACATGACAAAACTAAAAGAACAGAAAAAGATCACCAACGAGCGAAAAATATGCACCTCTGTTACGTGTGCAGGACATACGGAGCTGATAGTGGGCAATGCCAGAGCATCCAGCTGCGGCATCACCTAGGGGGTCTGCCGTCGACGCATCTACAACGATGGTGTGTGACACCAGAGTGTCCAGCTCCGACATCACCCAGGGGGCCTGTCGTCGACATTCTAGCATGTTGACGACAGTAACAAGTGTGGATAAGTGGGTAAACTCTCCTGCCCCACTCTTGTCGCTAACATGGTTCTCTTGTAGTATCCTGTAAATCAGGGGCCTGCTGTCAACGCATCTACGACGATGGCGGACGACGTAGGAGCATCTAGCTCCAGCACCTCCTAGGGGGCTTGTTATCGACTTCTCTACAATGATGGTGGGTGACGCCAAATCATCTAGCTCCGACACCTCCCAAGGGGCTCGCTGTTGACGTCTCTACGATGATGGTGGGCGACGCCGGAGCAACCAACTCTGGCACCACCCAAGGGGCCTGCCGTCGACGTCCCAGCACGTCGGCGACAACAACAAGCGTGGACAAGTGAGTAAACTCTCCTACCCCGCTCTTGTTGATAACAGGGTTCTCTTGTGATAGCATGTACACCAGGGGCCTACCGTCGACGTCTCTACAAAGATGGTGGACAACACTGGAGCATCCAGCTCTGGCACCTCTCAAGGGGCCTGCTGTCGACGTCCCTATGATGATGGTGGGCAATGTCGGAGCAGCCAGCTCCGACACCTCCCAAGGGGCCTATCGTCGATGTCTCTACGAAGAAGGTGGACAACGCTAGGGCATCCAACCCCGACACCTCCCAGGGGGACTGGTGTCGATGTCTCTACGAAGATGGTGGACAACATCAGGCCATCCAGCCCAGGCACCTCCCAGGGGGTCTGTCGTTGACGACTTTATGATGATAAAGGGCGACGCTGGAGCAGCCAGCTTCGGCACCTCACAGGAGGCCTGCCATTGACACATCTACGTCGATGATGGGCGATGCCGGAGCGTCCAGCTCTAGCATCACCCAGGGGGCCTGCTGTCAACATCAACACTCAGACAAAGCTCGGTGCTCCTCGAAGGGCCACACCGATGCCAACCACACATGCTCCCCCACTTCGCTGGGGGACCAGTCGAAGACATTCTGCGCTCAAGTGATAGGCGTACTTGACAACCTAGCCATGCCTACCAACAGGCCTCTAAGGGGGTTACATAGGCAGGACGTCAACTAGCGACAAATTGGCCGTATCAACTGTGCAAGTGTTGGTCCCTCAAAGGCTAATGACATCATGAAAAGCTCGTCAAGACCTTATGCAGAGAAGGACTTGGGGCAACAATTTGAAAAGCACAAGACAAGCTAACAAGCAAAGAAAACATGGATTCAAATTCACTAAACAATAATTTATACAAAGGGGGCCTCCCCGGTTATAAAGCCGTCCTGCCTGGAGCCGCTGGCCTAAGATCGCTAGAACGAAGAGGCCACCTGCTTGGCAAGGTCTTGGACTTCAGCCCTTGCCTCCTCCTCTCGCTCATCAAGGGGGCCTTTCTCAATCGGCTCCAGCGGGATCTTCGGGTACCAGCTCCAGAAGCATACAAAGACATGGGAAGCCACAAGCTCGGCTAGCTCCCTTCCTTCGACCTCGAGCCGTCTTGCGAGGTTAGTATCCACTGACCCCACCAATGAGCAAAGGGAGTCCAAGGCGGGAAGCAGTTGGGCCACCCCTGAGACGGCTCTCAACGCGGCACAGGACCAAGGCCGAGGGGTTCCAATACTGCCCTACCACAAGCCAGGAAGTCCCGGATCCCTTGGGCTTCGGTCGCGCAGGAGGCCTGGAGGCCTTCCACCTCCCTCCGTATAGCTTCCTACCGATCGACGAGCTCCCGAGCACGACGCTCCAGACCGTCCTCCCGAAGCTTGATGGAAAGATCTGAGTCCTGCATAGCCCGGTGCTTCTCCTCCAGCACACCAAGGCTCCAGGAGACCTCCTCCTCCTTCACTGCCAAGTCCCATTCCGCTTCAGCAATGGCAACGTCACAGCGCACCAGCTCCAGCCGTTGATCCTCGCATAGCTTCAGGCAGGCACCGGCAGCGGCATGGGCCTTCAAGGCCTTCACCTCGAGCTCCTTGTTCTTAGCGTTGACCAACTTCACCAAGCGCCGCTCCTGCGCAAGCTGATCCCACTCTCAGGCGAAAGCAGTCTGCGCCTGGCGCAAGATGGACTAGGCTGCGGCAACAGCATCAGCGTGGGGGATTGGCATGACCGTCGCCATGGACGACTGCCTCTACGCCCCTTCTGTCGAATCTGTGGTAGACACCAACACCTAGGCACCAGATGGCTCCCCGGCCGGAGCTCCAGGAACCATCGCATCGCTGCTCGACGCTGAAGTCCCCTCCTCTGTTACAAGGGCGTCATCAGCCGCTGGTGGTGAGTCACCATCGTGCGCGCCAATAACATCAGGTGCTGGCACCACGTCAATGGCGGGCGGGTGAGCTTCGCCAAGAGAAGCCACCACGACAATGGTAGCCGCCTCCTCGCCTGGCACCACCTCGTCGGGCACCTCCTCCCAAAACACCACCTTACCTGGGATCACCTCTGCCCCATCTGCCTCGATGGATGGGGCGCAGAGGCATCAACATCACAAAAGGCCGACACACCTTCGAACGTAGGATGCGGCATGACAAACCATGTTCCAGCTTCGGGAGAGGCAGGGGCTACCAAGCTAACCCCTGGAAGCACTAAGGGCACCAAGTCGACTGATGACGCCCTGAAAAGCCAGGATAAAGCCCCATCAGAGCGAAGAAGAAAAGAAGAGAAATAGCAGAGGAAGAAGCTACGGCTTACCGGCGGGTCGAACCGTTCTAGTGACCCTGGCCTCCCACCCCACGTGGTAGACTGAGGTCGCCAAGACCAGATGACAAGGCTGGCACTATTGTCTCTGGCACCAGCTCTTGGTCGACCTGCATCGGCGCGATCACCTGCGCAGACCCCTCTGCTCCTCATCCTGAACCAGAGTCGCCGCTAGAATTGGAGACCAAGTCAACGACAGAATATCCAGCCCCTCCGGCTCCCTCACGATGGTATACGGGAGTACCGTCCCCCCGAGTTAGCTTCCGCCTCTTCGGCACAGAGGTGGCGGAGCCCACGGCCAACAAAGGGGAATGCTTTCTTGGCTCCAGAGCTGGCGTCGGCTGGCTGACCCCCTCCCTGTCGGAGGCTGTTGAGGGTCCTGCATCCGCCCTTGCAAAAGGACGTGAGGAAGACTCCAACCTTGGCTGCGTCGCATCATGACACTGATATAGGACCACCGAGGCCCCAGCCGTATCTTCATGGTGCAGACAGGGTAGGCCGAACACGTTGACCTTCGGCATCAAGCTCTGCAGTTCGGCCCTCAAGCTGGTGGTCATGTGGAGCGGCTGGCAATCGTACGGGATGGAGATGTGCTCATCATCAACAATGTTGAAGGTCACCGCATTCAACATCTCCTCTAGCATCTTGGGAGTTGGGCTGTCCAGATCCAGCCGACATTGGTCGTACTTGCCAATGTAGACCCAGGCCTCGTGCAGACGCTGCTAAAGGGGGGTGGTACAGCAGAGCAAGAAGTCCGCCAACACCATTAGGGAGGTCAGGCCCTTGTCAGCCAAGAATCGGATCCTCTTCAACGTGAGCTTGTACACCTTTGCCAGCTCCTAGAATGCTTCCGAGGTGGTAGGGTCGGAGACAGGACCTTTAGACAGCATATTCTGCAAAGCATGAGCCTCGGTCTGCACGTCGCCCAGTCTTCCCTCCAATCACTCCATTTGCCCCCTTTGAACGAGGCAATATAGCCCCGGGAGGTCTTGTCCTGATGACGGAAGTAGTAAAGTAGTAGGCCCCCACTTGGTTCATCGCACTCCTTCCAGTTGTCTTCATCACGAAGAAGTACCAGAACAGCTCCACCATGGGCGGGTAGCCCACGAACGCCTTACATAGATGGACGAACACGACAACCAAGGCGATGGAGTTTGACTACAGGTGGTGAAGCTGCAACCCGTATTCCCCCAGCACTGCAAGGAAGAACCTTGATAATGGGAGTGCAAGCCCAGCAGTGGCGTAGGCGACGAACAGAACAATCTCATCTTTGCGAAGATCTTGAAGATCGGGAGACCCATAGCGGATCATCCATCCGCACTCTGAAGCTGCCCAACCGAGAAGTTGCCTCATCAGCACCAAATCTTCGGACAGTCGGAAGCGAGAAGGTGGCAATGCGGAGGCCATCGGAGCAGGTGAAGGTGAGAGCTTTGGCTGAGGGGTGAAGGCTCGAGCGCTCGAGGAAGAAGGCAAAAACTTAGACTGCATGGTGTGAGTAAGGAAGGAACCATCCCCTCAAACAGAGGTTTCCTTTATGATCTCCCCCACGATGCCTTAGTACTATGTGCGTATCACAAAGGTTCAGCCTGCACCACTCAACGCACAACACCCATGACAATGGGCCCTACACCCCCTGTCAGAAGCACTGGCCTAGGCGGTCGGCCACCTGAAGAAACGGCTAAAGCGGATCCCATAAAGGTGGAGTGAACAAAAGTTCTATAGCCGCATTGGGAATTGTCCCAGTTAAAGGCGCCGCAGAAGACAGAGATACTACAACAAGCAAAGATCCCGTCGCCATAGTCCCGCAACAAGATGAGGACGCGTGGTTATGTTGGCAAAAGCGCCCACTGCTTCGGCTGTCCAAGATAGAATTCAAAGTACAGTGCGGTAAAACATGGAAAGGGATCCACCTTTGGGATCTTCACCTCGCCCCAAGGTGGACCCCGGGACCATTGTCGGTACCCTGTAGACGGGGTACCCTCGTGCACAAGATGAAGACACCGAGGCACGCCCGATGGTGCCACGTGTCCCGAAGGTGCCAAGACCTCAACCTCCCTCAAGATCGAGCTCTGACACTGCCACGTGAGCCTTGGAGATGGGACTCGGCCCATCCGATGAGGTGGGCTCTCGAGACGCCATGTGTAGGGACGGGACCTCTCCCAACCATGGGAGAGAGCTCTGGTGCAGCCACGTGGCTCAGAGCGCCAGGTCCAGCACCCCTCAGGGGAAAGGGCCCGGAGCTATCATGACCGGAGAAGAGCCCCAGAGCTGCCACGCGTCCGAAAGGACCGGGGCTGGTCTCCCCAGTAGGGGTCAGCCCCGACACTGCCATGTGTCCTACAACTTGTCCTGAACGGTAAGATGCGTGAGTTAAGGGATGGTGCGCCCTGCCCAAGTCAAGCATTGAAGACGCACACCCACCTCCAGCGCACAACGCGGAGCACGCCAACAGTCAGAGATCGCTATGACAAATCACATCACAGTGAAGGTGTTGTAGGCCTATCCCACTCGGCCAAGTGGGTAGCTTGCGGCAACAATAGAGGCTAATGGGACACATTCTGCCATCGTCAGCAACGGCGCATGGGCTACTAATGAGGGAGGTGGCAAGACGACAAGTCTTCACTGTCATGGTCAAAGGGAGCTTATGCGAGAAGACTTAGGTCTTCAGGATAAGATCATCCTGGGACCACCTGTCGAGCCCCGGACCCCACGTGTAAGGCGCATGGCCTTGTCTATAAAAGGACTAGACCACCACCATTACAGAGGACCCAACATTGAATCCCTGATACACACACACGCATACACACCCACTAGCAATACAATCCACCGTGGAGTAGGGTGTTATGCTCATTGCGGCCTGAACCACGTAAAAACCACCGTCTCGTATACTCTCATACGCGCGTACACTAGGTTGAGGCCTAAGCCCCGCCGAACAAAGAACCTCCATGAGCTGCTCCTTAGCAGATCCGGGGGAAGTGTCACATTAACACTTCGACAATAGCCTAAGTTAGTTACTAGTGATCATATTAATTATGAATTCTCATGCTAAGTGTATTAACACATCAAGCACGGGTTTACCCCTAGCAATACAATGATGACTCCCACCAAGAGCTTGTAGCACAGCCAAACGTGGAGGATTACAAAGGACAAATAGGGTTGTCACCACCTACTGCCTACCTCCTTAATCCATGGGTCTACGAGACATTCAATGCTACTTATTTATCCTAGCACCATGCTAGCATATTAAGTAATTACCTTAAGAGCCTAAGCACAAGCCATCCTAAGGCAATGACCTAAATCATCAATGAACCAATGTTATTTCATAGCATAAGTGATTCATATAAACATAATCATGTCATAGCTAATTAGACTATATTGGGGGTTTGTAGTGTTTATGAAGATATAATGAGAATGGTATAGTATAATCATAAATACTACTCCTACCACATATATGGAGTCCACAGCCAAACAAGAAACACTTCATCCAAGTATATGAACAATAGAAGACTAAAGATATTATCTTTATTAAGAACAAAGTAACAAATACAAATAGGAATATAAGAGCCATATCTTTCCCTATTAAGAATTGGGAAGAGATTCCTTCTACTCCTCTCCTACATGGACTATGGACTAGAGGCTCTCCTCTCTACATCCTATATTCCTCTAAACCTGTGGAGAATAGTGTATACAATGGATGAATACTCAAGTGGTGTGTGTTGAAGTGAGGGGTGAGGGGTCTTATTTATAGCTTGGAGAAGGGTCGGTTTCCATCACCAAAAGCGTGCGAATCAGTCACCACTGACTTGTTCTAGCCGGGAGAAGCCAACACGTGGAAGCTGACCAAGTTTGGAGGAAAGACCAGGTAGGATGACTAGGGGGATCGGCCGACCCGGTAAGTCCTCCAAATGGTTTGTGCTTTCTTGGGGTGACTTCCAGGTGGGTCCCATTCCTTGATATGGGTGCTACACTATTAGATGACCTCAGATACTTCTTTTTGTGGGCCATTTGATCCATGTGGTGCCACATGTCGGTGCTTGATTGGCTGGGATGATAATTTATAGGATCCATCCCGATGTTTCACTTCAATTCTGTATGAAATACCTGCATGCACCATTTTCTCCAAGGACAAGTGGAAACAGGTTAAATAGAAATGTGATGTGTGCAAGAAATAGTATTTCCTTCACATAATTGAGTTATATTGACAGGTGAAATTGGTATATAACAGCTGTTAACACTTATACTTTGAGTTGTGTAGAAGATGTTGATACACTATGCAAGATGAGATGGAGTCACTTGAAAAGAATGGTACTTGGGGTTTAGTGATTTTGCCTCAAGGGAAGAAACTTGTTCATTGTAAGTGGATTTTCAAGAAGAAAGAGCCTATTTCTTCTAATGAGACTCTTACGTATAAAGCAAGGTTGGTTGCTAAACGTTATAATCAGATTGCAGGTATTGACTATAATGTTGTCTTTTCTCCTATTGTGAAGCATAACTCTATTCGATGTTTACTCAATATTGATATGCATGATTATGAGCTGGAACAACTCGATGTTAAAACTGCATTCTTACATGGAGATTAGATGAAGACTGTCGGTGCCTGGCGAACCGGGTATCCCTTGGTACAGGGATAAATGCATACTAGGGCCCACCGCCCACGGGGGCGAGACCTGCCATGGGCCCAGGGTGCCACGCGGCAAGCAGAGCAGTAGCACCTCCTATTGAGAGATGGTCCAGTGCCGCCATGTGGCGTGCAACTCTGGGTTCGCCACATTGCCAAGGGAAGGTCCGACGTGCTCACTAGGTCGGCGACCACGGACCTCCTCTCATGAGGAGAGGGTCCGATGCTGCTACATTCTCAGCAGCTCCGGATCCAACCTCCCGGACCTGGACCTCCCACTGAGGGAAGGTTCGGGAGCTGCCACGTGTTAGGCAGCGCTGAGTTAGAGCCTCCCTGCGGAAGGAGCAATAAAGGGAGGCGTGCTCAGTACACCGAAGCTAGGAAGGACGCGCATGTTCCCAAGGTAGGCGGGACCTCGCACTCGTAAGTCAAGTGGACAATGGCCGATCTTGTCATGACTGGTCAGAGCCGAACTGCTACGTACGGCGGGCCAATAGAAGGCCTCGACAAGACAGACAAGACACAGCTGACCATGATGAGGGGCTATAGGTAGCCCTGCGGTAGGGTATGGACAGGCACATTGAAGCCATTGTCAGGGATAGCATTTACTCCCAGATCTTAGGGTGAATTTGGTACTCCCAGGGCCACATGGCGAGCCCTGGGTCCCACTTGTAAGTTGCTCGACCTTGAACTATAAAAGGATCGAGCAGCCATGGACAAGAATAAGCTCTCTAAGACCCAAGCAATACTACACAGAAAAACCACCGTGGAGTAGGGTATTACGCTCAGGCGGCCCGAACCACGTAAATCCCTCGTGGTTATCATTCTCTGAGCTTGTTCTTGTTAGAACTAGCCCCTCGAATATTCATTGAACCCTTTCTCCTGTAAGAATCTTCACCAGCAGTATGGTGAACACTCGTTCCAATGCCAGTTCCTCCAGGCCACAACCCCGTCAGCAGGTGGCATGCGAGGACCAAGCTTCATCTCACCCCAGAGACTGGTCCCGCTCAAGAGCGGGAAGATCTGGACCGTCGCGTCGCCGAACGGCCATCCCATTTACTGCAGGTCAGCACGATGGGGCACGGTGGACTCCTGCAGTGACAGCCGTCACTGCACCACCGATGGCAAGCCCAGAGAGCATGCTTCTAGCTGCGCGGGAGTTGCTCCGCAACGCACCAACTGCAGGAGCTCCTCAGGGGGGCAATCCAGCAGTGGGTAAACGACATCGACCATCTAGTTGTTGCCTCGCTCGAGACGACTCCACAGGGCGGAAGGCGAGCGATAACAACATTTGTTTCGTTGTCACGCACGCCTACTGTCGACCGGCGGACCGCCGATAGCCGTTCAACTAGGCTTTCATCGGCGGACCTGCGGACGAGGTTGCAGCATCGCCGTAGAGCCGGCGAGGACTGCCAGGTCATCATTGAGCGACAACGGGAGTGACGCCGCAACCCCGAAGCTGACTACAGCCTACCTGGTGCTGGGGCCCAGGTGCACGACGCTCGTCCACCGCGTCAGGTGTACGCGGCGCCTCCCGAGCAGCACCAGGCGTACATGAAGCCTCCCCTGCACCAAGCGTATGTTGCACCTCCTCCACCGCAGGCGTATGGTGTGCCCCCACCGCACCAAGCACCGGCCGCGATACCCCAGCAATCGACATACGCGGCGCAATCAGCTCATTATGGCCACGCAGCGCCAAACTTGCCATCCGCAAGCACAAGTGGTGGTTGCGTAGCCTTATCTCCCCACCTGCGAAGGGTGGTTTGGCCCCACATGTTTCGGCCACACACGCAGGAGAAGTATGATGGGAGCGTCAACCCGAGTGAGTTCCTACAGATCTACTCCACCTCAATTCTAGCCGCTGGAGGTGACGAGGTCATCATGGCCAACTACTTCCCCGTGGTTCTAGCCGGCCCGGCCCGGTCATGGCTCATGAACCTGCCCCCGAGATCCATCACCTCCTCGGGGGAGTTGTGCCAGTAGTTCGTAGCGAACTTTGGAAGTTCGTATGAGCGTCCCGACACGGAGCTCGACCTTCACGCTGTTAGACAGCGATCGGGAGAACCGCTGCGGGCCTTCATCCAGCAATTCTCCTAGGTACGAAATACCATCCCCCACATCTCGAATGCATCTATCATAGTTGCATTTAGATAGGGTGTGAGGGACAAGAAGATGCTCGAGAAGCTTGCCACGCATGACGTGCGCGATATCTCTGAGTTGTTTGCCCTGGCGGACAGATGTGCCAAAGCTGCAGAGGGGTGTAACTCGCACGCCCGAACCTCCTCCGAAAGCGGGGAGCCCGTACAGTGTGAAGCGGAGGCTGCTGTTAGAGGAGGGGACAAGAGGAAGAACGGGGGTCACGGTAGGAGTAAGCCCGAGGCCCGGAGTTCCCATGGTGGCAGCCGCGGCGCCTGGCAGAGCCTGGAGCTCGCATCTGCGCCCGTCATCTGAAAGAGATGATGCTTACTTCAGATCCCCGATGCACCATACTAATGGTCACAGTGCGAGCGAGTGCCGGGAAGTCATGAAAATCGCGGAGCGTTTCCGTGAGCAACGGCAGAAGCAGCGGAGTCAGGAGAGCGAGCGCCCCCACCAGAGGAAGGGTAAGCAGATGGTTGACCCCACGGAAGAGAAGGCCGAAGATATGGGGTACCAAGAGCCCCATAGAGTAGTGAAAGCAGTGTTCGCGGGTGCTGACTCAGACACTAGCAGTGATCAAGAGCGGCGAAAGCTCCTCTACGTCATCTACGGGGGCACCTCGGACCCTGTGTCTCGAAACGCAGTGAAAGTCCTGCGACGTGCCGTGGCGGTAGTGGCCCCAGTGCTGAGCCCGGCTCCCCACAGCAAGTGTATGAACACGGCTATCAGCTTCGACGCTTTAGACTGCCCGAAGAACATGGCAGGAGCTGGGGTGATTCCGCTGCTCGTGGCTCCAACTATCGCCAACGTGAAGCTCCATTACGTGCTGATCGATAGCGGGGCCGGCCTCAACCTCATCTCCACTACAGCTTTCCGAAAGCTGCAGATATCCATGTCCCAACTCGCGCCTTCGAGCTCTTTCTCAGGCGTGGGCCCAGGGCGGATTGTGCCCAGTGGAAGTATCCACCTCCTGGTTACCTTTGGTACCCTGGAGAACTACCACACGGAGAATATCCTATTCGATGTGGCGGATGTTGAGCTCCCCTTCAATTCCATCATCAGAAGGACGATGCTCTACCATTTCATGGCCGTAGCCCACTACGGCTATCTGTTCCTGAAGATGCCAACGCCTTCCAGAGTCCTCAGGGTCTGGGGGGTCGCACCGTAGTAGTATCAGCCTTGGAGTAGCTTCAAGCACTCGCTGTGGGGCAAACCCCGAACCTGGACGATGCAAGGGAGGGCCAGCCAAGTCAGGGGTCGCCTCAACGAATCCACACCACAGCCCCGCGCGTGCTGCCTGCCGAAGACAACATCCCAGTGAAGGTCGTCAGGATCGGCTCTGAGGCTGCCCAGACGACCCGCATAGCAGGTAACCTGGACAGCAAATAGGAATTTGCGCTTGTCACCTTCCTCCGAGACAATGTAGATGTGTTCGCCTGGCAACCATCGCAGATGCCCGGGATCCCCAGGGAGGTGATTGGGCACCATCTGAAGATCTACCCTGATGCCCGCCCGATACAACAAAAGCCCCGGAAGCAATCCATTGAGCGGCATAACTTCATCCGGGAGGAGATCAAGAAGTTGCTCGACGTCGGCTTCATCCGGGAAGTTCACCACCCTCGGTGGTTGGCCAATCCTGTTGTCGTCCCCAAGGCTAGCGGGAAACTTCGGATGTACATCGACTACACCAACCTAAACAAGGCATGTCCAAAAGATCCTTTCCCGCTCCCCAGGATAGATCAAATTGTAGACTTTATGTTAGGCTATGATCTGCTGTGTTTCCTCGACGCGTATTCCGGTTTCCATCAAATACCTATGTCTAGAGATGATGAGGAACACACTGCTTTTGTAACAGTAGATGGCCTGTATTGTTATGTCTCCATGCCTTACGGTCTTAAGACTGCTCTCCCTACCTTTGTACGTGCGATGCATAAAACATTTGGGGACCTCATTAGAGACCTGGTCGAGGTGTATGTTGATGACATCGTGGTCAAAATCAAAGACCACACGTTCTTCCTAGACAGCTTAGCACAAGTCTTCAGCAGGCTGCGCCTTACGTGCACGATGCTGAACCTTGAAAAGCGTGTCTTCGGGGTCTCTTCTGGGAAGCTGCTTGGATTTCTGGTTTCCCACCGGGGGATCGAAGCCAATCTAGAGAAGATCAAGGCAATAGAACTGATGCGACCCCCGGCGCGTATCAAGGATGTACAGAAGCTTGCCGATTGCCTCGCGACCCTTAGTCGCTTCATCTCGAGGTTGGCAGAACGAGCACTTCCCTTCTTCAAGATTCTGCGCAAGGCAGGTCCCTTTGCCTGGACAGAAGAAGCGGAAGCAGCGTTCCAGGAGCTCAAGAGGCACCTCACGTCCC
The DNA here is from genome assembly GCA_036927565.1 of Tuctoria greenei. Classification (NCBI taxonomy): domain Eukaryota; kingdom Viridiplantae; phylum Streptophyta; class Magnoliopsida; order Poales; family Poaceae; genus Tuctoria; species Tuctoria greenei. The sequence goes on along the minus strand of JAYESD010000001.1, from coordinate 144,834,713 downwards.
TTCCGGTTATGGTGGCGCCGGAGCCCGGAGAGCCCCTGCTGCTGTATGTTGCTGCAACAACTGAAGTGGTCAGTATGGTCTTGGTCGCAGAACGATCCGAACCGCAACAGCAACATACACAAGGAGGAGCCCGCAGCGCAAACACCGAGCGTCCAGTCCCTTACCAAGTCATGAACCTCTCTCAGGAGTGCTCCTGGAGCCAGGAAGTCGCTGGCCCCCAGCCCCCGGGGTGTGATGCGGGCCCCGGGAGCTAGGAACCCCCGGACCTGGATCCAATGTAGGGACCACCGGACCTCTCGGACAGGGTCTGGACCACTCAGAGGCCGGTTTACTACATCAGCGAAGTTCTCCATGAAGCAAAGGCAAGATATCAGGAGATACATAAGCTGTTGTGTGCTGTGTTGATAGCATCGAGGAAGCTACGACACTACTTTTAGGGACATAAGGTCTCAGTGGTCACCTCCTTCCCACTGAAAACGGTCCTCCACAGCCATAATGCTATCGGAAACATCACCAAATGGGCAGCCGAGCTAGTAGAGTTCTAAATAGAGTTCCTTCCTTAGAATGCGGTCAAAAGCCAGGCCCTGGTAGACATCCTGGCTGAGTGGACTCCGTCGTCCGGCAACCCTGAAAGCCCAGTAAGTGGAGATACACTGTCTAGGGCACTGGCTTTCACTGAAACCCCATGGATACTTTACTTCGATGGTTCTGCCCGGAGGCAGGGAGCCGGGGCCGGCGTGGTGCTCATAGCCCCGACAGAGGAGCAGTTCAGATATATGGTGCGTCTTGGCTTCAAAGCCACCAACAACATGGCATAGTACGAGGCCCTCATCTATGGGCTGAAGACAACACTAACCCTCAACGTCCGCCAGCTCCTTGCCAAAGGTGATTCCCAACTAGTTGTCAAGCAGGTCAAAGGGGAGTGCAGTTGTAATGACCCCCAACTGGCAGCATACCTACTGCACATCAGGAAGCTGGAGAAAGATTTTGAGGTCCTGGATCTATGCCATGTACCCCGATATGACCACTCAGTCGCAGATGACCTATCAACAAAGGATTCTACAGAGGCACCAGTGCCTGCAGGGGTCTTTGCAAGGACGTTATTGCGACCGACCGCCCGAGTTGCCGAACCAGGTGAAGGGGGTGAAGTTAGCACCTCGAAGCTAACAACCCCGACGGCGCTATAGCCATGGTGCCCTCCAAGGTTACTATGCACCTCCAACAGCTCCGAGCAGCTAGGCGCCCAAGAACCAGGAGCTCAAGGAGGTCCCGATGCATGGATCTCGGAGGTCTGGGACTACTTGTAAGACAACTACCTTCCCTAAGAACATGCCCTGGTAGAACAGATCGTGCGGATGGATAAAAGATACACGCTGGTAGAGGGGGATCTCTACAGGTATGGTGCCAATGACATCCTACTGCGTTGCATTACCCGGGAGGAAGGTTGTGACTTGCTCGTAGAAATCTATGGAGGTGAGTGCGGGAACCACGCATTGGCTCGTACGCTGGTCGGCAAAGCCTTTCGGCACGGCTTCTACTGGCCCACAACACTCCAGGATGCCGCTGACATGGTTAAGAGATGCAAGGCGTGCCAGTTCCATGCCAAGCAGATCCACACACCAGCTCAAGCGCTGCAGATGATCCCTCCTTTGTGGCCATTCGCCGTGTGGGGACTGGACATCCTGGGACCTTTCCCGAGAGCTGTCGGAGGATTCTGGCACCTCTACGTCGCCGTGGATAAGTTCACCAAATGGCCAGAAGCCACCCCAGCCATCACCATTAACAAGCAGTCCATAGTGAAGTTCATCAATCCGATTGTCTGCAGGTTTGGAGTCCCGAATAGAATCATCACTGATAATAGGACCCAATTGACGAGTGCGGCATTTCAAGAATACTGCGAGGGCCTTGGGATCCAAGTTTGTTATGCCTCTGTCGCCCATCCCTAGAGCAATGGGCAGGTAGCGAGAGCGAACGCCAAGATTCTCAAGGGCCTCCAGACTCATACATACTCAAGCCTCGAGAAGCATGGTGCGAACTGGGTGGATGAGCAACCATACGCGATGTGGGCTAGCCGGACATCAACAAGCCGGGCTACGGGAGAAACTCCCTACTTCCTGGCGTACGGGGCGGAGGCCGTCCTTCCGCCAGAGATCACCATGGGCTCCCCCGTGTTCGGATGTACAACAAAGCTGCGCAGGACCGGTTCCGGTGTGAAGATATCGACCTCGTCGACGAGGGACGCGTACGAGCTACCCTCCGTAACGCACGGTACAGGCAAATGCTCCGATGCTACCACTAGCGGACCGTGCGTAGTAGGGAGCTCAAGGTGAATGACCTGGTTCTGCGATGTCTGCTTTCCCGTGAAGGGACAAACAAACTCTCCCCATGTGGGAGGGTCCCTTCCGGGTCACAGAGGTTTGTCGCCCAGGGTGTGTCCGCCTAGCTACGGAGGATGGACAGCCGGTACCCAACCCATGGAACATTGAACACCTCCGTAAGTTCTATCCATAACCAAGGGTCATTCCTCATGTAAAGTTTGTTCTCTCCTATGAGAAGTTATAATGAAAAAGTTGTTTGCCCTACCCTGGAATGGCTTGTTCATTTGAAATTATCTTTAGTTCTTATGAATGGTGTCACGTAGTTTCCATTAGCTCTTCACCTAGCGTGGGTGTGGTCAATCTTTCCTTCGTCTCTACAATAGTGGGAGCTTTGCAATCCGTTTGCTGGTGGGCCGCTTTGGGTACCTGCTCAAGCCTCCACAATGGCAGTGGAACGTGAGATAAGCGAAACTAATAGAGCGTAGGTAGAAGATTGACTCGAGAGCGGAATTACCTTTTGTCTGTCATGTGCGCAGGTCCCTACAGTACAGCCCCTAAGCTCCTCAGCTCCACCAATTGCTGGAGACATGGCGTCGACGTCCTACTGATATCATGGGTGTTGTCGGAGCTCCTAAAAGCTCCGACAACCCCAGGGGGCCAGGCGGTGTGCCACGTCTCCTACGAAGGTCATGGGCGTTGTCGGAGCTCCTAAGCTGCGATAATCCCAGGGAGGGGGTTGGCAGTGGCGTCCCGTGAGAAGATCATGGATATTGCCAGAGCTCTTAAGCTCCGGCAACCCTAGGGGGCCCGGCGGTGGCATCTCCTATCGAGACCACGAATGTTGCCAAAGCTCCTAAGCTCTGACAAACCAAGGGGGGCCGGTGTTCCTGAAGCAAGCGCTAGTCCCCCTTGGTACAAGTACATAATCAGAGTTGCGTGCATATACCAGGGAGCAGGACACAAAAATATCAGAACCAAAGATCAAGAGGACTCCACTCATTAAAAGATTTTCTTACAAAGTTGGAAGCATACAAGAGGGAGCGAGAGAAGAGAGGCCTAAGTCCTATGGATAGCTAAGGCGACAGCTTCGGTGGCCTCCTGAACGCCCTCCCGGGCGGTGTCCAGCCCTGACGCGATCGTCCCCTCGACTGCTGGACTCAGGGGGAAGTGGGGGTCCCGGCTCCGGTAGCACGTTAGCACGTACTCAGCGACAGTCTTGGTCAGGGAACTCCCCTCTGTCTCCAGCTGGTCGGCAACGACGTCGACCACTGCATCAAGCTTGCGGCCGACAAAGCCAAGAGTCGCCAACGCATCGTGTAGCTCCGGCACCGGGTGGGCCAGACGTACAGGGCTGAGACAAACTATGCCAGTGCTCCGTCCGCCCACTCCAGGAAGTCCCGCACTCGCTGGGACTCACACGCTCTTGAGCCCTGCAACTCTTCCAGAGCCCTCCTGGTGGCAGCCAGCTCTGCGCCCTCCTTTGCGAGGCGTTCGTCCTCCTTGCCGTGCTGATGGATGCTCTTGGAAAGTTGCCACTCACGATCAGTGAGCTCCGACTCCCTGGCAAGAATGCGGTTACAGCGCTCCGCCAAGTCTTCCTCCTGGCCCCGGACAGTGGCTTCCCTGGCAGAGACGTTGGTCTCCCGCTCGTTGAGGCTTTGCCCCCGCTTCCAGAGCCCGTCTGCCTCAAGCTTGCACCGTGCTTCAAACTGTTCGTTGCGGTCCACCAAGCTCTGCTCGCCCGCCGACAGCTTACGGGAGAGCTCCTCCTCTCTCTGAGTCAGGTCCTCCAGCTTCTCAGCGAGCCTAGACTCACCCAAGTCGAGCTCCTGCTGGCGCTTCTGGAGGGTCTCATGCCAGGCAGCTAAACCACCTAGGCGCTGGTCCGCAGCTCGGTGGCATTCCACAGCTTCTTCATAGATCTTTTGAGCCTTCTGGTTAAGAGCCTAGATGGTAGCCTCTCTCACGTTGAGGAGCTCACCTTGCTCAGCCAGTCAGGTTTGCTCGCCCTTGACCCACTCTTCATGTTGGCGGAGCCTCCTGCGCTCCTCCTCTAGATCCTTAAGGTTGTGCTCGAAGGACACGACGACCTGTTGAAAACTGGAGCGAGCGTTGTCGATGGCCAGCTCTAAGGTAAGGGGTGTTGGACCGTATAGGGGCGTCCCTTCCCCCGTCTCCACTAAGATGTCCGCCATCACCCGGGAGGGCCTATCCTCTGAAGGCGGTGGCACTTGTGGGATCGAGGCGCCTGGGGTCCCTGCCAAATCCTCCGGAGCAATCGCAGATGCTCCCGGTCTGGCCCCCAGTGCTCCTGGCTCAGCCGCCGATGCTTGAGAAGCAGGACGTGTGCCCGGAGCCTCCGTGGCTTAAAGCACTGTCGTCGGGACACTGGACGCCGCTGACTCAGACACTGGAGTGGGAGCGGGTACTTCGACGACCCCAACCTCCGCATTAATTGGCGTGGGGACCGGCTCTTTGACCACTCCTGGCACCCTGGCCAGAGCCGCCTCCGTGTCTGGCATGGGGGCCAGCTCCTCAGCTACATCCGGCTGGGGCGCCGGAACCTCCTCGGAAGATGGCGCGGGAGCTGGTCCCTCGGTGGCCTCCGGCACCAGGGGTGGAGTCTCTAGCGGCACCTGATCCGGCAGGGGCACCGGGGCCGGTGCCTCGATGGCCGATGCCTCGGTGGCTCTCGGTACCAGGGGCGGGGCCCCCGCCGACTCCTGAGCTGGGCCGACACTTGGCACCTCCATCGGGGCCTCGGGGGCCACTAGCTCCGGCACCAGAGCCCCAGCCTCTGGAGCCCCAACCTCCTCCACGTCAACGGCCGGGACCCTTGATTCAGATGCAGTCGCACTCAGGATGGGAGCCGCCCTTGTGTCCGCCGGAGCCTCCACAGTCGTTTGGGCCGGTGCGAGAGTAGAGGCTGAAGCACCTACCTACACAGCCTCCCGAGATGCTGGAGGTGTGGTGGTCGGATCACCTTGCTTGGAAGTGCTGCACAATCAAGTTGGAAACATTTAAAGGGTGACCTTGGCCAGAAGTGGAATCGAAGCAAGAAGCTTGGCTGCTTACCTTGGAAGCCCCAAGTCCCGCGGAGGCGGAGCCGCTTCTGGGCAGGACCGGAGCTGGAGCCTGAAGGACCCGATGTGGTCGGAGCCTCAGGCCTCTCAAAGGCTTGGATAGGAGCTGGAATTGGAGCCTCCCTGACAAAGAAGACCTTGTTTGAAGGGGGCCTCCAGAGCTCGGTCCCATACACGGCGTCGTGGCGGGAGGTGGCCCCTCGGAACTGGCACCCATCGGAGGTCCCAGAGCCGGATGGGGTTGCTCCCCGGAGGCAGTGACGTGACTCCCGTCACCCCGCACCAGTTTCCTCTTGTGACTAGAGGGTGCCGCCGAAGCCTCGCCCTTGCCGGAGCTGACGGCTCCACCCTTCAGGCTAAGGAGGACTGGGGCTGACCCCCCGGAGGTTCCCAGAGCACTGGTTGCCGGAGGAGCCACCCTCGTCGCGATCCCGATGTCATCCAACCTCGGCATAAGCTTCCAGAGCTCCCGGGAGAACTCAGGAACTGTGTTCAAAGGTGGGAAGGACGTTGGGGGTGCAAGGGACCCAAGCAAGATGTTGGGCTTGCTCTGGAACTTCTTCAGCAAGTCCTTCAACTCTTCGTCTTTCACTTGGGTGTTAGCATCCCGCGGAGTGAATGTCCACACCATCCGTTCCCTGAACTTCAGTGGTGCCCACCGGTTCCTCAGGAAGTTCCCGAAGACCATCTGGGGAGTCACTCCACCATCTACGCAACCTTCGATCCTTGCCACAATGGGTCCGTACGCCGGTGGCAGCTCCGGGATCTCATTCCAGAGGTCCATGTCCACGTTCGGGAGGCTCTCTGGCAGCTCCAGCCTCTCGTGCCAGTCCATAGTGATGACCACAGTGAGTGACAAGCTGACAAGTTATGTCTTAGTTAGCAATGTTATATTGAAAAGGTCCTTCATCGTTTCAGTATGCATGATGCTAAACCAGTGAGTACTCCTTTAGCTCTACATTTTAGATTATCTTCAGCTTTATATCTTGAGTCAGATTATGATATTGAGTACATGTCTAGAGTTCCTTATACTAGCGCAGTTGGATCCCTCATGTATGTTATGGTTTTCTCTCATCCTAATTTGTCATATGTATTAAGTGTTGTCAGTAGATACATGGGTAATCCTAGTAAAGAGCACTGAAAAGTAGTTCAATGGATTTTGAGATACGTGTGCGGCACTTCTAATGCTTGTTTGCAGTTTGGGAAATCTGGAGATGGACTTCTTGGTTATGTTGACTCATATTATGCTGGTGATTTGGACAAATGGAGGTCTCTCATGGTTTTTTTTTCACCATTGGTGGTTGTACTGTTAGTTAGAAAGCTTGTTTACAGTCTACTGTTGCTTTATCAACTACTGAAGCTGAATATATGGCTATTTCTGAAGCTTGTAAAGAAGCTATAGGGCTTAGAGGTTTATATGCTGAGTTTTGTGGAGATGATTCTTGCACTACTATATTTTGTGATAGTCAGAGTGCTATTCACCTTACAAAAGATCAAATGTTTTATGAGAGAACGAAGCATATTGATGTGAGGTATCACTTTATTCGAGATGTTATAGCTCATGGTGATATTAAATTGGGCAAGATCAGTACTCATTATAATCCTGCTGATAAGATGACAAAGCCTGTTCCTACTAACAAGTTTGAGCTATGCTCAAGCTTGGTTGGTATTATAGTTTGAGTCCTAGTGACTTATTGGCGCGCAGTGTTATTTATTATTGAAGGAGTTAATTGATGATCCTTTCATTGGCCACTAGATGGAATTTGTCTCAAGGTGAGTTTGTTGGAATATGATCCAAATTATGATCTTGCAGGAGACGCCTAGAAGATGTGAGAGGTGGAGTCCTCCCATGTTATGGATTGTATTTATTTTGAGTGATTTATTTCCTTGTTAGCTACCCCTATAAATACAACTTGTAGGCTATTGAAGGAGAGAAAGAGAGAAGACACCCTCATTGTAATTCCCACAGTAAACTCTCGTCATATAGTGAAGGTCGCCGGTCGGCGCCCGTAGTTTTTCCCCGCAAGGATTTCCACATAAAACCTGTCTCTCGTGTTCGATCTTGTTGACACGTTATTTGCTAACATCCAGGATAAGTGGCGATGACCTAGCTTGGAGTGAGTAGTGAACGTATGTTCTTTCCATGGAAAAAGTCTACTTACCCCCAAAAGTATATCCTAGAGACTAATTTATCCTCCAAAATACAAAACCGGATTATTAACACCTTAATCTACCTAAAATAAAATAATCTAGTTTACTCCCCAAGGTGGTTTTCGTGAGCGGTTTTATCACATCACATGCCTATGTTGCATTCCCTGCATGTCCTTCATGTCGGGACCCACCTGTCAGCTCGATGCACCTCGTCGCTCCGTCAGCTTGGCGGTCACATCTCGTCCACCCTCCCCTCCCTCCTCCCCCGTCGCTGGTCCAAGTACCATCCGCCCCCGGTGGATTTGCGACCCCCGTTGTTGGTTCTCGAAACCGCCCGCCCTCAGCAGTACGTTACATGGCATGCGTGCGACGGTGCGATGTTGCTAGTAGGGTTGCGATGGTACCTGATGTCCGTTCGGGTTGAGCCGCTTGACGGTGACCAACGTGCTACCGTTGAGGGCGCTGCCGGGGAGTCGGAGGATGCCCTTGTAGATACACCTGAAGCCGCCCTCGCCGACTACGAGCAGTGGGCTGAAGTCGCGTGTGGCGACGCGGAGCTCCCGGATCGCAAACTCACGCAGGTCGCGCCCGCGCGCGTTCCTCTCCTCGTACAACTCAGGGATTCTAGCTCCGCGAAGATGCTCCCGAGCCAGAGGACCTGCTCGCCGCTGGCCTCGTGCTTGAAGCGCCGGAGTGGTTGTTGGTGTTGGCTGACAAGTCAAACGAGGAGGTGGCGGTTGGCACGGACAGGCTTGAGCACGCCTCGGTGGAGAAGGCCGTGATTTTTTTGTATTACCTCGATGACAGGTGGGCAGCGAGCACATTGGCGGACCTAGCGCCAAGTTAAGGGGGGCTGAACATTACCTAAAAAAGAGGAGTCTACAGCTACAGAAAATTGAGTGTTAGAGGAATTGAACTCTAGACCTCAGATTTTGAGGTTGTGTCTGCTAGCCAATCAAAACCAAATGGTTGATGCATAGTTATGGGACTATTTTAGTATTATCCGCTCTTCTCCACCATCAAAATTGAAGGGGACTCCACTGTTCGAGGGCGAGTAGGGGGGGGGGGGGGGGGGGGGGTTGAAGCCCCCCTTGCCCCCTGGTAGATCTGCCCCTGAGAGTAGTGAAGGATATGTAAAAGAATGCTAGGTAGGCACGTGACGTGGCAAAATCGTTTAGGAAAACCACCTTAAGAAGTAAACTAGATGGTTTTAGGTGGATTTGGATGTTAATAAATCGGTGTAGTTTGGATGCTAAATTAGTCTTTAAAGTATACTTTGGAAAGGTAAGTAGACTTTTTTCTTCTTTCGATTAGGAAAAGAAGGAGCTGCTGGAGAAGGTCACCGAAGCAAAAGGAGATCCGTAGACGGCACAGGGTTCCTCCGGGGCTGGAAAGGAACTGCAACGTGCCAGCCGAAAAAGAGAGAGCGGGGGCGTCGGGCTTCAGCTCGGCACAGCTCTTTTCTGCTCCAGCAAAGGTAAAGTGCGGGGGAAGCTTCCGGTGCTTGCCGGTGGACTGAAGAGCGGCTCAGTGTGGAGCAAGGCAGGCCGCAGCGCTGCAGCCGGCAGGTCAAATGGTGAGTGCTCAATTTTTGCTCAGTCGCCCGCAGATGCTCAAAGCTGTGTTCTGCTCGATGGAAGGGGAGAACCAGGGACTTTAATTCAGCACATGTGTCAACGATGCAAGTGAGGAGGTGGAAAAAGTCGGTGGGTGAAAGCCCTAGAGGGCTGAACTAGTAGGACCCACTGGAAGGCTCAATTCGCATACCAAAAATTTAAATCATGTATTGAACTTTAATTTAAATTTGAATGGATCTAGTTGTACAAAATTAGTAAAATTTACAGAACCCGTTCGCAAGCTACAAGTTTTATATGAGCACATTGTATATGAATGCTTGCCCTAATGAGTATGCTTAAAAATTAAATTCTAGAATGTGCAATGTGATGCAAATGCTCTTTTTTTTGTTCAAATTAGTTTCATTTAAGGCCAAACATTATTTTTAATTCAAAAGTGGGGAGAGAACTTGAATGAATTGAAATAAAAAGAGATGGAGTGTCACAGGTCTCTTATACTGAGAGTTCAGCTACTGGCCAAAAGATTATGACTGCTGCAGCTACTATGGTCAAGGTTTATCACAGTGCTTATCTTTTGTGCTGCATCTTTTCATGACAGTCTGTTTTACTGGAACATGGTCGAAAAGGTCCTACTGTAGTATTCGATGATGTTGATAACGTTGACAAAGGTACTCGAAAATTCTTACATATTTACTAAATAAACCACTAGCACTAGCACCCATGTTGTAGAAAATGTTGTGAACGTGAATACAGCATTATTTGGATAAAACTTTAGACTGTACATGGGAACATAACCAAGAACTGGTCCCCCTATATTACATAACCTTATCTTACACTTCACGGAACACTAGGGAAACATATTATAGAAATATGAAGTAAATGGCTAAATTGGCCCCTGATGCTGCATTTTTTTGTTTTGCTGGGGCATTGACATTAGATTAACCCAAAGAGGACATGTTGACTCACTGGTCGCTCCGTAGTACTCTGATGTATGCATGAAGTTTTGGTTATTGAGAATTTCCAAGTGACGGTGAACAAAGAGAGCGATATAAGGAATGTAAGAAACATGATTAAACTGTCTATAAGAAAACTAATTAAACTGAAAATCCATGTACCATCATTGTTGTTTGTGATTGTGTTGATGTTTGTGTCATTACATTTCTATGTTTTTTTCTTTTCGCTTTCTGTGATGATTTCTGTGAACCACCAATAGGTCTTGCTGACTCATGGATTTCCTTCCTTGACCTTGATGCCCCTTGGCTTCTTTGTCTTCACGATTTCCTTTGAACCTATTCATAAATGTATTATACAGAGGTGAATTAATGAAAAGAGTAGTGAGATTTAATATATAAACCTAGTGGATTAGATGAACTGCTCATATCTAAGTTAGGCCTGATTTTCAAGCTTTTATCTATTTGTTCTGCTAATTTCTCAGCTGCTTTAGTAGAAATAGAATATGTTTCTTCTGACTCGGCAACTTTGGCAAGTATTCGATTTAAAATTTTGCTTAATGTAGAGTATCAAATTGATGGCTGTAATTTGGGATTCTCATGCATATTAAGGTTGCTAGTTACATGTAGAACTTTCGCATCAATAGTCCACCTCTTTAGAATGTATTCCTTGGAAACTTATTTTATATTATTGATGTCCATTATTTTAGTGCATGAGAGCATAGGATTCCAGTAAACTCAAACTTCTTGCAGCTGCATGTCACTCTTGACACCGAAGCAGAGAAGTTAACATTATGTTGATGATGCTTTTGATGCATTTTTATTTTGTACACTTTTTCTACACCATCATCAGCACAACAAACAAGTCGCAATTTAAAGTTTGCAAAAAAGTTTGTGGCGATATACATAGACACATGCAACAATTCAAATATTTATGACAAGAAATTAAATCTATTGCAACGAATCACTTTAAAAATGAAACGAGTATAAATTGTGATGACAAAGAAAGTTTATTTGTAATTGCAATGAATATTTTAGTAATTGCAGCGAGAAAAATTCGTGGTGCTATACATAGACAAATGCAACAATTTAGATATTTGTAGCAATAAATTAAATCTATCGCAATGAATCACATTGAAAATGCAACAAGTATAAATTATGGTGACAAATAAAGTCTATTGCAACAAACTTATAAATTATAGTTATATTATTTGAGTATTGCAATGACTTTTTATTCATTGCAATAAATTTGTTACAATAGATTGGAATCCTTGTTGTGATATATTATAACACGCCTTATGTATCCTCTTAGTGTACCTTTAGTGATCTTCTTTTATATCAACTGTTCTTAACATCTACTCGAGTGAATCCAAGATTTTTCCATTCCACCTGCTTCTTAGCCAATAGATCAATAGCTTCTTTCGTACATATGCCTACAAATTTCACGACTTGTATCCATAAAATGTGTGCTTCATCAATCTATCTTTGCGATCTTAATTGGTGGACTTGTTCAGTAGTGACAAGGATGTGGTTATGCTCAGACACAAATTGATACGGGTTTATCTTTGTAGATGCTTCACATGTCAACCTTGTCTCTGATCTTACATAAAATGTACTTTTATCTTTTGGATTCGATCTTCTGTCAAAGCGACAAGTACCTGCTAGTGTAAATGACTTGTTAAAATTTAATTGGACTAAAATAATTTATTGTACTAACAGTATTGCACGTAGAGTACCTTCACGAGTGTAACAAAATATTCTAGTCTTCGTACATAATAACTTCCATTTCTTCGTATGCTAAAATCTATCTTCCATCTGCAATGGTACGCTATAAAGCGTAGTGGAAAGCATGCTGGAAATTTTTTTGAGTGCACATACCGGAAGTATAGAGTATGGTTTAGAGAATAGAGTATGATTTAGAGGTTGCTGGTGGATGGCCTAAGCATTGTAAAAATCATATAAGCTTGTTTAGAGTTAAATGTCATTCCAATCTTGGGTGTTATAACTTCTGAACAATTTTTTCAAACATAGCTGTTGACAAAGGTCAGCTACCATGTATTAAAAGGAACATGTGCAGCTGCTGTACGTATAACATTGTTTCTTCGACTAAGATGAGCTTCATGTAGAGTTTCAAAAGGGAACATGTATAGCTACTGTTAAACAAGAATTCAACATTTTTTCAGCTAAAACAAGAATTCAATATTTTTCCAACTAAAACAAGATATATCTACAATATATAAAAGTACATATACGTAAATTTAATCTTACATTCTTTTTCTCAGCAGCAGGAACTCTTTGAATAGCTCGCAGCAGGTGCAGCAGATCTATGGGGATGGCCCCTCCTAGCCTCCTAGTGCGCGGCAGCTCCTAGCCTCTCTAGGGTGCGACAGGAATCAGGTGCGACAGGTCCGGATGGCGAGTCGCCTCTAGCAGCATGCCCAGCGGGTCTCTTCAAGGGTACGGCGGTCTTCTCTCCCAGTTCCCGTCTTCAGTCTCATCATGAAATTTAAAAGATCTGTAAGATATGAAAAAATATGCTTCCATATGAACAATATTGTGGCGGGAGTGATTTCTTGTTTGCCACCAATTTTTGTTCGCTGCCTAACACTGCAGGAACGTCGACTATTTACAAAGGCTAAGCACCATCATTAATAAGCAATATACCATCTCAAACATCTTATTTACCACGGACAAAAGCTTATTTACTATGGTTCCATCTGGTCTCGTAAATAAGGGGACACATCCTCTACGTGAGCAGTCTTAGAGCCGTCATAAATAAACATATTTATTTAGGACGGCTAAGACCTGAGCCGTCGTAAATAACTGATTTCATTTTCTTTTAAAATAGAGGACTGATAACCTGTCTTTGAGACCAGCCCTTGCTCGTTGGTCAGCTCTCACAGGCAATCATATAATTTTATTAATAGCACAATTCATAGCACAATATTATTCATATCACACCAATTCATAGCCCTTGCTCTTATATTCTTTTTTATCTGCAACATAAAGATGATTGAAAATAACAAAAGCACAATGACGATTGATATTTAATAAAGTTATAAACCTTCATAAATAGATCATAGGGATCATTTTAAATATCAGGAGCATTTGGCTGATGAAGCAAACGCTAAACTTTACGTAGCTATCACTTTCACAGTAATAGATGAAGTCCACTCCTAGCAAAATTTTTATCACAAGAACATAAGAATTACAAAGTAAGGCATCACAAGAACTTCTAAAAAAAGATTGTCGAGCTAATCTCTTCATCAAGAATCTCAAGGCAGACTTCTCCTTTGGAATAGGCGTTCAGATGGAAGAAACTTTGTGGAAACTTGCATCTTGGAGGCACCCTAGGTTAATCCTCGTTGAAGTAAATTGTAAGAATGTAGTATTCACCTTTCTAGTCGGTTTGCAAAATAAATAAATGAATAAGTAAAAATGATCAAATAGTTGATAGGTAATAACTAACTATTCACAATTTACCCCTTCTTTGTCGGATATGATGCACCGCCAGACTATCAGATCAAAAGTCTCCGATTTTGCAGCGAAACCCTACACCACCAGGAAGTACAACAATTAACAACTCGACTTGTGCATGTATATCATCACGAATAAGATAATAAAATGATACACTACATACGTGCGGGTCGCTCTTGCACCACACCTTACGCTCCTCTACGAGACGGCGACACGAGGTCGCCAAGTAATCCCCAGGCATGTTGGCTGTTGCATATAAACAATTAGTTCAACTAATGTAGTAATTAGTCAACTAATTTAACAATTAAGCAACTAATCAACTCATCAACTAATTAAACAACTAATCAACTAATTAATCAACAAATTGAACTAATTGAACGATGAAACAACTAATTAAACAACTAATCAACTAAGCAACTAATTATGCAACTTAAAATATTTAATCAACTAATTACAAAATTAAATGAACTAATAAACCATTTAATCAACTAAGAAAACATTTAAACAACTAATTAAATAGCTAAACCATTTATCAACTAATAAACCATTTAATCAATTAATTCAATAATTAATGAACTAAAACTATATTTAATCAACTAATTCATCAAACTAAACTACTAATTAGACTATAAATTTAACTAAATCACTATAGGAAACTCGAATTACCTTACGACGATCGAAATTATTTACGAGGGCAAGCCGTCTTTATGTTAGCTGAATTACGTCGGCCCGCAGTAGCTGTCATACGGAAGCTTAGTTACGATGGTCGTGGGCCCGCGATCGTCGTGAATAATGAAACCGTTGGAATTCAATAACTAACTTACGACGGGCCAAACCTAGGCCATCGTAAGTAATATAACCGACGAAATTTAATGTCTTATGTACAATGTCCCAACCCTAAACCGACATAAGTTATTAAGCCATTGTACATAAAGAGAATAACTCTACACCCCGCGGACCGCGTGCGCAACCCACACCCCGTTTGCGTCTTGCTTCTCGCGCCGCCGCTGTAGAAGCGCCTGAGCCGCCGCTGCCTTCCCTCGCCTGAGCCGCCGCTGCCCCCACCGTGTTGCGCCGCCCCGACCGCGCCACGCCGCCCCCACTGCATCGCGCCGCCTGAGCCGCCCGCCTCTCTTGCTGTGCCACGCCCCGCAGATATGGCCTCCCTCCTCCCTACCTCCTTGGCCAACGCCCATGGCCGGTTGCCAGTGCGCCCCATGCCGTCCTCCATCACGAGACATGGCCGTACCCAGCCTAGCTCATTTTTTAATTAGCAATTGTTTACTGAGCATTTTTTAATTAGCAATTGTTTAGTTCCATTATTTAGTAGATGAATTGTTTAGTAGTTGAATTGTTTACTAGATAAATTGTTTAGTAGATGAGTTGTTTACTAGTTGAAATGTTTAGTATATGAATTGTTTAGTAGATGATTTTTAGCACATTAATTGTTAAGTAGATGAATTGTATTAGCTTTAATTATGTTAAATTGTTTTTGTTAGGTTTAGATGTTTGTTGAAATGTTTATTTAATTGTTTATGTTATGACTAATTGTTTAGATGAATTAATAATTGTTTAGATGTTTGTTTCGCTTTAATTGATATTAGGGTTGTTTAATTGTTTTCTAATGTATAGAATAATTGATATTCAGTTTGTTAATTTTTCTTTTTTAATTATTTTGGTTGATTGAGTGTTTAAAATCGATATGTAAATATATAGGATTGGGGCCGGCTCAGCTCGGCACAACCCATTTATGGCCCGAGACGGCCTATTTAGTAGTCACTTATGCGTATAGACAGACACAGAGGTGAAAAGCGACGGTGAGGATAGCAAGCTCCTGCGCGTGGATGGCGAGACCCGACAGAGCATAAAGTACGACGGCTAACCCGTAAAGCTGTTCGGTCGTTCTTTCCTCCTCTCTCTCTCTCTCTCTCACTCGTTCTTACCCCTATCTTGTAAATGACTCAAAAATGAAAGATTAACGTAACCTATACAATATGTGTCACCTGTTTTGAACCAACATGTCTCAAATGCGTTACGCATGTGAGGCGTGTAGGTTCAAAATTGTCCCTTTTTGAATAGCTTGGAAGTGACTGAGGGGGCGTGCTTATGAGATATGTGGGGTCTGGATCCGGACGAGATTTCAACGACGTAACCCTAATGTTCTCCACTCGAGCATTTTCGGACGTGCAATTGGACAACTGTGAGGTTATGCTACCGAAATTCCGTTTGGATCCGAAACCCTGTCTCGTCATGAGCACATTCCTCTCAGTCACTCTGTGGTAGGCTTAGGACCTATCCTTTCCAATAGATGTAGGGTCATGATATTAAACAAAGTATAAAGTAATCATAATGTCTCTGACTTTATATTGCAGAGTCAAACATGGGTGAAGACTACAGTTGGATGTATACTAGTTAGAAGAGAAGAGCTAGTGGTCACTCAGATGAGTAGTTCACCAAGATAGATGCTTTTGTAGATCGAGCTATTTTGTTGTCAAATATCGATAAGGTGCGGTGCCCATGTACAAAATGTTGGAATACCAAGTTTTTGGAAAAATGGAAGCTTTGATACACTTGTGTCGAAACGATTACATGCCACATTATGAGGTGTGGACCTTTCACAGCGAGACAGCTTCTCAAGCTCTACAAGAAGTGGAAGAGGACAATGATGATAGGATGGATGAGATGCTAGAAGATATACAACTAGAGCTTATGGAGGATCCTCCTATAATAGAGGTTGAAGCTTTCATCGAGCTTCTCAAAGCTTCAGAAGAGCCGCTACATGAACACACTGAAGTGACCCTCCTCACTTTCATGACTAGACTTATGTCAATTAAGTGTAAGTATGTCTTTTCTAATAACTTCTACAACAATCTTATCAAATTGATCAGTGATATCTTCCACAACCCACATAAAGTGCCTAAAGATATGTATCAGGCGAAGAAATCGCTTTCCGGTCTCGGTATGAAAGATGAGAAGATTGATGTGTGTCTAGACAGTTGCATGCTTTTCTAGAAAGAGCATGAAAAAGAGAGTTGGTGCTTAAAATGTAATGGTATGTCAAAGTTGTTAATGACGATGGTGATAATGTGATGACAGAAGTTGCACATACTTCTTTACTTGCCCGTGACACCTCGGTTGAAGCGGGTGTTTCTTTCAAAAAGAACTATCAAACACATGAGATGACACAAAGAAGGTGTACGTCAGAACAATGGAGTCATGATGCATCCGTTCGACGGTGAGGCATGGAAGGTGCTGGATCGGTTTGATCCATATTGAGTTTGTGATACAAGAAATGTTCGCGGGTTGGCAAAAGATGGATTCTCACCGTTCACTACAAACGCCACACCATACTCCTATTGGTCTATCTTTATCATTCCGTACAACCTACCACCAGCGCTTTGTATGAAGTATGAGTTCATGTTCCTTAGCCTCATTGTACTTGGGTTAGATCATCCTGGGCCACGTCTCAACACGATGTTGAAATCGCTGATCGAAGAATTGAAAATATTATGGATAGGAGTCAAAGCATACGACTGTAACAAGAAGCAGAAATTCAACCTTCGAGCTGCTTATTTGTGGCCCGTACATGATTTCTCGGTATACGACATGTTTTCTGGATGGACCACTCACGATCATTTGATGCGTCCAATACGGTCTTTTGACACGGATTGTTTTCGACTTACTAATGGAGGCAAGAAATGATACTTCGATTGTCACAAACATTAGCTACCTCTGAATCACATGTTTAAGCAACAAAGGAATGTCTTCAGAAAGGACACTATTGTTACTAAAGGACCACTGAAACGTCTTAATGGATCAGAAATACCTGATATGTTGGACAAACTAGTGCCAAATGAAGGTCATCCTCAATATTGATCAGTTATGGAGATAGAGATGATGAGTAAGTTGGAGAAGGAGATACCGGTACTATTATGTAAGATAGATATTTTTTCGTCTAGGGTTCTTCAATCCAATGCAACATATCCCTATCCATTTCCATTTGAAGCTAAAGTGGGCAGTTCCGTGCAATATATATGGATGTATCATATTGAAACAATAGTAAGATATCTTAAACCAGTGGTTTGTAAAAGGGCAAGGGTAGAAGGGTGCATCATCAAAGCATTTACTCTTAAGGAAGTAGGATACTTTTCAAGTGTTTACTTTGCCAAGGAACACAATGTCAATACTTCGACAATGTGGCACAATATGGATGAGCAATCTCCTTGTAGCGATCTTTCTATTTTTGCAACAAGAGGCACTATTGTTGGTAGTTGCACTTCCTACATTTCAAGTGTTTATCCTACATTTATGCTAATTAGAATATTTAGCAACACATCTATTCTAAAAAGTTTTCTTTTCGTAGAGTGAGTTCCACAAGCAAAATTGGACACATAGACATCAACCTACGAGCAAACAAGTAGAAGCGATGCGACGAAATAGAACAAACAGAGGACCTAATTTTCTGTCCTGGTCTCAAAATCATGTAAGTGTATGAAAGATGTCAACGTCCATGAAGACTTGCGACAACTATCCTATGGATTGGTTAAAGTTAGAAGCTACAGTCGATATGACGTCAATAGCTTCCGGTTCCGTACAAGTCAATCTGAATCTCTTTGTCCTCTTGCGGCAACATCTAATACCGGAGTTGTGACGAGGGCAACCGACTCTCAAGGACGTGAAACTAATTACTATGGGATCATTAAAAAAATCCTTGAATTTGCTTTTGCCAGGAACAAAGATCTTCGAGCAGTATTCTTTGATTGTGATTGGTTTGATAACAATCATGGAACTCAACTAAATCAATTTGGCATGGTGGAAGTCAAACACATGGAAGGGCTCTGAGAATACGATTCATTTGTTCTTGCACACCAAGTCGACCAAGTGTATTGTCTACCTTATCCATGCAAAAAACTCAAAGCTTGGTAGATGGTACATAAGTTGAAACCTCATGAGCGGTTATCCACTCTAGGAGATGATGGTTATCATGATACTGATGGGGTTTACGAAGAAGGAGAGTTGCTATACTTGTTCATCATCGAGCCTGGTGCTGAACTCGATGACTTAGTTGGAGACGCTCAAGATGTCGAGACTTATGATATGTGGAAATGGAAAAAAACTCCAGTCGAGGCCCTCACGAAAGAAGACCGATGGTCTAGTTTAAGGAGTAGGGTACATGATCGTAATGTTGAAAATTTTTGAAATTGATGAAATAACATTTTCTTTACTAACTTAACACGAATTTTGTATATTATCTTAGAATATTTATCAATTGTTCCTTACAACAGGATGTTGTCATAGAAGGGGAAGGGAAAGGGGGTGAGAGGGTTCCTGAGCCAGCCACGAGACTTTTTCTCTGGTACCTCATTAGGTGCGAGCAGACACTCTCAGCTGACGAGGCACCATCCAGATTTTGCGGACCGAGTTGTGGCCTCACAGCACACGGAGATAAATTTCCAATTGTCAATCATGTTATTTTAAATTGCAGTTATCAATAATTTTTCTTATCAATCATTTAATTTTGTAGTCCGACTCAGAGTCAGATGACAGGGTGCCATCACAGGCTAGCCAGTCATTGGAGCTGGCTAGCCTCCCTTTGGAGCTGGCGAGCGTGGATCCTACGGGCTCCAGTGGTGACCATGTTAGGAAATCAGCGCTACGCTACTCTAGCAACTCTACCGCATCACCCAGGAAACATGTGAGTACAGAGGTCATGGATCGTTACCACTAGACGCGCAGCGCAACGGAACAAAGACGCATGTCGGTGTAGAGGAAGTAGACGATCTCGTTCGTCTCCTCCTCGCTCTCTTCACGGCAGCAGTAGACGAACACGTTTGTCGCAGCCGATCAGCGCAGCAATAACAGTAGCGCCTCCACGGAATCCACACGTGCGGAGAGGAACGCCGTGTGCCGGTGTGCTAGCACCGCGCGCACGGCAAGAGTCTCGGCGTGAGGCCTTCGAGGGGTGGCAGCTAGGGCTGTCACGTGGTGGGGTAATTAGCCCCTAACCCTACTCCTCATATTTATAGGCGTACTAATGGGCTTTTAGGTTGCAGGCCCATTAGTACCCTAATTGCTTATGGATCAAATATCCAATAGGCCTTCACCCGAATTGTTATGATTGCCTCTTGGGCACATCACCAACAATCTCCCACTTGCACTGGAGACAATCATCTAGCCAAGATTTTTGATATTCCAACTCCTTAAGTGTGTGACTCGTTAGGTTTATGTGCAAGCGGTTGTGTATGGAAACCGTTTCCAACCACAAGTCAGTAGAGGTACCTAGCAGGACATACTGACTCCCAAATGTATATAAAGATCATATAAGCCGAACCTAGATACATTCAACATGCTAATCCCTTTGCCTCATGATACCAGTCAAGCTCAAGGCGAGATGCGTGCCATCCTAGTGATAGCTCGACCATTCACTCGATCAAATAGTGGATTCATTCCATGACTAACTTTTAGTCACTATGATTAACCTTTAATCACTTTGGCATGGACATGCACTTTCAAATCCAACTATCTCGAGGGGTCCAGAGATATCTCTCCTGTTATTAAGGAGGGGCAAATCCCACCTTGATCCGCGCACATCCCATTTTATGTTTCATTATATACCCGAAGACTACTTTTATGACTACCCAGTTACGGAGTAGCGTTTGGTAGTCTCAAAGTACACAACTACACATAGTGAGAAACAATGGCGATCTCAGGTCTAAGGATCTAGCAGGTGTATCACTCAAGACCAACTGATGGCACATATGGAAATAACAATCCTAGCAATCTCTCGGAGTGGGTCAATCCAACACCATGTTCACTAACATGTGTTCACATTATTAATTCGATATCTCCATATCTATGACCCGTGAAATGTGATCATCAATTAATACATGTGATAGTCTGTATGCAATCATTATCTCATACAATGATATAGACTAGGGATTATCTAGAGTAACACTACTATTAACAAAGAGTTTCACAAACAAGTCATGTACTTGATGATCGATGTAAATAATGATTACTCATATAACAATTTATTTAATAGTACATAAACATAGTTGTGACACAAGTCTCCCACTACACACTATGATCACTGATGTAAGTATCTAATACCCATAGATCTCGTGTGCGCCTCATGCTTTGATTGTGGAAGAGGCTTTGTCAACAGATCTGCAACATTCAAATCTGTGTGCACCTTGCATATCTTCACATCACCTCGGTCAATGATCTCTCAAATGAGGTGATAGTGTCGTAGTATGTGTTTAGATCGTTTGTGTGATCTAGGCTCCTTTTCCTGTGCGATGGCTCCACTATTGTCACAATAGAGATCCACAGGATTGGACACGCTAGGAACAAAACCCAACTCAGAAACAAATTTTCTGACCCAAACAGCTTCCTTTGCAGCTTCAGAAGCTGCAATATACTCGGCCTCTGTGGTTGAATCTGCTACTGTATCTTGCTTGGAACTTTTCAAGCTCACTGCCCCTCCATTGAGGCAGAATACAAAACCGGATTACGATCTAGAATCATCCTTATGAGTTTGGAAGCTGGCATCGATATAACCTTTTACAACGAGCTCTTCTTCACCTCCAAACAGTAAGAATGCATACTTAGTTCTTCTCAAGTACTTAAGGTTGTTTTTGACAACGGTCCAATGGGCCTCACCATAATTTGACTGATACCTGCTCGTGATGCTTAGAGCATAAGATACATCTGGATGTGTACAAAGCATGACATACATAATGGATCCAATAGCCGAAGCATAAGGAATCGCTCTCATCCTCTTTTGCTCATCAGGTGTCAAAGGACACTGACTCTTGCTTAGAGTAATGCCATGTGACATTGGCAAGAAACCTTTCTTGGAATCTTGCATATTGAACCAATTCAATATCTTGTCAATATATGTATATTGGCTTAATCCAATTAGCCTTTTAGATCTATCTCTATAGATCTTTATGCCCAAAATGTGTGCTGCCTCTCCTAAATCCTTCATTGAGAAACTTTTTTTAATGAGGATTTAACATCATCAAGCATTGGAATGTCATTTCCGATCAATAATATGTCATCTACATATAGGACCAGAAATACATGTCGCTCCCACTAAACTTCTTGTAAATACAAGGTTCTTCTACGTTCTTGATGAAACCAAACCCTTTGATTACTTCATCAAAACGTAGATTCCAACTTCGAGATGCTTGCTTCAGTCCATAAATGGACTTTTGAAGCTTGCATATTTTATTAGCATTTTTAGGATCGACAAAACCCTCAGGTTGTGTCATGTACACATTCCCAGTCGGACTTCCATTAAGAAAGGTTGTTTTGACATCCATCTGCCATATTTCATAATCAAAATATGCAGACTTAAGCATTGCAACAGGTGAGAAAGTTTCATCATAATCAACACCTTGAATTTGTTTGAAACCTTTCGCCACCAATCGCGCTTTATAGATGTGAACATTTCCATCCATATCAGTCTTTTTCTTGAAAATCCATTTACAATCGATAGGTCTCACACCTTCGATTGGATCAACCAAGTTCCAAACTTGATTTTCATGCATGGATTTAATTTCGGATTCCATGGCTCCAAGCCACTTCTCAGAGTCGGGTCCCAGCATTGCTTCAGTATAAGTCGTGGGCCCATTATTGTCCAACAATACCATGTCATGATGCTTCGTGGTTAGAAGCATTAACTTTTCAGTCGCACGACGTACCCTCGTAGACCTTCGTGGGGCTGGTGTCTCATCAACAGGTTGCACAACATCTTGTACATCCTTTATAGGATCAGTGGATGCTGAAACATTTTCAGGTATTTCTTGAATTTCTTCAAAATGCACCTTGCTCCCACTAACTCCTTTTGAGAGAAACTCTTTCTCCAAGGAGACACCATTGCGAGCAGTAAACAATTTATCCTCTGTTTTATTATAAGAATAATATCCTTTGGTTTCCCTAGGATATCCCACAAAGAAGCATTTGTCTGATTTTGGAGTGAGTTTATCTGACGTCAAACGTTTGACATAAACATCACATCCCCAAACTTTGAGGAAAGACAATCCGGGACGTTTCCTGGTCCACATCTCATATGGTGTCTTCTCAACAGATTTAGTTGGGACTCTTTTTAGTGTAAATGCAGCAGTTTCAAGAGCATAACCTCAAAACGATAGTGGAAGATCTGCTTGGCCCATCATCGACCTAACCATGTCCAACAAGGTTTGGTTCCTCCACTCAGACAGCCCATTCCATTAAGGCGTTCCAGGTGGAGTCAACTGTGGAACAATTCCACATTATTTTAAATGATCATAAAATTCATAGCTTAAATATTCACCCCCACGATCAGATCGTAGAAGTTTAATTGTCTTGCCCAATTGATTTTGTACTTCATTTTGAAATGCTTTTAACTTTTGAAAGGATTCAGACTTGTGCCTCATTAGGTAGACATAACCATACCTACTAAAGTCATCGGTAAATGTGATGAAGTACTGAAAACCACCTCTGGCAATTGAACTCATTGGTCCACATACATCTGTATGTATAAGTCCCAACAAGTCAGTCGCCCTCTCACTTTGACCAGTGAAGGGTGCTTTGGTCATCTTCCCAAGCAAACAAGATGTGCATGTGTCAAGTGACTCAAAATCAAATGAGCTTAGTAAACCATCTTTATGGAGTTTTTCAATGCATTTCTCATTTATATGACCTAAGCGACAATGCCAAATAAAAGTGGGATTTAGATCATTACGTCGAGCCCTTTTGGTATTAATGTTACAGACAGTTTTATCCTCAATATCAAGAACATATAATCCATTCACCAATGGATATTGAGCATAGAAAATATTATTATAATAAATAGAACAACATTTGTTCTTTGTTACAATATCATAACCATCAACTTCTTCTAAACGTGAAGAAGAGATAATGTTCTTGCTCAAAGTAGAAAGGCAA
This sequence comes from Tuctoria greenei, assembly GCA_036927565.1. Taxonomy (NCBI): domain Eukaryota; kingdom Viridiplantae; phylum Streptophyta; class Magnoliopsida; order Poales; family Poaceae; genus Tuctoria; species Tuctoria greenei. The sequence goes on along the minus strand of JAYESD010000001.1, from coordinate 144,811,227 downwards.
TAACAATTATTCAATTCCAAAACTAATCCTGAGGATAATGACAAGTGGTAAGTTCCAACAGCTATGACCGCAACGTTTGCTCCATTGCTGACACAAACATTCAACTCTCCTTTTGCAAATCTTCTTGTCTCACTTAGACCATGCAACGATTTGCAAGTGTGAATCATCAATCTGGTATCAAATACCCATGATTTACTAAAAGATAATGCAATGTTAATTTCTATAACATTTATACTTGAAGCGGAAGTCTCATTTCCCTTCTTTTTCTTATCCTCCAAGTACTTCTTGCAGTTTCTAGACCAGTGCCCCTTACTATGATAGTGAAAGCATTCATCATTAGGAGAAGGGCCAGATTTTCCCTTTGGTTTAGACTTTGAGCTTGAAGGCTCATCGGGAACCTTTCCCTTGCCTTTACCTTTAGGATGTGTCACACGCTTCCTTTTTTTATTCTCCTTTTGCACCATCATCATATGAGTGGCGTTTTTTCTTAATACTTTCTTCGGCTGTTTTAAGCATCCCATGCAATTTAGCTAAAGTTTTCTCCATGCCATTCATTTGAAAATTCAATATGAATGGATCGTAGCTCAGTGGGAGCAACTGGAGAACAACGTCAATAGCCAGATCATCCTTGAGTTCAGAACCAAGTTTGCCCAAAGTTCCAATGTAACCAATCATCTTCATTACATGAGGGCTGATCGGGCTACCCTCTGCCAGCTTGCATGAGAACAAGGACTTTGAGATGTTGTATCTCTCAGCCCTTGCTTGATTATCAAACATTCTATGCAGTCTCTCAATCATAGAATAAGCATTTGTATGCTCATACTGTTTTTGCAGATCAGGGGACATAGTGGCGAGCATGAGGCAACTTACATTAAGCGCATCATCGCAGTGCTTCGTATAAGATCTACGTGCTGCATTAGTTACATCAGCTGGGAGGTCATCAGGGTAAGGCTGCAGAAGAACGTACTCAGTTTTCTCTTGCCTAAGAACGATTCTCAGGTTGCGGTACCAATCGATAAAGTTAGCTCTATTGAGCTTTTCCATTTCAAGCACAGATCGCAAATTGAAACTGGGATTGTTACTAACAGACATTATCTACAATAGAAAATAAATATGCAAGGTTTAGCACTATGTTATGTACCAATCTTCTATTAACAGTTTAATAAAAGATATCACCACTATATGATCATCGTCTCCCCTCTAACGACATATAGGGGTTCAAGATCCATATTCGCTAATTCCTAGTGAGCTTTGGCTTCACTACTAGGAAATTAGTGACATAGGTAAACAACCATTGTTAATCATATCCCTATATGACTCTTGTTTGTTGGGTGACATCCAATGCCCCGGCTCCCAACTCTATGCCATAAAGTCCAAAACCGTTTTGATAGCTTTGTTGAGTAAACAACCACTATATGCATGTGAATGTCCAACATTCACCCTATACATTATGATAGATGATGGTACTTTGCTTTGTAAAACCTACCACAAAACGATCAAAATAACATAGGTGTAGTTATTGGTAAATGGCATCAAATACTCAACTTTTCCGAGGGAAGCTATTCTATCATGACAAAACATCCACCATATGAAAAGCATGAAAAGAATAGTAGTATGTAAACATCACAGGTATATGATCATATCACATTGTGAATAGTATGGCCCTTAAAATCATAATGCTCTCCATCGCCATGGTTCCATCATGATCTGAGCTGCTATGCCTCCCTTATTGTGGTGATCTCCATTCCACCATGCTTGAAGACATCTCCATGATCATAAAAGAAGCTAATATAACTAATAGCTATCAAATTATATGAGAGATCAAGCATCACAGGTCGACACGCAGGTCGCTATACAATTATGTGACAACCTCAACCCGGTTGTGTTAAATTTGCAACACGTAGACTGCACGAATTTACACACAGATCATCACATCACATTAAGGCCATACCATTCACATCATTCACTGGAAAAATGAGTTAAGCGTAGAACAATTTCTAGCGTGAAACTATGTTATGTAATCGCTATAACAGACAGCAAAACGGCGGTCTCGAATTACATAGATCGCATCTATGAAATCACTATGAAAATCTCATCGGATTGATCAAATCAACCCGAATTCGAGCCATTCAGAATGACTCAATTTTCAATGTGACTGGTTATTCATGAGTAGATGCGACTCATGACCGTGGTCTGTTGGCTCAACCTGTTAGCTATGTACGCGATTAGTCCCGATGGTGATTCCAATCGGTAGGGACAGGTTGCGCACACAGCAAAGAAGAAGCACGAACTGACCCTTTAGTCATATACGATCGCAATCTATTCTAACCAATTCCAAACCCCAAAAACCGTGTGAAAAATGCATCATATGAACATGTCCGCAGTAGGTCCCATCTACTAACAAGATCCAGACCAAAGACTACGCAAGTCGGCTCTGATGCCGCTGTTAGGAAATCGACGGTACACTACTCTAGCGACTCTACCGCATCACCCCGGAAACATGCGAGTATAGAGGTCATGGATCGTTACCACGAGACGCACAGCGCAGTGGAACGAAGACGCGCGTTGGTGTAGGGAAGTAGACGATCTCGTTCGTCTCCTCCTCGCACTCTTCACGGTAGCAGTAGACGAACACGTTCGTTGCAACCGATCAGCGCAGCAGTAGCAGCAGCGCCTCCACAGAATCCACACGTGCGGAGAGGAACGCCGTGTGCCGATGTGCTAGCACCGCATGCACGGCAAGGGTCTTGGCATGAGGCCTTCGAGGGGTGGCGGCTAGAGCTGTCACGTGGTGGGGTAATTAGCCGCTAACCCTACCCCTCATATTTATAGGCGTACTAATGGGCTTTTAGGTTGCAGACCCATTAGTACCCTAATTGCTTATGGATCAAATATCCAACAGACCTTCACCCGAATTGTTATGATTGTATCTTGGGCACATAACCAACAGACCAGCCTTCCAAGTCACCGGACGTGGTGCCGGCGCAGAAGCGACGGACAAGGAGGACTCACTTAGCGGCTCCTCCTCCTGTTCCTCGTGAGCGGACCACTATTCATCTAGATGGATACAGGTAAAAAAATCGTATAGTATTAAATATTTGATATTGTCTTTTGATACTTAATGAGCTAACAAATTTTGCAGATCTCAGTTTGACTGTTTGTTCACGAGCCAGGGACACCACAGGTAGGTTATGGTGTCATCGGGGCTTTAGTGCGTTTGCACCATCCCGGTGTCATCGACGGTGTCCCTGCTTTGTCGTGGGACAACTATGCTCGTGTCTCTCACGAGGTGCACGGTGCCCTTCAGGGGGCCATGTGGAACAATTTTATGGTAAGCTCAAATGTTTTCATTCTTCAACTCATTTAAATTGTTAATGCATATCACTTAAATATTGATTTTGTTAAAGCTGAGGTACCAGTTAGATGAAACGAGCGGGAGCATGATGGAGCACGCGACAGTCGTGTTCCACACAAATACTCGGAAGCTCATGATGTAGGCGTTGTCGTATGCTCGCATCCAGGCCATGAACGAATACAAGAAGCGACATTAGCAGCAGAAGGAACAGGGTCCATTTAGGAAGGACTACGATACATATTTGACAGAGGATCGGTACGCTAAGGTAAGTTCTTATTGTTAAATATTTTTAGTAGTTACTTCTATAAACAATATTGATGAAATACTATATATGTGTAGGTTAGTATTTTTGTTACAGGGTCAACCCGACGCATACTGATCTCTCTGTCGGTATTGGGCTAGCGATGATTTCATCGCTAAATCCACGAGGGCTCGAGGCTGCAGAGGGTCAGATGGCAAGCACATCTACGGCGGAGATGGCCATTTGCGTTTGGGTAAACACATGGTAAGTATATTTTATGTTCATTTATGTCTTCATAATATATTTATCCTACTAACGCGTGTCTATAGGAGCGAGAGACCGGCCAAGAGCCAACCCCGACCCAGTTTTGGAAGAGAGGTCATAGGGGAAGTGACCCTTCCCAGCCTGGGCAGTGCAGTCAAGTCGTGATCGATCGACTTGTAAGTTTTCAAAATTCATCAATTTAATTATAACTAATATTATTATTGACAAGCTTACACGATTTCTTTGTTTTTTAAGGAAAAGTATGCATAGGATGTTGTGAAGATACACAGCGAAGGGTACGACGGGCCAATCGACCCTAAAGCCGTGGACGCCAGCGGAGGCAGGAAGGCCTATGGACGGTGAGTTGGTCATTTGTTTAATTTTTTTCATCTTCCTTCTTTTACTTATTACTTTTCTTTCTTTTGTAGGTTTGCCTTTTTCATTTGAGTTGTTGACTCGAGAGCGACGCGACCTTCGAGAGGTGCTCCATCAACGCAGGCTTCGTCCGTTGGGTCGTCGAGTGACTTTCTCTTGCAAAGGGTCCTGGAGTTCCATGCCATGCAGGAGAGGATGACGCGGACTCAGGAGGAGCTCGATGGGACAAGGGCCATCCAGGAGTACCAGATCAGCTACGTGGCCCTGATGCAGGCAGTAATAGAGGTAAGTAATTTAAAAATTTGTAGTTTAATTTCATAGCATTTCAGTAATATGTATGTTCTAACATTTTGCAATGACAGACCTTAGCTCGACAGAACAACAAGCAGACTGTGATTCTTGCGTGGCAGCCGCCACAGGCGACCCTGGCACAGGTACCCCCGACACAGGTAATAAACTCTTTAATAATGTCGTATAATTTTAACATAGAGAGAGAAGGGGGTGGAACATAGGGTGAGGAAGAGAGAGAGGTGGAGTAAGATAGACAGAGAGGGAGAGGTAGAGTGGTAGAGAAGAGGGAGAGAAGGAGTGTGAGAGAGAGGGTGATAGTGAGAGAGAGGGAGAGAAAGGTTGCTAGAGAGTGAGAGAAAGAGATGATGGATGGTACAGAGACAGAAGAAGAGGGTGAGAGAAAGATGGAAGGTAGAGAGATAAGAAGAGAGTGAGAGAAAGAGAAACAAAGAGAGATCCGAATCTGAAACATGTCTAACTGTCACTTGCTTAGCAGGATTTGGCAACGGAGGCACGAACTCCATTAACACAGCTACAAGTACCGGGACGGACGTGTATGAGACGAGCTCTTCGGCTTCGGGGGTAGTCGAGGGGCTAGTGTGTATCCTGTTTGAAGTTTGTGTTGTGTTTGATGCGTTTGGAGCCATTTATGACAGTTTACTAGTGCCGTTAATGCTTATTCTGTGTGTGCTTGGTCTGTGAGCTGGCCATCATGCCAGGTTAGTCAGTTTCTATTTTGAAAAAATAAATTAAACTTAACTTACGACAGCCTGGGCAGTTTACTCATAAGTTAGCCAGGCGAATTACGACGGCCAACCAAACCGTCATAAGTACGACGGCCACTGTCTAGGTCGTTGTACATGAGCCACTTACTTACGACGGCCTGGACCTAACCGTCGTAACTAATCTGGCCCAGCCCACCATGTGGCCTGCACCTTTATTTACAATGGGTGTGGCGTGTCATCGTAAGTTAAATAACTTACGATGATAGTCATTATAAGTTAGCTTATTTACGACAAAACACTTACCTTGGCTAATGACCATCGTAATTAAGCGAAAACCATTGTAAATAATCTAATTACGATTGTTTAGAGCTTAATTACGACAGCTAAGATCGGCGTAAGTTAGTCATATTCATGTACATAATTCAAACAATTAACCAAAAAATTAAACAAAAAATAGGGTTTGGAAGGTGGGGGTTAGGGATGTAAGGGTGGGGGTGGGGCGCCGGCGAGTAGGAGGGGGCGGCAACTGACAAGAAGGAGGAGAAGATGGCGTCTGCCGGGGAGGAGGAGGAGGAGGCGTCGATCGGAGAGGAGAAGTGGTCGGGGTGGGATGGGGAGTGTAGGATTGAAGAGCATGTGAAAAGCTACCAGAGAAGGGGTGTGAATGGTAGATTTAAAAACTTTAGAGCGGAAGCTATGAAAACCCTCAGTAGAAAACTAATCTGATAAGAAAACTGTGTGTGTGACTGATCTAGACGATTTCAACCATGACAAAACTAGTATAGATTGTAGATAATCATGTCACGGAGACACCACAACAAGAATCACGAGAAATCGTTGAGTAAAACTCAAGTTATGACCAAAACCCTGAGCAGAAGTCAATCTGTTCTAACAGAGAGCAAACATATCTATTACGCTGCAAAGAAACTCGTGTAACTCAAAAACCACAAATTCAGTGACCGTAAAATTTTCATATATGATAGATAATTGAGTTTTAAAGACAACACAAGAAGAATCACGTTAATTAGAGTAGTAAAATGCGAGTTACGATCAAAACACTAAAGAAAGGTTGGGTAGCGTAGAAACTCGACGAGAAAGACTTGACGAAAACAAGTCAAACGAACAAGGTATAAAAGCTCCTCTAAACTATGAATTTTATTCATCAAAATACAAGAGGAACAGCCCCAAAGTCGTCTATCACAAGCTCTGACCTCCCTTGCTTATATAACTGTGAGACCTATGTGTGCTGAATACATTGGTTTTGACAATAAAAGTTTTGAATGCTGCCATAACATCTTTTTAGCAAGGTCCGATTCTAGCTCCGAGCTTTTGCAAGGTCCGACAATAGGTCCGACTTTCTTTGTCTACATCCGACATGTTTTTGGGTAGCTCCGATGAGCTTTGTCTTTAGCTCCGACATGTCTTTGATAGCTCTGGCACGTCTTTGATAGCTCCGACATGTCTTTGTTAAACTCCGATATGTTTTGCTAGGTCTGACTTATGTTGGTTAGCTCCGACATATTTTTCTAGCTCTGGCTTTTGGGATGACTAGTTCCGACTAGTTTTGGTTAGCTCCGACCCTAGGTCCGACTAGCTTTGGTAAGCTCCAGCGCTAGGTTGTACTAGCTTTGGTAAGCTCTGGTGCTAGGTTGTACTAGCTTTGGTAAGCTCGGGCTCAAGCTCCGGTTAGCTTTAGCAAGGTTCAGAGCTTGATCATAATGTTCCAAATTTTCATGTGAAATGTTTCAAACTTGCTTTACACTTATGGAAAGGTTGCTTAGTATTCTTTTACTAAGTTTTTGGTGTGTTTTGGTGATTAAGGCTTATATCATTTTGCTGTGCTTTGCAACATGCTTATGTGAGGTGGTCACGTAAGGTGTTGTAGTTTTGGAACTAACTTGAGTCAAGTCATGGACTTGGGCACGTACGAATTGGTTTTTTGTTCATGTGGAGGTGTTGCTTGATTTCAAGACATGGATGGTGACGGGATCCATTGAACTAGTCTTAGGGAGAAGATGAGGTTGAACAACCAAGTTTGGGAGGAATTGTGGTTGAGTTGATCGGGAGGTTGCACAACATGTTTGAATCAAGAACAATGCATATGAAGGTATCGTGGACGTCGTTAGAAGATGTTTGCACATGTGCAAGGAGTGCATGGACGTGGTACATGGTTCCAAGGCGTGATGAAGAGATGTGGACGTAAAGAATTGGTCGGAAAGGTCCAACCAAGTAGGTTATGGACTCAGGCTGCGGCTGAGTCGGGTTTGACTCAAATATGGAAAGATTTGAGTTGGTTATGATAGGATTTCATGTGGGTCACGAATTTTAGTTGTTTTAGGAATGTGGGATATGTTCCTAAGGTGTTTGGAAGTCTTAAGATTGCTTCTATCTGCGTATAGAAGAGTCATAAGCAGTTATGAAAAGTTTCGATTCGTGAACGGAGTAGGATTAGGGTCCTGATTTGAGTTGAGTTGGCTTTCGAGCTAGTTATATAAGCAAGGGAGGCCAGAGCTCGTGGTGCACTACTTTGGGGGCTGTTCCTCTTGCGTTCTATTGAATAAAATTCGTAGTTTGAAGGAAGTTTTGTGCCTTGTCCGTCTGACTTGTTCTAGACAAGTTTTACTCGTCGAGTTTCTAGACAGCACTACCTTCCGACGGTGGTTTTATCATAACTCGAGTTTTACAGATACAATTGACGTGTTTATTTCTGGGTTGTCTTCACAACTTGATTATCTATCATCTGTCAAAATGTCACGGTCATTGGATTTGTGGTTTCTGATCTACACGAGTTTCTTTGCAGCGTTCCAGAATTGTTTTTCTCGGGTAGGACAGATTGACCTTTGTTCGATCCTTCGATCATAACTTGAGTTTCTCTCGACGGATTTGAGTGATTCTTCTTGTGTTTTCTTCGTGACTTAATTCTATCTAATATATATCACTTTTGTCACGGCGAAACACATTTAGATTAGTCTCACACACGATTTCTTTAACATATCATTTTCCTGTCGAAGGGGTTGGGATTTAATTGTCTCTGCTGCGTAAGATTTTTTAAATCTACCATTCACCCCCCCTAGTAGCTCTTCACGTGCTCTTCGATCCTACAATAACCAGCCCTTAGGCCAATCCAATTCTAACCAGGACTCTAATCCTGCTCAGTTTCAACAAAACTTTCCATAACTGCTGAAGACTCTTCCATACGCAGATAGAAGCAAACTTAAGACTTCCAAATACCTTAGTAAGATACCAAACAAAGTAAAGAGTAAATGTTACTACTGAAAACACATTTGTAAAGGTCAACCGTGTCGACTCACTTGCAGCTCACATGACTGAAAGTTCGGACAATCCGAAGCGAGAAACACGTGCGAGTCACGTGAGGAAAAGTTCAAACAATGTGAAACCATCAATGGTAACATTACTCCCAAAAAAATATTAAAAAGTTTAGACAGTTCAAAACTATCGAAGATAATGTTACTACCAAAATGTACTGAGACAAGTTCGGACAGTGTGTATTGGGGTGTATCGTGGTGTATCAGTGTAAGCTCAAAACTTTGAATGTAAACCTTCACTTTAATTCTAATTGTCACTGTATTAAGCACCTAGATGTCATAATATCCCCCTTGATGAATGCATTGGCAACACCACGTAGAATCCAAACATTGGCTTATTCACATGAAACATTTCGAAAGCAAATTTCTCTCCATTTTTGAAAATAAAAAACAAATGAGAAAGAAATTTCATGAACAAATTCTTCCCCTAAGAAGACCGTGTAAAAACTCGTGAATGTGCAATGTGTGACATATTTATCCCCCTTTTACAATGCATTTAGCAAGGTTCAAAAGATAAATTTCAATTATTATGAGCATATTATAACATAAACATATAAAACAAAGCTCATCCAAGTCATACTATCAAGAAACTTACACTATCACATCAATGAGATACATAAAGTAGTGTAAGTCATGTTAAAGATCAAGTGTAATTTTTCAAATTAATCTAGTCATGATCTCACAAACTCAACTATTTCAAAACTTGAAAGCATGACACATGTTTCTGTTTTTTTATTTTTCATTATCATTTAAAGCATAAATTTTGATCATATGATATTTGAAAGAGATGATATGCCGCATCAGCCTTATTCTAACCAACCAAGCCAAGCCTATGTCATTTGACTATCAGAAGCTTAAGGACATGGTTTTAGTCATACACAACTTCTTCCAAATTCGTATCGAAGTGCAACGATAAGCAGTTTTGAAATAAGAAGTGTAATGTATGCATATTCTCTTGATCTTTTCAGATTTTTTATCATAAAAGCTCAACATGTGGGCTATTGATTGATTATTTTTTTCATGATTAAAAGCACTTGTGTGCATGCAACAAGTTCAAAATAGCAAGAAAGTTTGATCATTACTAGATTTAGTGTAAGTATTTATTCCAATTTCTAGTCATGGAAAAATTACAAAATGTATAACACGAGTAATGTAGTAAGAATTTCAGCATGTACAAGGAATCACAAAGTCATTTGTGTATGAAATACTATGCTCATATTATTTTAAATTCAGATTCACACATAGAGTTCCCAATTTTCAAACCCCTCTCAATTTAAGCCATGAGGATGCATAACCTCTATTACCCTACGAATGAAACAAAAACGAGTGAAATACAAATATTTTGTAAAAATGTCAGCCAATTGTTGTTCGGTATCTACATGGTGAAACACAATGTTTCTTTTTTCAACATTATCATGGCGAAAGTGACACCTAATATCAATGTGATTTGTTCTAGAATGTTGTACGAGGTTTTAGCAATGCAAATGGCACTAGTGTTACCATAAAACACTGGAACACTATCTAGATCAACCCCATAGTTCTTAAGTGTTTGAACAATATAAAGAATTTTTAAGCAAGCGCTAGCAACAACTACATATTCAGATTCGACCGTAGATTGTGTAACTAAATTTTGTTTTCTAGAGGACCAAGCAACAAGTGAATTACCAAGAAAATGACAAGCACCCGAAGTGCTTTTTCTATCAATCCTACAACCCCCAAAATCAGTATCCAAAAAAGCTTTAAAAGTAACCGTTGACGAAGAAAGAAGAAAAATGCCAAATTCTTGAGTTCCATGTAAGTACCTGAGAATTCTTTTGGCGGCTTGATGTGTGAAGCACGTGGAGAAGCTTGAAATCTTGCACAAAGACATACGCTAAATTGTATGTCCGGTCTTGATGTCGTTAGGTACAAAAGTGATCCGATCATGCTTCTGTTTTCTTTTTGATCCACAGGTTCACCATCTTCGTCAAGTTCAAGTGTTGTTGCTATTCCCATTGGTGTCCGAAGAGGCTTGCTTTTTTCCATGTTAAAATGCTTAAGGAGGTCTTTCATATACTTCGTTTGATGCACAAAGGTTCATTCCTTCATTTGCTTGATTTGCAGCCCCAAAAAGTATGTGAGTTCTCCCATCATACTCATCTAAAATTCCTAACTCATCATAGCTGAAAACTTGGACACAAGATCATGAGAAGCACAACCAAAGATAATATCATCCATATACACTTGAACGAATAATGAGTCATTGCCATGCTTAAGCATAAAAATAGTTTTACCAGCCTTGCCCATGGTAAACCCCTTTTCAAGTAAGAATGTTTTTAACCTATCATACCATGTTCTAGGGGCTTGTTTGAAACTGTACAAGGCTTTGGACAGTTTGTAAACCCTATTAGGAAAATTTGGATTTTCAAACCCGGTGGTTGCTTGACATAAACCTCCTCATCTATGTAGCCATTAAGAAAAGCACGTTTCACATCCATTTGATATATCTTGAAACCTTTAGATGCAGTAAATACTAATAAAAATTCATATGACTTCTAATCTAGCGACTGGAGCAAAAGTTTCATCAAAATCTAAACCTTCAACTTGTGTGAAACCTTGAGCAACCAACCTAGCTTTATTCCTACCACAACCCCATCCTCACTTTATTTATTTTTAAACACCCATTTAGTTCCAATTAAAGTGTGACCTTTAGGTGGAGGTATAAGTTTCCAAACATTAGTTCTTTCAAAATTTTCTAACTCTTCTTGCATGGCAATAATCCAAGATTCATTAGTGAGTGCATGTGATATATCTTCGGGTTCAGAAGAAGCAACAAAAGCAGAATGAGCATGAGGCTCTGGATCGCAAAACCTGGACCGTGTGACTCGTTCGTGCAAGCTTCCAATAATTTGTTGTGGAGGGTGACTTTTAAGGATGTGGAGGGGAGTAGAAACTTCACAAGCTCCTTCTTATTCATTTTCATCATAAGTCGAAGAAGTTGTGGCTCGAGGAAGATCTAAACCAGCAGTAGCGGTTGTTGGTGCTGGTTGTGGAGCGGGATCAAGAGCTCGAACGTCATTGTTTATTTCTGAAAATTCAGGCAGCAGCTCCACTCCTTCTTCATCTTCAAGGAAAATACTCCCCCCCCTGCAGATATGCATTTTGACCTGCAATATTGGAGCTAGTACTTGGGCTAGCTCCATAAAAAGAAAGCTCTCAAGTCTCCACAATTTTGTTAGTGTCCAGTAAAAGCACACGATAGCCTCTAGTATGAGATGGATACCCAAGAAACATGCCATCAAATGATCTAGCTTCAAATTTCTCAAGATTACCATGTTTCTTAACAAAATATTTTCAACCAAAGACCTTAAAATGTGTAACATTGGGCCTATGTCCAAACCGAAGCTCATATGGTGTTTTTCCAAGCTAGCTCTCAAGAAAACACGATTTGAAACATAACAAGCTATTGCAATTGCATCTACCCAAAATTTTCCAATTTTGATATTCATCAAGCATAGTCCTAGCCATCTCAACTAAGGTTTTGTTCTTTCTCTCTACAACACCATTTTGTTGAGACACATATAATGAGGAAAATTGATGATCTATTCCTTTTTCAGCATAAAAGTGATCAAAAGATTGATTTTTAAATTCAGTTCCATTATCACTTCTAATTGCTTTTAAAGATTCTGGGTGGTCAAGTGAAAGTATAAGAACTAAAATTCTAAAGTGACTAAAAGCTTCATTCTTAGATGTCATAAAGTAAACCCTAGAGTATCTAGAAAAGTCATCAACAATTACAAGCACACACCACTCACTTCGAAAAGATTGAACACGTGAAGGACCTACGGTGTCAAGGTGCAAAAGTTGTCCCGATCCAGTTGCCATGGTCATTGTGAGAGGATGATGTGAACCTGCAACCATCTTAGCATGTCTACAAGAAGAGCACACAATATCGTTGTCTTCTTTAAGCTTAGGTAGCCCACAAATGCGATCAAGGCCACTAACACGTGTGAGGTGATCAAAGCCTACGTGACCAAGTCTACAATGCCAAAAATATAAGTCCTTTAAATCATTAGCAACTAGACACCTATGCTTAGAAGTTGACATATCAAAAACAGCTTTAAAAACTCATCCAATCCTAGATATGTTATACAAAAGCTCACCTTTTGAATCTACAACCTTGCAGCAATTTTTCATGAAATTAACTTCTAAATTTTAATCTAGCAATTGTAAAACAAAAAACAAGTTGTATTTCAAATTTTTAACAAGTTCCACATCCTTCAAAGTGTAGTGTTTATTTACTTTAATCGAACCCTTAGCAATTATAGGAGTTGAAGAATTATCAGCAAAAGTAACATTCTCTACATGTGACACAAAAGAGAGGGAGGAGAACCATTCTTTGTTACAACTCATGTGGCATGAGCAACCTGAATCCACAAGCCAAATGTTCACCTTCCTCAAGCGTGTAACCTACATAGAAGGATAATACGTCGATAACTCAATATTGGGGTTAGTCAAAAGGCATTTAGAAATCCAGTACTGAGTCACACGACGTACAGCAGGACTAACACGTGAAAGCTGAGATAAAACAACAAGTTCATGAGCCAAAGTTTGAGAGTTCTTGTAACCAACTACTGATTTATGAAGTGTGTTATGTGTACACGAAAAACAGTAGATTTAGGAGCAAACTTTACATGTTTATGACTCATTATAGCAGGTTGCATGTTCTTAACATTCAGTTCAGCACGTGCAACAAGTTTTGCCTGGTTGTTATGTGCTCTAGCAATCATTCTTTCCTTTTTCTGTTGTTCAGCTAGTCTATAACAAAAATTTATGACATGACCATTTCTACCACAGTAGGTACAACGAAATTTAACTTCGTGTTCATGTCTAGATGAGCAAGCAATATGTTTTTTAGAAATCGAATGAGACAACACTCCTGCAGATTTGAAAACCATCTCTTTTTGTTTAGGAACCATTTGAATTAAACCATTCCCTAATGATTTTACAATTTTAGGTGGATGTGCCTTAGCATGAGTATGAGAATCAAAACCTAAACCAGTTTTATCATTGCAAGACTTAGATGAATTCATCAGCAAGTTCAGGTTCTTATTTGCATTACAAAACCGATCTAGTGTCCTATGCATGTCATCAAGTTTTTTGTACAAGTCTAGACAGTTTTCACATGAAGTTTTTCCTTTTAGTTTGCAATTAGAACAGGAATTAACTTCATGCACACGTAAAGCATTGTTCAAAGAATAGATTTCATTCAAAGCATCATGTAGTTTCTTATCAAGCTTAACACAAGTAGAACAATGCAAACCAATTGTAGAACATCTAGCATCTTTCATGTTTTTACCGTTAAGTGCAGCAAGCTTTTTGTTCTTTTCAATTTCAAGTTCAAGTTTATTAAGAGTGGAGGTGTGCGCACTTCTTAAAGAGGACAATTGTTCATATATTAATTCACATGAGGAATAAGAATCATTACTAGGAAACAAAGATTTTAAATGATTAATATCAGATTCTAGTAATTCAATTTTAACAGCATTGTCCCTAAGTTTTTGTCCTTTTTCTTAAGTATAACAGTAGTACGAGAAATAACATCACACATTCCTTCGCAAGTGGGACATACCTCTTCATCATCGTTGTTGTGTTCTGGATCCTCCATTCATGGTCTTGAGTTGCCCGCCATGAAGCACATATTTGCCAAATTCTCTTCATCTTCGTCACTTCCGATGTCCAAGTCGCTTGAACCAAGTTCTTGAAGTGCGGAGACAAAACTGTTTACCAATTGGCGATATGTAAAACCCTTCTTCTACTTGTTGTTTTTTGCAGGGGAGGACTTGAATTTTTTTTGCTTCTCATTACGCGGAGTAGAACCTGAAAGGTTAGGGCAGTTTGTACGAAAATGTCCAAACTCACCGCATTCGAAGCATCATTGAGAACCACCACTTCTTCTTTTTCTTCTTCTTCGAGTTCTCACATTTTGCAATGCTTTTGAGAATCAAGTAGAAAGAAGTGCTAGCTCCTCCTCTGGAAACTCTTCAATCTGTTCACAGTTAGAGAGGACAGCAAAGCAAGTGTACCACATGATGAAGATTGGCTAGAGCTAGGCATGTCACATTGTGAAACAAATGCAAGAGACTTGTTAGGGTTGTTACGTGATATTATGTCAAGTTTATGAGTTTTCAATTTAGAATATAGAACATCTAAAGTAAGTGTACTCATGATAGTAGATTTACGAATAGATGTAACTTTTATCTCCTAAATCGACATGTATAATGCACTTAACAATTGTCTTGTATTTTTAGCATTTTCAGCATCTGAAAAATTAACATTGACACTAGCAAATTGCTGAGAATTTTATTAAAATAGCAAATAAATTGTTGATGAACTCACCTGGTTGCATCTTAAAGCGCAATATTCTTTCTTGAACATATCTTGTCTTATCTCCTTGATCATGTTGGAGCCTTTGTGATAGTCACATAGTACTTTCCACACACCATACGCTGATCGGAGATGTGCAACACGATCAAAGTTGCTTTGAGTCAATCCTTGTATGATCGAGTTATGCGCTTTATTATTGTTGTCAACGTCTCTCATGTTTGCAGTCGTAGCTTGATCGTTTTGTGGTACATCAAAGAACTTGTAGACATTTTCCCATATGGCGAATCCTTACGCTTGTATATAAGCCTGTATACGAGCCTTTCAAACCTGAAAATCAATTCCATTGAACACACAAGGTTGTGTGGAGTATTTCTCCATGTTGATTAGCAAAAACATGTGCAAATCAATGAGATTAGATCACTGTGGCTCTGATACTAATTGTAGGATCGAATAGCACGTGAAAATCTACCAGAGGGGGTGAATGGTAGATTTAAAAACTTTTGACCAGAAGCTATGAAAATCTATTGGCAGAAAACTAATTTGATAAGGAAATTGTATGTGCAACTAATCTAAATGAGTTCAATCATGACAAAACTACTATAGATTATAGATAAGACATGGAGACACCACAAAAAGAATCATGAGAAATCGTCGAGTAAAACTCAAGTTATGACCAAAATCCTTAGCGAAAGTCAACCTGTTCTAACAGAGAGCAAACAGATCTGTTACACTGCAAAGAAACTCGTGTAACTCAAAAACCACAAATCCAATGACGGTGTAATTTTTACAGATGATAATTAAGTTATAAAGACAACACAAGAAGAATCACGTCAATTGGAGTAGTAAAACGCGAGTTATGATCAAAACACTAAAGAAAGGTCGGGAAGCGCAGAAACTCGACGAGAAAGACTTGATGAAAACAAGTCGAATGAACAAGATAGAGAAGCTCCTCTAAAATACAAATTTTATTCATCAAAACACAAGAGGAACAACCCCAAAGTTGTCTACCACGAGCTCTGGCCTCTCTTGCTTATATAACCAGTCCTTAGGTCAACCTAATCCTAACTACTCCCTCCGTCGGGCGTTGGGCATTTTAGCTTTTTGAGACAGATTAAGAGAGATGTATATTATCGCATGTACCCTCATTTAAATGATCTGATTTAATGACGTTGGGTACTGGTGCACTAGTAACTCTACCCAGTAGCGGGCGCCAATTTCTTTTGCAGTGGCGCACTGGCGCCATTTTTTGTGCACTGCTGCACTGACGCCATTTTTTTGCACTGGTGCTTTTTTTACCTGCTGCACTGGCGCCATTTTTTGCACTATTGCTTTTTTTTTACCTGCTGCACTGGCGCCTATCTTTGGAGGTCGACACAAGGAAAACGAAAATTCACCACCAGCGCCAAAATTTGAGATTAGCCAGCCTATTTAACCACACCACAAGTACAATACTCTAAACACAAAAAACTGTCATCATTCCACACACAAAAGCTGCCGCAATGGTTCTTCCAGATTTAAACGTACATGCACCAGAAGCATATGAAAGTGACAATGAATCATATGGAGATGTACCAAATATGAACACAAGTAAGTAACATACTGTCATTTCTTCTGCTTCAGTTTCTTCAGATTTGCTTATTTACCTTGAGTGCCTGCATGGTAAAAATGTTAAATATTTACTGAAGCTGCACTAGATTTAAACGAACCTGCACAAGAAGCAATTGGAGATGACACTGAATCTATTGGGAACATACCAGATCTGAACATACATACGCCATCACTTTTTATTATTTTCACCACATCTAAACCACCCCACTGACTATATTTTTTGAAATTACTACAGTTCCTGATTTGAATGAAGATACCAACTTTGAGTATAATATGCATCAGACAGGTGAGTGCATCATCATTTTTTAATTTACAGCACAAATGAAGCAGTCCAGTCAACATGTGTATATTTTCTGAAATTACTACAGATCTCAACAATAGTGTAGACATACATCAGACAACTCAAGTCAGGAAATGAAATCTGAGCAAGGAAGTTCGGGATAAAATATACAGAGCATTGCTAGCTGATAGTACTAATGGAAAATTGAAAAAAATATACTCCACTAGGCATGTTGCTACTAGGTTCAACTGTTGTATGAGGACAGTGCAACGTATTTGGGACAGAGCAGGACAATGTCTACAGGAAGGAAGACCAGTCGATGTTCAGTCTAGAATACCTTCGAATTGTGGATTGAAAAAAATACAAGCTAATCTAACATAGCTCGCTGATGTTCATCTTAATGAAAGAAGTACAATACGGGTTGTAGCTCAGAAAATTGGCAGGAAAAAAAGCACTGTTCATAGAAGATTCAAGGAATGTGAATTGCGTAGGCATTCAAATTGTTTGAAACCACTACTCAAGGAAGGAAACAAGGCAGATTGTCTACGGTGGTGTATTTCTATATTAGTTGAAGCTAGGTTGCCAATTCAACCGAAGTTTAAGTATGCAGACAACATCATTCATGTGGACGAAAAATGGTTCAATATGACTGAAAAGCAAGGAACTTTTATTTGCTCCCTGAAGAAGAATACCCATACCGTACAGTTCAAAACAAAAATTCTATTGACAAGGTTATGTTCCTTGCTGCAGGGACACTTCCTTGTTATGTTAACAAAGGTAATTGCAACTTCGATGGGAAAATAGGTGTATGGCCCTTTGTTAGAAAGGTACCTATATCTATTTGTAATCATTGATTAACTTCATTTTTCTTAACAAGCTGATCTAACATGTGTTGAAAAAATGCAGGAACTGGCACAAAGGACTAGTGTACATAGGCCAAGGGGTACCCTGGTGACCATTTGTATCAACGTTGGCCTTGACACGATGAGGTCTTATTTCATCACAAAACTACTGACTGCAATTGTTGCAAGGTGTCCTACAAATGATTGGCAAAACACAATTTGGATACAACAAGATAATGCTACTAGCCATGTGCTACCTAATGATATTTAGTTCCAAGCTGCAGTAGCTCAAACTGGACTAGACATTCAGATTATGTATCAACCTTCTAACTCCACAGACTTGAACATTTTGGATTTGGGTTTCTTTGCTTCCTTACAATCTTTGACCCATAGAAGAGCATCTAGGAATTTGGAAGACCTAATAGAAGATGTCCAAAAAGAATATGAAGAGTACAATCCGCGTACTTTGAAGCGGGTTTTCTTGACACTACAATCATGCATGATAGAGGTGATGAAGGTCAATGGGGGAAATCGATACAAGGTTCTTCATATGAATAAGGCTAGGTTGGAAACAATGAACAATTTACCAACATGCCTAGAATGCCCACGTGCAATTTATGAGATGGCGGTGCACGTTGTGCAGAACCAAGAATTAATAGCATGATCATTGTCATGTTTCAGTTAATTTAGGTGCACTGGTGGAATAATTTGAAGTACCGAAACTTTGTTCTTGCAATGAAAATTATGTTGATGTGACTCTATATAATTTCAGTAGCAATCATAGGCATATATCAATTGAAATAATGGACAAAATGAACAACCATGAGTACTAACCCTAAAAAAATTAACCTTTAGTGAGGTTTTTGATGGACGCATTCTTCTTGTCCTCCATGGCTGCAGGCTTCGCTTCATCCTTGCCATCCTAATTCTTTTCTTCTCCAATCGCTGTTATATTATCCTTGGATGCCCCGAAATCAATCTCCTCATCTTCATATTCAACAATAGCCAAAACAGCACGCCGTTGCTTCCTTGCACGTGGGCAGCTGTAACGTAGGTGTCGGATGGGTCGTCCCAAAGGGCAGCGACGGCCGCATCGTGCACCATGCGTCGCCACATGAGACGCTGGTGACCGCCAGTTTGGATCGAACTTCGGGCTCGATGAAGGTGATGGCGGGCGAAGGCCGGTATCCATCACGAACGCGAGGGTGTGCAGGCTTTGGACGACGGTGGCACATCGAGTTGCAGGGGAGAGCGCCGCATCGAGGGCAGGTGTTGTGTCGAGGGAAGGTGGCTCTTCGAGACCTAGAGGAGGGCGGCACATCTTTTTCTCGGGAGCAGCTACATTTTTTGGAAGGACGAAGGCGCATCTTCGTTTACTAGGAGGCGGAGGCTTCGTCTCCATGGCAGGCCGATAGTAACTGTTGGTGGGTCTGGTTACGCTGGGAGTAGCTGAGACAGCCCAAAACGATAGATGCTCTGGGAAAAGTTCAACATGCCAAAACGACCATTGCTCTGGGACAGGGGGAGTAGGACTCTAATCCTACTCAGTTTCAACCGAAACTTTCCATAACTGCTCAAGACTCTTCCATACATAGATAGAAGCAATCTTAAGACTTCCAAAATACCTTAGGAACATACCAAACATTCCTAAAATAACTCAACTTCGTGCTCACCGCAAAATGTAACCAAAACAAACTCTAAACCTTGCATAAACAAACCATAACCACCTCAGTCGCAACCTAAGGCATAAACCAGTCAGTTGGACCTTTCCAGCCACATCTTCACATCTATATCTCTTCACCACGTCTTGGAATAATGTAGCCACATCCATGCACCCCTTGCATACATGCAAATACTTTCCAACAACATTCACGATACCTTCATATGCATTGTTCTTGATCCAAACATATTGCATGACCTCCCGATCAACTCAACCATAATTCCTCCCGAACTTAGTTATTGAACCTCATCTTCTCCCTAAGACTAAGTTCAGTGGATCCCTTCACCAGCCATGTCTTGACCTCAAGCAACACCTGCACATGAACAAACAACCAAATCTTCCAAGCACGAGTCCTCGACTTGACTGACATTAGTCTGATAACCACAACACCTTATGCGAGGACCTCACATAAGCATGTTGCAAACATAGAAAGAAAATAATCTACTATGATAAGCCAAAATGCATCAAAAACTTAGTCCAAAAGTACTAACAAAATCTACCCATAAGACAAAAAGCAAGTTTGAAATATTGCAAGTTAAAAACAGATTCACCGCTCAATTATTTTAGAAAATAAAATCATCGAATCGAATAAAAACGACGTTGCAATATAAAGGCAAAAGATCGGACATTCTAATCCTAAACTCACATGCAAATCACGTATCAGAAAGTTTGGACAGTCCTAACAAAGTAAAGAGTAAATGTTACTCCTGAAAACACATTTGTAAAGATCAACCGTGTCGGCTCACGTGCAACTCACGTGACTGAAAGTTCGGACAATCCAAAGCGAGAAGCACGTGCGAGTTACATGAGGAAAAATTTGGACAATCTAAAACCATCGAGGGTAACGTTACTCACAAAAACACATTGAAAAATTCGGATAGTCCAAAACTATCAAAGGTAAGGTTACTCCCAAAATGTACTGAGACAAGTTCGGACAGTTTGTATCGTGGTGTATCGGTGTAAGCTCAAAACATTGAATGTAAACATTCACTTTAATTTTAATTGCCAATGTATTCATCACCTAGATCTCACAGGGAGGCGCTAGGGAGGAGGAAGAGGGGTCGGTGCCGGCCTGGGAGGAGGAGGAGAGGGTGGTGCCGGCCGGGGAGGAGGGGGAGGAGTAGGAGGGGGAGGGGGCGGCGCTGACGGGGGAGGAGGGGGGCATTGTGTGCGGATAGGTAGGCAAGAGGGAGGCGGCGTACCTGCCGGCAACAGAGGCAGCAGCGATTGTTCCTCCGCTCATGCGCGTCTGAGGACTAGCAGTGGGAGAGAGAGAGAGAGGCACGTCAAGCCAGATATATAACCCATATCTACGATGATCACTGTAACTTACGACGGCCCAAGCTAAATCATCGTAAGTAAGCTTTTATTTATGACGTCTTGATCAACCGTCACAATTACGTTATTTACGATGGCCAATAGACAATGTCGTCGTTAATTATACTGGCCATCATTATTTTGTCTTTTTCATGTAGTGTAATATCATGTCGGACCCTGATGCACCTTTTGTGGGGTCAATTTACTCGCACGCGCTCCCTTTATCTACTGTTTGATGATGTGTACGAGGAACCAATAAAATTTCCACATGTGGTGGGAGTAGGCATGAAAGAAGGAGGTAGGAGTAGACAAGTCGCATCTAAAGTTCTAGACTAGAACGTGTGTGGATAGCTTGGCTCACTGTTCGCTGCCAGAGCCGAAGAAGACATCCGCCAATCATGCTCACTGATGAAGATCACTACAGGAAACGCGATCATTTGCGACGGCCAAATTAATTTCTGACAGCCTGCAATGAGCCATTGCAAGTATTTAATGTTGTCGCAGATAGGCGGCTTATTTGCGACGGGCGGCCCGGGAGCCGTCGCAAAAGCAACGGTCGTCACAAATAACTCTTATTTGCGATGGTCGGTTTCTAATGTCATCGCAAATAAGGTTAGTTGCGACGACCAACCTTAGGACCGTCACAATTAACCTGGCCATCACAAATTAAACACTTTTACCCTGTCCTCCCTTCACCTGACTCAGTTCGATGCGCCCCAAGCCACCGATCGCCTCTGCCGCCGTCGCACCACCGTCGCCGCTGCCTCGAGGTAAGCTCCCCCTCCCCTCTCTCCGTCCCTCTATCCATGGCCGCCCCCCTCCCCCTCTCCTTCTCTCTATCCATGGCTGCCCCCCTCCATGTTTGCCCCTCCCCCTCCCCCTCCCTTCATAGCGGACCTCCCGTACATAGTCGGCCCCCCTCCCCCTCCATGGCCACCCCCCTCTCCCCCCCTCAATGGACGCCCCACCCCCTTCCATGGTCGCCCCTCCCACCTTCCATGGCCGCCCCCCTCCTAGCAGACCCCCCTACCTTCTCCCCTCCATGGTCACCCCCCCCCCTCTTCCCCTTCCGCCTAGCCGCCCCCCTTCCATGGCCACCCACACCCACTCCATGGCTGTCTCCCCTCCTCCATGGCCGCCCCCACTCCCTCCATTTGAATTTTGAGCACAATTTTTTGCTTAATGTGTTGAATTAGTTAGGTTAATTGGTGATTAGATGATTAGAGGATTGAATTGTGTAATTTGTTGGTTAAATTGGTGATTAGTTTATTGAATTATGTAATTTGTAGATTAAATTGTTGATTAGTGGAAGAATTTTTGTATTAATTGATAATGATTATGTCTATGTTATCATGCTTAGCTAAGTTTAGGTTTAATTATGTTTAGGTTTATTTATGCCTAGGTTCAATTTTTTGTTAATTGAGATTAAGTTTCCTAAGCTACAATGCTTATGT
This sequence comes from Tuctoria greenei, assembly GCA_036927565.1. Classification (NCBI taxonomy): domain Eukaryota; kingdom Viridiplantae; phylum Streptophyta; class Magnoliopsida; order Poales; family Poaceae; genus Tuctoria; species Tuctoria greenei. The sequence goes on along the minus strand of JAYESD010000001.1, from coordinate 144,789,063 downwards.
CTATATTTATGATAAAATTGTTTATTTTTAGGTTTATGTTTATTATTGATAAGTTACAATTTAATAATTGTTATGTTTACGTTTAATTGAATTGCTTTGTTTTTTAGATTATGGCTATAATTTTTAATTTCATTGCTTTAGTGGTACTATATGTACAAAATGGGATTCGGGTCGGCTTGACTCGGCACAACCCATTTAGGGCCCGATAAGGCCCATTTAGTTAGAAGTTAAAGTATGCGTCTAAACGGACATGGAGACGAATGACGACGGTGCAGACGGCAAGCACCCGCGCGTGAGGATGGTGGACCTCGATGGACCCACTTCCCTGTTTCTCTTTCTCGTTCTTTCCTCCTCTCTCGTCTTGAAGAGTTGCAGCCCTCGGCGTGAGGATGAAATGCGTATGACGGCTATAACCGTATAGCCGCCCCCCTTTTTACTTGAAGAACTGCACCAGATAGGGGGGGTGTAGTGTTAAATAGGCGGTGTTATGCTGCCGAAATTTTAGGACCTATGGTCGTCGTAAATTAAATAACCGTAATAAATAGGAGGTTATTTGCGACGGCCGAAAAAAGAACCGGCATGAGGATGGCGGACCTCGACGGACCCACTTCACTGTCTCTCTCTCGTTCTTTCCTCCTCTCTCGTCTTGAAGGGCTGCAGCCCCCAACGAGCGGTTGACACGTATGACGGCTATAACCTTATAGTCGTCCCCCCTTTTTACTTTAAGAACTGCACCGGATGGGGGGTGTAGTGTTAAATAGGCGGTGTTATGCTGTCGAAATTTTAGGACCTATTATGCATACATTAATAATAATTTCTTCCGCTTTAAACTGCAGAGTCAAACATGGGTGAAGACCGCAGTTGGATGTATACTCGTTGGAAGAGCAGAACTGGTGGTCACTCGGATGTGTGGTACATCAAGTTAGATAAATTTTTGGATCGAGCATTTTCGTTGTCAACGGATGATAAGGTGCGGTGCCCATGTACAAAATGCCGGAACACCAAGTTTTTGAACAGAATGGAACTTTCGTTTCATATATGTCAAAATGGTTTCACGCCACATTATGAGGTGTGGACCTTCCACGGCGAGACTAAATCTCGAGTCGTAGAAGAAGTGGATGAGGATGATGATATAACAGGGGTTGATAGGATGGATGAGATGCTAGAAGCTCAAGAAGCGAAGGATCCTCTTACAAATGAGGCAGAGGAGTTCTTCGAGGAGCTCAAGAAATCACAATAGTTGTTGCATCAACACAAGGATGTGACCGTCCTTGCTTTCTTGACCAGATTTATGGTAATTAAGTCTAAGTACTTTTTTCCATCAACTGCTACAATGATCTCATGAAATTGATCTGCGATATCCTTCGACAACCTCACAAAGCGCCTAAAGATATGTATCAGTCAAAGATCAAAATATCTTGTCTCGGTATGAACTATGAGAAAATCGATGTGTGCCCAGAGAACTGCATGTTATTCTGGATAGAGCACGCCAACGCCAACGAGAACATGTGCTTGAAATGTGGTAAACCAAGATATGTCGAAGTTGTTAATGATGATGACGATAATGTGATGACAGATGTCGCACATAAGCAGCTTCATTACTTGTCTGTGACACCTCGGTTGAAGCGATTGTTTCTTTCAAAAAGAACTGCAAGGCACATGAGATGGAATAAAGAAGGTAAGTTGCGTATGCAAGTGGAGGTGGAAAAGCACACGGAACATGAGTTCATAAGTCATTTTACCGTTTTCAATTCAAAGTATTCAAGATATTTCAATTTCATATTACTGACTCTTTATTTATAGGCTCGCCATATTCGATGGAGTTGTCGACTCAAGGGCGGCGAGACTTGCGAGAGGCAGCTCCACGTAGGCTTCGTTGGTGGGCACGTCAGGTCGCCACGTCTCGCAGAGAGACATCGAGATACAGTCCCTCCGACAAACCGTAGAAGAGAACCTCAGGCGACAGGAGGAGGAAAGGAGGGAGGCGGAATGGCAAAGGATCGCGATGGAGGCCACCATCTCTTCCCAGGCAGCCTAGATGGCACAAATGCGGGACACAGTGGAGGTAACAAAATGAAAAGCTGAAGTTCTCATTAATTCAATGTAAATGACTTACTGATATGTAACATATAATGTTTGGAATGACAAGTCATGGCTTGAGTGCAAAGTTTGGGGATCCACCTACCGCCACTACCGGTCCTTCCAGGCGACCCTTTTTCTGTAGGTCAGGTAATTTTTAATGTCATCTTAACAATTCTAGTTTTACCTCAACTTAGCCAAAATAAAGCGAGGAAAGAGGGTGAGAGTGAGAGATAGTTAGATAGAGTGAGAGATAGAGTTAGAAAAGGGAGGAAGATAGAGGGAAAAGGATTGAGATAGAGTGGGAGAGGAATGAAGAGAGAGAGGGAGATGTAGATGGAGATAAAGGAAGAGGAAGATAGAGGGAAAAGGATTGAGATAGAGTGGGAGAGGAATGAAGAGAGAGAGAGGGAGATGAAGATGGAGATAGAGGGAGAGGAAGATAGAGGGAGAGAGGGAGATGTAGATGGAGATAAAGAGAGGAAGATAGAGGGGAAAAGATAGCAATAGTGAGATAGAGTGGAAAAGAGAGATAGATTGAGATAGAGAGAGGAATGAAGAGAGGGAGGGAGAGAGGGAGATGTAGATGGGGATAGAGGGAGAGGAAGGGAAGGAGAGAGATGTTGATGTATTTCTATTCTAACTCTAAGTTTTATTAATTGCAGGGATCTGCGACGGCTACTCAAACTCTATCGCCGTTGTTACCGCCACCTGGAGTGAGGCGTGACAATGACTTCGATGGCTTCGGGGGTGGCTTCAGAGGTGAGACGGGCGAGTGAGCCCTTGTTCGGTTTGTTGGTGATGCAATGTATTGACGATGTGTATATTGTGACTGTTGTGATGTCTTTTGTGATTATTGTCTATTCTGTGATTCTGACCATCGAATCGGGAAGTATTTTTTGTTTTTTAAAAAAATAAAAAACATATTTGCGACGGCTTTTTATACAGTACCGTTGCAAATAAGGCTCCTGACCGTCGCGAACTAACCTATGTTTTTTGCGACGGCCCGACCGTCGCAATTAAGGTCCTATTTGCGACTGCCTGCCCGTCGCAAAGTGTCGCGTTGGTCTCATCGGCTGGTATAATTTGCGACGGCCAGGCTGTCGCAAATAGCGGCTGAATTGTGACGGTTTGGCCGTCGCTAATAGTCGTGTGGGGCCCATCGGTGTCGGAGTAATAATTTGCGACGGCTGCAGCGGGCCGTCGCAAATAAATTTAATTGCGATGAGAGACTTGCGACAGCCAGAAACTGTCGCAAATAAGGGAAGCCGTCGCAAGTAGCTTATTTGCGACGGTTTCTCCCTTATTTGCGACGGCCCTGACCGTCACAAATCGTCGGGATTCCTGTAGTGGATGATAGGAGAACAATGTTGGATATGCATAACTTTTACATGATACGCATTAGTTAATACTCCCTAAATTTCAAAATATTTGTCACTCTTTAGTTCATTTTTTAAAAATGAACAAGAGAGTGATAAATATTTTGGGATGGAGGGAGTAGTGTTTAGTTTGCAAACACATACATGATATGCATACGTTTTTCTACACAATATTTTGTAATGTATGTATTTGTTTCATCTATAAATGTTTACTGGAATAGGAAATCATCCTGGTCAAACATGCATGAGCTCCGGAACCTGTGTCCAAAAAAATCATTTTTAAGATTGGATTTGGTGTTTTCAAAATCCAACTTTGAGAGTACCTTGCTGACAAAAATTGTTCCATGTAAGTTTAATAGTGGCGATTAACTTTGTGAATATTGTGGCGTGACACGCACAAAAAGGCTTCGCTAGCTGGTGCCGAACCTGTGCCATGGCACGGCACCTTACACTTTTGGGATGCATGGGACCTGCTCTAGATTCAGATGCACTCAGCACTCACTCGAAGCAATGCTAGCCGCTTTAAGTATTAGAACGTCTGCAGTGGCGCGCTGTAAATACACTGTATACACTGTATCGCAGTGTAATTTAGAGTACGCTGGTACCAATAGCCTTAACGCGTAGCCAGGCACGATATGGTACCTACCAGGCAAGGAAGCACATATAGATTCCCTTATTTGTTTTCCCGCCGCCGCCGCTGCCGGCGGTGGCTCTGTTATGCTCTCACCACCGTACAGCCCCCTGAACATCTGGCAAGCAAGCACGAGGCGTTCGCGTCACCGGCACGCGCCGGCCAGCCGCCCCACGGCGCAGCACACTGGCCTGCCTCACCTGCGCACTCAATCTCTCGCTACCTGAAGTGCTTCCATCTCGGCCAGCGGCCCTATAAATTGGTGCCTTGCTTGCCATGTCCAGCACCTCACCACCCATCTGATCAAGAGTAGCCAGCGAGTCGAAACATATTTGCATCGGCTACGCAGAACACACCGGAACAATGGCCCGTGCGTGTGTGCTCGTGGTTGGTGCCTTGGTGGCAGTGTGCGCGGCGGCCGCCTCTGTCGCGGCGCAACCACCGGGGCAGCGCCCGCTGCCATCGAATTACCACGTGATCAACCCGGGAAAGTACAAGAGGGACCAGCAGCTGGCCTGCAACGATCCCAAGGACAACAAGCCAAGCTGCAACGCCAAGTGCGACAAGCGCTGCCCCAAACAGTGCATCGTCCTCTGCCCCGGCTGCAAGACGTTCTGCAGTACGTATATCTATCTATCTATTTATACCTCCATGTTGGTAATACACTAATTCTTCGATATCAACCGCATCGGTTATTCCTGTTTATTAGTACTTATCATTTTCACTGCTTTTGAAGTGTGCGATTTCTACCCTGGGGTCTCGTGCGGTGACCCACGCTTCACCGGTGGCGATGGCAACAACTTCTACTTCCACGGTAAGAAGGACCAGGATTTCTGCATCATCTCCGACACCAACCTTCATATCAACGCCCACTTCATCGGCAAGCGCAACTCCGCCATGAGCCGTGACTTCACCTGGATCCAGGCCCTCGGCATCCGCTTCGCCGACCACCGCCTCTACATGGGCGCCCAGAAGACCGCCAAGTGGAACAACGATGTCGACCGCCTCGAACTGGCCTTCGATGGCGCGCCCATCGACATCAGTGCCGAGACCGGCACCGTGTGGGAGTCCACCTCAGTGCCGGGGCTCACCGTCACGAGGACCGCCACGACCAATGCCGTCAGGGTGCAGCTCAAGGACGTCTTCGACATCATGGCTAACGTGGTGCCCATCAGCGAGGAGGACTCCCGCATCCACAACTATGGCGTCACCGAGGACGACAGCCTCGCGCACTTTGACCTCGGCTTCAGGTTCTACGATCTGACCGACAACGTGAACGGCGTCCTTGGCCAGACCTACCGCACCGACTACGTCAACGAGCTCAGCGTGAGCTCCAAAATGCCAGTTATGGGTGGGGCATCCAAATATGTCTCCTCCGACATCTTCGCCACTGACTGCGCCGTTGCAAGGTTCGGCGCCAGCAATGCCGACATCTCCATGGTCACCGCCAGGGCCTACTAAAGCTGCTTCGAAATTGTCGCGTCTAATAAGCATGCCATCACACGCCAACATTTGGGCAAGATATATATATATATATATATATATATATATATATATATATATATATATATATATATATATATATATATATATATATATATATATATATATATATATATATATCATGATCATAAAGGAAATTTTAAATAAATCGACCAGAGGAAATGTGGAATATCCAATTACAAAATGGATATTAAAGAAAATATATTAATATATTTACATGGCCCCAATTTGTATCAGAATTCATAAGCCAATGCATTGCTTGCTGTAATTTTCCCCATAATGGATTTCTACAAGACGTATAATCAACATATAATTGTGCGTCACTTATTTCATACAACATATTTCGTCTCACTCTCATGTGTGCGTGCTACCTTCTTCATCCCCTGTTACAGACGTTTTTCGGATTCACCGCACAACCTGCAACCTGATCGCTGGCGCCACACCGTTGCTAATGTCACCAATGAAGAGAGAGAGGAGTATAGAGACAAGTTCTACAGATTATAATTCTTATACATTTTATTGATAGGATCATATACAATCTTGAGAACTAATCCGAGACTCTATCTCTAATTTTGGAACCTAATCTCAAACTTCTCTTTTATCTCTAATCCTAGCCTAACAGACCTGGACTCTTTATCTCTTTCCTAATCTATAGACTCACATGGCATCTCTCACTCCCTTACAAAAAGCTCGTCCTCGAGCTTGAATGATGCTGTCCTCCTGTGTTTATCGGACTCAGATGGTCGTGGACCATAAAATGGAACAGAGAAAGTGCAAGTACCAGCAACTCCTTCAGAAGTTAGGTTGCCAGCAAACCACTTCCAATACCCATTATTATCCTTCTCAATGTTGAAAACGTGCGTTGGAAGTGGCCCTCGACGTTGGGATCCTTCAAGTATTCACCATCAGGAATGAAAAGTCCATGCTTTTAGTTCATACGGACCATGCAATCAAACAACCGCTCCTCGGCGGCAACGACCGCTCCATGGCGGCAACAACCGCTCCTTGGTGGCGGCCGGGGTGCTTCTGGGTGGTTGCCCCGGCGTCATTTCTTCGATGGCTCTCCTATTGGAGGCAATTTTGCTCTCCTATTGGCTTCCAAAGCAGAGGACAAATAAGGGATCGTATTCTAATTCAAGTCTTTTATTGATTTGGTTTTTGTTTTCATTGGTATCGATCTAGGCACCGATGAAATAGTTCTTTTGGTTAAATAGAAAATGGATTCAAATGCACGAATGATAAGCAAAGTTCGAAGTGATGTCGGGAAGAATCAAAATAGAATTGTGGAACCCAATCCAAGCCTAATGTTGTGGTGAAAAGATCAAATGTGGAGGGGCGGGATTGGAATTCTAGCAGTTTATCAAAAGAGCAGCAAGGGCATTTTGAGAAAGATTTTTTTAGAGAATACCCTTTCAAAGATGGTTAAGATTTGGAAAACCCTAGGGTTCTAGTCTATTCTCTCCCAGCGCCACCAACAATACACAACAAATCTCAGGAAATTTTTTTTGATATTTTTGGGGGCGAGATAGGTCATATGCTCACGTGCTCAAATCAAGTTTGGCTTCAGTTGTAATGCTTTCGAGCGAGATCAGGTGACGGAAATATGGGGAAGACAAATATCAGTTCCGTTCAGGAGGATAAATAAGTATTCACTGATTCAAGTGGAGGTAAACCGCAATGTTTTGAGCAGGAAGAGGTACAATAAGGAGAGATGGTGGCGGCAGAGCAAACTATGGTCCGCATGGAGGTAGATATGGTTATGGAGTTGGATATAGAGGAAGGGGCTTCACTGGTGGTGGAGGATTCAGAGGGACTTGAGAGGAATACGATGGAGGGAGATCGATGGGTTTCAGGAAGAGGAAGAGCTGAGTTCAATAACATGAATCAAGCTGGTCGAGGTGCTCATTGTTGGCACAGTGAACAGAACAGGACTCCCTGGCAAGAACAGCAAAATTAGTCTTCACGGAAGAGGAAGGATGAAGGGAAGACAGGAGGGTCGGTGGACAACAAGAACCACACTGAGAAAAGGCAGATGTCAGCTAACAGTGGATCTAGTCGCAAGATGGATGACAACGATCAGAAGGATGAAGCGATGGAGAACAAAAATGGGCACATCAGAAACAGAAGCAAGTGATTTCAGGGGAAAAATCTCAACAAAAGAAAGGTGATAAAACTCCCTCTAAAACCTGAAGATTCTTGTTTTAATATTGGAAGTACTACCCACAAAGTTATTCATTGACCTGATGCTAACATTGTACCTGGTGTGGGAAAGTGGGGCATGAAGCTGTGTTCTGTTATACAAAGTTGCTTAGAGATTTCATCGCTCCTTTATGTGCAATCCAAGTTGAAGGGCAGAGTTTCTTTTATATTCCTGATATTACATCTGATGTTAAGCCTAAAGATCATGAAGCAAATGCTATTATCACTATGGTCAGTGGATGTGCGACGGCTGAACAAATAGTAGAAGGATTCAGAGCTATGACAGCTAACAGTAAATGGCAATGGAATGCTAGACAAATTGATGGCAACAGCTTCATAATGAAGTTTCCAGATGCTAAAAAGGTTGAGGATCTGAGTCACTTCACGTTAGGCCTTAGCTCCACTGAAGCTCAATCACTGTTAAAGTTTGGTCTCCTTAGGTAAAGCCAAAAGGAATACTTCAAAGTGCCTGGTTTCGTGTGAGTGGTATTCCACAAGACAAGAGGAATAGAAATACTCCTGCTTATGTTGGTTCTTTGGTGGTATTAACCGTGGATGTTGACGACTCTACAACGGATAATATTGATTTTGTGGGGATCAAAATTGCGTGTAAGGATCTGAGCAGAATTCCAAGATGTGCGGAAGGTGCTATACCGCCATATATATATATATATATATATATATATATATATATATATATATATATATATATATATAATTTCCGGTATGAAAAGGAGGTAGAGATTACTTTGAAACTCCAGCAGGAAGCTACTAAGGTTCCAATAACTAATAGAGCACAGATACTGTCAACAAGGAGCAGGATACTGTCAAGAACAAGGCCACTGAACAGAACATAAGTGAGATATCTAAGAGGGGTATCAGCGCTACTACTGAAGTGAATGATACACTCTTTATTGAATCCAAAAAAATGAAAAAAAGGAGAGGATCCTGAGGTGGCTGCTGACTTTTCTAAATGGAATCTTGATGAAGACGATCTGCTTGGTAAGGAGGAGAAAGAAATGGCCCTGGACATTGTTCCTTACGACATGGGTAATCCACCTAAAATGATAAGGTGTGATTTTCTTGAGAAACAGCCAAGGGTGCAGACCAAGAAAAGAGTATCTAAATCATTATCAATAGCAAGAAATATGAAGTGGAAGATCAATCCTGAACAAGTCCTTCCTATCAAAAGACAGAGTGAGCGGCTCCAAGTTCAACTGATTGAGAAGATGACAGAGTTTGACAAAGTGGGGGCAACTTATGGTAAAAGTGGTATGTATTTGACAACTAATTCATTTACTGCACTGTCTTTTGATGCTCTTGCATGTGATATGGGTATAAATATTACGAGAAAAGATTTTGCTTCTATGGATATTATGATTGATCTAGAAAAGGCTAGAATATCATTAAAAGGAAAATTTTAGCAGATGAAGGAAGTCAAAGATTCTCAAGACACTAGTAACAAAAAGGGTTTTTTAATATGCTTGAATGGAAAAATACAGAGGATGTTAGAAATGATAGTACAGTAGAAATTTACACAGGCAAGAATAAAAAGGGTAGGAATAGCTATAAAAAACCTTGCCACGATGTGGAAATGACTCCTGGAAGAAGCAAAAGGAGTGTTCTATTGGTATATAGGAATAGAGGGATTCAGATTCAAGCTGATTCCAAGGAGAAAAATAAAAAAAAAAAGTCAAATGGAGGGTCTCTTTTGGAACTGTAGAGGTATTGGGAGAGAGAAAATTGCTTTTATTAAGGGATTAGTGGCTGCATATAAATTTGATGTCACATGCCTACAAGAAACTAAACTACAAGAAATGAATGATAGTTTCTTGAGAAGGCTTTGATAGATACTTAGATCCAAAGAAATCATACTTAATAACTAATAAATTATTCGGGTACAATATCGAATCCAAATAAAAGTAACACAACGAGTGCTAATTATTTTGATTAGCACATGAACTTCTGCAATGACGCACCTTCTTCCTCTCGTTTCTTTGTGTTGGGCGACGAAGTGGTCATCTAGCCAATAAGGCGACGGCCACTAGAAGAGCAGTTAGAGGCTTTTAGTATAAGAGATGTGGTTTAGTGTTAATCTGTGGTCTGCACTTAATCACATCCCTCTAATTTATAGTTGATGTAGGGACACAAGAGGGGGCCTCCCCGGTTGTGGAATGGGTGTGTCTCCTGATTAAGATGCACCCATTCATAAGGACGCATCTCTTTAATTAAGACACATGATTAACTTAATTAACCACGAGTTCAAATGCTAACATTCTCCCTCTTGAACTCGGGTTCAAAACTTACCAACTTACATATTGCTAAACTTAGTGTAACTCTCCTTATGCTTGATATATAGGACACGACACATTGAAATAGTCATTTACGTGTTGTTTAACTCGAAGACCACAATACATCTCACATTGAGAAAATGATCTTACTCTTAATTTGGCCCCTAAGTATCCAGTGATCATAGGTTCTCCCTTAAACCCATGCTATCCACGTGTTCACTGAACACGTTGGGTGGAAGACCTTTTGTTAGCGGATCCGCAAGTATTCGCTTGGTACTTATATGCTCAAGACTTATGGTATGATCCTGGATTTTGTCTTTCACAACATAAAACTTAATATCGATGTGTTTGGCAGCACCACTCGACTTATTGTTGTGAGAGTAAAATATTGTGGGCTCATGATCGCAGTATAACTTAAGTGGTTTTTCAATGTTGTCGACCACTTTAAGACCGGGTAAAGTTTTTTTAAGCCAAATTGCCTGCTCGGTGGCCTCATAACATGCAACAAACTCGGCATACATCGTAGATGATGTCGTTACGGTTTGTTTGGAGCTTTTCCACGATATAGCTCCTTTCGCGAGGGTGAATATATGACCTGATGTGGATTTTTTAGTATGCACACAACTCACAAAATCTACATCTGAATATCCCACTAATTCAAGTGAATCTGACTTACTATATGTTAACATGAGGCCTTTTGTGCCTTGCACATATCTTAATACTTTTTTAACTGCCTTCCAGTGATCAATCCCTAGATTGGCCTGATATCTGCCAAGCATCCCGGTCACAAATGCTAAGTTAGGACGAGTACAAACTTAGCATACATAAGGCTTTCAACAGCAGAAGCATATGGAACCGACTTCATTTTATCGATCTCATATTGGTTCTTAGGACGCTAAAAGTTCACAAACTTATCACTCTTGACAATCGGAGCAGGCGAAGACTTGCTCTTATGCATACTGTACTTTCTCAGTACATTTTCTAAGTATGCCTTTGTGATAATCCTAATACCCCTTATGTCTATCTCGTTGAATTTCTATGCCCAACACATAGGATGTTTAACCAAGGTCTTTCATATTAAAATTAGAGGGTAAAAACTTCTTAGTTTCTAATAGTAGATTGACATCACTACTTGCAAGTAATATGTTATCCACATAGAGCACAAGGAAAATAAATTTCCTGTTCTTAAATTTTGCATAAATGCAATTATCGTCCTCATTCTCTTTAAACCCAAACTTTCTTATTGTCTCATCGAACTTGAGATATCACTGTCTTGATGCTTGTTTCAGTCCATAAATAGACTTCTTTGAATGACATTCCATATGTTTCTTACCCTTAATGACAAAACCTTTCGGTTGTGTCATATAGAAGTTCTCATAAAGATCTCCATTGAGAAATGTCATTTTTATATCCATCTGATGTAATTCTAAATCATAATGTGCTACTAAGGCCATAATGATTCTAAAAGAATATTTACATGAGACGGGTGAGAATGTCTCATTGTAATCTATGCCTTCTCTTTGAGTGAAGCCTTTTGCTATAGGTCTGACTTTAAACTTATCAATATTCCTTTTGGAGTCACGTTTGATTTTGTAGGCTCATTTACAGCCTACCGTTTTGGCTCTATTGGGAACCTCAACTAAATCCCAGACTTTATTAGCATCCATAGACCTCATTTCATCCTACATGGCTTTACGTCATTCAGATGATTGAGGACTTCTCATAGCTTCTTCAAATGTGGTGGGATCACTCTCTATTTGAATCGCTTCACTCATATAAATCTCATAATCATCCGTAATGGCCGATCTTCTTTCTCTTTGAGATCTTCTTAATTGCACATTATCATCATTTTTGGGTTGTTGTTTCTCTTTATTATTAATGGAAATGGATTCAGGATCTTGATCCTCTCTTACTAATTTTGTTGTCAATTGAGAACTAACAATGGGTGCTGAATTTTAAGCAATAGTAGGTAATGAGAAATATGGTTCTTGAATCATAGGAGTGTGTATATAAACCCGCTTCTCTTCAAGATCAATTTCTCGTCTTACCGTACTCTTCCTGATTATAGCATCCTATGAAAAGACGGCATGCCTCGTTTCTACAAACTTAGTAAATCTTTCTGGACAGTAGAAACGATATCCCTTACTTTTTTTCTGCGTAGTGAGACTTATTGTCTTGGAATCCAACTTACCAATGTTTGAGTTAAATATTTTTGCCTCAACGAGATAACCCCACACATGCATATAACTTAATTCGGGCTTACGTTCCGTCCATAACTCATACAGTGTTTTTGGCACCGACTTAGTAGGAACCCGATCTAGCATGTGAATGGCGGTATTTAATGCCTCCATCCACAAACTAACCAGCAATTCCGATTGACTTAACATGGATCTAACTATATCCATTAACGTACAGTTTTGTCGTTCTTCTATTCCATTTTGTTGAGGCTCGCACGATGTAGAATACTGGATGACTTTGCCATTTTCTTGTAGGTACCGTGCAAATGGTCTAGGAACTTGGCCATATGGGATATGCCGACCGTAGTACTCACCTCCACAATTGGATCTTACCACTTTTATCTAAATATTGTGCTGATTTTCAACTTCAACCTTAAATATCTTAAATTTATCCAACACTTCAGAGCATTTTTTAATTGGATAAATATAGCCATAGCGAGAATAGTCATCCGTGAAGGTTATGAATGAATAAAACCATCAATGGATACTACGGGAAATAGACCACAAATATCCATGTGACTTAATTTCAAAATTCCCGTGTTGCGTATAGCACCTTTTTTAATTTTCTTAACAAATTTGCCCTTCAATGCAATCTATGCATTCTTCTGAATCCAAAAAATCCAATTGAGGAAGAATCGATTGTGAAATCAATTGTTCAATTCCCCCCCTCAAAATATGGCCTAAGCGACAATGCCATAATTTCGAAGACATTTCAGATTCTTTTGCGCTTGTTCTTATGAGAGGAAATTTGATCGTCGCTTACAACATTAACATTATCATCTATAGACAATAGGTATAGCATGCCTTGTCTCATAGCAATACCAACAATCTTATTATCATACTTAATTATACACTTATCTTTGCCAAATTGGCATACATAACCATCATTGTCTAAACATGAAGCTGAAATTAGATTTCTACTTAATGAGGGTACATATAATACATCATGAAGTGTAAGTACCAAGCCATTTTTTAATTCTAATGGATAATCTCCTATGACTTCAACTTTCGCTTAATGTCCATTGGCAACTTTAATTGTCATTTCCCCTCTTTTTAGGGTCCTCCTCGTATTTAACCCCTGCAAAGAATTAAAGACGTACACAATGGCACCTGAGTCAATCCACCAAGTGGATGCATTATAATTTAAATACAGGTATTCATTAATAAAGGTAACAAAATCATTACCATTTCTGCAACACCATTTAAGGAAACCTATAGAGTCTTATTGATGGTGGCCTTTGACTAAACAAAAGCGGCACTGATCTTTCTCTACTTTCACATCCTTTCTGTATGGATGTTGTTGTGGAGACTTACCCTTACCTTTGTCATGGTGAAAAGGACCATGATTCTTTGTATATTTCTTAGAATAATAATTCTTCTGAGTCTTACATTTTCCCTTCATATAATTAATGACATCATTATCATGAAGGGCCTTAATCCTCTCTTCCTCCTGAACACACATAGTGATGAGTTTTTCTATATTTCATAGTTCAGGTTGAGAGTTGTAATTGATGACAAAAGTCTCAAATTCTTTAAGAAGTGAGGCAATGATGAGATGCACAATAAACTCATCTTTGATCCCCAAATCCATAGGTTTAAGCTTGACAACCATATTTGTCATCCTTAAGATGTGCTCTTGCATACCACCTCCATAATACTTTTTAGTAACAAGCCTCTTGATAAGAGTGCTTGCTGTGGCCTTAGAAGAACCAGTGAACTGAATCTCTATCCTTTGAAGGTACTCAATGGTAGTGTCACATTCAGGGATAGCTCCCCAAATGGCCTCAATGATAGTGCCCTTAATTACCATCAAACACTTCCTATTTGATTTATTCCACTTATAACAATCAATGTCATAAGACAATAATTCATTAGTATAGTCATTTGTACTCTTAGCAAAGGACTCTCGAGTTTCATCAGCTTCTTGCACAGGCTCCACAGGTGCAACGGGATATGGAGTGGTGAGAGCCAAATCTATCTCAGAGACTGCTAATTCAATCTCCAACTTCTCTCTCCATCTCCCATAATTGATTTAGTTGAGTGGCTCAATAGAACCAATGAAACTCAGTATTGCATTAGCATTGGAGGAACCTTCATAACAGAAGCACAAAAGAATCATAAGTGAATGCATAAAATAATTAAAATAACTGAAATCATAGTAATTTATCTTTCGCTTTAGTTACTCGACCAAATTACTATGAACTAAATTCTTCAATCGATGAAAAATATCATTAATGCTTTTTGCTTTAGTTACTCGACCAATAATGACATAAAACTTACTAAGTAATATGCAATTTTATTTTTCACTTTGGTTACTCAATCAAAATTGCATGCAACTTAAAAAATTTCAAATGACATAGCAATTTATCTTTCGCTTTGGTTACTCGACCAAATTGCTATGACATTTTAATATCAGCGAAAGTATAAAAATGGGCATATAATCTCTTAATTCTTAATGCTCCACAACATTATTAAATTATTTTGCTGAGAATTCACTTAATTTCGGAATAAAAATATCCCACAATGCAAGAAAACATGAATGCTATGTCCAAAAAATATTAATTAATTCTCAGCCATGTGGGCCCCACTTAATTATTTAAATTGGCCATATAATAGTTTTGTTGTGTGCGCATGGCCCAAATTTGCACAACCGAAACATAGCCAGCCACTTTAGTGGGCCTTTGGAAGAAAATTCTGAAAATAATAATAATAAAAACCATCACCAGCGGCCCACATGGCCATTAGACATCAAATTCCCGCAGGTCACTGGCCTTCACGGCCACACAGCCATCGCCTGGGCCTTAGCCTACAGGCTGCCTTACCAAGCTCATGTATCATTGGGCTTCGGCCTTTCCAAAACAAGCAAAAATCAGAAAAAAAGTCCTAAAGGGCAGCCCAATTGGCCCACATCGCCCTTCCGCCTGGACCGGTGGCCCACACCACGGAGGCCACACGCGAGCCGTCGATCTATATCGGACGGTCACCGTACAACGCCTCTGGTATATAAACACCTACAACCCTCATATCTGAACCCTAAGGTTCATTTCCTTCCTCCCTACCTGCCGCACCAGAGGCTTTCCTTACTCCCTCTCTGTCGAGTCGCAACAACCAGAGAGAAAAATAGAGAGAGACAAGGCGGCCGTGGTGGCTTGCGCACCCACGCCGCCACCGTCGGCAGCAACGATGCCTCCATGTGGTGCGGAATCTTTATGCTGTTTCGGCCTTGTCATGGCGCCGTTGCCAGCTTCTTCACCGACGCACGCGTTCATCTGAGCGCGTCGCCGTCGAGGTTAGCGTGGGCGACGCCCTTACCGACGAGATCTGCAGTTTCGTTTTTTTTCTTTTCTGCAGATTCGCATATTTTTTACCGTGTTTACTTATTGTCCGCATTTTTTTATTGTACGCGTGCTTAGATCAGAAATCAAAAACTTTGTTTGATTTCTTATTTTCTTACTGCGGCGACTAGATCCAAAATCGAAAATCGATTTGATTTCCTTTTGCCTTACTGTGCTGTAGATTGCTTACTAAAAATAAAAACGATTTTCCTTAACTTCGAATTTACTTACCAAGAACGAAATCTCAAAAATATTTAGTGACTAAGTTAGCTCTGATACCATTGATAGAAACTTAGATCCAAAAGAATCATACTTAGTCACTAATAAATCATTTGGGTACAAAATTGAATCCAAATAAAAGTAACACAACGAGTGCTAATCATTTTGATTAGCACATGAACTCCTGTGATGACGCACCTTCTTCCTCTCGTTTCTTTGTGTTGGACGACGAAGTTGCCATCTAGCCAATAAGACGACGGCCACTAAAAGAGCAGTTAGAGGCTTTTTAGTATAAGAGATGTGGATTAGTGTTAATCCGTGGTCTGCACTTAATCACATCCCTCTAATTTATAGTTCATGTGGGGACACAAGAGGGGGCCTCCCCGGTTGGGAAATGGGTGTGTCTCCTAATTAAGACGCATCCATTCATAAGGATGCGTCTCTTTAATTAAGACACGTGATTAACTTAATTAACTACGAGTTCAAATACTAACAGGCTTGATGGCACAAAAATATATGAATGGCATCATATCCCATGTAGGGAGCTTCATGGGGCATTTTAACTGGAGTGAACACAGATAGATTTGATATAGCATCATGTATGGAAGGTCAATTCATGTTACAGTCAGATTTATGGGATAAAAGATTGAATAAAAATTGGAGCCTGGTAAATGTGTATGGTACTTCTAATGTCTCGGATAATGAAATCGTTCTGGCTGAACTGTCTGCTTTCAGTTATAGAATGGTTAACCCTTTTGTTATGGATGGTGATTTTAATACAATTAGATTCCCAAACGAGAAGAATAAAGATTTTGTTCATAACAGATTTTTTGACCTGTTTAATTCAATCGTTGATCATTATGAGCTTAGAGAATTATACATTTTTGGATGACTTTATACCTGGTCTAATAACCATGAAGTTCCTACTTTAGAAAAAATAGATAGCGTGCTTATGTGTGAGAATTGGGAGGATCTATTCCCAAGGTCTACGATATATTCAGATCATAACCCACTAATTGTACATGATCTGGATAAACCAGATAACAAGTGTGCAATTTTCACTTTGAACTTTCTTGGTTAAAAAATCAAGAGTTTTACACAATTGTTGAAAGAATATGGAAAGAGGAAACAAAGGATAAAGACATAGTGAGTAAAGTGATGTTTAAAACTAAGAAGATTAAGAAATTTTTAAAAGGTTGGAATTGTAGTGAAGCAGGGTAAACTAAAAAGAAAAAACAAGAGATTGCTAATAGGCACAGGGAATTGGAGAACAAGGAAGAGATAGATGTATTAAACAAAAAGAAAATTTTTGATAAAATTAATTTGCAGGCTGAATTGTTTCAATTATATGAAGATGAAGAATTATATTGGTTTAAAAGGAGTAATCAAAACTGGTTATTGAAAGGTGACTTGTAACGCCGCGAGCCTGAACTTCCCCCAAACGCTAATACTAACATCTAAACTTTTCTACTAAGTATAAAAATTTTAGAAAATGTTGGCAAAGTCTCTCCTGTAAACTCAACCAACCGCGGACAATACATTGCAAATATAAACACAATAACATAGATAAGCAGTAATAAGCATCATTCAACCACCATAACTCAAGCAAATATCCGAACGACCAAACGACCTCATGACGGTTATTAATAACACAATAACCTGTTAAATAAGTAATAAAGTCCACATTCTAAGTTTATTAATTGGTTGGTGTGCTCAAGTGTAGGTGCTACCCTATTTCTATGTATGCTTTGATCAACAGTACCTAAAAACCAAATAAACACCAGAGTGAGTAAAAACACTCAACAAGTACACTTAGAGCTAGAAGAACGATAGAATCAAACCAAAGAAAACATAGTGAATAAAACTTGAACTGGGGAACAATGAAATAGTAGTTTCCGTCTGAAACAGATGATACTTGAATACTCCTTAGCATTTACCGATAAAGCCGAGCAAGTGTGATCAACACTTACTCATAGGAACTTGAATATAACAACAACTTCGAACTTAACTGGTACTTGAAGTATAATTAAATGTACAACCGAAATCTTGAACTTGGAGAAATAGAATCAGAAAACAATTGAATCTCGAAAGTCACATAAAGAATCCACACAAGGAAGTTTAATCGCAGAGGAATAACACATATGAAAATCACTTGTCATGCACTTGCTTTAACCTCGACGGGAACTATAAGACGTCATTTCGACACTAGAACCCTCAAAGCCTGTGAAATTCAAACTATGCTTATGAACACATTTATCACGCGACAAAAGCTATTCAGTGCACATGTAAATATTATTTAAATAAAATCTAGGAACACTAATTCGATGACTTCTCTGTAACTATTGAGCAGAACTAAGTGAGACGAAGTCATTAAAAGATAAAAGTTGTACCTACATCTTTCATATTAGCTTGGGGTATACTAATATCAGTTTTGAAGACACTCACATAACATGAAATTAAATAACAATCTTGGCTTTCGACGCCAAATCAATCCCACATATATTTATTCTTTTACGATCAAAATACACAAAATGCTAAATAAGAGATCCATCCCATATCTCAAGCGGTGGCAGTACATGGCACATCAACCGGACAAGGAAGCAACAGGCAGACGAAGACAGCAAACAGCGGCAAGAAAAAGTATCGGGGAGCAGCCGGTACTGGAATAAATAAAAAATAACATCAGCAAATACCTAATAGAGATGGCAAAGGTAAACAGCCGACAAGGAGCATGAACGGCAAGGCAGCATGTTGCCTTCTCGAACCGATCCACCAGTGAAGGGCATCAAGCAGCAGCATTTGGCAAGTACTGGAAGCAACAAAGCAAAGCAGCAGAGCAACGTAGCAGCCAGTATCGCAAGCAGTTGGAAGGGGCTGACCAGCAGGGTTTCAGGGGCGTTGCTTCCAACAACCAGCAGGAGTAGCAACTGCAAGGGTTGATCAGGAGGAGGCAAGGACGCAGGTCCAGCAGCCGCATGAAGATGCCGGCGGCAGGGGATGCCCTGTGTGAGAAGATCTGGAGGCGGCGGCAGGGAGTGCTGGTGGCTTGGGAAAATAAATGGAGGGCTACAAGTTTTATTACTTAATCTAATAAGCAACACATCTAATGGATTAAATTAAAACTATCATCTGATCTCTGAATGAAGTCTATGATTAGTGAAATGGAATTGTCTCGACGAGATCTACGCATCTACGATCTCCGATTGTACATCAGATCAAAAATTAAAGAAGTCAAACTTCGGTCAATGCTCTAGTGCTTCTCGCCATGAAGTTAATTTTTGTGAAGTGGTTTCGACGAACTCAACGCATCTATGATCTCTAATCGTCCATTGGTGGAATGATTCAATGAGACAAAGTTGGTCAACCATTTATTATTTCTGGTGTGATGTTTTTTTTTAATATCTGGATATTACATTCTCCCCCCCCCCCTTCAACAGAATTCACCCTCGAACTCTTTATTATCACTATAGGAAAATGATACGAAACTGATAATTTTTAAGAAAACCATAAATGCTCACCGGTGTTGAATAGTTCGGGATATTTCTCTTGCACTCATACTCCAGCTCCTAGGAGGATTCACCCTCAGTTTGATTCGTCTACAAAATCTTCACAAACTTGAATGTCTTGCCTCTAATCCCCCTATATCTAAAACCTCACAAGACGAGTCTCAATTGATAGATCTTGTTGAACAGTCGCCGGCTATACGACAATCTTATGTGCTGGATCCCTCAGACAATTCCTTAACACCGAGACGTGGAATACGTCATGAAGTCCTCTCATTGATTTTGGTAACTTTAATCGATATGCCAATTTCCCCACTCGTTGCTTGATAACAAAGGGTCCAATATATCTTGAGCTAACTTTTCTCTTAGTATCAAATCTTACAACACCTTTAGTAGGTGACACCTTAAGAAGAACTTTATCACCTTCTTGAAACTTCAAGTATCACCTTTTAACATCATCATATCTCTTCTCTCTACTTTGTGCCATCATCATATTTTCGCGAATTTCAGCAACTCGTTGAATCGATTGATGAAACCCATCTGGATCCAAAACAACTTCCTCACTAGCTGCGTCCCAACAGAGTAGCTACCTACACTTTCTTCCATAAAGAGTCTCGTATAGTGCACATCGAATGCTAGAGTGATAGCTGTTATTATAAGAAAACTCCATAAGAGGTAAATGGTCTTCCCAACTTCCTTGCCAGATAGTACATATGATCTAAGCGTATCTTCCAGGGTTTGAATCATACGCTCCAACTGTCCATCTGTTCGAGGGTGAAAGCAGTGCTCATCCTTAGTGTCGTGCTCAACGCTAATTGCAAACTCTCCCATAGCTTGAAGACAAACTTAGCATCCCTGTCTGAGAACAATGATGTGAGGTACACCAGTAGTCGCACTACTTCCCTCATACAAATAGGCACCAAATCACTCTCTGAACTAGTGAGCCAAATAGGAATAAAGTGATCCATCTAATTCAGACGATCAACTACAACTGAAATAGTATCTCGTCCTCTTACTGAACATGGTACGTCAACCACAAAAACTAGAGTGATATCCTCCCAAGGCCACACGGGAACCTCTAGAGATTATAATTCCTCGCGACACTCTTATGCTCAACCTTCACTCGTTGGCAAATGCCACATGAAGCCACATACTTTACTACATCCACCTTCATGGTACACCTTACACCAATAGATTTTCTTCAAATAATGGTACATCTTATTCTCTCTTGGATGCACGGTATGTCTGGCACGATGTGCCTCTTTACGATAATCTTCCCTAACTTGAGTCGTTTGTGGCACGAATAGGAGACCACAAAATCGAACACATAAGCGACCAAAAATACGAACAACCCCAACAACATCTAAGGTGAAATTCCTGACCTTTCCTTTGTGAATTTGTTTCTTAACATCTAGCAATAAGCGATCTTGTTTTTATGCTTCTAAGACTCATTCTGGTATTTCTGACGATAAGATTAGTTAGTCTCTACCCCTGCAACTCCAACATAGCAATAAGAAATATCCATCTGCTCAAAATCAGCTATTAAGGAATTCATAGTAACAGGAGCAGACCTACAACTTAATGCATCAGCCACCACATTTGCTTTACCAGGTTTGTACAGGATATACAAATCATAGTCCTTGATCAACTCCAACCATCTCCATTGTCTCAAGTTTAGGTCCTTCTGAGTGAATATATACTTCAGACTCTTATGGTCCGTGAAAATGTCACATGACTCGCCATATAAATAATGTCCCCAAATTTTCAGCGTGAAAACTACAGCAACAAGCTCTAGATCATGGGTGCGATAATTCTGCTCATGTGTCTTCAGCTGCCTTGAGGGATAGGCAATCACTTTCCCTTCTTGCATAAGCACACAACCAAGTCCAATGCTAGAGACATCTAAATAGATAGTAAAACATCTAACAGGCTCAGGAAGGGAAAGGATAGGAGCACTGACCAACTTCTCCTTCAATAATTCGATGTAACACTCACATTCTTGAGTCCACAAGAACTTGAAATTTATCTGAGTAAGTTGTGTCATAGGCTTAGCAATGCTAGAGAAATCCTTTACAAAGCAAAACTCCTAACCTCCTTGACATTGGTTGGTCTTTCCCATTCAACTATTATAAAAACTTTGCTTGGATCAACCGAGATGCCATGTTGATTAATTACATGACCTAGAAAGCCAACTTTCGAAAGCCAAAACTCACATTTCTTCAATTTGGCATAGAAATTATGACTCCTCAGAGTCTCAACCTCAAATGTTTCTCATGTTCAACTTCTGCCTCGGAGAAGACGAGTATATCATCAATAAAGACCACTACAAACTTCTCCAATCTATGAAGTATATTATTCATCGTCTCCATAAAATATGCAGACGCATTAGTCAGTCCAAATGACATAACTCTAAACTCATAATAACCATACATGGTGAAAAAGTTGTCTTCTCAATATCCTCCTCTCGAATAGGAATTTGATTATAGCTAGATTGAAGGTCACTTTTGGAAAAAAAAACTCTGGCTCCTATTAATTGATCAAATAACACATCAATGTGAGGTAATGGATACTTGTTCTTAATCACCACGGCATTTAAGCCACGATAATTCACACACATACGCCAACTTCTGTCCTTCTTGTTAGTGCACAATACTGTAGCTCACCAAGGTGAAACACTACAACGTATCAACTTCTTAGCCAATAGATCATCCAACTGCTTCCTCAACTCCTCTTGAAAGGGACAAGATAATCGGTAGGGAGCAAGGGTACAAGACAGGTTCCAAGTATAAGATCAATTCAAAACTCCACTTCTCGCTTAGATGGCATTCCTAACAACTCATCAGAGAAGGCATCAGGATAGTCTTGCACTACTGGAATATCCCCAATCTCCAATGACTTTGTCTGCTTCTCTATAAGGCTCCATAGAAAGTTGGTCTTTACAGGACAACAACCCGGAAAAAGACTAGTCATCATAGATAAAGAACGAAGAGGTGCATTAGCTTGAAAAGTGATAATATTCCCAGTTGGCGCCTCTAACGTAACGATCTTCTAAAGACAAGATATAATGGCTCGATAGCGGTACATCCAATCCATGCCAAGGATAATATCAAAAACTGGTAGTGGAATCACCATTAGATTAGCTATGTTTTTGTCGTCTCCTATAGAAATAGTGCAACCAGGACACATCACAGAACTAGAAACCAAACTCCTGGGAGAACAAACACAAACCGATCAGGATATCTCTTTACTAGAAATATTTGCTTTTCTTACAAAATCAAGTAAAATGAACGAAAAGATGGCACCCGAATCAAATAAACATGAGTGTCATGGGAGTCAACAAAGGGGTACCTGAAACCACATATGGCGACTAAAAATTTGCGTAGGCATGGTATAGACCCTAGTGGGAGTAGAAGTAGATCCATCTGCAAGGCGTTGAAGGAAGCTAAGTAGGAGGAGCAGGTGAAGCTAGAAGTTGTAGCAAAATATGTGAGGCAGGAAGTTGAAGCACGAATCAGTAGTAGTCTGGTGGATAAAAGTACTACCCAGGAAGCAGATAATGTGGAGGTGAAGCACTAGCCATCATCTAAACAGAACCGCGAGGAGCATTGATTGTGAAAGCTGAACCCCCAGAACTGGTCACTGTGGTGGGTCCTAAGGAAGAAGAATTTAATGTTTGCCACTTGATAATAGAATTTGGATTTATCTTGCAATCCATCCATTTATGTTCGTCTCCCACAGACATGATAGGTCCCAGGAAACCACACTTTGAAGTATGATGGAGCTTCACACACTTGAAGCAACTCTTAACTTGACCTGGGACTTGAAGCATATACCAACACTTAAAGTTCTAAGGTCCTGATTTTCCTTGAACATATTGAAAGGTCTTGTTGAGCACACTCTTCTCCTTCCTAGTGAACCCTCTTATCATCACTATCCACGATAGTCAGACTCCCTCTATATCTCTACTATAAAATTATAAGCGGAAACAAGTTCTTCGTATCACTATGATCCTCAATTATTGTGATGTATGTGGTGGGAGGACTTCTTTCCATCACATTTCTATATCAAACACTATGTCACATAAAACGTCCTAGACTTCTCATACTCGTAACATGTAGCGTAAGATATAAAACAAACAATATCGCCGAAATATCTCCACCATGATCCCCTATTACACATGATTTCTGCACTCCTACTCAGAGGCATAACTATAAGAATTTGAAACATAAATAAAAGTATAATTAACAATACATTATCATGATAAAAATAAACACAAAAGAAAATATGCAACGGAAACATGAATGCAAAATATGCCCATGAAGGCCATCTTATTGTGCATAAGTGTGTCAATTTTTTTTACCATATCACTATATTATTTTTTAAAATATCTTCGTTATTAAAATTTATAGCTAGACAAGCCGACCTAGGCTCCGAAGACCAACTGTAACGCCGTAGGGCTGAACTTCCCCCGAATGCTACTACTAACATCTAAACTTTTCTACTAAGTATAAAAATTTTAGAAAATTTTGGCAAAGTTTCTCCTGTAAACTCAACCAACCGCAGGCAACACATTGCAAATATAAACACAATAACATAGATAAGCAGTAATAAGCACCATTGAACCACCATAACTCAAGCAAATATCCGAACGACCAAACGACCTCATGACGGTTATTAATAACACAATAACCTGTTAAATAATTAATAAAGTCCACATTCTAAGTTTATTAATTGGTTGGTGTGCTCAAGTGTAGGTGCTACCCTCTTTCTATGTATGCTTTGATCGACGGTACCTAAAAACCAAATAAACACAAGAGTGAGAAAAACACTAAACAAGTACACTTAGAGCTAGAAGAACGATATAATCAAACAAAAGAACACATAGCGAATAGAACTTAAATTGGAGAACAATGAAATAGTAGTTTCCATCAGAAACGGGCGATACTTGAATACTCCTTAGCATTTACCGGTAAAGCCGAGCAAGTGTGATCAGCACTTACTCATAAGAACTCGAATATAAGAATAACTCTGGACTTAACTAGTACTTGAATGATAATTAAATGAACAACCAAAATCTGGAACTTGGAGAAATAGAATCACAAAACAATTGAATCTCGAAAGTCACCTAAAGAACCCACACGAGGAAGTTAATCGCAGAGGAATAACACATATGAAAATAACTTGTCATACACTTGCCTTAACCTCAACAAGAACTAGAAGACGCCATTTTGACACTAGAACCCTCAACGCCTGTGAAATTCAAACTATGCTTATGAACCTATGTATCACGCGACAAAAGCTATTCAATGCACATGTAAATATTTTTTAAATAAAAGTTAGGAACACTAATTCGATGACTTCTCTGTAACTATTGAGCAAAAATAAGTGAGGCCAAGTCACTAAAAGATAAAAGTTGTACCTACATCTTATTAGCTTGGAGTATACTAATATCAGCTTGTAAACACTCACAGAACATGAAATTAATTAACAATCTTGGCTTTCGACGCCAAATCAATCCCACATATATTGATTCTTTTACGATCAAAAGACACATAATGCTGAATAAGAGATCCATCCCATATATCAAGTGGTGGCAGCTTGCTTGTCTGGTTGATGTGCCATGTACTGCCACCGCTTGATATATGGGATGGATCTCTTATTTAGCATTATGTGTCTTTTGATCGTAAAAGAGTCAATATATGTGGGATTGATTTGGCGTCGAAAGCAAAGATTGTTAGTTAATTTCATGTTCTGTGAGTGTTTTCAAAACTGATATTAGTATACCCCAAGCTAATATGAAAGATGTAGGTACAACTTTTATGTTTTAGTGACTTGGTCTCACTTAATTCTGCTCAATAGTTACAGAGAAGTCATTGAATTAGTGTTCCTAGATTTTATTTAAAAAATATTTACATGTGCACTGAATAGCTTTTGTCGCGTGATAAATGTGTTCATAAGCATAGTTTGAATTTCACAAGCGTTGAGGGTTCTAGTGTCAAAATGACATCTTTTAGTTCTCATCGAGGTTAAGTCAAGTGCATGACAAGTTATTTTCATAAGTGTTATTCCTGTGCGATTAAACTTCCTTGTGTGGATTCTTTATGTGACTTTCGAGATTCAATTGTTTTGTGATTCTATTTCTCCAAGTTCAAGATTTCGGTTGTTCATTTAATTATCATTCAGGTATCAGTTAAGTCCAGAATTGTTCTTATATTCAAATTCCTATGAGTAAGTGCTGATCACACTTGCTCGGCTTTACTGGTAAATGCTAAGGAGTATTCAAGTATCATCCGTCTCAAACGGAAACTACTATTTCATTGTTCTCCAGTTCAAGTTATATTCGCTATGTTTCCTTTGGTTTGATTCTATCGTTCTTCTAGCTCTAATTGTACTTGCTGAGTGTTTTTACTCACTGTTGTGTTTATTTGGTTTTTAGGTACTGGTGATCAAAGCATACATAGAAGGAGGGTAGCACCTACACTTGAGCACACCAACCAAATAATAAACATAGAACGTAGAATTTATTAATTATTTAATGGGTTATTGTGTTATTAATAACCGTCGTGTGGTCGTTTGGTCGTTCGGATATTTGCTTGAGTTATGGTGGTTGAATGATGCTTATTACTGCTTATCTATGTTATTGTGTTTATATTTGCAATGTGTTGTCCACGGTTGTTTGAGTTTACAGGAGAGACTTTGCCGACATTTTCTAAAAATTTTATACTTAATTGAAAAGTTTAGATGTTAGTAGTAGCGTCTGGGGGAAGTTCAGGCCTGCAGTGTTACATGACTTAAATACTAAACTTTATCATAGAGTGGCAAATGGAAAGAAAAGAAAAGAAAATACTATCTTCTCTTGAAATCGTGATGGAAATACCATTCAAGGAACTGAAAATTTAATAAAACACGCAACAAGGTAGCTAAGAAAATTGAACTGTGGAAGGGTAGTCATATGTGAATGGCAGGAAGAATTGTGTTGATAAACTCTAGTATGTTTAATTCTCCTGTTTACCACATGTCTATGTTTTTATTACCAAAGACAGTCATTAAAAGAACGGGTATTCATAGGGGAAAAATTTATGTCTATATTTCCTATAGTGGATGGGAAATAGTGTGTAAAAATAAAAAGAAAGGAGGTTTAGGTATTAATAACTTGAGAAAAGTGAATATTAGTTTGCTATCAAAATGGTGGTGGAAGTTAAAAAATGAAAAGGGATTTGGCAAGACTTAGTTCTAGCTAAGTATGTTAAGGATACCCCAATTGGAGCTATTAAACATAAGCATACTGATTCCCCTATATGGGCTGGTCTTACCAAAATTCGACATCTTTATACAATTGGGAGATTGCTCATTTTGGAGGAGAAAATCAGTTTCTGGTATGACAAATGGTTAGGAGATAAACCTCTTTATATGTCTTATGCTCTATTATATCAATTCTGTATGAATAAAGATATGACTGTCGCTTATTGTGCTGCTAAAAATTGGACCATTGACTTCAATCCTGCTTTACCTTTGTGTCTGCATGAGCAGAGGTATAAATTGGCTGAAATTTTGAATATGCAGAATATACAGGTATGTGATGATATGGTAAGATGGATAGGAACAAAATCAGGTTGTTTTAATGTTAAATCAATGTATAATAGGCTGTCATCTAATGATTCTTGACCTCATCATAATAGGTTAGCTGAGCATGGAGCAGTCCCGACAAAAGAGGTAATAGCTAAAAAGAATGGAAGTGGTAATACTAACTGTTGTTTCTGTGATTTCAGTGAAACTCTTGACCACTTATTCTTCACTTGGAATTGTATGTGTGTGGTTTGGGGTATTATTGCTTAAAGTTTAGGTTGCAATACTATTCCAGTTAGTTTATCACAATATTGGGTATGGATTAAACATGTATTAAATGGGGGTGAAAGTGTTTATACTTTTGGTCTTGCTGCAATTTGTTGGTCTCCTTGGAAGCTGAGAAATTCAGTTTGCTTTGAAGAAAAAATGATCAAGAATCCGTGTGATATAATTTTCTCTGCATGTTCTCTTATAAAACATTGGGCAGTGATGTTTTCTCAGGAACAACAAGAGTTGATTAAAACTGCTGTGGAGGCTATTATGAAAGAAGCAATGAAGGTGATGGAGATGCAAGGACCGGCTATGCTGCTGCCGGCTCCCGACTCTGGGAACAAAAATGTCTGAAACTGTTTGTATGGGTGATCGACAGTGGCGAGCCTCCAAATAGAAGAGTCCAGGCTGTCATTGTTCATAGCGTCTTTCCTGTTTCATGCTGCATCGTATTGAACTATGGTTGTGATGGTTTGTAATAATTCTAAACCCCATGTGGGATGGCCTTCATGGTTAGGTATCCACCAAATTACTAGTCAAATAGGAAAAGCTAAGACTAGAATTTGGTTGAATTACCGACTTTGTATGACTGGATCTCTATTTTGTTAATAAAATGGAGGTGGCTTTGCCGATTAAAAACAAATACGGACCATGCAGTCTTGCAGTGTCTCCTGCCTGAGGTCACACATTGAAGCAGAACAAGGGATCCAGCTCCTCAATTTCAGCTATGCCCTCAATCTTGAACCTGGAGCAGAGTATGTTGGGGTCGAAGGAGCAGAGAATGTTGGGGTCAAAAGAGCTGAGAATGCCACGAGCCTTGCTGAAGCGGTCGAGGCCCAACACAGAGTGGAAGGCATCGAGACTTTGGCCGATCTTATTGATGTCGTACGCGTGGAAGAGCCCATAGCCGAAGCTGGTTTTAATGGCAGGTAGAGCGCCATCTCCATGGCAGATGGTGGCGGCGGTGGAGGCTGTGGATGGGAAATCCTTGAGGGTGGTGCCGCCAATATTCTGACACGAGGATCAGCAGCTGAGGCCTCTGTGTGTGAAGATGAGATGCTCCTCCACCTTCGCCGGGGGGGGGGGGGGGGGGGGGGGGGGGGGGGGGGGGGGCAAGGCAGGTGGTCGCGGACGCGACGGTGGGCACAAACTACATGGCCGCCGGTGCCTTGTTGCTGCCAAAGACGAACTATGGCGGATCTCGAATAGACGCGCGCAGATCGGCAGCGGCTCCCCCGATTCGGTGTCCGTGCACCATGATGAGGGCGGGGACAGTGGTGAACCAAACCATCGAGGCGAGGACGAAGCAGTGGCAGTCACGGAGGATGAACACGGTGGCGCGAATCTCATCGAGTGGGTTGTGGATCCGTGAGACTATCGTTGATCTGGCAGCTTTTCACAGCCCGGGCGCGGACACGGCAGCAGATCTGGCAACCGGGAAGGACGAGTCCTTGGCGAGGCACCGACGAGCCATGGCTACGAAGGGCGCAGATCTTGGGGCGCAGAGGAAGGAGACCGGACGCTGTGGTGGATCTGTCGACCGGGGCAGACACCTGCGCGGAGAAGGTGGAGCGGAAGGGGAGGCAGTCGTGGCAATTTCGGCGGTGGTCACTGATCCACAGGCAAGCGAGGCGCGGGCGGCTATGGTGATTTCGGCGGTTGCCGCTAATGCAGAGGCGAGCAAGGCGCGAGGCTTGTCCGCTTGTTCTTCGGATATGGACTTCTCATCACCGACAGAATACCGGATCTCGTCCGCCAATAATGCCGTGTATTCCACGGCAAGCGAGGAACATAATTCAGGATCAAAAACAGTGTTCAAAATTGCGGAAGTAGGCAACAACTAATGCAATTTGGGATATAGTGTAAATAGTGCAATCAATCATTCTCAACCGTAGGATGCAAATCTAATGGTTGGGAGTGATTGATTAAACGATTGCACCCTATTCCAGATTGCATTCTAAGTAAAAAAAATCGAACAACTATAGCATGCATATCTAATGGTTGGGAGTGGTAGATTGCACGATTGCATCATATTCCAGATTGCATTCTAGTTGTTGTTGTGGAAGTAAGCCTTATCTATTCACTGATGTCTTGTAAAATCACGCAGAGGTTTGCTTCAGCGCGAGTACATGCACTACAGGAATATCGATCACTTACGTCGGCCAGGGCAACTTACGTCGGCCAGCCGACGTAAGTAAGTAACTTACGTCGGCTACTAGTAGCCGACGTAAGTTAAATAACTTACGTCGGCCGACCGACGTAAGTAAAGGGACCGACAGTAATAAAAATTACCCACGTCGGCCTCGGCCCAGAGCCGACGTAATTAAGGAGACCGACGTAATTTAGACCTAACTTACGTCGGTCGCGAAGTAAGCCGACGTAAGTTATTGTTTAACCTAAACGCGCGAGCGGTGCACGCCTTCATTTCACGCGCCTTCCCCCCGAGCCGCCTGCCCCGCCGCCGCCGCCTGCCCCCCGAGCCGCCGCCCCGCCGCCGCTCCCCGTCGCCGCCCCGCCGTCGCCGCCCGGCGGCCCCCCGCCTCCCGCCCGCGGCCCCGCCCCCGCGGCGCCGCACCGACCCGCGCGGCCCCGACCCCGCGCCGGCGCCCCGCCGCCTGCTCCCCCTCGCCGCCCCGCCGTCGCCGCCCGGCCGCCCCCTGCCTCCCGCCCGCGGCCCCGACCCCGCGCTGGCGCCCCGCCTCCTGCTCCCCCTCGCCGCCCCGCCGTCGCCGCCGGCCGCCACCCGCCTCCCGGCCGCGGCCCCGCCCCTCCGGCGCCGCCCCGACCCGCGCGGCCCTGACCCCGAGCCGCCGCCCCGCCGCCTGCTCCCCCTCGCCGCCCCGCCGTCGCTGCCCGGCCGCCACCCGCCTCCCGCCCGCTGCCCCGCCCCCGCGGCGCCGCCCCGACCCGCGCGGCCCCGACCCCGAGCCCGAGCCGCCGCCGCCGCGACCCCGAGCCGTCCCGACCCCGATCCACCAATGCCCCGACTGCCCCCGCGCCGTCGCCCCGACCCCGAGCCGTTCCGACCGCCCCGCTGCCGGCTCGCCGTCGCCGCCCCTGCGCCCCCGACTCCGCCGCCGATCTTCGTTGCAAGTATTTCCTCACCTCATGCATTTACTTTAATTAAATTGCTGTCATTTGAATTAAATTTCTCTCATTTGAATTATGGTTATGTTTAGGTTTATTGAATTGCTCTTATGGTTATGTTTAGGTTTATTGAATTGCTCTCATTTGAATTATGGTTATGTTTAGGTTTTGAATTGCTCTCATTTGAATTATGGTTATGTTTAGGTTTATTGAATTGCTCTCATTTGAATTATGGTTATGTTTAGGTTTATTGAATTGCTCTCATTTGAATTGAATTGCTTATGTTAGAATTGAGTTGATAAATTGATGAATTACAATGGATAATTGTTATGTTTAGGTTTATTTGAATTGCTTAGTTTTTTGAATTATGGTTACAATTTTAATTTTGATTGCTTGAGTGTTCAAGTACTATATATACATAAATGGGCTTTGGACAGGCTTGACAAGGCCCGACAAGGCCCATTTAGTGGTAAGGTAAAGTATGCGTGTAGACGGGTACGAAGGCGAACGACGACGGTGAGGATGGCAAGCACCTGCGCCAGCGTTGTCCAGGCTGCCGTCGCCTGGTTGCCGCCGACACTCTCCATTGCCTCTGTTCGCCCCTCGAGGCCTCGTCGCTGCTAGGTTGCCACCATCGTAGACGAATCTCCACCGCCATCGTTGGATAGCCGCGGCCGCCGTCGCTGGAGTAGGGGTATCGAGGAGAGGAGAAGGGGATCGTCGCGACCGCCGTATCTGGACTCTGGAGCGATGGAATCGTGGAGAAGAGAAAGGAAAATGAGTAGGGTTAGGTCAGGTAGGACTTTTATGTGGCCGATCTGAAGTGTGGACCGTCGGATATGATT
This sequence comes from Tuctoria greenei, assembly GCA_036927565.1. Lineage (NCBI taxonomy): Eukaryota > Viridiplantae > Streptophyta > Magnoliopsida > Poales > Poaceae > Tuctoria > Tuctoria greenei. Next base: position 144,757,919 of record JAYESD010000001.1, on the reverse strand, counting down.
CGACAGCTCACAATAACTGGGTCGATTTTACTCCTCAGGCCCACTCGCCTCAGTCCTCCGCCTCCCCCGATGGCTTAGTCCTCCGCCTCCTTCTCTAAGACCAACTTTCCTCTCAGTCTTTCTCTTGTTCTTTCCACTCTCTTAAATGACCTCAAAATGAAAATGAGCGACGTAACCTATAGCAATGTATTACCCGTTTCGGATCGGCACGTCTCACATGCCATTGGCATGTGAGACGTGCAGGTTCGGAATTGTCCCTTTTTGGACAGCCTCGGAGTGACCGAGGGGGCATGGCTTGTGACGAGACGCGGGTCCGGATTTGGACGAGATTTCGGTGGCGTAACCCTGTTGTTCTCTGCTGCATCATTTTTGGGCGTGCAGTGGAGAACAGCGGGGTTATGTTGCCAAAATTTCGTTCGAATCCGGATCACGTGTCTCGTCATGAGCACGCTTCGCTAGGTCACTCTTGGGTGGGTTTAGGATCTATCTGCCTAGGTTGTAGGGCCGTGACACATAACATAACAATACATTAACGACAATTTCTTTTGCGTTAAACTGCAGAGTCAAACATGGGCGAAGACCGTAGTTGGATGTACACTGGTTGGAAGAGCAGAACTGGTGGTCACTCAGATGAGTGGTACGCCAAGACAAAAGCTTTTGTGGAATGAGCTTTTTCGTTGTCAAATAGCGATAAGGCGCGGTGCCCATGTACGAAATGCCGAAACGGAACGTTTTTAGACAAAGTGGAACTTACGTTGCACTTGTGTCGAAACGGTTACGTGTCACATTATGAGTTGTGGAACTTCCACGGCGAGAGAGCTTCTCAAGCTGTACAAGAAGTGGAAGCGGACAATGATGATGCTCAAGAGGTTGATATGATGGATGAGATGCTGGAAGCTATACGACCAGAGCTTACAGAAGATACTCAAACAGCAGAGGTTAAAGAGTTCTTCAAACGTCTCAAAGATTCAGAAGAGGCTCTGCATGAACACACTAAAATGTCAATCCTCAATTTTGTGACTAGACTTATGGCAATTAAGTCTAAGTTCTTCTTTTCTAACAATTGTTACAACATGCTCATCGATTTGTTCAAAGATGCCCTTCCACAACCCAACAAAGTGCCTAAGGATATGTACAACTCAAAGAAAATTCTTTCTGGTCTCGGGATGAAGCACGAAAAGATTGATGTGTGTCCGGACAACTGCATGCTTTTCTGGAGATAGCATGCCAATGAGAACAAATGTTTGAAATGTGGTCAACCGAGGTTTGTCGAAGTTGTTAATAACGATGGTAATACAGTGATGACGGAAGTCGCACGTAAGCAGCTTCGTTACTTACCTGTGACACCGAGGTTGAAGCGGCTGTTCCTTTCAAAAAAAACGGCCAGACACATGAGATGGCACAAAGAAGGTGAGCGTGAGAACAATGGAGTCATGACGCACCCGTCCGATGGTGAGGCATGGAAGGCTCTGTACCGATTCAACCCAGAATTTGCTCGTGAAGCGAGAAATGTTCGTATCGGGTTGGCGACAGATGGGTTACGCCGTTCAGCACAAACGCCGCACCATACTCCTGTTGGCCCGTCTTTGTCATTCCGTACAATCTTCCACCGACCTTTTGCATGAAGAATGAGTTTATGTTTCTTAGCCTCATTGTACCTGGGCCAGATCATCCTGGGTCACGTCTCAACGTGATGTTGAAACCGTTGATCGAAGAGTTGAAATGTTGTGGACAGGAGTCGAAGCGTATGACTGTTACAAGAAACAGAAATTCAACCTCCGAGTTGCTTATTTGTGGTCCGTTCATGATTTTCCGGCATACGGCATGTTTTCTGGATGGAGCACTCATGGTCGGTTGACGTGTCCGATATGTGCCTCGGACACCGATTGCTTTCGACTTACCCATGGAGGCAAGATATCTTACTTCGATTGTCATAGACGTTGGCTACCTCCGAATCACTTGTTTAGACAACAGAGGAATGTCTTCAGAAAGAACATCGTTGTCACTAAAGGACCACCGAAACATCTTGACGGGTCAGAAATATCTGATATGTTGGACAAATTGGTGCCAGATGAAGGTCGTCCTGGATATTTCGAAGGTTACGGAGACAAACACAATTGGACTCACATATGTGGACTTTGGGAGTTACCGTATGTGAAGTCGTTGATTCTAAGGCACAACATTGATGTTATGCATCAAGAGCGTAACATGGCCGAATGTATCATAAGCACATGCATAGACATGGCGGGCAAAACAAAAGACAATTTAAAGGCTCGAAAGGATCTTGCCGAGCTTTGTAACCGTCAAACTCTTGAGCTCTCCGAAAATGGTGGTAAACCACGTGCTCCTTTCTGTCTTCGACCTAAAGAGAAAAGAGAAGTTCTCGAATGGTTGCAAAGGTTGAAATTCCCAGATGGTTACGCAGCTAGTCTGAGATGAGCCGTGAATGTGAAAACGGGAAAGCTCATTGGGTTGAAGAGTCATGATTATCACATAATCATGGAAAGACTTCTGCCTGTTATGTTTCGAGGCTATTTTGACGATGCAGTGTGGAAGGTGTTAGCCGAGCTTAGCCACTTCTATAGGCAACTCTGTGCTAAAGAAATCACGCCAGAGATGATGACTAAATTGGAAAAGGAGGTTCCGGTACTTTTGTGTAAGATGGAAAAAAAATTTCCTCTGGGATTTTTCAATCCAATGCAACATCTCTTAATTCATCTTCCATTTGAAGCGAAAGTGGGCGGTCTCGTGCAATATAGGTGGATGTATCATATTGAAAGATCACTTAGATATCTTTTTCAATTAATCTTATACTTAGTGTTTTCATTCTTTTGCTGGTTTGCCATTTTCGATGGAGTTGTCGACTCGAGGTCGACGCGACCTTTGAGAGACGCTTCATCGTCGCAGGCTTCGACCGTTGGGACCAGTGGTCGTCTCTCGCAGACCCAGCTGGAGCTCCAGGCCATGAGGGAGTCGCTGACGCAAACTCAGGCAGAGCTGGAGAGGACGAGGGAGGAGCAGCAGAGGACGGCCTTAATGATGGCCCAGATGCAAGCAACGATGGCGGTAAGTAATTTAAAGTACCGTAGTTAAATTTCACAGCACTTAATAACATATATCTGCTAATATCTTGCAATGGCAGGCTCCTGCTCGACAAAGCGGTCAGGACATCGAGATTCCTACGCTTCCGCCGCAGCAGACACCGGAGCAGGTAATATTGTCTATACCTAGGAGTTTCATTCCCTTTTCATTATGTTAAAGAAGTTACTTGCATCACATTTAATTTAGCAAATGTGTTACTCACACTATTGACTAGTTGTTTTATGGACTTCTAATTTATCCTAATTATGATTCTTTTGTAGGGTTCCGGAACGCGTCGAGATCCCGGAGGCAGTGGAGGGGCTAGCATGTAGACACCGGAGCAGGTGACAAACTCTCTTTAATATTATTGTATCCATTTTAGTATTTTACATATAGAGATAAGGAGGTACAACATAGAGGTAGATCTTGATGACTTGTCAGATATTGATTCCTATAGTGGTGAGGAAGTTAAGTGTATCTAATCAAGCTTTAGTAGTTTTTGACCATGGTAGAAATGATTAATATATAGTGAATAAGTTGTCAGTGCTTCCATTTAACAAAAGGGCTAGTGATTATCACTGATGTTTCCTTCTTATGTCGAAACTGATGTTCACTGAGTTAACAAAGGGCTAGTGCTTCCATTTAATTAGTGATATAATACATTACTTCATTTTAAACTACATCATGCTTCCTTCTTTTGGCACTGATGTTCTTGGCCTCTTATGTTATCACTGAGTTGACATTGATGCTTACTAGTGATTATGTTCTTTTGCAGGGATCCGGAACGCGCCGAGAAGATCCCGGAGGTAATGGAGGAGCTAGCGTGTAGCCCGGTGGTTGTTGATGTTGATTGTTGCAAATTGTGTTGTTGTTGATGTTTTGAACTATATATTGAAACTGTTATGTTGTGTATGATATTATTTGTCTGTTCTGTGTTCTCGCCATCGAGCGAGGTAGTCAGTTTCTGTTTTTAAAAAAAAATTCGAAAACTTAACTTACGTCGGCTATGGGCAGGCCGACGTAAGTTAGCCCAGGTTAACTTACGTCGGTCAGGCCATACCGACGTAAGTTAAACCACTAAACTTACGTCGGTTTGCCCTGGCCGACGTAAGTTACAGCACTTTACTTACGTCGGCCTGCCCAAACCGACGTAAGTCCTCAGGCCCAGCCCAAGGCCCATCTCGACACTTAACTTACGTCGGCTTCCGCAGACCGACGTAATTAAGATAACTTACGTCGGTGGCCGACGTAAGTCACCTTAATTACGTCCAAAAGCCTACGTCGGCTGAAAGCCGACGTAATTAAGGAAAAACCAACGTAATTAAGTTGCTTACGTCGGTTTAAGCCTTACTTACATCGGCTTTGGCCGACGTAAGTGACCGTTATTCCTGTAGTGATGGGAGTGTGACGTCGAGTAAGGACTGCGAACAATCGCCAAGTAGGTGGTCGTGACTTCATATGCCTACACCCGCCATTCTCGTCATTCCGCAACAGATTTGGAGGTCGGCAGAGCGAGGAAGAGGCTACCGCGGTCTGCTTTGGCAACGGTGACTCCATCGGCTAGTACGAGGACCGGAGCTCAAAGGGCACAATCAGTTCTGTTGAATCTTTTGTTGGGTAAATCAACAACATCTTCCATTTTGATCGATGTGTTGGTCTCCGGATTAGAAGTAGCTCCCAAAATTGTGATAGCACATTTTGTGAGGTCTGGTTTTTTATCTAAAGTAGCTCCAGTCTTGGTTAGCTGATCGTTGGGAGCGTCAAACGTAACGTACATCGCAGAATCTTCGTTGCCCATGAGATCGTTGTTGGATCGTAATACCAATTTATCCCAGGCGTTCTTTGGATTCACCGCCGAACTTACTGCTGATCGTCGGCACCGTTGCTGACGTCGCCAATGAACAGGGTCAGAGGTATTGAGACAAGTTCTCTGGCCTATAATGCTTGCTTGTTTTATTGATAGGATCTCAGGTGAGTTTATATAACCCCCAGGACGCATACAATCATGGCAATTAATCATTGACTATCTCTAATTTTGGAATCCAATCTCAAACTTCCTTTTTATCTCTAATCCTAATCTAACAGACGTGAACTCTTTTATCTTTTTTCATAATCGATGGACTCACGTGACATGCTGATCCTGATCGTGCGGCAAATCTTACTGTCTAAACTCCTGTGCCCCACAGTAATCTTTGCACATGGGTTATGTTTAGGATAATTTTACGTGGCATATATACGCTACGCCATTGCATAGGACCATCCAACTTCCAGCATAATTATGTTCACTCTTTATACGTATGCCTGACGTGGGTAGTATATGTAAATCGGACTTTATGTTCTGCAAAATTTGGAAATTCAAAATGAAATATTGAGGAACAATTTTTTTGCCTCCATTTACATATTCCCCGAAAACACAACATGCAACTTACTATTCCAGGCACAAGGTAGCTCTAAATCATTACAATCCGGCACATAGAACAAAATAGTTAGCATTAGCTCCACGGAAATTCTTAAAGCAATATTATGCCGATGGCCAATTAAGCATGATCTAGCTTTTACATAAAAAATATCATCCACTACAGAGCAAGACAATAGTTTGCATTTGTAGTCACTGTTGTATGCACTTAAAGCATTTCGTATAGCAGATTCATTAACTTACATAGAAGGTAGATCAGATTGTCTTTGAAAGACGAGCACAGCCTTGTTAGATCATAGTCTTTGTAGGACGAACACAACTTACTAGGTAGATCAGATTGTCTTTGAAGGATGAACACAGCTTTAGGATAACTGGACTGGTATATTTAAGATACAGTAAGTGAGCCCCTAGCACAAAAAAAACATAATAAGTGAGTAGGGGTGAAAATGGGATGGAAAATCCCGTCCCATCTGGTACCATATACCATTTTTCCGATAATTTTGTAATTGTTTGAGAGTTATTTGAAAGCGGTAGAAAAACAGGACGGGATCAATCGGGATCGGAGTTGAAAACGGTTTAGAAGTTTTCCCAACCGTTTTTCCAATTCTTGTTTTTAATTCAGGATAACACATTTCATCCTGTTTTTGTTGTATTCAGAATCGGACCCAAACAGCCCAGTAACAAATCATTGTGTAGGCTCACCATCAAATAACCCTAGTCTCCACTTCCATCGGTCAGCGGCCCGCACCGCAGTCGCCGCGCCGCAAGTCGTCTCCTCTACAGCCGTGGTCCTGCACCAGCGTCGCCCGAGCGGGCTACTGCTCCAATGTCACCCATACGTGCTCCCGCTCCAGCACCACTCTCGCACTAGCATTGCCCGAGCGCGCTCCTGCTCCAATGTCGCCCGTGCGTGCTCCCGCTCCAGAGCCACTCACGCGCCATTGCTGTCTGTGCCGGACATGCCCCCATACTAGATCTGGGCGTCCCTGTGCTACATGTTAGAAAATTGCGTATAATCCAGATTCTAAATTGAGGCAAGTTTCACAGATATTCAAAACTGCAACTCATAGTCTACAGAGCAGTAGGTAGATCAACACAATAATACCTAACGAAAACATATGAACTCACTTTGGGTTCGTAGATGTAGCAGCGCAGATCGATGTCAAGACAGATTCGAGTGGTCGCGCAGATGCGCTGCCTAGAAACCTTATTGCCGTCCCTCATGCAGGCTTCACGATGGCAACGGTTCGAAGATACCGCTTTCCCTTCTCCTCGGTGCACGCCAAGGAAGAGGGCTGGTGAAGTTTTGGCAGCTCAAACACCACAACACAGCTTTCCAAAAAAGGAAGATGAATAGATGGAATAAAACTTTGTGTGTGTATTGGAAACTTGAATGTCTTCAGGGACTGATATAGGCACGGTTGCCCTCTTGGAGCCGTTTCCTTGTTAATGACATCTACTAATTGCTGGTCAATTAATGGCGTTTATGGCAATAAATCGCGCACTAATTCTCTATTAGTGCAGAACGATTCAAATTTTGTAAAGGATACAAGTGACGAAAATACTCAATGCAGCCACACCACAGTCGCACGTCGCAAGTCACAAGTCAAGCGGAACAACACGCAAAAAATCGCGGAAATGCGCGCGTGCGGGCGTGTGTGTGAGTACATATAGTCAGGCCCCTCATTATTGCTTTCTCTATTCAGTCATAGGTATGAGGGCTACTATATAAGTTGGTTTTCACCACCATGCACTAGCAGTATGGGACTATAACCAACAACCACATTGCTTTGGACTTTCAGTTGAATGGGCCACTTAAAATGGACCAAATTCCAACAAACCCCCACCAATTTCAAAGCAAGGAATGAAGAATAAAAGATCACTGTACCTGCAGTATTGTTTTATATATCATTCTTTCGGTATGAGTCCCGTACAGGTTGAACTTATACCTAGAATAACAAGATTCATCTTTCCACAGCTGAAGAATGGACTATGCCTTGAATTCTCAGCCTTGTATGAAAAGATATCACTTGAAATCAAATTGATACTAGGCTGTCAGACAACCTCATCTATCTGGAGCGTTAATGGTCTGCTCCCGTATCTTCTAATGAGCCTTTATAAGAACGCCCTATTCTCACGAATTGTGACCTACAATTAAGCTCAAGTAGGTGTTTTCCTTCAAGATATCTTGTAAGCTAATATCTTTACAACAGAAAATATTAAGGTTTAATTTATGCCAACCTTCCATACAGTAAAGAGTACTTGGTGTCATTTGAAAATGGGTATATTATTTATTTATTTAATGTACTCTTTGGTACATCAGTCAACTTGTTTTTCCTAGTACCTAAATCATGGGATCTCTGAGCAAAAGGACAGGTTACCGTTGTGATGTAACTTCAGGTGGGCCTCATACCCACGTTCTTAGACATCACGGAAATCACATTCCGTGATAATCCTTTTGTGAAGGAGTCTGCCAGATTATTTGCACTTTTCAAATAGCTCGCAACTATAACTCCGGAGTTTTTCATCTTTCTGACAGATTTCAGTCTACGCTTAATGTGTTTGTTGGACTTTGAATTATCCTTTGTATTAATAACATGAGCTAGCATTGATTGGTTATCGCAATACATTAGGATAGGCGGTACCGGCTTTTCAACAAAAGGTAAGTCCATCAATAGCTCTCTTAGCCATTCAGCCTCATTGGTAGCTGTTTCTAGTGCTACAAGTTCAGCATCTGTAGTAGACTTTGTTAATACAGTTTGTTTACAAGACCTCCATGAAACTGCAGCACCAGCAAGCGTAAACACATAGCCACTCGTGGCCTTCATCTCATCTGCATCTGAGATCCAATTAGAATCACTATATCCCTCCAACGCTGGTGGATATCCCGTGTAGTGAATTCCAAGTGAGGTTGTACCTCTCAAATAGTGCAACACTCTTTCAAGTGCCTTCCAATGATCATCTCACGGGTTTGATGTAAACCGACCGAGTTTGCTCATAGCATAGGAGATATCAGGTCGTGTGGCACCAACAAGATACATAAAGGAACCGAATATTTGTGAATATATCAGTTGATCTTTTCCCTCTCCCATGAATTTTTGAAGATTGATGCTTGCATCATAGGGAGTTGGAGGAACTTTGCAGTTATCAAAGCCAAAGCGAGAAAGAATTTTCTATGCATAGTGAGATTGATTTAGACTAGTTCCATTCTCACTTCTAATCAACTTTATATTCAGAACTACATCTGCCGGTCCCAAGTCTTTCATGTCAAAATATCCAGACAAGAAAGATTTGATCTCATCAATCATGTTGTGCTTGTTCCAAAAATTAATATGTCATCGACATACAAGCACAATATTACTCCTTGACCCCACCACAACGATAGTACACACACTTATCCGCCTCATTCACGCTGAATCTGGCTGATGTTAGAGTGTTTCCGAATTTTTCATGACATTGTTTGGGTGCTTGCTTTAGACCATATAGGGATTTTATTAATTTGTACACTTTATTCTCTTGTCCAGGAATTTTATAATCATTTGGTTGCTCCATATATATTTCTTCCTCTAACTCTCCATAAAGGAAAGCCGTTTTTACATCCATTTGATGCACATGTAAACCACGGGAAGAAACTATCGCCAGCAATACTCTAATGGTGGTAATTCGAGCAACAAGAGAGTATGTGTCAAAGAAATCCTCTCCTTCTTTTTGTGTAAATCCCTTGGCCACAAGCCTAGCCTTGTACTTCTCAATAGTACCATTTGGCTTCAATTTCTGTTTGAAGATCCACTTACAGCCAATAGGTTTACACCCACTTGGACAATCAGTGATCTCCCAAGTCCCATTTGACATGATGGAGTCCATCTCTCTATGGATTGCCTCTTTCCAATACTCTGCATCTGGAGATGCATATGCCTCTTCAAGAGTATTGGGCACATCATCAACAAGATAAAAAATAAAGTCATCTCCAAAAGATTTTGCAATCTTCTGTCTCTTATTCCTACGAGGAGATTCAGAATTGACTAAATTGTTATCTTCTCTGGATGGTGTGTGTGTTTCGTCGTTTGATTGAGGTGGTGCGTAATCCTCACGAGCAGTTGTATGTGTATGATTATTCTCATTATAAGATGTGCTACCTACTGCTCTCATTGCAAATATATTCTCAAAGAATGGAACTTCTCGTGACTCCATGATAGTATTCACATTTTGCTCTGGAGTATCAGATTTAACTACTAAAAATCTATAGGCCGTACTATTATGTAAATATCCAAAGAATACACGATCTACTATTTTTGGTTCAAACTTTCTCTTTTTCGGCTCAGGTAGATTAACCTTTGCCAAACAGCCCAAGTCCTCAAAAATTTGACGTTGGGTTTCCTTCCATTCCATCCTTCATATGGAGTGACTTCTCTGTTTTTAGTCACTACTCTATTCATGTTGTCAAAATAGCTTCCCCCCACCATTCATAGGACATATCGTCACTCCCTAACATAGTGTTTTACCAAATCTGTTAGAGTTCGGTTTTTCCTTTCAGCTACCCTATTAGATTGAGGTGAATATGGTAGTGTCAATTCATAGATAATACCATGTTCAGTACAAAACTGAGAGAAATCATTTGAGGTATCCTCTCCTCCAAGGTCATCGCGCAACCGTTTGATTTTCCTCTCAAGTTGGTTCTCAACCTCGCCCTTATAAATTTTAAAGTAATGTAGAGCTTCATCTTTAATTTTTAGAAGATAAATATAAAAAAATGAGTAGCATCATCTATAAAAGTCATAAAATATCTCTTGCCTCCTCTAGTCAATATTCCATTCATTTCACACAAAACAGAATGGATAAGATCTAATGGTGCCAAGTCTCTCTTTTCCTCTAAACTTTTGAATGGTTTTCGAGGTTGTTTTGCTTGCACACAATATTGGCACTTTGATCCTTTGATAATATTAAACTTAGGAATAAAATCTAATCTGGACATTCTAGAAATAGTGTCAAAACCAATATGACAAAAACGTGAGTGACATACATTAGCTTCACAAGCTTTATTAATCTCAGATGCAAAACTCAAATGATAATTCATATCAAGAGTACTTAGGCGGAACAAGCCTCCGCTCACATAGCCTTTACCAATAAAGTTTCCAAAATTGGAAATTACAACTTTATTTGACTCAAATACTAACTTAAAACCTTCTTGGCATAACAAGGAAACACTAATCAGATTCCTGTTTATTGTTGGAGCATGCTGCACGTTTTTCAAATGGACAGTCTACCCTGAAGTGAGCTTCAGTTCGACCGTACCAACACCATGAACAGAAGCTGCTGATCTGTTTCCCATGAAGATGGTGGAAGATCGCGTTCCCTGGTAAGAAGAAAATAAAGACAAATCAGGACACGCATAAACATTGGCACCTGTATCAACCCACCAATCTGTGGATTGTACAGCTGAAAAAAACAAATGGTAAATTACCATACCCAGAAGGATCGCCTTCACTGCCGTTTTTTTGCCAATAGTCACATTCACAAACCTCTTTTACTATTCATCATCTTTGATTTTGCGGTAGCGGCAGTCTTTTGCAATATGCCCTTCTTTGCCACACACAAAACATGCCCTGTTGTCTTTCTCATTTTTCTTCTTTTTTGAAGTTAGTAGTTTTCTTGGCTTTACACCAGTTTGCATCTTACCTTTGTTGTTATTTTTTGTGATTGACCTTTTTCTGCATCATGTTTGCACTAGCACCATTCTCTGCAGCAGCAGATGTGTGAGGTGCGTCTTTTACCCTTGCTTTTTCCTCCACATCTAGGGCTATAATCAGATTCTCAGTAGAGATATCTCCCCTCTTGTGTTTAAGACTTGTGGCAAAATCCATCCATGAAGCAGGGAGTTTGACAATAATGCCGCTGCCACAAACCTATCAGGCAAGGTACATCATAAACTTGCAATCTCTCCGGCCAGCAGTTGTATCTCATGAGCTTGGGCAACAACAAACTTTGCAGCATCAATGCTGAAATCAAAAAATTGTTCACAAGTGTACAACAAGCGACCGGCTTCAGAGACGGCATATTTGCACTCTAGTGCATCCCACAGATGTGTGGGGTCTGTGTAATTCATATACACATCATAGAGATTATCAGCCAAAAGGGTTAAGATGCAGCCAAGTGCGGAGTCACGCGCTATTGGATAGGTGGCGGTCTGATCAACCGTGAATGGCATTACTGGGTGAATCACCCACCACAGCCCCATCGACATAAGCCAACATTTGAATTTAGTCTGCCATCTATGAAAAATTTCGCCACCTCCAAACCTCTCAGGTTTCATTGCATTCGAAGCACCAGTCATTGCTAGAATAATAGAATAAACGCAACGATAAGGTTTCTGGAATATTAGAAAATTTCATATTATTCTAAATCCAGATTCTAAATCGAGACAAGTTTCACAGATATTCAAAACTGCAACTCATACTCTACAGAGCAGTAGGTAGATCAACACAATAATAACTAGCGAAAACATATGAACTCACTTTGGGTTTGTAGATGTAGCAGCGCAGATTGATGTCAAGACAGATTCGAGCGGTCGCGCAGATGCACTGCCCAGAAACCTTATTTTCGTTTCTTGTGCAGGCTTCACGACGGCAACGGTTCGGAGATACCGCTAACCCTTCTCCTCGGTGCACACCAAGGAAGAGGGTTGGTGAAGTTTTGGCAGCTCCAACACCACAACACAACTTTCCAAAAAAAAGACGAATAGATGGAAGAAAATTTTGTGTGTGTATTGGAAACCTGAATGTCTTCAGGGCCTGATATAGGCACGACTGCCCTCTAGGAGCCGTTTCCCTGTTAATGACGTCCACTAATTGTTGGTCAATTAAGGGCATTTATGGCAATTAATCGCGCACTAATTCTCTATTAGTGCAGAACGGATCAAACTTCATAAAGGATACAAGTGGCAAAAATACTCAATGCAGCCACGCCATGATCGCGCATTGCAAGTCACAAGTCACGCGGAACAACACACGAAAAATCGCGGAAACACGCGCGCGCGTGCGTGTGTGTGTGAGTACATATAGCCAGACCCCTCATTATTGCTTTCTCTATTCAGCCATAGGTATGAGGGCTACTATATAAGTTGGTTTGCACCACAATGCACTAGCAGTATGGGACTATAACCAACAACCACATTGCTTTGGAATTTCAGCTGAATGGGTCACTTTAAATAGGCCAAATTCCAACACTACAACCTGACAATTCATTGCGGTCGCTATCACTAAGGTCGAGTGGAGGTCCGTGTCAATTTGGATTGGTCTTCCTTTGCTGGTAAATGATGAGGTTATCACTACTACAGATATACGCAACACTCTCATGTAAAATTACTAGAGCTTGAGATTGAACTAAAATCGTGAGCTCATTCCTGAACACATATTTGTATCATTGTATGTGAATTTTTAGAGTCAATTGCTATCTAGTGAACTAATTGTGATTAGGAACCATGGATGGGGATCAAGGGATACATAAAGAGGGGCTTGAGGGCATGGATGACTAGAAAAGATGTCAACTTCAAGTTGGAGGCGGAACCCAATCTGAGTTTGAGTTCAACTCAAAACCCAGAGCACATCTCCTTAAAATGGACACCCATGATGCATGCGGGTTCCGTTTTGGATGTTTTACATGTGCACGAAAAGCTGAGAGGATAATTTTTTCAATGACTCCTGTCCCACATCAAAATTCCTTTGGATCCGAGAGGAATCATCAAAACAAAATTGAGTTCAGAATCTGTTAGGATGCTACGCCACCATATTGGCCATTTTGCCTTGTATCAAGTCCAAGACCAATATATTTGTATCTTAAAGTTAGGTTACGACTCCAGCACCCTTTGGGTATTCTTCCCACCTATTTATAGTTCATAGCCACCACCACAAATACCAGGATTTTGTTTAAATGCAAGTTTAGCTGCTGCTACTTCCTTGTAGAGACATGTGTTGACTAGACAATCCGTTCTACTTGTTTAGAACCCCACCATATTGTGTTTTGAGTTTGAATCCTCTTATTTTATTTCAAAATTCAGTGCTTGTTCCACTTGTTCTTGTTGGTACTTCGATTCCTTGCAAGATAAGTGCCCTCGTGGCTGGGATATCGCGCACCACAATATCACAACGGCCATTAGAGTTGGTGTATCGGTTGCTAAGGTACATCATTCTTGGACGGTTGTAGTCGGACAGTGAACAACATCTCCATCCACCAATCGAGGTTTTGTCTCCACTGAAAGATCAGACTACCCTACCCCCTATTATAAGGGAGCTCTGATGAATTACTCGTTTCGTTTGATAAATTTGTTGTTCGTTGGTAGCCCTCAAATCCAAATAATAGTATGGGGAAGGATGTTGCCAATGATCCAATTTGCTACAATCACTACAGGAAAACAGTGCATTTACGATGGCTTGTGCTATTTACGATGGCTCACGCCTCAGCCATCGTAACTAACATTATTTATGACGACCGAGACCTGGCCATCATAAATAAAGTTAGTTTACGCCAGTTATGAATGTACCTAGACGGGGTGGGGGTGAATAGGCTTTTTTGAACTCCTAAAACACTTAGTTTAAAGTTGTTAAACTCCAAATATCGGACTAGTCCGGTGTCAGTGCAGACTAGTCCGAGGTTGGTCAGCACAATCATTAGATTCAGGTATTTTTGTGTTTTCTTCAATTTTTTTTGCAGCGGAAAGTATTGAACTACTCTAATAACATTAACAAGTACATATGAAGACTAATTTGCACAAGGATCACAAGATTAATGCAAATTACAAGTATGATAAAATTATGCCCTAGCTAGTGTGAAATATGAGAATGATGAACAAAGAGCGCAGGACTTAATGATTTTTATCGAGGTATGATCCCACACAAGGGATCTACGTCCTCGTTGAGGAGCTTACGAAAGGTCGGGTCATCACCAACCCTTCTCTCATCAAGTCACCATGAAGACCGACTTGATCTCCACTATCAAACAGGGTAATCACCAAGTTTTGGGGCTTCCTCACATGTTGAGGGCTCTCACAAATTTACAAGTGAATCAAAGATCAACACACTTGAAACTATACAAGAATTGACAGGAGTGTGTGAGAGAATCAAATTCAAGAGCTTAATGTTGGTGATATTGTCACTCTCCCTTTCCCAATTCCCAAAGTTTTGACTCTTAGGGCCTTAGAATGTCAGAGGAGTGTTTTCGTGCTCTTGGATGCAGTGGCAACACTGGGGTTTGCGATTGTTGTTAAATAAGTCATGGGTCCTCTTTTTATAGAGATTTCAAAAAGTGACCGTTATGTTTATGTGTATCCAGACTAGTCCGTGGTGGACCCCAGACAAGTCTGGTCTGATGATGTGTCTCTTTTAGGTTAGGTGACGTCAAAGTTTGAATTAAGGGTGTGCAAACCCTAGAAGGTCAGACTAGTCCGCACTGAGGCCGGACTAGTCCGAAGTGGTACAATAAGGTATAACGGACGAGTTTGTGGTGGAACGAACAAGTCCGAAGTGATACAGTAAGTACCTTCGGACTAAGGTGAGTATTGTAAGACAAGTCTGATGTGATACAGTAGCATATAATGGACTAGTCCGTTCAAGAAAGGACAAGTCAGGTGAGTGATTGTTTGGGAAAACTGGCTAAGTCTGTAGAGTGCGAACTAGTCTGGTGTAAAACGGACTAGTCCGGAGTGTGTGTCAATTTTAGTTTTTGTTACCCCTCTCATTCTTCTCATGCAACAACTAGGCTCTTCAGAGGATAACTCACACACAACAAGACACTAATTTCTAAGCTAAGTCCTTTTCCTTCATTTTAGCCTTTTTCCATCAAGGTCACCCTTTTCCCTTTTTGTCTTATTCACCTTTTTCTCCATATGACCTGCTCTCACTTAACTAATTTTATCAGCTCTTTACTTGTTTGTCATCGATCATGCAAAACCCACAATGGAATGCCTAGATGCACTTACAATCTTCCACTTTTTGGTGATTGATGACAACCAAGTAAAGTTTAAACATTTGGGAGTAAATAAAATTGATTTTCATAAGGTATACACATATGAGAGGAAATATACATAAACAATGGATGCAATCTCATATGTGTATTCTTTATGGTGGGGTGCCTAGCAATGTGAGTGTGAACAATTCATGTGATACAAGTAATTTGTGTCAAGAATAGCAACCATGAGAGCATCACATTATGAATAAGGCGTGGGCATAAAGATAACAAAGTGTGCAACAATAAGGTAACATAGTGAGCATAAGCATTACATAGTCTTGCATAAATCATAACGAGTCACAGGCATAAAGCAACAAGTTTTGGAATAGATACATGTCCATGACCAACAAAAAACTAAAGATAACGACTACGACATACTCCCCCTTAATCTCTCCCCCTTTGGCAGCAAGATGCCAAAAAGGGAAAAACCAAGGACAACTACTCATAATCGTCTTCATGGTCCCTTCCATCACTTTGTGTCTTCTCATTGTCTTGCTCCCCTTCTCCCTCTTCTCATCTTTGTCACTAGCTTGACGAGGAGCAGGAGCATGAGTGGAGGAACCAATGCCAAAATATGCAAGTTCATCATTGGTTAGTTGTGGCATCTCTGTGTAATTCACATCTAAGTCCCCTGATATCTCTAGAGAGCCAATGGGTGAGATCTCAAGCTTTTGGCAAATAGCCATCACATTTTCCCTCATGTAGCGAGAATGCATTTTCCTTACTAGGCTTCTCATTGTGTTGTTTTGCCTCCACTTTGCGGCAAAAGTTAAAAATGCCATGAAGCATCTTCAAAATGACGCTGTTGGAGCCTCTGGAGGATGAGCGAACTGAGGTAGAGGAGGCACCCGTTCGATCTGCACGAGTAGAACGCTGCCTTGTAGAGGTGGACAGTGGAGGTGGAGTAGTGGGAATCCGGGGGCAAAGCTTGGAATGAGAGACGTCCTCGACAAACTCCAAGCCGAGGACTTGTTCAATCATGTACATGATATAAGGAGCAAGCCACATGAACGGTTTGGAGTATGGTCAATGTTGAATATATCATTGTAGATATACTCAAAGATGTTGAATTGCTCTTCTCCATTGATGATTTGCATCAAGTTGCGAAGGAAGCCTTGAATGCTTCCCACATCACTATCCTTGGGAGCTATCGTCTTTCCTAGCACCTGGTTCAGAACAGCAAAGGTCAACTTAAGGTAGTTGGTGGAAGAGGGCTTATATGGATAGTCAGTGTCATATAGGACGTGAAGCTTGTCCTTGTCCAAAACCTTGACATTGTGTAAAAAATATTATAATTCAAGGACCAAACCAACTCAAGCATATCAGTGTTGACGGTCATTACATACCAATTTTGACCGTCAATATAATTCAAATATGTGGAGGAATAAATATTTTTTACACACATCATGGTTAGATTTGAGATAATTTCACTTGTACTTGGAGAAATAGTGCATGTAGGAGTTTTTAAGCATAATTGATGGAGAATGAGGGGAGCAGTCCTGAAAAGTGCCACCTCAGCCAATCATGCATGTGGCATCACATGGATCCATGGACCCATTCCCAGGCGTATCCGAGAGGATCCAACGGCAATTCACGCGGAGAGAAACTATGGGCGCACTTATCAGTCTCTTGGAGAAAGCACAACCAGGGGGCAGGACCAGGTCTGCCAACCCCTTCCTGGCGCCAAACCTGGTTAGTCGATGCATGGAGCTTTCCTGTGCTGCCCTAATGGCGGTGAAGACTGATTGGCGTGCTAATTGTTGCGGGAACCGACTCCACTCTGTGTATAAGGGGAGGGGGGTGCCTTGCTTCTCCCACATACCACTCAAGCATTCTCTCTTGTATTACAATAGTGCCCTCTTAGTCCTTAGTGGAGGTTAGGATATAGAGAGGAGCCTCTAGTCCCAAGTCCAAATTGGGAAAGGTATGGCTCATGTAACTTTTTTTTTATTTAGTGACTTTAATACTTTATGATAATGTTGTTATTGGAATTTACTTATTCATATACTTGGATAAAGCATTCTTTGATTGGTTGTGGAGTCCATGTATGTGCTAGGTGTAGATGTTATGATATAGTCATAATGCTCATATCATGTTATCATAAACATCATACACCACCACTATAGTCTAATTAGCTATTCACACGATTATGTTAGTATGAGTAATTAGTGTTTGGTCCCAATATTGGTTTCAATGATGTTTAGGTTAGTCATTGCTTTAGGAAGGTACTTGTACTGCAGCTCTTAAGGTATTTACTTATTATGTAAGCATGGTGCTTAGATAATTAAGTAGTGTTGGATGTCTTGTAGACTCTAGATTTGTAGGGGTAGGCGGCAAGTGATGACAGTCCTGTCCATCCTTTGTAACCCCCCATGCTCGGCTACACCACAAGCTCGAGGCGGGAATTGTCATGATAATGTCAGGGGTAATCCCGTGCCCGATGTGTTGGACCACTAAGCCCTAGTACTCATCATTAGCATACTCATTTGTACACTAATAGTCTATGTATATGAATACTTAAAGCACAGTAGGAGTAGCTCTATTCCTAACTTGACCTCCACTAAGACATTCTTACCCTTTAGAGTAGAATTGCTTAGGTGTGTGTCACACTACCCCACTATGTCATTTACCCATCCTACTGGACTCCTCACTGGAACACCCCCTTCTCTCAATGATCTTGCCTCTATTCCCCTTTGCCTTCCTTTGGGATAAACAAATATGATATCCTAGGAATACTCTTGGCGCCAAATGCTATAGCGGTACTTTCCGTGCGCTTGTGAAACTCATCTTGCTTTGGCTTAGGTTAACCTAGTGCCTCTGCAGAACTAGCCATTCTTGCTAGGATGAACTGTAGACATTAAGAAATACCAACAATCAGCAAACTCTTCATATCCAACTGAGTATTACTTGCCATGTGTCATACATGTAATTTCCTTGGGCCCTGACATTGAAAAGTAGCATGTGGAATAGAACTAAGCTATGACCTCATTGTTCTAGTCGTATCTGAAGGCTCTGAGGTCTTTCAACCCATGACACTCAACTGCTGCAATGACTTAATGGAATTCCTCATTTCCTTTGCCTTCTATGTAGTCTCAATCAATCCATTGGTTCTTGGCCACGGGTGTCTTCAAGGGGAGATACACCGTTTTGCAATAGTCACAATGAAAGTCGCTCCAAAACTGTGAATCATCTGCCATCTTGTTATGACTATAAACATTGATCTCCCTCAGCTTCTTGGCTTTGTCGCCCCCCTTGCCCATGAATGCATCGTTGGAGGGATGACGGTTACAGTCATGCATTGGGGGAGCCATCTTCAATGGCCCAATTGGGCCCGAGAGTCTAGCGGGATCCTTCCCCTTGCCTTGACTTTTCCTGGCCTTTGAGCTTTGGCCAACCACTTCCTTGCCCTTGTCACTGGGCTTCTTGGCGAGAGCTTTCCGTCGGGCAGCTGCAGCCACGGCACTAGCATCTCTGTCATGCCGTAACTTCGTCCTTCTCTAGTGGGGATTCTCCTACTTGCATTTGGAGGCAAGACGCAACTCCTCAAGCTCTGGGTCGCTAAAAGAACTTTGCTTCGAGTTTGATATGCTTCCTGACTAGATAGGAGTATATGAGAATAGAGGAACAAGGATCAATTCAAAGAATTCAATAAAGTCATCTTTTTAGGGCTAAATGTTGTTAACAACTAGACATGGCTGTGGTCTATGCGAACTAGTCCAGTATACTGAACTTGTCCGCATGAAACTTTGGACAAGTTCGGTGTTCATCAGTATGAACCCTAACATGTCAAAAATCATGGAATCTTTGAGAAAGAGGCTTAATACTTGAGGGAGTGACAATGTAGAGTATACTAAGTTAGAAGGAAACCCTAAAACATGAAAGATTTGGCCTAATACCTAGAAAAGAGAAAAGTTAGGGTTATGACAAAACCTTACCAAAGGCGGTTCGATCCTACGAGGAGAGGAGTTTCCAAGTCTGGAGAAGTCTGGGGTGGACTTCCCTTCGATGCTTTGAGCTTTGCCCTTCGAGAAACCAAAGATTTGATGGTGGAATCGAAAAATCACCTTGAGAGCTCGGGTTGAGGAGAGAGAAACTCGTAGGAGAAGTAAGGAGGAAGAAGGAGGGCTCGGGTGATCTGGGTGGTTAAGTCACGAGAACACCAGACTTGTCCGGTGTACCCCGGACTTGTCTGGTATAGCGGACCAAGCTGGACTAGTCTAGATACCAAACTAGTCTGGTACAAAAACAGATTAGTACGGTACAAATAGAGAATTAAGGTAAGAAAAACAAGCTAAAATGGAGATGATGATTTGGACATGATTGTGAGGATATCCTTGAAGGACATAATCAACAAGTTATGATCAAAATAATCCAAGATTGACGGGAAAAACGAACTAGTCCGGTATGGAGCCGGACTTGTCCGATCAAATAAAGAGATAAGGTATGATTTATGAGGATAATTTGAGACGAGACCTAATGTTGGTCATAAGGACATAGTTTTAGGAAATATTCTTGATGAACATGGTCAGTAAGAAAGCAACAATCATACTATGATCATAATTCGCCAAGAACTAGTATTTTCAAATAGTTTTTAGAGTAAAGCCCTGTTTGGCATAGCTAAAACTTGTTAAGAAGTTGACTTCTTTGTAACTGCTCTGAGAAGCAGCTGCTTGGAGAAGCAATTGTAAATACAAATTAGATGTTTAGCAAACTTCTTTTAAATGTGTTGGTATGCTATTATAGAGTGAGAAATGTCCAAATTGCCTATGATGATTTACTGATGTTTATATTTACTGATTCTGATTTAGTTTTTATGTTATATTTTGTTTCCCACATGATATAAATTATTTAATATTCACACACATGAAAAAAATAATATGACATATGTCTATAAAATCATAAAATAAAATTTCATTAAAGAAATATTATTCTTCCTGATCCATACTTCACATGAAAATTCTTAAACAGACACCACATAAAATTACTAAATACAGAACACACTACATCGTATCAAAAGCTAATACAGATTTGATCTTGTACCAGAGTTTTCTCGCACGTTAACAGCAGATTCTGCAACTTCATCGAAAAATGCTGCATTGCATAGGATAATTGATTAACCAAACACCTGCTCCTAATCATCTGTCATCAACCTCTGCATCAACAGCTGGCTGGGGCGTAACAGTGACAGCAACCTTCACCGTGGGCTTGCAGCTGCATGGTGTGACCTCAGCATACCTACAAAATTTTTCTCTGTGTTATCGAAAACTGCAATAAAAAGGATATGTTGATATAAGCCATTGTCAAAACATGTGCATTGAATTACCTGTAATTGACGAGTTACATTCAGTCCCACAGCTGAAATATCAGCACCACAGGTGAAAACAATATCCACTGCATCAGGATCACCGAATATCTATTTACAAACAAGATCTCTCAGTGAGGTCTGTTGATCACGAAGTAAATCGTTGCACAAGCATGATCCTTGAAGCAATGCTAGGGCCGAATATGCTTGGACGAATCCGCCATTGAACAAGATTTTACATGATATAGGCGAATGACTTGAATTACAATCTCCAAAAAGCTGCAATCAAGCTCCAATAGCTAGGTACATGTCACATATCTCCATTAAACAAGATTTTACATGATACATGTGAATAACTTGAATTACAATCTCCAAATGACTAACGATAAGGTGATATAAAAGAAAACCTAAGTCCTGAAATGCAGGCTCATATGCAAAATTGTAGGTGAATCCTTAAGTTTGACATCTAGTTTTATTCTTACATTACCACTGTGATATACATGTTTAAATAAGCTAATGGCACCTGCACTTACCAAAATCTCACTAATTAGGCATATGGTATTTTACCTTTGCAAGAACAGCCTGCGCAAAATATGCATATGGTTCGTAGTGTCAGAACAAAAATCAAGTTCCTTGACAAAATGCATATCAGCTGGACTAAAATATCACATCCAAAGAAAGAGCATATAGATAAAACAATAGCAAGTTCTATATGAAGCAATAGCAGAATCCACTGATTTGTAACATCTAATCCAACCCTAACAATAGCAGATATTAAACAAAGCAGGTTCAATAGCAGATTTGAAGCCAAGATCGAAGGAATCGTGTGGTGCGCGGGGGCTCAGCCAAGGCCACCGCGTCGATCAGGGCTTCCGCTAGTTGGGGAGCGGGTAAATTCGCAGCCACTAGGAGAGGGGGTGCGCGGAGAAGCGGCACCATCATGGATGTATGGTCCCTAGCACTGGGGAAGACGGACCGGCGGAGGATGGTTCCTGCTGCGCTCCGGATTTTGGGGGTGGAGGGGACGAGCGAGAGGCGACGAGGAGATCCGCCAGATGCGGACGAGAGGAGAGGAACAGGAGGTGGAGGCGAACGGGTGAGAAGCGAGGACGTCCGGTTTTTATATGTGGCAATTGCGGGTAAATAACAGTGAAGTTCAATGCTATTTTTGTACCAGGGTTCTACAAAAGCGGCGAGAAGCAGGTCGGAGGCCGCTTTCTCGGCAAGCTGGCCGGTAGTACATTTTGAGAAGCGCTTTTCTAACAAGCAGGTTCAAAAGCTAGGTGTTTAGAGGTGTAAGTCCTTAAATTTGTTGAAAAGCTGGTTGAAAATATGTGCCAAACAAGGTCTAAAATAAGATAGGAGATAATTTGTTGCAACATGCTGGTACTTTGAGGTTCTACACTACTAGCAATTAGATATGCAATGCTTCAAGCCACATTTTGAGAATTAAGGAAATTTAATTTATTTCTAAGCTCATAAAACATTTTCTCATCTAGTGACTTGGTGAAAATGTTGGCTAGTTGTTTCTTGGTTCTTACATGTGGACTTACAATATCTCCCTTAATAGAGTAATCTCTCAAGAAATGGTACCGGATGTCCATGTGTTTGGTCCTAAAATGTTCAACAGGGTTATGGGATATTTTTATGGCTCTCTCATTGTCACATATGAGCGAAATATGGTTGAAGTTGTAACCAGTCCCTTAGAGTTTGTCGCATCCAAAGAAATTGTGCACAACAAATTCCGACTACAACATACTCCGCTTCGGCTGTAGATAGTGCAATGAAATTTTTCTTCTTGGACAAGCACGACACTAGGGACCTACCCAAGAATTGACAAGTCCTGAAGGTGCTTTTTCTATCCACTTTGCATCTGGCATAATCTGCATCGGAGTATCTGATGAGACTGAATTTCGACCCTTTTAAATACCAAAGACCTAGCTTGGGTGTATGAACTAAATATCTCAAGATTCTCTTTTATGGCTGTCAAGTGATACTCCTTCGGAGCGGCTTGAAACTTTACACACATACATACACTCAACATGATATCAAACCTAGATGTGCAAAGATACAATAAACAACCAATTATAGGACAATATACCTTTTTATCAACATTTGTACCATCTTCGTTGAGGTCAAGATGCCCATGGTCGCCATTGGAGTTTTAATAGGCTTGACTTTGTCCATGTTGAACTTTTTGAGAATATCTTGTATATACTTTGTTTGGCAAATAAATGTACCCTCTTCAAGTTGCTTCAATTGAAATCCTAGAAAGAACTTTAATTCACCCATCATGGACATCTCAAATTTGTCCGTCATGATCTTATTAAACTGATCACAAAACAAATTATTAGTAGAACCAAATATTATGTCATCGACATATATTTGACAAACAAATAAATCATTATGATAGTGTTTTGTGAACAATGTGTAATTAAAACTATTATCAATTAGAAAATCTCTAAGGCACTCATACCAAACTTTAGGAGATTATTTGAGGCCATAGATAGCCTTACGCAGTTTGTACATATGGTTGGGGAGTTCTTGATCCTCGAATCTAGGTGGTTGCTCCACGTATACCTCCTCCTTGATTGGACCGTTGAGGAATGCAGTTTTGACGTCTATGTGGTACAACTTGAAATTATGGTGAGTAGCACAGACCAATAATATTTGAATAGATTCAAGCCTAGCTACGGGAACAAAAGTCTCAGTAAAATCCAAACCTTCAACTTTTGAGTACCCTTGGCCACAAGTCATTCTTTATTTCTTGTTACCACGCCATGTTCATCTTATTTGTTGCGGAACACCCATTTTGTGCCCACAACATTCGTGTATGGTCGCTCCACAAATTTGCACACTTGATTTCTCTTGAAATTATTGAGTTCTTCTTGCATCGCCATCACCCAATCTGGATCTCGTAATGCATCTTCAACCCCATATGGTTTCAAAGAGGAAACAAAAGAGTAATGTTCACAAAAATTTGCAACACAAGACTGAGTAGTTACCCCCTCCGAGATATCTCCAAGGATATTGTCGACGGGGTGATCTCGTTGTACGCTTTGGCGCACTCTTGGATGAGGAACTTGGGTTCTTGTGTCGACTTCTCCATTTTTTTCATCTTCTTCATCTCCCCCTAGATCGTTGCTTCTATTTTAGTCTTAATCATCTTGATCTTGCTGAGGTTGCTCTTGTGTTGGTGTCTCCTGTTGTAATGAACATGGCTGACTTGGATCTTGAGATTGCTCTTGTGGTCGAACATATTCAAAGGTCATTCTTTTCAAAGCTTGCCACATAGATTCTTCTTCATCTAGCACATGACAATCAACTTGCTCCACTTCGGAGCTGTTAGTCTTATCAAACACTATGTCACGTGCCACTTCAACAATCTCGAAGATTTTGTTTAAGACACGGTAGGCGTAAGTTTTTGAATCATAACCAAGCAAGAAACCTTCATCAGATTTTGAAGCGAACTTCAAATTCCTAAGTTTATTGTTTAGAATAAAACATTTGCTTCCAAAGATTCAAAAATAAGAAATGTTAGGCTTGTTACTTGGAAGAAGCTCATACGGAGTCTTCTTAAGAAGTCGATGAAGGTAGAGTAGATTCGTCTCATGATACACAGTGTTTATGTAGAGTAGATTCGTCTCATGATACACAGTGTTTATCGCTTCCGCCCAAAACTTGTCTGAGGTCTTGTACCATCGAGCATTGTCCTCAGCATCTCGTGAAGTGTCTGATTCTTCCATTCGGTTACTCAATTTTGTTCGGTGGAGCATGGAGCCGAAAATTCGTGTATGATTCCTTCTTCATCCAAAAAGTATTCAACTTGGGTGTTCTTGAACTCAGCGATGTTGTCACTCCTTATCTTCTTAATCCTCAAGGAGAACTCATTTTGAGCTCTCCTCAATAATTTCTTAGGGACACCTTGTACTTCTCCCTTATCATGCAAGAAAAATATCCAAGTGGATCTTGAAAAATCATCCAAAACTACTAAAGTGCAATTGTTATCGCCGATGCTAATGTAGGCGATCGGGCTGAGGAGGTCCATATGTAGTAGCTCCAACGGTCTTGTAGTCGTCATTATGTTCTTGGCATGATGAGGTGCTCCAACTTGTTTTCTGACTTGGCACGCGCTGCATGGTCCGTCTTTCTCAAACACAATATTCTTCAAACCTCGAATGTGATCCCCTTTTAGAAGTTTCTACAGATTTATCATACCAACATGAGTAGCCGTCAATGCCTTAGCGAACCCATGTTGGTTTTTGCAATCAAGCATGTATCAAGTTGAGCTTTATCTGTGGTCAAGTCCACGAAATAGAGATTTTCCTTTAACATACCATTGAATGCAACCGAATCATCACTTCTTCTAAAAACGATCACACCCTCATTAGTGAACAAACAATTATAACCTTTGTCAAATAGCTGAGATATGGACAAGAGATTATAATCCGGTGAATCACCATGTACAACTTGAGAAAGAGTATGTTGAGGTGATATTGCTATTTTACCGGTTTCGAGCGCCTTTCCTTGGCTATTGTCACCAAAATAAATACCTTCACTTGGATCCTCATTTTCTTCATATTCCACAAACATTTTCTTCTCTCTAGTCATGTGATTGGTGCATCCTCTTTCAAGCACCCATTTGGAACCGCCGAAGGAGTATGCCTACAAAACAAATTTATGCCTTGGTTTTAGGTACCCAAGCTTGCTTGGGTCATTTGATGTTAGTAATAAGACATTTGGGCACCCATACACAAGATTTTGGACTCTTGTGGAGTGACCCAACATACTTAGCATAACATGATTAAATTTGTTCTTCATATGAACATACGAACGATTAAAGTGTGAAACATGATGTGAGGTTAATTTTTAGCTTTTTCAAGTGGGAAAGGAATATGTTTGTTG
The DNA here is from genome assembly GCA_036927565.1 of Tuctoria greenei. Taxonomy (NCBI): domain Eukaryota; kingdom Viridiplantae; phylum Streptophyta; class Magnoliopsida; order Poales; family Poaceae; genus Tuctoria; species Tuctoria greenei. Next base: position 144,732,216 of record JAYESD010000001.1, on the reverse strand, counting down.
TTCTCAACTTGATTTGAGATTTCCTTGGCAAAGGCAATCCTTTTCTTGTTATCCTTAGGGTGTCTAGCAATTTGCTTATCACCTTTAGAATATTAAAGACCATACTTGATATTTGGAGATCTAGTAACCGAATATGCACTACGTGTATATTTTATTTTCTCCTTATCAAAAATGCCACCCTTGGATGAATGTTTGTGTCGAAGTGTGTGATTGACACTTCCCACAGTACTACTAGATCGTAGTCCGTGGAGGTTCGTGATTGTTTGGGGCGCGCATGAGATTATGAACAAGACGGTGACACGAGGATTTTTACGTGGTTCAGGCCACTTGAGCGTAATACCCTACTCCACGGGTGGTGGTTGTTGTATGTATGACTATGCCTGTGTAGGCGCTTGGTTGGACTTGTCCTTTGTACCGTGCAACATAGCCCTTTTATTGTCCAAAGGCTGGTCGTTACATTGTCAACCTGGCCCAACATATGGCCTCAGCGGTTTTAATTACTTAATACATGATCTGTATGTATTAAGCATGATTAATGGTGTGATAACGTGCCTTAATGGCGGCATTATCGGTACTAAAGGTCCTCTGAGTGTGTGTCATTAACATAGCATTAATGACACATAATCAGGTGTTGTAACCGTAGCTTTAACTGTCCCTTGATTGTTCGCGATGTTGGAAACCCGTCTATCTTCCTGTTGTTGTCTTAGGTCCGGAGGCTCAACACGTGGCAGCTCCGGAGCTTCCCTCTGTGAGAAGGCAGGTCTGGAGCTGCTATACACATGGCAGCACCGGAGCTTTCCTTTATAGGAAGTTAGGTCCGACCTTGTGTTATACATGGCAGCGTCAGAGCTACCCTAATGAGGGAGGCGGGTCCAGTGCTGCGGGACACATGGAGCCTTCGGAGGTCTTCAACTTGAACAGGTGGAACTCCGCAACTTTTTTTGCGATATCGTGGGGTACCCGGCACACAGGGTACCGACAGTGGCCCTCGGGCTCACCTCTGGGAGAAACCCTTTGGGTTGAGTTATTCTACCAGAGGTAGGCCATATTCGATTCCCGCGCTGCGGCATCAAAGGTCTTTTCATGGGCCGTTGGGGCGATGGTCTGTAGTTAAACCACAGCTGTGTGGCTCTTCTTGATGCGGCATGTGAGATCCTAGTGTGCGGATCTCATGCAATTGAATGTCGCCAGTTCCCAATACGAAAATCGTATCGGTTCCGCGGGCCGTGTTAGGACGCTGCCCTCGGCTTCCAGCTTCCCATCATGACAACGGTTCACCTAGGGTACTAACTTTGACTTTTCTGTCGAAGTGGACCCAGGCCCATTTGTCATTAATGGGGTAGGTTTTTGAAGTGTGATCTGGATCCTGCCACGGTTTCCCTCCAAGCGTTGCGGAGGCTTACTTAAGAAGGAAAACCCACACGGTTTGAGGACTCTTTACGCTTTCATTCGAACTTGCGCTCAGAGCCTCCCAACCTTTGCATAGCCCTTCTGACTTTCACTCCACTTTGCCACGATGGAGCTAGGTCTTCCTTGTAGCAGGATCACCAGCGACAAAGATATGTCGAGGGTTCGGACATACATGGGGTGGTCCAGTGACTCCTTCAACAACGACATCCGCTTCGGCAAGCTTCCCTTCAAGAAGAAGCACACCAGCAAGATCGTCTTCTTCTCGGCGTACGCCATGGTGGGACTGATCCCACCATTTTCAAGCTTCTTGCTGATGCTGCTGGACTTCTACGGCCCCCAACTTCATCACCTCGGCCCCCAGTCCTTCTTGCTAGTGGCAACCTTTGTCCACTTCTGCGAGATGTGGGTGGGTGTGCTGTCGTGCATCGAGCTCTTTCGGACCTTCTTCACGGTCCACACTACCGGAAAGGGGACGGAGCTGATTGGCTTCTACTACTTCGTGAAGCGCAAGAACTGCCCCTTCAAGTACTTGAAGACATTCCCCTCCAGAAAGTGGGACAACTGGAAGAAAGATTGGGTGATCATCGCAGTGGAGAAGCACGAGAGGTTGGAGTTGCCCAAGAGCCTCCCCAATGTCGACACTGACACCTGGAATGTACTTCCGGAGCTGTCCGAAGGCTACAAGCCCATCCTGAGAAGGATTTAGGAGTGCATAGAGGGTGGAGTGAACCCTCAGATAGTCTTTGACAACTTTCTGGTGAACAGGTGGGCACCGCTGAAGACGAGGGAGTGGCCCGCATGGGCCTTCAATAGTGAGATGGATCACAACCGAATGGAAGCCGGTTTAATACTAACTTGGATGATGAAGCTTTGAAGCTCCATCTCCAGAAGTTTCAACACGGGGCTATCTCCTGCAACGCCTTGACCCCGTTGGCTGCCTTCCTCCCTCTGAGCATAGTTCCAGAGGTTAGTAGGGAGCTTCGAAGGAGAACGACGGAGCTGGACAACCTCGGCATGGTTGAGAGATGCAAGACCTCCAGGGTTGCAATCTCTGGTGCTTCAGAGAGGGTGGCGCCCACTGCTCCAAGCTAGAAGGTTAATGACATCGGCAAGGGCAAGGGCAAGGAGCCGGCCAAATCTTCCAGCCGGATGAGGAAGTTGAGACATGTGATGGGAGCTCGCTCAGGTCGGCTCCGTCTCTAGCAGCCTCTTCCCCCGGCCAGGCAAAGCTTCACCAGCCACGCCTCCATCGATGCTAGCACCCTCGATGTGCGCTCGCTCTAGAAAATTGACTCCGGCTCCACTGCCAGCTGTGAGCTCCAGGTCCGTAGGTCCTTCCCAGCTGAGGGAGGTCCTGACTGAGGCGACACCAGCAGCTGCGGCAAGTTCTGAGCAGCAGTCTGGAGCTTCCACCACATCGGCGACGGTGGGTTCTCGCTTTGGCTGCCTGATAAAGTGGTTCCACGTCGACTGGAGCGGTAGCATCCCAAGGTAAGCATTATCATATCACCTTGAGGTGCTAATTTTGTTTTCATCATGTCTTGAATTTTTTTGATTATTTGTTTCTAGGGTGTCAAAAAAGAAGGCCAAAGCTTCGACTCCTGCTGCAGCAACTGTAGATCTATAGGCGGAAGCTCCGGCTTCAACCCTTGTGTCTCTCCAAGTGGTGGTTGAAGACACGACAGCTCCGGCGCCAGCTGTCATGGACTTGGATCCAGAGTCGTCGCCAGAAGCTCCCGTGTAGCGCTGAACAACGGAGGAGATGTTTGTATGAAGCGCCAACGGTTTTGGCGCCGGTGGTTGAAGTTCTTGCTCCAAAGACGGTGATGGTAGAAGCTCTGGCGCCTGAGCCGGAGGTAACTGATGCTCCGACCCCTGAGCTGAAAATAGTTGAAGCTCCTACCTTGGATCTAGAGATTGCAGAAGGTCTGACACCTGAGCCGGAGGTAACCGAAGCTCTGACACCTGAGTGGGAGGAAGTTGAAGTCCCAGCAACTGAGCCGGAGGCAGTGGGATCTCGTAGTGAAGCTGCATCGTCCACCCCGAATGTGATTACTCCGGAGGTGTATACGTCGAAACTGGAGCACCCCCAAGACTCAACTGCAGGTCCTCCTCCCTCAGAGCCGATAATAGAAGATCTAGCGGAAGGACCTTCTTCATCAGCTCCGTAAGTCAACCCTAGTGTCGTGGAGTCACGGGGGACCATGCTTGTGTCGTGGGACCCCATCGATATTTTTGAAGATCCGCTTGAGCCGGTGGGAGAGATTCAGGCTGGTCCGGAGCCAATTCCTCTGGTGATGTCTATCGACAACGCCTGCTCCAGACTGTGCCAAGTTCAGCTGGCCTTCGACTATGAAAGCAAGACTCTTGAAGAAGAGCGCAACACCTTGAGCCATTGGCGCAACAGGCTTCACTTCGAGATGAAGCTGACACTGTCAAGGCTTGTCGATCAGCGGGAATGGGTGGCCAAGAAGAAGGCCCGACTAGCACTGATGGACCGCCTACTGAACAAGCGAGAGGCTGCCATTAAGGCTCTCGATGAGAAGGCCCAGGAGATTTTGCAGCATGCTAGGGAGACAAATGAGGCTGCTAACAATCTTCAGGACGACCTCAATGAATTAAATGAAAGCTCCTCAAGCGTCGGGCGGATTTTGAAAAAAGGGAGGAGAAGCTCCTAGAGAAGCAGGAGGATATTTTGAAGAGAGAGGAGGAGCTCGCCCGTAGGCTGTCTCTGGGAGTCGGAGCTTGCTGACCGCGAAAAGTAGGTGGCTAAGGGTACTCAGCAACATGCCAAGGAGGTCGAGCGCATCGCCCGGGAAGGTTCGGAGCTTGCGGCCGCCAGGAGGTCACTAGAGGAACTGAGGAATATGAGGGCGACTGAGTCTCAACAAGTTTGGGATTTTCTGGGTCATGCCAATAATGCTCTGGTGCCACTTGGCTTCAGCCCGGTACGTCCGGATGACCTAGAGCCAGAGCTGGACAAAGGCGCTGGTGGCACTGAGCTCTACCAGCAACAAGCTGGACGCGATGGGTAACGTCATCGTCGACCAACTGGAGACAGAGGGGAAGTATCTGGCCAAGAAGATTGTTGAATATGTGCTGACGTGTCTCAAAAGTCGAGACCCCCAACTTTCTCTAGATCGGGTGGTTGAAGGGCCCATTGCTAAAATAGTGGGCGATCCGGAACTCGAGAAATAGTTGGACCTATGACAAACATAGTTATGATCCTGCTCATGCAGTGAAGATGGTTGAAGAAGGTTTGGATGTGCTTGAAATTCCTATGAAGCTAGCAGCTATTCTTCCTGGCCATGGGTGGAGACCGCCAGACGATGAGGTAGTCAAAATCAATACTCATGGCAGTCTGTCAAAGGAAGCCCGACAAGGTGGAGTGGATGGTGTAGCTCAATCATACACTGTTTTCTTGGGAGCATGGGGTAAACCCTACATAGGGATTTCAGACCCTCTCGTTGTTGAAGTGTTAGCACTGCGTGATGACGTTCTTTTCGCTCAACTACGAGGCTACTCGAAAGTAGTGATGGAGACAGATTGTCTGGAGGTGGTGAATCTTTGGAATACTCATTGCGATTGTCGCTCAGTTGTGACAACAATTCTTCAAGAAATAGGAGAGATAGTTCTTTGTTTTTCTCATTTTGTTATCCATTTCTCGATCAGTAAACTTACCAGCACATCTTTGTGCGAAGCATGCTTGCACACTGATGGTGACAAAGCCAGCTCGATTGTATTCTGATTTCCTGTTAGTCAGTTTGTCCGCTAATCGTGCGAGATCTGTTGTTATTTGAAATAAAGCTCACATGTTTCCCCACAAAAAAACTACGTATGACTATATTAAATTTAAGTTAACTAGCGTGTTCTTGTTGTCATCCATATTTGAATTTTTGTTTTTCGACCGACATGTTTTTATTCCGTCTTTTTTGTTTTTGAATAATCGCCTATCTCGATTTTACATCCGAATCATGACATTTGATTATCATTTTCGTACCGTTTAAAAAATACGAAACAAAATCAATATGAATGTTCTTTTCAACCATTTTCGATCTTTTTTTCATCCGTACAAGTGATTCATCATCTTTAGACTTGCAGATGTTCATTGCAAGACGTCGTCACTAGCTTGCTAATGGGAATTATGAGAGAATCTAGGTGAAATAGTTGATTCCCACCATAAGAGCCTGAACCAACTGCTTTTCCATCATTGCGCTTGTTGAGCCATCGGTGCCAAATATCACAGAGAAGCCAATGTCAATGAGCTGGGAAGTTGAGATGATGTTATCGCCTAGACCTGGAACGTATGATATGTTACAAATAATAACCTTGTATTATTATGAGGGCCAAGGGCCACAATATATAGAGGTACATGAGATTACAAATATGTAGATAACCCCTCAGACAATGGGGAAATACAGAAACACTCCTATATCACTAACACCCCCCTCAAACTCAAGGTGAATCACGAACACTGAGTTTGGAGAGGTAAAAACAATACTGAGCTCGGGTTTGTGCCTTCATGAAGAAATCAGCCAACTGAAGCTCTAAAGGCACATACTAAAGATCAACAACACAATCATGTACCTCTGCTCGTGTATAAGAAGCATCAACACCAATATGCTTGGTAAGCTCATGCTTGACCGGGTCACAAGCAATACTCATAGCACCAAAAGAGGAGTCGACATAGAAACAAAAACACCAAAATCCTCAAGCAAACACCATAACCAAGTAACCTCTGCAGCCACAAGAGCCATAACACACAACTCAGCCTCTGCACTCAAATGAGAAACTGCTACCCGCTTCTTAGTATTCCAAGAAATGAGGGAACAACCAAGAAAAACACAATAAGCAAAAAGAGATCGAAGATCAGAGGAATCACTAGCCCAAGTAGCATCAAAATATGCTTTCAGCTATAAAGAGCTAGAGCCTGAAAAGAACAAGCGTCTAGAAATAGTCCCACAAAGATAACGCAAGACACAAAGCAAGTGACTATAGTGGACTTGGGTGAGAACCGAAACAAATTGACTCAGAATATGAACAGAATACGAGACATCAGGACGAGTGACACCAAGATACACTAGACTTCCTACAATATGATGATAACGAGTAGGATCATCAAGTGGCTCACCATCAGTAGCTCGAAGGTGAACATTGAGCTCTATGGGAGTCTCGACGGTGCGGTGATCAGTAAAAGAAGCCCGATCAAGAAGATTCTGGATGTACTTCTCTTGAGATAGATAAATTCCCTCAAAAGTAGAGGAAACCTCAATCCCAAGAAAGTAATGAATAGGACCAATATCTGACATAAGAAACTGCTCATTGAGACTAGCCTTCAAGAAGGCTATGTACTCAAGGTCATCTCTAGTGATGATCATATCATCAACATAGAGAAGAAGAGTACGACCTTGAGACGAGGTATGCACAAAGAGCACAGGGTCATGAGCACTAGCAGAAAAACTAGCAGCATTGATCACTGACACAAAACATTGAAACCAAGCATGAGGAGCTTTCTTGAGGCCATATGGAGAGCGACGAAGACGACAAACCATACCCTCAGGAACATAATACTCAGGTGGTGGCTGCATGTAAACCTCCTCACTCAGCTCCCCATTAAGAAAAGCATTCTTCACATCAAGCTAAGAGATGGACCACTCACTAACAGAGGCCACAACAAGAAGAGTGCGAACATGAGTCATGTGTGCGACAGGAGCAAAAGTCTCATCATAGTCACGACCGTGTTCCTGCTCAAAGCCACGGGCGACTAGTCGAGCTTTATAACGCTCAAGAGAACCATCAGAGCGAGTCTTAACCTTATAGACCCACTTGCAGGTGATAGGGCGAATACATGGGGGATAGGGCACAAGATCCCACGTGCCAGTATGCTCAAGAGCAACAATCTCCTCGACCATCGGATGTTGCCATTCCGGATGAGGAACAGCATCATGATGCATAGCTGGCTCAGAAAGAATGGTAGCAACAAAACTGGAAGGAGAATACCAAATAGGAGGCTGATGAGAGCGATGACCACGTCCAAGAGGCTGCTCAGGAGAAGAATCATCAGAAGAAGATGATTCTTCAGAAGAAGATAGTGCCTCAGGAGAAGATGGGTCATCAGACGAAGATGATTCAACTGGAATTGATGGCTCACCAGAAGAAGGCACAACTCGTCGATTGTAGATATATGTCACGGGAGGCTTAATAGTATAGTCACGGACCATATAAGAAGGCTCCGAAGAAGACACTGTGGGACGTAGCACCCAGTGTGAAAGAGGTACACTAGCAATGAGGGTATCTGAAAGGAATAGGAATGAAATCGGGTCGATCAAAGATACAGGTGGAGTATCCGAAGAAGGACGAGGATAGAAAGGATATGTCTCATCAAAGACAACATCCCGTGAGATCCTCATACGTCGACCAACAGGATCCCAATAACAACACCCCTTATGCTCATCACTATATCCAAGAAAAACACACTCGATCGACTGAGCAGTGAGCTTCGTGCACTCACGAGGTGTGAGCAACACATAGCACGCACAACCAAAAAGACGAAGGATGGTATAGTCAGGTGTCTTGCCAGTAAGACGTAGAAAAGGAATCTCACCCTGAAGAGCAGATGAAGGTTGAATGTTAATCAGGTAAGTGGCAGTAAAAATAGCCTCAACCCAAAAGTGAGTGGGAATAGAGGAAGCAAGCAGAAGAGTACGAGCAGTCTCAAGAAGATGTCGATGCTTGCGTTCGGTCACACCATTCTGTGCATGAGCACCAGGACAAGAAAACTAAGCAAGAGTGCCTTGTTCAAAAAGAACCTAATGAAGAGCATTTGAAAGGTACTCGCTAGTAGAATCAACACGAAAAACACGAATAGACTTGTCAAAATGAGTGCGAATCATAGCTGAAAAAGTTTTATAGACAGACAAGGCCTCGCTACGATGTTTCATAAAGTAAATACATGTGTGGCGATAAAAATAATGTAATATCGATGTCCTCCTTTAGAAACAAAAGAAGCAGGACCCCATACATCTTAATGGACAAGATCAAACAGACGCTCAGACACTAAATTACTAGAATGATAAGGGAGCTGAATTTGCTTCCCTAATCGACAACCCTGACATTGAGCTAAAGACTCAAAACCTAAAACCAATCCTAAAAGACCATTCCCGACTAAGACTGATAGACGAGAGCCAAACAGATGACCCAAACTATGGTGCCACTAAGCAGACGACGAGGTGGACGAAGCAGCAAAAGCGAAGCCAACACGACTAGCAGGTGCAGCAAAAGGAACACGAAGCCAGTCGAGCTCCCAAAGACGTTGTGAGTCATGACGACGGGGGCCAGTACCAACTAGATGACCCGTGCGATGGTCCTGAACATAACAAAGAGCAGGATCAAGAATCACTCGACAGCCATGATCAGTTAGCTGGCCAGCAGATATGAGCTGCATGGTGAGACCAGGAACATAAGAAACATCAAGAACATGAAAATAGTCGGATAAGAGAGTGCCCTGTCCAAAAACAGAAAGAGGAGAACCATCGGTAGTATGAATGGTAAGAGAACGAGAGGAAGAACTCAATGGAGACAAATTGGTACTGTCGAAGTGTAGCAACAACACATTCCCCGGTACTACTAAAGCATAGTCTACGGAGGTTCGTATTCAGATGGGGCATGTAAGATCACGAACAAGATGGTGACACGGGAGTTTTTACGTGGTTCGGGCCGCCTGAGCGTAATACCCTACTCCACGGGGGGGGGGGGGGGGGGGGGGGGGGTTTGTTGATTGAGTACGTGTGTACAGTGAGTGTCTAAGGTTGCTTGTGTGCGTGTTAGTTTAGTCATCTTCTAGCGTGCGATGCAACCCTTTTATATGCAAAGGACTAGCCATTATAGTATATTCCTGGCCGACGGGTGGCCTCGGCTGTAACTACCCACTTATACACGATCTACATGTATAATATGTGATTAACAGTATGATAACGCACCATAATGGCGGCGTTACCTGTCTTGATAGTCATCTGCTCGTGAATTAATGACACATTAATCAGGTCTTGTAATGGCTGTTTTATAACCTATTGAATGCCCGCACCGTTGGAGACCCTGTAGTCTTCCCGTTGCAGGCTTAGGTCCGGAGATCTGACACATGGCAGCTCCTTAGCTTCCCTCTGTGGGAGGGAATGGGTCCGGAGGTTCTTGACGCATGGCAGCACTGGAGCTTCCCTCTACTGGGAGTTAGGTCCGGGGCTGCTAGACACGTGGCGGTACCGAAGCTTCCATTTGAAGGAAGGTAGGTCCGGTCCCGCAGGACACGTGGTAGCACCAGAGCTACCCAAACGAGGGATGCGGGCCCAGTGCTGTTGGACGTGTGTTTCCTTTGGAGGTCTTAACCATGGACATAAGAACTCTTATGTTTTAAGTGCGGTATCAGGGGGTACCTGGTATCTAGGGTACCGACATGTATGATGAGAAGTCATATAAAATGAAGCACCAGAATCAAGAATCCATGGATGAGTACGTGGAGCGGATGTGGAAGGTGGTCCCTCAGTAGAAGACAGTGAAGCAGCAACAAAACCTGAAGGTGAAGTAGGCTGAGTAAGGTAACCAGTAGCTGCAGATGGTGTAGAGGCAATGAGGCGATGAATAAGCGTGAGCATCTTTGCATCTGTAGTAGCAGAACCCTCCCGAGACCTTCCAGTACTAGCACCACGAGCACCTTGTGAAGAGCGGCGAGCCTGAGCCTTCGTATTTCTGAAACAGTGCGCCTCCTCATGCCCATCTTTACCACAATAGTCATAGTGTAGACCAACACACCCCCAGACATAGAGGGAGGAGCAACTGAAGAAGGTATTGTTAGTGAAATAGCAGTATGATGAGGAACCGAGGAATGAGCAACCAACACTAAAGAAGACTGTAGCAGACCAGCAACACGAAGACGAGTCTCTTCATTACGAATGCTAGACAGAGTGTCCATAAGAGTGACACAAGGGTGACAAGCAAGAAGCTGAGAATGAAGAGGCTCAAACTCATCACAAAGCCGAGTCAAGAAGTCATATGTGCAACGAAGCTCAAGTGCATCCTTCTGACTCTGACAAGATGAACAGGTATCTGGTGACAGCTGGGGACCAAGAGTGTCAAGCTGACGCCAAATAGGAGACATCTGAGCGAAGAACTCATTCACTGTGGCATCTTCCTATCGTAAAAGCTACTTCTGACGAATAGATCAAGATAGGTAGACTGACCAGTAGGCTCATAGCGGTGACGCAGAGAATCTGGCATCTGAGGTGCATGCTCAAACTATACTATATCAGCATACAAACGATCCTCCATACTAGCAAGAAGAATAGCACCAGCACGAGCATCCTCATCCAACCATGCCCTATAGACACGGAACTAAGACTCGTATGAAGACAAGTAAGTCTCATAATCTGCGATCATCTCCTTCTTCTCATCATCAGTAGTCTTCTTTGGAATAACAGGCTCAGAAGGGACCCTAGGGCAAGGCGGGCATTTGAGATCACCCGTGAGGAATTCCTAAAGATGCAGACCACACATATGTAGATGCATGTAGGGAAACCAGTCGTGATAGTTGGTGTCTGTCGAAGTGTTTTTACGACACTTCCCCCATACCTGCTAAGGAGCAGCCCGCGGAGGTTCTTTTTAGGAGGGCCGAATTTCTTGGAACTACAAGCTAGATGAATATGGAGGATTTTTACGTGGTTCGGGCCACCTGGAGGCGTAATACCCTACATCCACAGAGGTTGTGTTGTATTGTATGAGCGAGGTGTGAGAGATCCCTCCTCCTTTTTGTCGTGGCTACCTGGTCCTTTTATAGATGAAGGACCGGCAGGTTACATTATGACCAAGGCCCGACAGGTGGCCCCAGGTTAATTAGTCATAAAAGTGTATTAACATGCCTTAATGACACATTAATGGCGCTTGATGGTGCACTAACATGTCCTAATGACACGTCAATGGTCTTGATGGGTCTTCATGGTGTATTAATGTGTCTTGATGACACACTAATTGTGTCTTGAAGCCGTGTTCTTGATGACGCACTACTGCTATCTTGAGTGCACACGTCGTCTTCATGATTCGTGGGACACGTGGCAGCATCAGACCTTTCCTCAGCGGGGAGGCTAGGTCTGGAGCCGCGGGACGCGTGGCAGCACCGGACCTCTCCTTAGCGGGGAGTTTAGGTCCGGAGCCGCGGGTTGCATGGCAGCACTGAAGGTCTGGAGTTGCGGAGCACGTGGCAGCATCGGATCCACACTTGGCAGGAAGGCAGGTCCGGAGCTACGGGACACGTGGCAGCACTGAAGCCACCCTTAGTAGGGAGGCCGGTCCGGAGCTACGGGACACGTGGAAGCACCAGAGTGACCCATAGTAGGGAGGCAGGTCCGGAGCTATGTGACACGTTGAAGCACCAGAGCAACCCATAGTAGGGAGGCAGGTCCAGAGCTACAGGACACGTGGCAGCTTCTGGGTACTTCCACTCTTGGGAGGTGGAACCCAGCGTCTTGTGTTCCTTGTATGAGGGGGTACCCGGTCTGCAGGGTACCGACAGTGGCCCCCGGGCCCACCTCAGGAGAGGCAACAATCCTGTAGGTGGGGCCACCGTCATCAACGTCGACGGCAGGCTTCCTCGAAGGTGCCAGAATTTGGTGAAGGTGCGGGAACGTCCACCATAGACGCTAAGAACGTCAAAGGCAGGCCCCCTGGGAGGTGCCGGTGTTGGAGCTTGAGGTCCGACGGCGGAGCTTAGCAAAGGGTGAAGTCCTGTACAAGAGTGACAACAAAAAGAGTAACAGTGCTCATTGGTTACAATTTTTCTGCCCTTAGTTTTGTTGTGGCTTACGGTCCTTAGCCGGGCTATGGGGCATGAGTAATTCAGTGTGATTGTATTCGGGTACTGGTTGCCGCCTCACTCAGGAACGTGTGCTGTCCGGACCCACCTTACTGTGATGCAACACCAGAATAGGTAGATTTGCGTACTTAGGGTGCTGGACCAGGCTAAGTTTTTAGCCGACTCCGGACCTATCATTGGCGTTGTATTTTAGGCGAGTAGGCCATTCAGCGGACACGAGATCCCAAATGAGAAACTAACAGAAATACCCAAAGACATCACAGGTACTTCAGGTTGCCCGTCTGCAGCAGGATAGCACAACTCCCACTCTGGGCAAACAGAAAGATGTAACAGAGCAAAAAAGGGAATAATATGCATAATATTTAAGCATAATTATGTGAACATAGTGACAGTATCCGGATTTGGTTATTGCTTTGTCCAGGAGCATGTGCCTTTCAGTCCCTGGTACTGAGCCGTAGTGCTGGGGAGGAAGAGTGCGCTGTCTTAGGGTCATGGGACACGTCTTTGGGTGCACGACCAGGCTAAGCAGTCTGGAAACTCTTGACCTCCCGCTGACATTAGCCTTTCGGGAGACATCCGAACCCCAGTACTCAGCCGCAACGTTGGAAAGGCAGAGTGTGCATACTTAGGATGCAGGACCAGACGAAGTAGGTAGCACACTCTGGACCCACAGTATTCAGCTGCAAGAAAGGTAGAGCGTGCATACTTAGGGTGTAGGACCAGGCTAAGCAGACAGTGCACTCCGGACCCTCTATTGTCAATCGCTTTTCATGGGGAAGGTCATTCAGTGCCATGGGACTCCAAATTGGAAAATAACCAAGGAGACCGGATACGTCATAGATACCTGGTCGCGTCATTGTTGCCATGGTCACACGTAGCCATCGCGTTGTGGCAGAAGTAGCCATGAGGCAAAGTGTACAGGATTAGGGTCATAGGGCACCGGTGAAAGCATCTAGGCCCCCATGAGGTATGGTTTTGGTGATTAATGACAACCGTTGGATATCACTATTGAATTTGTGGATGCAAGGTCTCTCGTATAACTCATCACACTTAATGGACTCTATATTTATATCATCTACTGCTCATTGGATACAATTGGAGACCCCTAAACAAACTATTTCACGAGGTCAATCGATTTTCATGAAGATTAAAAGAAAAAGCACATATGTCAAAATCATTCCATCAAAATTGACAGTACTTGAAACTTGGTTGTCATCAGAAGAACATTTCAAACCAATGTCTAAGAGGTCACTCGAACAAATTCCAAAAGAATCACTTAGAACAACTCGAAGCAGACAAAATCAACTCACCGGATCGTCCGATGTATCCAGAAAATACTACATCGGTTGAGTTGGCTGTGAACAGAAGAAGACCTCAGTCTTAAGTATACACCGGATCATCCGATGATGAAGCAAGTGTTACATCGATCGATCATTCCAGTAGGCAATTTCCCAGGACCAAGTGTAACACCGGATCATCCGATGTACAATTATAACACATCGGTCAATCACTCGAGTAAGCATTATTTCTGGACCATTCTGGATCAAGTGTCACCGGATTATCCGATGTACAGGTGTATACAACATCGGTCGATCAACAATCATATCTGACACAGTGACATCAGCTAATTTGTATTCGACCGATGACAACGGAAGGGAGAACATCGGATCATCCGGTGTTTGCAGAACAGTGACGTCAGCCTACTTTTCCAACGGCTATTTCGTAGAAGCTGGATATTTATACCCCTTCAACCAGTCATTTCGACAAGTCTTGATGCCCAAAGCTACTCTACACATTACCAAGCATTCAAGACATTGAGCTACCACTTCCACATCATTTACACCACTTGTACACCAAAAGATAGGCTAGAACTTGCTAGAGATGATGCTTGTGTGCTTCCATTCTTGGTGATTGGAGTCTCTAGTCTAGTGAGAGTTGTAAGGGAGTGTCTCTTGGTAATTGCATTCACCGTGTAACAGTCGGTGATTGGAGAGAGCCTTCTCGAGCTTGCCAAGTCGGTTGTGGAAGCCCGGAGGGTCAAACTTGTACAAGGCTTGAGCTCCACCTTGTCGGGGATGGCAAACAGAGACTTTTAGTGAAGATCTCTAGTCTCGATGACTTGGGAGTGGCTATACCCTTTGGTGTATGCCACAACGTGAATGTAGGAAGGTCTTGATGATCTTACCGAACCACGGGATAAATCACCGTGTCTTCGTGTCTCCTCGGGAGTTTGCACACTCTTCCTTCCCGTTACACTTATGCATTTCATATACCGCAAAATTATTATTTACTTGAATGCATAGGTTGTTTGCATAGGGAATTGGGCTTTTAGTAGTTAAGTTTTTATTGCTTTAATTTTGAAAAGAAGCCCAATTCACCCGCCCCCCTCTTGGGCATTCAATCCTTACAATTGGTATCAGAGCAAGGTTGCTCATTGGATCATTCTAGCTTCACCGCTAGAGAGCTAAAATGGCCAAGATTGGGGGTTCAATTCCCATCTTCGAGGGCAAGAAATTTGCCTATTGGAAAGCACGTATGCGTGCTTATCTAGAGGCTATTGCTCCCGAGGTATGGGAAGCGACCGTGAGCACAACTATATAGGTGATCAAATCAAGTGGGACGCAAAAGCTAGAAATGCTATTTATGAATGCATTAGTCAAGATGTGTTTGCTAGGATTGGTAGTAAAGAAAAGGCTTGTGAAATTTGGGCTTGCTTGATTGAAATTCATGAGAGTTCTTCTCGTGTTAAAGAACTAAAGTATCATATGCTTAAGGCCAAATATGATGAGTACAAAATGCTACCTCATGAAAATGTCAATGAAATGTTTTCTTGCTTGAATGTTCTCATTGAGGAAATTAATGCTCTTGATATTGCTTCTCTTGGCAAAGGACTCATCAACCGTAAGATTCTTATGCTCCTCCCTAAGCCAAAGTACAACATCATCAACCCCATGCTTCAAAAGGAATCTCTTGATCACATTGAAGTTTCGGAACTTATTGGAGAGATTCACGGTCATGAGATGAGTGTGCTTGGGATGATGGAGGAATCTTCAAAGACAATTGCTCTAAAGGCTTCCACCAAGAAAATAAATCTCAAGAAAAATAAAGTGGTCGAGCCTAGCTCAAGTGAAGAAGATCAAGCATCAAGTGAAGATGATGATGATGAGCTTGCATTGATGATGAGAAAATTCTCTAGCTTAAACTCCAAGATTGCCAAGAAGGGATACACTTTTGATCCCAAAAAGAAAGAATTTCTACAGAAAAGATGACAACAAGACTTGCTATAATTGTGGTGATCAAGGCCACATCTCCTATGATTGTCCAAAACCGGACAAAAGAAGAGAGAACCACAAGGGCAAGCATCGCAAGCTTGAGGATAGTGAGGATGATGAAGAAGAGGTCAAGCCTAAGCCAAGATTCTTTGGGAAGAAGAAGCATGACAAAAGCAAAAAGACAAAACTCTTTCCAAAGAAGAGAAAAGGTCAACAAAAGGTGTCCATGTGTGAGGCAAATGAATGGACCACCGACGAAGAATCTAGTGATGAAGAGAGTGAAGTTGAAGAAGAGAGTTTGGCCGGCCTTGCCACTGCCAACAATGATGATTCATCTCTTCGTCCATCTCCCATGTGCCTCATGGCAAAAGGTAACACCAAGGTATGTGATGACTCTAGCGATGATGAGCTTTCCCCGATGACTTAGCTTCATTGATAAATGAATACCACACTATCATTAAAAGGGAAAAGAGTAAGGTCAAGGCTCTTGAAGAAGCTCGTGCTAAGCTCGAGAGTGCTAACCTCGATTTGCTTGACAAGTATGAAATCATACTTAAGGAGCATGACACGCTCAAATCTCATGTCAAGCAAGTTGAGGAGTATAAGGCTCAAATCAAGCTAGATCATCATGAGATTGACAAAGCACACCAAGCACTCTTGGGAAAGCACAATGAGTTAATCCAAGAGCATCAAGTACTTAACCTTGCTTATGAAGTCCTTGATCAAGAATTGAAAACTATAAAGAAAGAAACCCTTAATGACAAGGTATCTATTGTTTCTCATAACACTAATGTCTTGCATAAGTCTTTGCCTTTGAAAAAGAATGCTAGGGAGAAGGATTTGATGGATGAAATTGAAAGTCTCCGCACTAGTGTGGCAAGGCTATCTAAGGGAGAAGTCAAGCACAAAGAAATCCTCTTCCAACAAGCAAAGGCCTTCAACAAGAGAGGACTTGGATACTCCCCGGTGCCTAACAAAGGAAAGGTGCCCTCACCAGAGCTTAAAACGAGTTTCATCAAGGAAGTTGGTTCTTATTGCCAACATTGTGAGGTCACTGGTCACCATACAAGGGAGTGTCCTCTTCCTAACCGGCCTTCTCCAAAATTGCCTACTAAATACAAGTCTACCTTTAATGATCACTATTATCTCTTGAGTAAAGTAGATGGCAAGGTGAAGGCAAGGTTCATTGGCAAGGACATGAAGGGCATGAAGGGGAAGCTCCCCAAGCAACTTTGGGTCCCAAAAACACTTGTATCACACATAGAAGGACCTAAGTTAGCTTGGGTGCCTAAAATCAAAAATTGAATTCATGTGTGTAGGTGAACTACAAAGCCGGAGGAAAGCATTGGGTACTCGATAGCGGGTGCACTCAACACATGACCGGCAACAATGGTATGTTCACCTCCATAGAGAACCCCGATAATCATGAACAAGTCACCTTTGGTGATAACTCTAAGGGGAAGGTAATTGGGTTGGGTAAGATTGCAATTTCACATGATTTATCTATTTCAAATGTGTTGTATGTTAAGTCACTTAGTTTCAATTTGCTTTCTATTGCACAATTATGTGATCTTGGACTGACGTGCACTTTTGGCAAGAATGTTGTTGTTGTGACTAGTGAAACAAGCAAAGAACTAATATTCAAAGGGTTTCGGCATGGACATCTCTACTTAGTAGACTTCTCCGACAAGGATGCTAGCTTGACTACTTGTCTTTTCACAAAGACAAGTTTGGGTTGGCTATGGCATCGACGCATAGCTCACATTGGAATGAGCAAGCTCAAGAAGTCATTCAAGCTCGGGATGGTGACCGGCGTGAAGGATGTCACATTTGAGAAGAACAAGCTTTGTAGCGCTTGTCAAGCCAGGAAACAAGTTGCTTCACACCACCCGATGAAGACAATGGTGCCAACCTCCAAGCCACTTGAGTTGCTCCACATGGACCTCTTCGGACCTTCCACATATCAAAGTCTTGGTGGTAATCTCTATTGTCTTGTTATAGTTGATGAGTACTCTCGCTATGCTTGGACTTTGTTTCTAGGTGACAAGAGTGAAACTCCGGAAGTGTTCAAGACCTTCGCTAAGCGTGCTCAAAGGGAATTTCAACTTCCCATCATCAAGGTCCGGAGTGACAACGACACTGAATTCAAGAACTACAACATTGGGGACTGGTGTGATCATGAAGGTGTAAAGCATGAATTTTCAGCCACATACACTCCTCAACAAAATGGTGTTGTTGAAAGGAAGAACAAGACTCTCATCAATCTTGCGCAAGCAATGCTTGATGACTACGGCACGTCCGAGAAGTTTTGGGCCGAAGCAATCAACACAGCGTGCCATGCCGCAAATCGGGTCTATCTACACCGACTACTTCAAAAGACCCCTTATGAACTCCTCATTGGGAGAAAGCCCAACATATCCTATTTTCGAGTCTTCGGGTGCAAGTTCTACATCTACTGCAAGAAAAGGCTCGATAAGTTTGAAAGAAGATGTGATGTTGGTATCTTTCTTGGTTATGCATCAAACTCAAAAGCATATCGAGTATTCAACCAAACCTCCGGTTTAGTTGAGGAAAGTTGTGATGTTGAGTTTGATGAAACTAATGGCTCCCAAGAGGAGAGTTTTGGTCATGATGAAATAGATGATGAGCCTCTACGAGAAGCTATGAAGAACATGACCATTGGAGACATCAAGCCTAAAGTTGAGGAGAGCCATGATCAAGGGGGAGCTTCAAGTTCCAACATCAACACATCTATGGCACCTCAAGTTGATGAAGAAGAAAAGGATGATCCATTGCCGACACAAGATTCACAAGCCACACAACATCAAGAAGAAGAACAAGTCCATGATCAAGTCCAACCACAAGAAGAGCAACACGCATCACCACCACCAAGTGCTTCACAACCACTTATGAGGCATGGACGCATCTCAAGGCGCATCCGATTGATCAAATTATCGGAAGTCCGTCAAGGGGAGTAAGTACACGTTCTCGCCATTTCGCTACGTTTTGTGAGCACTACTTGTTTGTTTCATGTGTAGAACCCACTCACATTGAGGAAGCACTCCAAGATCCAAATTGGGTAATGGTCATGCAAGAAGAACTCAACAACTTCATCCGCAATGAAGTTTGGGTGTTGGAGAAGCGACCCAAGGACAAGAACGTCATCGGGACAAAGTGGGTGTACCACAAAAAACAAGACGAGGACGGTGTTGTGATCCGCAACAAAGCAAAACTTGTGGCCAAGGGTTTCTCGCAAGTTGAAGGAGTAGACTTTGGAAAAACATTTGCTCCGGTCGCTCGACTAGAAGCCACCCGTATACTTCTTGCTTTTGCATCACATCATAATATAAAACTTTATCAAATGGATGTGAAAAGTGCCTTCCTTAATGGTTACATTAACGAGCTTGTTTATGTTGAACAACCTCCCAGGTTCGAGGATCTGAGGAATCCTAATCATGTGTATAAGTTGCACAAGGCGCTCTACAGGCTCAAGCAAACACCTAGAGCGTGGTATGAACGACTACGGGATTTCTTGATCATGCAAGGATTCAAGATCGGGAGGGCGAACACTACACTCTTCACCAAAGACATCGATGGAGAACTATTTATTTGTCAAATTTATGTCGATTATATTATTTTTTGTTCAACTAGCGAAGCTCTTACCCATGAGTTTGGCAAAATGATGTCTAGGGACTTCGAGATGTCGATGATTGGAGAGCTCAACTTCTTCCTTGGATTTCAAATCAAGCAACTTCGAGAGGGGACCTTCATCTATCAATAAAAATATACCAAGGACCTCTTGAAGAAATTTGAGATGGGAGATTGTAGCTCAAGAAGTACTCCAATGGCAACAAATTGTCATCTCGACGCGGATAAGGACGGTAAACCTATTGACCAATCTAATTACCGTTCCATGATTGGTTAGTTGCTTTATCTTACCGCATCTAGGCCCGATATCATGTTTAGTGTATGCTTGTGTGCTCGCTTTCAAGCGGCACCTAAAGAATCGCATTGGAAGGCGGTCTTTAGGATACTTCGGTATCTCAAGCATACTCCAAGTGTAGGCATGTGGTACCCCAAAGGTGCTAAATTCCATACCTTGGGTTACTCGGATTTGGACTTTGCCGGATGCCGTGTGGATCGCAAGAGTACCTCCGGAGGGTGCCACTTGCTTGGGTGTTCCCTAGTATCTTGGTCTAGCAAGAAGCAAAATTTCGTTGCTTTGTCCACTGCAGAAGTGGAATATATAGCGGTCGGTGCATGTTGTGCCCAAATCCTTTATATGAAGCAAACCCTTTTGGACTTCGGTGTTAAATTTGGTTGTGTGCCTCTTCTTTGTGACAATGAAAGTGCGTTTAAGATTGCTAAATACCCCGTTCAACACTCCACACACTAAGCACATTGATATTCGCCATCATTTCTTGCGGGACCATGAAGCTATGGGAGACATCTCCTTGCAATGTGTTAGGTCCGAAGAACAATTGGCGGATATCTTCACTAAACCACTTGATGAGAAAACCTTTTCTAGACTAAGGAGTGAATTAAATGTGCTAGATGCATCGAACGTCATGTAAGTTGCCATGGTCATGTAAGAATTCATCACATATAGGTCTTGTCTAACTTTCAAACGATAGGGGCGAGCAAGGGTTAGCTTGGGATGGATGTTCTTTTGGGTTTCCCCAAGACTTGGAGAGTGGCTCTCCCTGAAGAAGCCTTTGAAACGTTCAAATTTGGCAAGATAGATTTAATTTATGTCTTGCATGATGCCTGTCATATAGACTTGCACTCACGTTTAATATCCTGCATTAAATTGTTTGGCATTGCATATGGTAGATTGTCACAAAGGGGAACCCACTTCATGAGAAAGAGACTTGTTTGAAATGCAATATCTCAACTCATATGATGTGGAAAGAACAAAGTGTTAGGTATGTTAATGCCTAAAGGAACATGCTTTAAAGAGATAGAAGTCTTCATCCTCTAGCTCACAAAGCATGGGCCTTACATTTTATTTGGATTTTTCTTCCTTGTTGGTTTTTCAGGTGTTCTATTTGCTTTATGGCTTAGCCTAGTTATTGGCAACTAGCGTTAAAGTATTTTTGAGGGGTTAGGGGTTGCCCAAAAAGTCCTAAGACTTGTGTTTTTCTTTGTTTGTTTAAGTCAAAGGACGTATATGGGATGTTGCTGATCTTTTGTAGTCATCGGATTATCCGATGCTTAGGGCAGAACCATCATCGGATCAGTTTGTGATTAAATACAAGGGTCAGCTCAGTCAGAAAGTCAAATCAACCGATGAGTTCATTCTGAGAAACATCGTAGCATCCGATGTTCACATTTCTGAAGTTGTGCCAAATTCAACCGATGATAATTGTTTCCACGTTGGATCATCCAATGCCGAAGGTGCCTCTGGAATACCCTTACTATACCATTCAACTGATGCACCTCTCAACTGACGTCGGATCATCCGATGTTAAAATTTGAGCTAGGGTTTGGGCCCCACCTATTTAGCGCCTCTTCGTTTCTTCTCTCTCCCTGACGCCTCACTCCTCGCCCTGCCCCACTCGCCCACGCAGCCCTAAGCGCCGCGCCGCCGCCCTCTGCGCCGCCGTGCCGCCGCACTCCGGCCGCCGCCGCCCTCAGAGCCGCCGCCACCCTCAGAGCTGTTGTCGTTCAGCGCCGTCGCCCCAAGTGCCGCCGCCGCCCTTCACCGCCGCCGCACCGCCGCCGCCGCCCTAAGCGCCACCGCCGCCCTGCGCCACCGCTCATCGCCCGCCACTCCACGCTCCCAGTCGCCTTCTCCACTTCGCCGCTAGGGTTCGCCCGGCCGTGTCAGTCTTTGCATCGCCGTCTCGTGTGCTCGGCTTCATTGTCCCGTGATCTCATCGTCGCCATCGTCACTCGTCTCATCGAGATGGGCCGTGACAAGAAAGGAAAGGGCAAGGCTATTGAGGAGCTGGTAGCTAAGAAGCAGAAGTTGTCGAAAGAAGAGAAGAAAGCTCTAATGGCCACTCGCGCCACTAAGGAGCGAGAGCGTGGCCGAGGAGGATCCCTGAGGATCCGGGAGACCCGACAGAGGCAGCCACAGCAGCCAGAGGAGATAGAGGAGACAGAGGAGCCTGAGGTGCCGCTTGTTCGTCGGCGCTCAGTCAGGAGCCGTGGAGGTCATCCAACTGCAGCCTCGAGATAAAGACCTTCTACAGCTCAGCTTCGGGAGGACAGAGCGGCCCAGAGAGCCATCTATGAGATGGACACCAATGTTTGGGTTGGTGAGGGTGTCCGCCTGACTGACTACAGGAAGTTGAAGGCAAAGAAGCTCAGGAAGCTTAGATGGAGCATTCTTCTTGAGGAGTGGTTCCCGCAGCCCAGAGAGCCACTTGTGGACAGCCACTTCTGGACCCTGACACAGGCGTCGCTGTATGAGACTTACAGATGTCGGGGCCATAAGCTTTTCCAGCACAACTTCCTTGATTGGGATTAGCTTGCACTTGCAGCCGGCACTGAGATTCACCCTTACTTTGAGAGGTACAAAGGGCTAGTGGAGCTGATGTCTTACCAGCGGGGTGCCTTCGTGGAGGACTGGGTCCGAGTGTTCTATGCCACACTCTACATTTCAGAGGGCCGCAGATCCATTGACTTCATGTTTATGGGCCAACATCACCATCTGACCAGACAGACCTTGGAATAGCTGCTAGGCGTGGATCTCCATGACACCTGCCTGCACGAGTTAGTCTATGGACAGGCTGACCCACCGAGGAGGCCGCTCACTGGAGGTGTGGCACCACCTTTTGAGGAGATTCGCTCGCTGTTTGCTCAGCCCTTCTCACCTGACCAGCCGAGGGTACCTGCTCTACTCACTCTGGTTGCACGCACTATGCACCTTGCCTTGCGCCGCACGCTTCTACCAAGGTCCGAATACCTTGAGGGTTTCACCAGTCTGCAGCAGACCCTCCTGTTCTATGTCATGAACGGGATGGAGTTCGACATCGTGGATATTCTCATCTATGAGATGGAGGATGTTATCACCGATGGAGTTAGGATGATGAGGCAGCTTGTGTTTGGCCATTGGATCAGTCACCTACTCTACCTGTTGACTCTAGAGGGGTCCGCCGTGCGTGACAGTATCACCGACGAGAGAGTCACTCGGTTCGGACACTACCGTGCTCCAGCTCCTGAGACTGCCGCCTTGGCCGCCCAGTTGAGCTTCAGGTCCGAGCTCGACTATCAGAAGAAGACTGGTCAGACCTCGAGAAGGAAGATGAGATTCTAGCACAAGCTAAGGCTCAGGGAGGAGATCTGCAGCATATCTGGTTCGAGAGTGACACTAGTTACAGTGTCGAGGAGTACTTCCCTCCTCCTCCCTCACCCAAGCAGCACGACGCGGAGGCTGGAGGCTCGACTGTACCACCACCTCCTACTCCACCTCCGGTGTCCGAGGCACAAGTCTCTCAGTCGTCTGAGCTTACCTCTCTTTTACAGCAGATGGTTGAGCAGCAACGACAGGATCGGCTTGCAGTTGAGCAGTCCAGAGCTGAGCAGGCTGTGCGTCTTATGGAGCTCCAGCAGCAGCAACAGAAGATGCAGCGTCAGATAGCCCTCGAGAGGCGAGAGTACACTGACAGGCTCACTGGACTGATTGACCAGATGCATCAGTTTTCTCTTGACCAACAGCAGCAGACGCAGCAGGCCATGATGGGCATCCTGGGGTTGATCACCAACCTCTACACTCAGACCGGGATTGTCCTGCCCTCACAGCTCCCTGGTCTAGCTCCAGGTCCGCCTGTTCTAGCACCAGTTTCATCTCTAGTGCCGACCACGCCGATATCGACGATCATCATGTCACCACTGCTTGCTCCAGGCGCACCGATTCACTATCCCCTGCCGGCTTCGACACTCTTCTAGTAGACTCCGGCTTCAGTTGTCAGTGCCCCACTACCAACAGTCCAGACTCAGCTGGCACCCTCAGCATCGACAGCAGCTCCAGCAGCACCGGTCTCCTCCACTCCAGCCTCAGCAGCAGCAGGCAGCAGCTCTGACGACAGCACCCCCGACGACGACCAGTTCGTCATTGCCCCGAGCGCTCAGGATCCTTAGGCACTCGGCTTCCCTTTTTGGTTTCTTGATGCCTAAGGGGGAGAAGAGTCAGGGGGAGGTATAGCTTAGTCCTAGGGGAGTCCTGGTTGTAGCGGGAGTATTTATTTTGGGAGCTTTTGTAATTTGGGAGATTTGCTACTCTTTTGCTATCTTTGAGTATTCGTGTGCCACTTAATTCTCTCATGTGTTATTGATCTTTTTGAGCCTTCGAGTTTTGTGTGCTGGATCTTGTACTTGTTTCATATCCTTTTGAGTATCGTACTCTAAATTTCATTAATGTTATGTTTTACTCGTTGTGTTGTCATCAATCACCAAAAAGGGGGAGATTGAAAGCATCTAGGCCCCCATGAGGTATGGTTTCGGTGATTAATGACAACCATTGGATATCACTAATGAGTTTGTGGATGCAAGGTCTCTCGTATAACTCATCACACTTAATGGACTCTATATTTATATCATCTATTGCTCATTGGATACAATTGGAGACCCCAAAACAAACTATTTCACGAGGTCAATCGATTTTCATGAAGACTAAAAGAAAAAGCACATATGTCAAAATTATTCCATCAAAATTGACAGCACTTGAAACTTGGTCATCATCAGAAGAACATTTCAAACCAATGTCTAAGAGGTCACTCGAACAAATTCCAAAAGAATCACTTAGAACAACTCAAAGTAGACAAAATCAACTCACCGGATCATCCGATGTATCCAGAAAATACTACATCGGTCGAGTTGGCTCTGAACAGAAGAAGACCTCAGTCTTAAGTATACACCGGATCATCCGATGATGAAGCAAGTGTTACATCGGTCGATCATTCCAGTAATCAATTTCATTGGACCAAGTGTAACACTGGATCATCCGATGTACAATTATAACACATCGATCAATCACTCCAATAAGCATTATTTCTGGACCATTCTGGATCAAGTGTCACCGGATTATTCGATGTACAGGTGTATACAACATCGGTCGATCAACAATCATATCTGACACAGTGACATCAGCTAATTTGTATTCGACCGATGACAACTGAAGGGAGAACATCAGATCATCCGGTGTTTGCAGAACAGTGATATCATCCTACTTTTCCAACGGCTATTTCGTGGAAGCTGGCTATTTATACCCCTTCAACCAGTCATTTCGACAAGTCTTGATGCCCATAGCTACTCTACACATTACTAAGCATTCAAGACGTTGAGCTACCACTTCTACATCATTTACACCACTTGTACACCAAGAGATAGGCTAGAACTTGCTAGAGATGATGCTTGTGTGCTTCCATTCTTGGTGATTGGAGTCTCTAGTCTAGTGAGAGCTGTAAGGGAGTGTCTCTTGGTGATTGCATTCACCATGTAACAGTCGGTGATTGGAGAGAGCCTTCCGGAGCTTGCCAAGTCGATTGTGGAAGCCCGAAGGATCAAACTTGTACAAGGCTTGAGCTCCACCTTGCCGGGGATAGCGAACTGAGACTTTTAGTGAAGATCCCTGGTCTCGGTGACTTGGGAGTGGCTATATCCTTTGGTGGGTGCCACAACGTGGATGTAGGAAGGTCTTGATGATCTCGCCGAACCACGGGATAAATCACCGTGTCTTCGTGTCTCCTCGGGAGTTTGCACACTCTTCCTTACCGTTACACTTATGCATTTCATATACCGCAAAATTATTATTTACTTGAATGCATAAGTTGTTTGCATAGGGAATTGGGCTTTTAGTAGTTAAGTTTTTATTTTTCTAATTTTTGAAAAGAAGCCCAATTCACCCCCCCTCTTGGGCATTCGACCTTACAACCGGCTTAGGGTGCAAGACCAGGCTAAGCAGGTTGTATACTTTGGACCTTCCACTAGCGGCAGCGGCGGTAGAAAGTCATCGTGTGGTGACAGCAGTAGCCACTGGAACATGGAGCATGTGTCCGCTGTGTCAGCCCGCTATGGAGCGGGAAGTGGTGCCGTCTTCCTTGCTCCCTTCATGGTGCGAGGGTCGAGAAGAGTCGGCGATGGACTAAAGATTCACCATTGAGGTGAGGCTCGTTGATCCAAAATAGTGCCCCCTAGCTGGCTCACCAAAATGCCGAAGTGTTTTTACGACACTTCCCCCAGACCTGCTAAGGTGCAACCTACGGTGGTTCTTTTTAGGAGGGGCAAATTTCATGGAACTACAAGCTAGATGAACATGGAGGATTTTTACGTGGTTCGGGCCGCCTGGAGGCGTAATACCCTACATCCACGGAGGTTGTGTTGTATTGTATGAGCGAGTTGTGAGAGAGCCCTCCTCCTTTTTGTCGTGAATGTCTGGTCCTTTTATAGGTGAAGGGTCGGTAGGTTACATTATGATCGGGACCCAACATGTAACTCCAGATTAATTAGTCATAAAAGTGTATTAACATGCTTTAATGACACATTAATGGCGCTTGATGGTGCACTAACATGTCTTGATGACACGTTAATGGGCTTGATAAGTTTTTATGGTGTATTAATGTGTCTTGATGACACATTAATGGTGTCTTGAAGTCGCGTTCTTGATGATGCATCAATGTTGTCTTGAGTGCACACGTCGTCTTTATGATCCGCGGGACGCGTGGTATCTCTAGACCTTTCCTCAACGGGGAGGCAGGGTTTGGAGCCGTGGGACGTGTGGCAGCACCTGACCTCTTCTCAGCGGGGAGGTTAGGTCTAGAGCCGCGGGTTGCATGGAAGCACCGAAGGTCCGGAACTGCGGAGCACGTAGCAGCACCGGAGCCACCCTTGGCAGGGAGGCAGGTCCGGAGCTACGGGACACGTGGTAGCACCGTGTGAGACCTATGTGTGCTGAATACATTGGCTTGTACTGAATACATTGACTTTGATGATAAAAGTTCTGAAATTCTGCTAAAACACCTTTTTAGCAAAGTACGACTGTCGCCACCCTACGTACCGGATACCCCTTGAGGTTGCAAAGATCACAAGGAAACTCCATCTCTCAGATTTGAAGACCTCCGAAGGCCCCACATGTCAGGCGTAAACGGACCTGCTTCCCCGACATGGTTAGTCCCAGGGCCGCCATGTGTATCATTAGACCGGAGCTATCGCCCACGCATGGGAAAGCTCCGGACTAGATACCGGTATGGCATCCCCGGACCTAACCCTAGACAGAGGGAAGCTCTGGTGTTGAAACGTGTCTAACAGCACCGGACCTACCCGTCCACGACGGTAAGCTCCGGAGCTACCACGTGGCCGAACCGCTGGACCTTCAACAATCAGACTGGTGGACCCCCAACGGCTTCGTACCTTCAAGGAGCAAATAAAGATTTCAAGACCCGATTAAGTGTCATTAATGCCATATTAATGACACACGATCGGATGGCCCTTAATACCGGTAACAGCACTGTTAAGGCCCGTTACCAGGCTATTAAGGGTAATTAACCTCATTAATTGTGTATCAAGCATGTATAACCGTCGGGGCCACATGTCGGGCCAGGCTAATAGTGTAACGACCAGTCCTTGTACTATAAAAGGACTGGTCGACGATACACAAGGGACCTCTCCAAACGGCTTCTAGACTCCCCGACCTAGGCGAGCTTCTTCTTCTGGAGCTTCTTCTAGACTCACATGCTCAATACAACACCAACACACCCCGTGGAGTAGGGTATTACGCTCAGGTGGCCCGAACCACGTAAATCTCTGTGTCCACTTGTCATTCACCTTCTTGAATCTCTCTGTGTCCATTACCGAATTACAACTCCACAATCTACCAACAGTAGTATCGGGAGATCTACCGGATCCAAACACCAAAAACGACTCTATTTCCGAGCTTCTGCAAGGTCCGACAATAGGTCCGACTTGCTTTGTCAAGGTTCAACATGTTTTTGGGAAGCTCCGGTGATCTTCGTCTTTAGCTCTGACATGTCTTTGATAGCTCCGGCATGTCTTGGTTAAGCTCCAATATGTTTTGCTAGGTCCGACTTATGTTGGTTAGCTCTGACATGTTTTTCTAACTCCGGCTTTTGAGTTGACTAGTTCCGACTAGCTTTGGTAAGCTCCGGCGAGGTTGTACTAGCTTTGGTAAGCTCCGGCTCAAGCTCTGGTTAGCTTTGGCAAGGTTCGGAGCTTGATTGCAATGTTCCTGCTTTTACTGTGAATTATCTCGAACTTGCTTTACATTGATAGAAATTTTGCTTAGTAATCTTTTACTAAGTTTTTGATGTGTTTTGGTGGTTATGACTGATATCGTTTTTGCTATGGTTTGCAACATGCTTATGTGAAGTGCTCACATAAGATGTTGTAGTTTCGGAACTAACGTGAGTCAAGTCGAGGACTTGTGCTCGGAAGTATTGGTTGTTTATTCATGTGCAGGTGTTGCTTTGGTTCAAGACATGGCTGGTGACGGGATCCATTGAACTAGTCTTAGGGAGAAGATGAGGTTCAACAACCAAGTTCGGGAGGAATTGTGGTTGAGTTGATCGGGAGGTTGCACAGCATGTTTGAATCAAGAACAATGCATATGAAGGTATTGTAGACGTCGTTGGAATATGTTTGCACGTATGAAAGGAGTGCATGGACGTGGCTACATGGTTCCCAGGTGTGATGAAGAGATGTGGACGTAAAAATTTGGTTGGAAAGGTCCAACCGACTAGGTTATGGACTCAGGCTGTGACTGAGTCGGGTTTGACTCAAATATGGAAAGATTTGAGTTGGTTATGATAGGATTTCGTGTGGGTCACGAATTTGGGTTGTTTTAGGAATGTGGGATACGTTCCAAATATGTTTGTAAGTCTTAAGATTGCTTCTATCTGCGTATAGAAGAGTCCTAAGCAGTTATGGAAAGTTTTGATTCGTGATTTGAGTAGGATTAGAGTCCTAGTTGAGATTGGGTTGGCCTAAGGGCTGGTTATATAAGCAAGGGAGGCCAGAGCTCGTAGTGCATGACTTTGGGCTGTTCCTCTTGTGTTCTATTGAATAAAATTCATAGTTGAAAGGAACTTTTGTGCCTTGTTCGTCTAACTTGTTTCAGACAAGTTTTTCTCGTCGAGTTTTCTGCACAACACTAACTTTCTTTGGTGGTTTTATCATAACTCGAGTTTTACAGATCCAATTTATGTGATTCATTTTGGGTTGTCTTCAAAACTTGATTATATATCATCTTTAACATATCGTTTTTCTGCCGAAGGGGTTGGGATTTAATTATTTCCGCTGCGTAAGATTTTTTAATCTACCATTCACCCCCCCTCTGGTAGCTTTTCACATGATCTTCGATCCTACAATGGGTATCAGTGCCACGGTGATCTAATCTTTGTGATTTGCACGTGTTCTTGACTAATCATCATGGAGAAATACTCCACCAAACTTTGTGTGTTTGCTGGTATTGATTTTCAGGTTTGGAAGGCACGCATGGAGGCTTTCATCCAGGCGAAAGACTTTGCAATATAGGAGAAGGTGTACAAGCCATACGAAGTGCCGTCAAAAGATCAAGTTACAGCTACAGATCTGAGAGATGTCGACAACAACAACAAGGCTCGAAACTTGATCATACAAGGATTAACTCAAAGCGACTTCAATCGTGTTGCACACCTCCGATCTGCATACGATGTGTGGAAAGCACTTTGTGACTACCACGAAGGATCCAACACAATCAAGGAGGTAAGGAAATACATGTTCAAGAAAGAATACATGCGCTTCGAGATGCAACCCGGTGAGTCCATTGATGATCTCTTTGCTCACTTTAATAAAATTCTCAGCAACTTGCGTAGCGTCAATGTTAATTTTTCAGATGCTGAAAATGCTAGGCAATTGTTAAGTGCATTAGACATGTCAATTTGGGAGATGAAAGTTACATCCATTCGTGAATCTACTATCATGAGTACACTTACTTTAGATGTGCTATATTCCAAGTTAAAAACTCATGAAACTGACATTATATCACGTAAGAACCTCAATAAGTCTATTGCTTTTGTTTCTCAATGTAACATGCCTAGCTCCAGTCAATCTTCATCTTGTGGTACACTTGCTTTGTTTTCCTCTCTAACCCTTGAACAAATTGAGGATTTTCCAGAGGAGGAGCTAGCACTTCTCTCTACTAGGTTCTCAAAAGCATTGCAAAATGTGAGAACTAGAAGGAGAGGAAGCTCCGAACCTCAACGATGCTTTGAATGTGGTAAGACAGGACACTTTCGTACTGATTGTCCTAACCTTTCAGGTTCTACTTCCTGAGAAGAAAAACAATCAAGGACGAAGAACTCCTCAACAAATGATAAGAAGAAGAAGAAGAGCTTTACAGGTTGTCAACTGGTGAACAGTTTTATCTCCGCACTCCAAGAACTTGGCTCAAGCGACGTGGACATTGGAAGTGACGAAGATGATTTGGCAAACTTGTGCTTCATGGCGGGCAAGTCAAGATCAAGTATGGAGGAGGCTGAACACAACAGCGACAATGAAGAGGTATGTCCTACTTGCGAAGAAATGTGTGATGCTATTTCTCGTGCCAATGTGATAGCTAAGAAAAAGGACAAAAAGCTTAGGGACAATGCTGTTAAAATTGAGTCTTTAAAATCCTTGATTCCTAGTGATGATTCTTGTTCCTCATGTGATTTAGTATATGAACAATTGTCCTCATTAAGAAGTGTGCATACCTCCACACTTGATAAACTTGAGTTAGAAATCGAAAAGAACAGGGAGCTTGTTGCACTTAATGATAAAAACTTGAAAGATGCTAGTTGTTCTACAATTGATTTGCATTGTTCTACTTGTGATGATCTTGATAAGAAACTACAAGATGCTATGAATGAAATTTCTATATTGAACAATGCTTTACGTTCTCATGAAGTTAAATATTGTTCCAATTGCAAATTAAAAAGAAAAACTTCATGTGAAAATTGCCTCGATCTGTCCAATAAAATTGATAACATGCATAGGACATTAGATCGGTTTTGTAATGGGAGTAAGAACCTAAACTTGCTGCTAAATTCTTCCAAGTCTTGCAATGATAAAACTGGTTTAGGTTTTGATTCTCATACTCATGCTAAGGCACATCCACCTAAAATTGTAAAGTCATTAGGAAGTTATTTGATTCAAATAGTTCCTAAACTAAAAGAAGTGGTTTTCAAATCTGCAGGAGTGTTGTCTCATTCGATTTCAAATAAAAATGTTGCTTGCGCATCTAGACATGAACAGAAAGTTAAATTTCATTGTACCTATTGTGGTAGAGATGGTCATGTCATAGATTTTTGTTATAGACTAGCTAAACAACAGAAAAAGGAAAGAATGATTGCTAGATCTCATAACTTTCATGTAAAATTTGCTGCAGATAATAAACTGAATGTCAGGAACATGCAACCTGCTGTTATGAGTCAAAAAAATTCAAAGCTTACCTCTGGACCTTCTGTTTTTGCCTTCGGAGCTACTGATATTTGTGCTACACAAGTAACACCTTATAGGTCAGTAGTTCAGAACAAAAAATCTCAAACTTTGACTCATAAACCTGCTGTTTTATTTCAGCTTTCGCATGTTATTCTTGCTACACGTCGTGTGACTCAGTATTGGATTCCTAGATGCCTTTTGACTAACTCCAGTATTGAGTCATCAACGTATTGTGCTTCTATGTAGGTTACACGCTTGAGGAAGAAGAACATTTGGATTGTGGATTCAGGTTGCTCACGCCACATGACCGGTAACAAAGAATGGTTCTCCTTCCTCTCTTTTGTGTCACGTGTAGAGAATGTTACTTTTTCCGATAATTCTTCAACTCCTATAATTGTTAAAGGTTCAATTAGAGTAAATAATCACTACACTTTGAAGGATGTGGCACTTGTTAAAAATTTGAAATACAACTTGCTTTCCGTTTCACAACTGCTAGATGAAAATCTGGAAATAATTTTCACTAAAAATTGTTGCAAAGTTGTAAATTCAAATAGTGAGCTTATTTTTAACATGTCTCAGTTTGGAAGAGCTTTTAAAGCTGATTTTGATATGTCTTCCTCTAAGCATAGGTGTC
Organism: Tuctoria greenei; assembly: GCA_036927565.1. NCBI lineage: Eukaryota > Viridiplantae > Streptophyta > Magnoliopsida > Poales > Poaceae > Tuctoria > Tuctoria greenei. The sequence goes on along the minus strand of JAYESD010000001.1, from coordinate 144,700,622 downwards.
TAGTTGCTAATGATTCAAAGGACTTATATTTTTGGTATCGTAGACTTGGTCACATAGGCTTTGATCATCTAACGTGTGTTAGTGCTCTTGATTGCATACATGGGCTGCCTAAGCTTAAAGGGGACAAAGAAATTGTGTGCTCTTCTTGTAGACATGCTAAGATGGTTGCAGGTTCACATACTCCTCTCACAATGATCATGACAACTGAACCGTGTCAACTTTTGCAACTTGACACCGTGGGACCTTCACGTGTTCGATCCTTCGGAGGTAAATGGTATGTTATTGTGATTGTTGATGATTATTCTAGATACTCTTGGGTTTACTTTATGGCATCTAAGAATGAAGCTTTTAATCACTTAAGAGCTTTATTTCTTAGATTATCAATTGATCACCCAAGATCTTTAAAAGCAATTAGAAGTGATAACGTAACCGAATTTAAAAATTAATCTTTTGATCACTTTTGTGCTAAAAATGAAATAGATCATCAATTTTCTTCACCATATGTACTTCAACAAAACGGTGTTGTAGAAAGAAGAACAGAACCTTCGTTGAGATGGCTAGGACTATGCTTGATGAATATCAAACTCCTAGGAAATTTTGGGCTGATGCAATTGCAACTGCTTGTTATGTCTCAAATCGGGTTTTCTTGCGCGCTAAGCTACCATCAGTCCAAACAGTTGTCCATGTACCAGTGGAAGATTCTGCAGCTACTGCAGCCCCTGCTTCTTCAGGCGGAACCCCGAGCTGTAAAACACCATATGAGCTCCGGTTTGGACATAGTCCTAGTGTTACACACTTTTGGGTATTTGGTTGCAAATGTTTTGTTAAGAAACATGGTAATCTTGATAAATTCGAACCTAGATCCATTGATAGCATGTTTCTTGGTTATCCATCTCATACTAGAGGCTACCGTGTGCTTTTACTTGACACTAACAAAATTGTGGAGATTGTTGAGGTGTCTTTTGATGAAGCTAGCCCAGGTACTAGCTCAAACATTGCAGGTCCAGATCCATATCCGCAGGGGGAGAGAAATTTTGTTGAAGATGAGGAAGAGGTGGAGTTGTTGCCGAAAATTCAGCACCTAATGACATTGTTCCAACTCCTGATTTTGATTCACAACCAGCACCGACAACCACCATTGCTGGTCCAGATCCTCCTCAAGTCACAAGCTCATCGATTTGTGATGAACATGAAGAAGAAGAAGTTTGTGAAGCGTCCACTCCCCTCCGGGTTCTCAAAAGTCATCCTCCACAACAAATTATTGGAAGCTTGCACGAACGAGTCACACGGTCCAGGTTTTGCGATCCAAACTCTCATGCTCATTTTTCTTTTGTTGCTTCTTTTGAACCCATAGATATATCACACGCACTCACTAATGAATCTTGGATTATTGCCATGCAAGAAGAGTTAGAAAAATTTGAAAGAAATAATGTTTAGAAACTTGTACCTCCACCTCAAGGTCACACTTTAATTGGAACTAAATGGGTGTTTAAAAATAAACAAAGTGAGGATGGGGTTGTGGTTAGGAATAAGGCTAGGTTGGTTGCTCAAGGTTTCACTCAAGTTGAAGGTCTAGATTTTGATGAAACTTTTGCTCCTATTGCTAGATTAGAAGCCATAAGAATTTTGTTAGCTTTTGCTGCATCTAAAGGTTTTAAGCTATATCAAATGGATGTTAAAAGTGATTTTCTTAATGGCTACATAGATGAGGAGGTTTATGTCAAACAACCACTGGGTTTTGAAAATTTAGATTTTCCTAATCATGTTTACAAAATGTCCAAAGCCTTGTACGGTCTCAAACAAGCCCCTAGAGCATGGTATAATAGGTTAAAAACATTCTTACTTGAAAAGGGGTTTACCATGGGCAAGGTTGAGAAAACTCTTTTTGTGCTTAAGCATGACAATGACTCATTATTCATTCAAGTGTATGTGGATGATATTATCTTTGGTTGTGCTTCTCATGATCTTGTGTCCAAGTTTTCAGCTATGATGAGTTCAAAATTTGAGATGAGTATGATGGGAAAACTCACGTACTTTTTGGGTCTGCAAATCAAGCAAACCAAGGAAGGTACCTTTGTGCATTAAACGAAGTATACAAAAGACCTTATAAGGCGCTTCAACATGGACAAAAGCAAGCCTCTTCGGACACCAACGGGAATAACAACAACACTTGAACTTGATGAAGATGGTGAACCCGTGGATCAAAAAGAATATATAAGCATGATCGGATCACTTTTGTACCTCACGGCATCAAGATCGAACATATAATTTAGCATATGTCTTTGTGCATGGTTTCAATCCTCCCCACGTGCTTCACATCATCAAGCCCTCAAAAGGATTCTCAGGTACTTACATGGAACTCAAGAATTTGACATTTTTCTTCCTTCTTCCTCAACCGTTACTTTGAAAGCTTTTTCGGATGCTGATTTTGCGAGTTGTAGGATTGATAGGAAAAGTACTTCCGGTGCTTGTCATTTTCTTGGTAATTCACTTGTTGTTTGGTCCTCTAGAAAACAAAACTCAGTTGCACAATCCACAGTTGAATCTGAATATGTAGCTGCTACTAGTGCTTGCTCACAAATTCTTTGGATTGTTCAAACACTTAAGGACTATGGGGTTGATCTAGATAGTGTTCCACTGTTTTGTGATAACACTAGTGCCATTTGCATTGCTAAAAACCCCGTGCGACATTCTAGAACTAAGCACATTGACGTTAGGTATCACTTTCTCCGTGATAATGTTGAAAAAGGAAACATTGTGCTTCACCATGTAGATACCGAACAACAATTGGCTGACATTTTTACAAAACTTTTGGATTTCACTTGTTTTTATTTTATTCGTAGTGAAATAGGGGTTATGCATCCTCATGGCCTAAATTGAAGGGGAATTTTGAAACTTGGGAAGTCTCTGTGTGAATCTGAAATTAAAATAATATGAGCATAGTATTTCATACTTATATGACTTTGTGATTCCTTTTACATGCTAAAAGTTCTTACTACATTACCTGTGTTATACATTTTGTAGTTTTTGCCATGTCTAGTAATTGGAATAATTACTTACACTAAATCTGGTCACGGTCAAACTTTATTGCTCTTTTGAACTTGTTGCATGCTCACAAGTGCTTTTAATCATAAAGAATTAATCAAGTAATCAACTCACATGTTGAGTTTTTATGAACAAATATAAGTTGAGAAGAGATCAAGAGAATATGCATGCATCGCACTTCTTCTTTTGAGATGGCTTATCATTGCACTTAGATATGAACTTGGAAGAAGTTGTGTAAGACTAAAACCATATCCTTAAGCTTCTGATTATCAAATGACATAGGCTTGGCTTCGTTGGTTAGAATAAGGCAGATGCGCATATAATCTCTTGCAAATATCATATGATCAAAATTTGTACTTTGAAAAATAATAAAATGCAGCAACAAGTGTCATGCTTTCAGGTTTTGAAATAGTTAAATTTGTGAGATCATGACTTGTTAAATTGAAAATTACATTTGATCTCTAGCATGACTTACACTACTTTATGTATCTCATTGATGTGATAGTGTAAGTTACTTGATAGTATGACTTGGATGAGCTTTATTTTACATGTATGTGTTATAATATGCTCATAACAATTAAAATTTCTCTTTTGTACCTTGTTGAATACATTGTCAAAGGGGGAGAGATAATATGGTAAATTTTTAAAGATGAGTATGCAAGGGAGATAAATTTATTACACATTATACATATTCACATTTGTTTTTGGCATGATTCTTATCAAGGGGAGAATTTATTTTTCTTATTTTATTTTTGTTTTACAAAGGAGGAGAAATTGTTTTTCAAAACTTTTAATGTGAATAAGGCAATGTTCGGATCTTAAGTGGTGTTGCCAATGCATTCATCAAGGGAGAGATTGTGAGACCTATGTGTGCTGAATACATTGGCTTGTACTGAATACATTGGCTTGTACTGAATACATTAGCTTTGATGATAAAAGTTCTGAAATTCTGCTAAAACACCTTTTTAGCAAAGTATGACTCTAGCTCCGAGCTTCTGCAAGGTCCGACAATAGGTCCGACTTGCTTTGTCAAGGTTCGGCGTGTTTTTGGGAAGTTCCGATGAGCTTTGTCTTTAGCTCCAGTATGTCTTTGATAGCTCTGACATGTCTTTGTTAAGCTCCGATATGTTTTGCTAGCTCTGACTTATGTTGGTTAGCTCCGACATATTTTTCTAGCTCCGGCTTTTGAGTTGACTAGTTCTGACTAGCTTTGGTAAGCTCCGGCGCTAGGTTGTACTAGCTTTGGTAAGCTCCGGCTCAAGCTCTGATTAGCTTTGGCAAGGTTCGGAGCTTGATCGCAATGTTCCTGTTTTTATTATAAATTATCTCGGACTTACTTTACATTGATAGAAAGTTTGCTTAGTAATCTTCTACTAAGTTTTTGATGTGTTTTGGTGGTTATGACTGATATCATTTTCGCTATGGTTTACAACATGCTTATGTGAAGTGATCACGTAAGATGTTGTAGTTTCGGAACTAACGTGAGTCAAGTCGAGGACTTGTGCTCGGAAGTATTGGTTGTTTATTCATGTGCAGGTGTTGCTTGACTTCGAGACATAGCTGGTGACGGGATCTACTGAACTAGTCATAGGGAGAAGATGAGGTTCAACAACCAAGTTCGGAAGGAATTGTGGTTGAGTTGATCGGGAGGTTGCGCAGCATGTTTGAATCAAGAACAATGCATATGAACGTATTGTGGACGTCGTTGGAAGATGTTTGCATGTATGCAAGGAGTGCATGGACGTGGCTACATGGTTGTGAGGCGTGATGAAGAGATGTGGACGTAAAAAATTGGTCGGAAAGGTCCAACCGACTAGGTTATGGACTCATGCCGCGGCTGAGTCGGGTTTGACTCAAATATGAAAAGATCTGAGTTGGTTATGATAGGATTTCGTGTGGGTCATGAATTTGGGTTGTTTTATGAATGTGGGATATGTTCCTAATGTGTTTGAAAGTCTTAAGATTGCTTCTATCTGCGTATAGAGAAGTCATAAGCAGTTATGGAAAGTTTCGATTTGTGATTTGAGTAGGATTAGAGTTCTAGTTGAGATTGGGTTGGCCTAAAGGATGGTTATATAAGCAAAGGAGGTCAGAGCTCGTGGTGCATGACTTTGGGTTGTTCCTCTTGTGTTCTATTTAATAAAATTCGTAGTTGAAAGGAACTTTTGTGCCTTGTTCGTCCGACTTGTTCCAGACAAGTTTTTCTCGTCGAGTTTTCTGCACAGCACTACGTTTCTTTGGTGGTTTTATCATAACTCAAGTTTTACAGATCCAATTGACGTGATTCTTTTTGGGTTGTCTTAAAAACTTGATTATCTATCATCTGTCAAAATTTCACGGTCATTGGATTTGTGGTTTCTGATCTACACGAGTTTCTTTACAGCGTTCCATAACTGTTTTTCTCGGGTAGGACAGATTGACCTTTGTTCGATCTTTCAATCGTAACTTGAGTTTTTCTCGACAGATTTGAGTGATTCTTGTTATGTCGTCTTCGTGACATGATTCTCACTGATATCTATCACTTTTGTCACATTGAAACACGTTTAGATTAGTCTCACACATGATTTCTTTAATAGATCATTTTTCTGCCGAAGGGGTTGGGATTTAATTGTTTTTGTTGTGTAAGATTTTTTAATCTACTATTCACCCCCCTCTCGTAGCTTTTCACGTGCTCTTTGATCCTACACATCGGGGCCACCCTTAATAGAGAGGCAAGTCCGGAACTACAGGACACGTGGAAGCAGCAGAGCGACCCATAGTAGGGAGGCAGGTCCGGAGCTACGGGACATATGGAAGCACCGGAGCGACTCATAGTAGGGAGGCAAATCCGGAGCTATAGTACACGCGGCAGCTTCTGGGTACTTCCCCTCTTGGGAGGTGGAACCCAACGTCTTGTCTTCCTTATATAAGAGTACCCGGTTTGCAGGGTACCGACAGTGCCATTAAAAACACCGGACAACGCAAGACTGGAACCCTACCTGAAGAAAAAGTCATCCTGACCGGACAACAGACGAAGACGAGAGCGCAAAATAAGCAGCGGTGGGCCGCCGGCGAAAGCGCTGGAGACAAAACGGCACCAGCTGCAGTTTTTCTTCCCCTTTTTTGATTTTTTTTGAGAAACCTTACTAGGAACCGAATTCCCACGAGGCCTCGACCTCAACTCGCGTGGCGGCAGTTCACAAGCCGTCGAGTGCCCAGGTGAAGGCTTCCCACCGATTGGAAGAAGCAAGCAGCGGCCACCAGCAAGGGCTTCACGAGTGCTGGGTCCAGCCGGCAGCAGGCACTCCATCAAGGCGAAGACGTCAGGATGAAGCCGGCTGCATGAATCAACACCAATCGTCGGGATCCAGAGCGGCGCGAATCAAGGAGAAATCGGCGGCGGCGATAACTCGCGAGATTCCATCGACACGCAGACGCCGGAGGCGGCGCAGGAGCTGCGACAGAGGAGCGCGGCCCACGAGTTGAGAAGTCGGCAAAGACAAGCTCGGCAGAGGCCAGCAGATAAGCGGCCGTAGTCCACGAGATGACGCCGACGGATCATTTGCGCCACATAACTGCAGCCTTGCCCCTGTATGAGTCTGTACTGTATGGCTTGGCCGTATAGGGTTAAAGTCAGTAAGGAGTTCCAGATTCCTGTCATGTGCTGACTAACATTCAAAGCGATGTACCAGGCGGCTCCACTGATAAGACAGCAAAAGAACTAGTTAGCATCATCTTTAAATATTATGACTCTGCACTTCAGAGAAAATCAGAACAAAAGAAAATGGATGCAGCATCTAATGTGGGTCATATTTCCTTCGTAATTTATGTTTTTTGTTTTACGAAGAAGGCAGCTATCCTGCCGATTCATTAAAGGAGAGAAACCAGACTACAATTTAATTTTTTAGTTACAAATAGAAACGAGAGGTAGAGGTTACCTTATCTGCCCTTAGGCGTCTTTGGAAAGGAGTGGATCGGAGAGTTTTCTGGTCCAATACACTCAAAACATGGCTGAAAATACACGCTTATGAGAAATACTTATACTGGGCCGAAGTTACATTTGGGTAGCCCGTGGATCGGTCCGCCAGACTCCCGATCCACTCCGATCGGAGTGGAAATCTCCCAACTCGCCCTCAGACCGGGAACGCGCTCCCGAACGACTCTTGCGAGGACTCCGCCACCGCCACCGTCTTCGACCTCGCGCCCGCCACCCAAACCCCCCTCCGGCGGCGCTCTATCCCTCGCCCCCCTCTCGGCGGCGCCAAACTCACCCCCGACACCCGCCTCCGCCTCACTGTCCGATGGCGCACTCCGTCGATCCCCTCCCAGCGGCGCACACCCTCGCCTCCCTCCCGGCGACGTCGACTCACTCCTGCCGCTTCACTTCTCGAGAGTGCTGACCCCCCCCCCCCCCCCCCCCCCCGCCCCACCGTGCCCCTACACAGCGCCGACTCGTCTCGGATGGCAGCGACTACACTACTCCGCTTCGAACACGGCGGCTCCTCTCGCGACGGCGACTCCTCCTTCTCCGTCAACATCGGCTCCCTACCCCTCTGAACGGCAGCGATGGTGCGCTTCCTGTTATGCGTGCACATGCTGAAAGTGTCAGTCTGCAGTTTGAAAAACCACTTGATGAGGTTAGTAGTCAATAACTCAGTGATCGGTACTGTATGGCATGTTTGAGTTAACATGAAACATCTTCTGTTTATGGGCGGTATGTTTATTGGTTTATACTATTCTCTTTGTTTAAATTAATTGGTTTATTGCTGAGTACCTAGCCTGCCACTTTGTCATCTGGTTTTGGTCACACTCATTTCATTGATTTAGAGGATGTTGCACAAAAAAAACAAATTGATGCTAGTTGTGACTAATTAGAACTGTGTTTGGCGATAGTGCGCTTCCTGCTTCCACTCTCACTTCGGCTAGGGTTTATCATGTGTTGAATTCTTTCCTGTGCGTCGTAGATCCGAAGAACGAGCCTACTACCCGGTGGCAAGCATCCGCATGACTCCATCGTCATCCTCTAGCAGACTACCCGGTACTTCACCTCCATTTCCCTACATCACCCCATCCTCCTCTACAAGGCTGTTCTTTGATAGCCATCTGATGTTCATTGTTCTTTCTTGCATGGATGGCGCAAATAAGTTGAAAATTTGATGGTTCTAAAAAAGCTATTGAGTTCGAGCAGCTGAATTCTCTTTTAAAATGAATCAAAAGACCAATTTTGTAGTGATTATCTACTTGTAAGCTGTTGCGCTGGGATAAGCATTTTATCTCCATGACTTACATCAGTGGCTAGTAATGAAGTTTTCTCAAGTTATAGTTGCCTATTTAAATGCCTTTGTACTATCAACTTTCTTATTCAATACTGTAGGCTAGACCTTAGGAGTGTTCATGCCTTTTTTTAATTATGTTTTGTCCATAAATGTTTCTACAAGGAAACTTGGCACCTGTCGAAGTAGCCCATATTATGTTTATACACTCACAATTGGATATTTGATTTCATTACCCTCAATGATATTTTTTAATTGTTGTGAATTCCATAGTGTCCGTCATATGCACTCTACCATTATAATTTTTAACATGTTGCTCATTTAACTGCAGAGGCTGATAAACTAAGAATCGATTCTTAGTTGGTGCCCAGAGGTCAATGATGGCTCTTCTTTTGTTGGCAAGATGTTAGTTATATAAATGTTTGTTGATCCGCTAGGTTTGATCTGTTTGTAAACCTTCCGGTGATTTTTTTAGACAATGCCTTGGATTTGTAAACCTATATATGCTGGTGATATGATATGTTTGGTCAGTTTGTAAACCTTCTGGTGATGATCTTCTTTTGCTACATTATGGGATTTATCTGCTTTGCCAATGCTGTTTTTTATGGATGAATGGTTTTTCTTTCATGATTTTGTCACTACATGGTTTGACTGTTGAAATTCATCTGCTCAATATCTATTTTTTTCTCATTCAAGTGCATTGAAAAGTGTAGAACATTCTACACTGAATTTTATCTGTGTTTGGCTGCTGAAACTCATCTGTTCAATATCTATTTTTTCTCATTCCAGTGCATTTAAAAGAGCAGAACATTTTACACTGAAATTTATCTGTGTTGGTTGTTGAAATTTACATATTCAATATCTTTTCTTCTCATTCAAGTGTATTAAAAAGTGCAAAATATTTTATACTGAAATTTATCTGTTTGATATATTTTAAAAATATTTTGGTGTTGTTTTGTAATTTTAGTTTACTATTTAGTATGAGTGACAAACAAGTTGGTTTGCACTGTATGGCAGCAGCAAAGAAATGTGGATATGAAACCAACCGTAGGCAAATGACTAATCAAACTAGATGCCCCGCAGCGTGGACTGAGTGTGCCAACCCGGTCAACCCAATCCATGCCGGGTGCATGTTACACAGGGTTTTCTATCCCCAGCTACCAAACAAAGTCTTAGAGTGGTGGTGGCTGTTGGACTAAACAAAGCATCCCGCATGTGAGAGGTCCCGAGTTGAAAGCTAGAGGGCTGACGCGAAGGTTATGGAGGTGCTGCTCATAAGTCACTTCATGGGTGCCTGGAATGTCAGCGATGATATATGTGATCTCTTTACTAGGTTAAAGTTGTTTATGTCTTCCTTTGCCAATAAAGCAACGCTCATTATGTTTTTTCCTGCCTTGGAAGATTCTTCTATTTTCTTCCTTTCAGATATTCCATCAAGCCTAGAAAATGATACCCGTCATATTGGGTCTATTTTCTTTTGTGACAACGTATATTTTGTTCACCAGCCAGGCCTTTGTCTCCGAGGTGCGTTGGTCGCGGTATCTCCATGCTTTCAGGATGGTCCAAACTTGCTTCACAAAGGAGCACCTAATTTATAAGTGAACGGCAGTTTCTGCATTAAATAAATGGCAGAAGATGGATCAGACTGTTCTGCATGATAGTAGACGCATATACGCGGCCACAGAGCGTACACAAAAAGGCACGAAAGCTAGAAGAATGTATGCAAATATTTATTTTCACTGGTCCGATGTCAACACACGCAAATTGATAAAAATAAGCGTATTTCCGTCGGCAATCCACGATACATATATTTTGTGGGCCGGTCCAGACCCACGAAAATAGATTTATTTTCATGGGCCTTACACTAACTCACGAAAATAAGTTGGTTTACTTTTGTGGATCTATTCTTGGCCCACAAAAATAAGCTGGTTTTGATATTCACAAAAATAAACCGGTTCATTTTTTGTGGTCCTGCTCCCAATCCATGAAAATAACATGTTTTTTCCGTGAGTTTAAGTCAGACCCACAAAAATAAACTGGATATTTTTGTGAGCCTGCTGGTTCACGAAAATAAATGTTAACACCAAAAAATTATATTTGAAACACATATAATTAACTGCTTAGGAGATCTTATGTACTAGACTCACATTTGCTTGTGCTGAGGACCAATAGCCAAGCAAGTTCGTTGGTCTTTACAACCGAGAATTTCAGGACAAGAAAAAATAATCTAAATCTATGTAATGCATTGGTCTTTACGACTGATAATTCATACTGCAATACTTTAAACCAATCTAACACCGGATTGTTGGAATTTCACATTTATTTACAGCAAATGATTACATCAATATGAGGTGTAGCTTCTTTGTCTGGTCACCACATATATCCGGCCCAAACATAAAACTGCAAGGATTTTCTTTGTAAGTACATCAATATAGTAGTGTTGGAGTGTATACGGTTGTGTGGGGAGGGGGGGTGTTATTGGGTCAGACCCATGTTTGTACCGATATGCACTCTTGCCACGCTATTGGAAACCCTAATTCCCATTCCACACCAATATGGTATCAGCCTAACCCTAATCTCTCCTTTTCTCTCTCCTTCCGATGGCACAGCTGCTGCCGCCTTTAGCTGCTAGCGCACCGCCGTCGCCAGCCGGCGTGCCACCGTACCCTCCTCCCTACATCTCAGGCCTCAAACCCTCTCCTCCCGGAGGCCGCCGGCCCGACAGGGCATGGAGCATCTGCCGCCGTCCCTGCATCGACCGGATTCGCTGCCGCCCAGCCCCCCAGCGCCGTCGCCGCCCTCGCCGGGCTTGGAGTAGCCAACGCTGCCCCTGCACCGACGGATCTGCCGCCGCCCTGCCCCCTAGCGCTGTTGCCGCCTTTCCACATGGTGTCACCGCCCATCTGCTGCTTGGGGCCGCTGTCAGCCAGCCACCATAGACTGCCGACGGCCTCTCTCCATCTTTCGCAGCCGGTCTGCTGCCTTGGACTGTGGTCGTCCTGCTGCCAGGGACCGCCATCGGCCTTCCCCAAGCCGCCGCTGGTTTGGTGCTGGGAGGCGCCAACGATGGCCGTCACCTCCCTGACGCTGCTGCTTTCGGCCTGGACAACAGCATCACCATCGCCGGACACCTCGGGGCGGCCAGATCCAGCCCCTGGGTCCCCGCCACCCATCATGGTGCCCCTGTCCTTCCCGGTGCACCGCACATGTCTACCATGGTGATGCAGCCGTCATGGCATGCCTCGTCACCACTGCTCGATGATCAGGGAGATCCTGCCTCTGCGGCCGCCTCTGGCATCGCAGCACCTCTCGCTGCCTCTCGCGAGCGTGAGTAGACTCTCGCTCGTGTCGTGGAGTAGGAGCATGCGTCTATGGCGGCTCTCACTCACCAGCTCGAGGGAGCCATACAGTAGCAGTGGAGTGCCACCCGCGAGACCTCCCCAGGCGATGGAGCTACTTATAGCACCTACGCGGCCTCCCTCATCGCCGCTCTCCATGCTCAGGTAGCTGCGGTCCCGCACATCCGGACGCTCATCCTGGTTGTCCTTAACACCGACTCCACCTCGTACGCTAGGTGGCGTAACCTGCATCTCCTCACGTTGAGGCAATTTCATCTTGACAACCACGTCATTTGGGATGACTCTCCTATGGATGACAACTGGCTCAGCATGGACAGCTTGATCCTTGTCTGGATCCTCGACTCTCTCTCTCTCTCCTAGGCGCTGGAGGAACTTGTCGGGCAGTGTGGTGGTGGCACTGCTCGTCAGGCGTGGCTCATCCTAGAGCAGCACTTCCTGGGGAACCGCGCGACCCGAGCCCTTCACATTCGAGCACGGTTTGGGGCCACTGTCCAGGGTGACCTGTTGGTCTCCGCCTACTTGCATCAAATGAAGGGTATGGATGATGCTCTTCACGACCTTGGTGACTATGTTTCGAAGACTTCTCTTGTTCTTCAGGTCTTGTAGGGCCTGAATGAGCGCTACTCTCACCTCATGACGGTGATTCTTCGTGAGGAGCCGCTCCTGACCTTTGAGAAGGTCTGGTCTGATCTCGAGCTCGAGGAGATCACTTTTGGAGGCCTCGCCGTCTCCTCAGCTGCCACAACCTTCTACGGCTCTGGGTAGTCCTCCCACCTTCCTCCCCCTGCCGCTCCTTCACGTGGACAACCACCGCGCCCGCTTAACACCCCAGGGGCCTCTACCAGCCCTAGTGGTGGTAATCGTGGTCGTGGTGGTTGTAAGCGCAGTGGCCATAGCGGTACTGGCGGCAGTGGTGGCACCGTTCAGGCTGGTGGCACCAGTCAGGGTGGTGTACCATCGCCCTCTGACTCTGTTGCTGAGTTGGATTCTTTATTCTCAACTGACCCCGAGGTCGCTCCTGTATAGTGATCTTGTGTTTTACCTCCTGCAGGTTACCCACCCGTCGCGCTACGCGCAACACCAGTATTTCTGATGCCACCGGCTGCACCCTGTGCGGCCCTGACGCCACCAGTTGTGCCACATGTGGCCCCGGTGTTCCCGACGCCCTCGGATGAGCCTTGCGCTGCCCCAACATCGCCCGTTGCACCACGCGCGGTCCCGACATCACGGACGTTGCCCGCTGTGCCACACGCGGCCCTGACGTCTTCCGTTGCACCACGCGCGGCCCTGACATCGCCCACTGCACCACGCTCGGCCCCAGCATCCACTGCTATACCACTCGCGGCACCGGTGTCATCGACGTCACCCGCTGCGCCACTTGCGGCCTCGGTGTCTCCTGCTGCACCATGCACGACACCGGGGTCCCCGACGTCGCCCGTTGCACCAGGCGAGACACCAACATCCCCGACTTCACTTACTGCACCACGCGCGACCCCTGCATCATGGTACACCGATCCCTCTCTTGTCTATCAGCGACGAGCACATGTTGGTGTTCCGACCTCCTCCCGCACCGAGCCCCTGGTGTACCACCGCCATTGCTCCACCGTGACCCTAACCACGTTCACCCGATGGTGACCAGACCTGCCATTGGGGTCCTCCGGTCGATGGAGCGGTTCTACGGATTCGTCCTCTCCTCGACGACCTTTCCATCGCTTGCCTCCTCACCCATCTCGCCTATTCCCCCCCTGTTTGTAGCGCCCTTGCCGATCGCCACTGGCGTCAGGCTTTGGAGGAGGAGTATGTGACCCTACTTGCTAAGTGGACCTGGGACTTGGTTCCCCTCCTTGGTCGTGGCAATGTTGTCACGGGCAAGTGGGAATTTATGCATAAAAGGAAGGCGAATGGGTGTCTAGAGAGGTACAAGGTCTGGTGGGTTCTTTGGGGCTTCACTCAGCGCCACAGTGTCGACTACGATGAGACCTTCAGCCCGGTGGTGAAGCCGGCGACAGTTCGGACCATTCTGTTGTTGGCTCTCTCGCGTTTTTGGCTCGTCTAGCAGTTGGACATCAAGAACTCCTTCCTCCATGACACGCTGAAAGAGACGATGTATTACAATCAGGCGACATGGTTCATTGATTAAGCTCATCTAGACATGGTCTGCCAGCTGAACAAGTCCCTGTACGGTCTGAAGCAGGCACTTCGGGCTTGGTACAGCCGGTTCACCTCCTTCTTAGTCTCGCTCGGCTTCGTCGAGGCCAAGTCGTACACCTCGCTCTTCATTTACAGGCGGAAGGGTGACACTGTGTACCTCCTCCTGTACGTCAATGACGTTGTCCTCACAGCGTCCAGTCCAGCTCTCTTTCAGCGCACGATCTCTGCCCTGCACCAGGAGTTCGCGATGAAGGACCTGGGCCAACTTTACCACTTCATGGGCGTTACGACCGAGCACCGCCCGAGCGGCATGTTTCTCCACCAGCGACAGTACTACTTGGACATCCTCCAACGAGCGGGCATGGCTGATTGCAAGCCGTTCTCCACTCCGGCGGACACCCAGGCGAATGTCTCCTCCATTGACGGTGCCCCTATCGCTGACCCCACTATTTACAGTAGTCTTGCAGGTGCTCTCCGGTACCTCACCTTCACCAGACCGGACATCTCTTACGCAGTTCAGCAGGTGTGCCTTCACATGCATGATTCGCGGGAGCCGCATCTCACCGTTGTGAAGCAGAACCTTCGGTACCTGCGCGACACCCTCGACTATGACCTCCTCCTTTGGGGTGACTCAACTTCTGAGCTAGTCGTCTACACAGACGCTGGCAGGGCAAGTTGCCCGGACACCCGTCGGTTCAACTCCGGTTATACTGTCTTCTTGGGCGGCAACCTCATCTCCTTGTCCTCGAAGCGGCAACCCGTGGTGTCGCGCTCGAATGCCGAGGCGGAGTACCGTGTCATAGCCAACGGCGTGGCTGAGGTCTCCTGGCTCCAGCAGCTGCTTCAGGAGCTTCACTCTCCCGTTGTGCAGAGCACATTGGTATACCGCGACAACGTCAGCGCCGTCTACCTTTCCACCAACCCCGTCCAGCATCAACGCGTGAAGCATGTGGAGTTCAACATCCATTTTGTTCGTGAGCGGGTTGCATGAGGCGAGGTTCGTGTGCTCCACGTCCTGACGAAATCGCAGTTTGCCGACATCTTCATGAAGGGGCTCCCGTCGTCGCTGTTCTCGGAGTTTCGGTCCAGTCTCAACATCTGTTGTGGCTAGATCTTGAGACTGCCGGGGTGTTAGACTGAGTTTAGTCACTAATGTTAATTTGTATAGTGTGAAAGGATTTAGCTTTGGTTCCACACTAGTGTAGTATGAAAGGGTTTAGCTTTGATTTCACACTACACTAGCTAGCCTATATAAGGTGTACCCATTGCCTGAGGTTAATATAATCAAGACATTATTCTCTAATATAAGAAACCAGAATGGTTTCATTCAGTGAAGGGTCATATAAATGTATATGATAAACCAGTTGATCAAATGCCTTCCTATAATCATCCACTGTACTAGGCTGCTTTAAATTCAGTAATTCCATAGTTTTGAGCCTATGAATATCCAAATCAAACTCCTGGGAAATAGCACTCACAAACTAATCCCAACTATGAAAGCCCAGTCTGTTTAAAGGACTGAAACCAATGGGCCGCCTCATCTACTAAGTGTAGAGATGCATCAATCACACGAAAATTAGCAGGAATCTGAAACAGTGTGAAATAAGTCTCGCATTGTAATTTTTAACATCGGTGCCATCAAAGACAGGGAAATTCATTTTGTAATCCACTTGGTCCTCATATCATCAGGTTTTACATGATCAGCATGCATAGTAGGAAATCCAGGGTGCGGGCTATGGAACTGAAATGTAGTTTGTACCTTCAGTCCCTATTGAGACTGAGCTCCTAGCTGCATGGCTGAAGGCATCAGAGGTGTCGAAGTTGGTGTAAGGTGTAGTCGTGGAGCTTGATGGCAGATGTATGGGAGGTGGACCCATCAAACCTTCATCATTCATGTTGACGTTGCCACCCAGCATCGATCGAAGTTTCCTTGAGACTTGCACCTGTTCTTGTTGAACTAGGCAAATAGAAGAAACATCAAGATCCACCTTCGAAGAGACAGCCCCCAAGTCAGAAGTAACAACACCCAAATCAGAGGAGAATGAGGAAACAGTCTGCTCCAGAGATTCCAATCGTTCTGTCAGTTTAGCCAACGTCTCTGACAAAATATTTTCATACTCGGACATCTTGCTCACAATGAACCGAGTCTGCGGGTTAGGCTTAAACGGCGCCGTTGTGAAAATCCTCCTCTAAACCGATTCAACCCGGGAATCGGATTTACAGTGATTGCATCAGCAATCACAACCTTCCCCATGGAGTTTTACAAATCAGGCCGAGAGATTAGTGAGGAACAACACAAAGGACCTGTCTCTGATACCAGTGTAGTATCTAGAGAATCAAACCCGCACGAGAAAACGTTAAGAACATGAGATCGCTCAAACGTTCAAAGAAAACCCCGATCCAACAGATAACAATCACAAGTGAAAAACACCTAACACCCAGATATGCCGGCGAGGAGATATCTCTCATCTCATTCTGCTTATTGCAGTGAAATCATGAGTCTTACATGATAGAGTAATCAGAGAGGACAGGAGGCAGGGAGAGCGAAAGTGGTTGGGAGAAACATAATTCGTAACAGACTGTCCTCTCTGCTTGCCCGCCAAGTTGCTTAAGTAGACAGCTCGTCTCCGCATGGGCCAACTGGGCCGGCGTCCCTTGGTGAATGGTCTTCAGCTGGGCCCGAGTCAGTCGCGCCATTGATTTGAAACGGTGTTGCTGGCACTTGATGGCACAGGTCTTCTCCCGTCATATTAGTGACAGACACTACAAGAATCAATCAATGGGACGTCGGTAGGACGTCCGGGCCGTCGAATTTAAATCAACTAATATCATCGGTTTCTAACTCCCGACGGCTATAATTTTATAACCGTCGGTGTCATAGTCCTAACCAGCAGATATAAATACAGATGTCGATCTACCAACAAAAACCGACGTATAAAATTAAAGACGTCGGTACGACAGTGTCCACCGACGGCTATACACCCGTACCTATAACCGTCGGCTTCAAACCGACACCTCTTATTGTGCGCTCTCCCAGTCCAAATTTTTAAGTCCGCAATGTGGCTTCTCCCGTCCGAAATTTTTAAGTCTGCAACGCGCGCTCCCGATCCAAATTTATTCAACTGGCGCCGCTTATCTCCGGACTCGACTCGGGCACATTAAAATCTCCACCGAAGTCTTTGTCTCCACCACTCACGCAAATACGGACCGAGCGTGGCTACAGATCTGCCGCCGTCCCAGTGCCTCGCGTCTCTGCCCCGCCACGTCTCCTCCCCGGTGCCCCGACGCTTCTCCGCCCGGCGCCGCGTCTTCTCCCCGGTGCCCCGATGCTTCTTCACACGGTGCCCTGACGCTTCTCCGCCCCAACGGCCTCGCCCCCTCCTCCGCAGGGCACCACGTCTCTGCCCCGGCGCCGGCGTCTCCACCAAGCCGCGTTTCCTCCCCGGCGCCCCGTCACGTGTCCGCCCTGGCGCCACACGTGGACCAGCTCCGCCCCGCGTCGACCATCTCCGCCGCCGCCAACGTTCTCACCCCCTCCTCCGCCGCGTATCCACCCCGGTGCCACGCATCTCCGCCCCGCTCCCTCCTCACCTCGTCGCCAACGGCCTCGCCCCGGCCGCGGCTGCCGACCCGACGCACTTGGAGGACCAGCCGACGAGCGCCCTCGATCGAGATGGCCGCGGCTTCTTTTTTTTTGCTTGTGTTGATCTTGTGTTCCGCAGATTGATGTGAATAATCGGGTGCAGATTGTATTCGTGCTTGTATTATTGCTTGGATGTTCAACAGATTGATGTGAGCATTGTTGTTCATCTGAGCATATTGATGTTATTCATGCTTGTATTGTGGAGCTGCTCCTCCGATTGGGACTGGAGCGGCGTCCTTTTTTTTGTTGTGTCAGAGACGCAAAAGCGTCGGTTTCATTTGTGGCCGACACTCTTATGCGAAATAAAGACGTCGGGTCTGCAGCCGATGGCTTTAAACTTTAAAGATGTCGGTACTTTTAACCGACGGCTTTAAGCATTAAAGGCGTCGGCGCCAATATACATACCAGTTAAAAACGTCGAATCTAAGGTGTCGGCTATGAACGTCGGTTTACCGACATATATACGATATTTATGTCTTTTTTTTTGGTTACCGACGTCTATATAGCCGACGACCTTTTGCCTGATTCCTGTAGTGAGAGAATATGACACGGGGCAGCTCGGGCATGGGCGAAATAAATGCTCTGTTTTGATGAGCTGAAATTAAGTCCAACAAAAATAATATTATATCTGTGGGCCTAAACAATGAACAACGAAAAAAAAGACTATTTTGGCGTGCCTAAACTGCAATCCACAAAAATAAAAACTATTTTCGTGAGCCAGTGCTATGGCCCACGAAAATAAAAGTTACTTTTGTGGTCATTTGTGGCTCACGAAAATAAATATTTTTTGTGGGGCCCATGTCCAACATGTGAGTGTTGCTGAAATGCGCATGCTGCGATGGATGTGCGATCACACAAGAAGAGACAAAATTAGGAACGAGGTGATACATGATAGGGTAAGGGTGACACCAATCGAGGAGAAGCTTGTCCAACATCGCCTACGGTGGTTTGGACATATCCAGCAGAGACCTTCAGAAGCACTGGTTAACAGTAGGATTATAAAGAGTAGAGAAAATTTTAAGAGAGGTAGAGGTCAACCAAGGTTGACATGGCAGGAGGCGGTGAAACGAGACTTAAAGGAGTGAGACATACCTAGCATTTGGCTCATGATAGGACTGCATGGAAATTAGCAATTCATGTACCAGAATCTTAATGTATTCGTATTTTGTTACTCTTATCTTTTTCTTATTAATCTATTTCTAAAATAAATAAAATGTAGAATCTTATTTTATTTGTATTTTTACTCTCATCTTATTTTCTATTACTTTTCTTCAAAAATTGTTGGGTTTCATTTCTAGCGGACTCTAACTTGTTTGGGATAAAGGCTTGATTGTTGTTGTTGTTGGACCATGAAAATAATTTATTTTCATGCAGCGATGCATGCGTGAAGCAAAGAGACATGCTCGTAGACGTTTGTTGCTTTTGTTCAGATAAATGGATAAGTGTTTTGCCTGTATGCAGGTGAACCAGAAGAATTCCTGTTCACGGGTGAATATGAATATTTGATGCCGAGCATGCAAGAGTCCTGTTCGGTTAAACACCATAGGTGGTCAGATTTGTTTTTAATCAGCGGCAGCTTATCCTGCTCTGTTAGGCTAGGTAGGTGGTTAGGATATTTAATTAATATATACATCACGGCAGCTTGTTGCCAGCAGGGATTAGAGACAATACCTAAACACGTTTTTTTCATCTAGTTTCTATCTGTTAGCTTTTTACCTTGCTTTTTTGCCTTGTTTCTTTGGTGTTTTGCCCAGTAAAACATCTGTTCTTTTTCACGGAACAGAGAAATTATTTGCCAGCTTTTCGAGGAGATCGGTCGATCTCGCTGTTTTGTTATACAACACCTATCTTCATCACTCGGCGCTTTCTTCGAGCAACAAAATTGATGACTCCGGAAACGATGACGATCATTGTCCTCGGGGCTCAGAGGCTGTTGTGTTAATCGGCATTCTTGACGCCAATCATGAGCATATCATGATGGAATCATCAAGAAAGAAGGATGACAACATTGCCGTGGATCCTAATGATGTTATGGGGGTTTAGAATGATGATCTCACGCTGAAAGACAAGATGAGGATCCAGGAGGAGATTGAGCGTGAGATAGAGAAATAGAAGGTGGCAAAATTGCAAAGCAAGTTTGCATGTCTTTAGAAGACAAGGAGTGGTGTGATCCAAAATGCGGATACATGGTAGCTGCTTTAAGCAAGAAGGTAAATTCCTCGTCCACCCTCGAAGAATTCATGCATATGGTGGATGTTTCTATTGCTAGTAAATATGTGACTAATCTTGGGGGATTCACACACATGATAAGTTAGGGAATTCTTTTGATTCAGTCGAGACTGATTTCCAACAAAATATTGAAAACAACTTGACTAGACAGATGAGAACCGTTGTGCAGCAAGCTCAAGAAGAGGTTGGAAAAAACTTGTAGAAAATAGTGGAATCAATAGCTCGGTTAACCTAGAAAACATGTCACATGCTCATGATACATCTGTTAAAAATTTAAGAAGGAAATTAGAGCAATCTTATTACAAACCATGACGTATGGACCTAAGCGGTATTCCGCATGGGCCAATACCAAATATATTTTTTTGCAAAAGTTTCCCCAATGTCTAATGTTTTTTGCACTACTAATTCTGCTAGCAATGGTGAGTCAGCTGATAATGTAACAGATCAAGTTGTGAGGACCGTTAGAGTTTGGGTTTTCGCCTAAGGGACATGCTAGATCATACCTGTCGGTACCCTACGTACCGGATACCCCTTGAGATTCCAAAGATCACAAGAAAACTCCATCTACCAGATTTGAAGACCTCTGAAGGCCCCACATGTCAGGTGTAACCGGACCTGCTTCCCCGACATGGTTAGTCCTAGGGCCGCCACGTGTATCATAAGACCGGAGCTATCGCCCACACATGGAAAAGCTCCGGACTAGATACCGGTATGACATCCCCGGACCTAACCCCAGACAGAGGGAAGCTCCGGTGCCGATACGTGTCCAACACCACTGGACCTACCCGTCCACGACGGTAAGCTCCGGAGCTGCCACGTGGCCGAACCGCTGGACCTTCAACTTCAACAATCAGGCTGGTGGACCCCCAACGGCTCCGGACCTTCAAGGAGTAATCAAAGACTTCAAGACCCGATTAAGTGTCATTAATACCATATTAATGACACACGATTGGATGACCCTTAATACCGGTAACAACACTGTTAAGACCCGTTATCGGGCTATTAAGGCTATTAAGACCCGTTACGAAACATGTGTAACCGCTGGGGCCACATGTCGGGCTAGGCTAACGGTGTAACGACCAGTCCTTGTACTATAAAAGGACTGGTCGACGATACACAAGGGACCTCTCCAGAGGGCTTCTGGACTCCCTGACCTAGACGAGCTTCTTCTTCTTGAGCTTCTTCTAGACTCACACGCTCAATACAACACCAACACACCCCGTGGAGTAGGGTATTACGCTCAGGCGGCCCGAACCACGTAAATACCTGTGTCTACTTGTCATTCACCTTATTGAATCTCTGCGCGCCCATTACCTAACTACAACTCCGCGATCTACCAACAGTAGTATCGGGAGATCTGCCGGATCCAAACACCGACAGTTGGCGTGCCAGGTAGGAGGGCGCCCGAGATTTCAAGAATGGTGAACTCAGCTGCTGGATCGTCCAACGGCAACCCCGCTGTGCAACCTACTGGAGGCAACCCCTCCAACATGCAGCAACCAGTGCACGGCTCCAGCAGGAGTCATGCCACCGCTGCCACCGCCTACACCAGCAAATCAAGCTGGACAACGGGACGGAGCATCCGCATCGGTCACGGCGTCGGCGAATAACAACAACCCCGAGCACAGGCTCCATACAGCGCGTGCTCTTCTCCAATGCCTACCACCTTCGGGTGCATCTCAGGGTGCAATGGAGCAGTGAAGGGCTGATGTGGAACATCTGGTTGCAGCAGCAGCCGATCGCATCAGCAACCAAGGTCCTCCCCCTTTGGAGCGGGCCCCATCGCAGTGTCGGACTGTGTCGGGCAGACTTGGTCAGCACGCTTCTCACAATAGGAGGCGTGTTGTGTCTCAACAAGTGATGTCGCTTCCTTCCGGGGCACGACGCACTCATACGGTAACCAGGCTTTCAACTCACGACCTTGGGGCGAAGCTTGATCGCCGTTACCGTCAACAGGACGGCCGTGTCCATATCGAGCGTGCTCGCGAAAGGCGAGAAGCTCGAGACAGTCCTACTCCCGAGGGAGTAGGAGGAGGCTGTTCTGCTCTGGCAATGCACCTGCGCATGGTCAGGTAGCCACAAAAGTTCCGACCTCACCTGCCGGAGAAATTTGACGGGACTGTTAATCCCGCTGAGTTTCTTCAGATTTACTCCACCGCAATCCTTGCTGACGGAGGTAACGAGGTCGTAATGGCCAACTACTTCCCAGTGGACTTGACTGTGACCGCCAGGTCTTGGTTCATGAGCCTTCCTCACAACTCCATCAATAGTTGGGAGGAATTATGCCAACAGTTCACCGCCAATTTCGGGAGTTCATACACCCGACCAGGCACTGAACTGGATCTTTTTGCTGTCGTGCAGAAGGGGGGAGAATCCCTGCGCTCATTTATCCAGAGGTTCTCCCAGGTATGAAACACTATTCCTTCTATCTCCAGTGCCTCTGTTATTATGGCATTTAGACAGGGCGTACGAGATAAGAAGATGTTGGAGAAGTTGGCGGTCAAGGAGATCACCAACGTCACGGAGCTCTTTAGCTTGGCAGACAAGTGTGCCAAAGATGCGGAGGGTCTTGAAATGCACTCCAAACCACCTCCGGAGGAAAACAAAAAATCCTCCAAGGGCGAAGCCACTACCTTCGGGAGTGGCAAAAAGAAGAAAAAGTCCAAAGGCAAGAAGAAGTCGTCGGCTGGCACATCTACTGCTGCAGCTGCTGCAGCTCTGGGTGGCCGGGGGCCACGCCCCGAGAAACGACCTCGGTCGTCCTCTAAAGACAGTGGCAACTCCAAAGTGTGGTGTCCTATTCACAAGTCGAACAGCCACAACTTGGAAGACTGTCGGGAGGTCCAAAACCTTGTCGAGCGCTACAACAAGTGCTGGGAAGAAGTTCCTTTCCGTCAGAGGGAAGGAAAACAAAAAGTCAATGAAGCTCCGGCTGAAGAGGAGTTAGGCTTTCAGGACCCTAAAAAGGTCCTGAAGGTTGTTTACACCTCCGTCGACGATGACTCCGACGTCTCCGACAATGAGCGTCGGAAGACCATGAACACCATCTTTGGTGGTTCGTGGGACATCACCTCCCGCCGTGTCCTCAAGATAATACAGCGGGACATGGCCTCAGTAGCTCCTACAGCCAGGGCGGAGCCTCATCGAAAGTGGATGGACACCACCATCACTTTTGATGCTTTGGACTGCCCCCGGAACTTGATCGGAGCTGGTCAACTACCTTTGATGGTATCTCCGACCATCAACAACATTCAATTACACCATGTAATGGTGGACAGAGGTTCGGGGCTGAACCTCATAAGCTTCAAAGCTTTCATCAAGCTTGAGCTCTGACCTTCGGACCTTCGCCCCTCCCGACCTTTCTCCGGAGTAGGTGCGGGGGCCATAACCCCACTTGGTGCCATTACTCTCCCCGTGACCTCCGGGACTCGGGAGAATTATCACACTGAGAAGTTAGTCTTTGACGTTGCTCAGATCAACTTACCCTTCAATGCCATTCTGGGCAGGCCCGCCTTGTACAAGTTCATGGCTGCTGCTCATTATGGCTACCTGGTGTTGAAGATGCTAACACCAGCTGGTGTTCTCAGAATCCGCAGAGACCGCACTTTGGGAGTGACTGCTCTGGAAGAACTTCACGCGCTTGCTACAGTGCAGGAGGAAGAATCCTGGCAGGAGCAAGCTCCAAAACCCCCGAGCATTCGTCAACGAGGCTCAACCTCTACACCCCATGTGCAACCAAGCGGCGACACCGACATCCCCGTCAAAGTCGTCCAAATCGGTTCCGATGCCTCTAAGACCACCCGTATATCGGGAGGTCTGAATGACAAATAGGAACTCACACTCATCACTTTCCTCCGGGCTAATGTCGACGTGTTTGCCTGACAACTGTCACAAATGCTTGGGATCCCTAGGGAAGTGATCGAGCATAATCTGAAGATCTATCCTGACGTTCGGCCTGTACACCAGAAGCCTCAGAAGCAATCAGTAGAGCGACAGAACTTCATACGACAAGAAGTGAAGAAGTTGCTCGAAGCTGGATTCATCCGAGAAGTCTTCCACCCAAAATGGATGGCAAACCCAGTCGTTGTACCCAAGGGCGACGGGAAGCTTCGGATGTGTATCGACTACACAACACTGAATAAGGCATGCCCAAAAGATCCATTCCCACTACCTAGAATAGATCAGATAGTGTATTCCACCTCTGGGTGTGAATTACTGTGTTTCCTAGACGCATATTCTGGGTACCATCAAATCAGAATGTCTAGGGAAGATGAAGAACATACTTCTTTTATCACAGTAGATGGATTGTACTGCTATACTGCCATGCCATTTGGTCTCAAGAATGCAGCTTCAACATTTGTACAAGCTATGTACAAAACCTTTGGAGAGCTCATCAGAGACGTAGTGGAAGTGTATGTTGATGACATCGTCGTCAAGATCAAGGACAAGGAGTCACTCCTTGACACTTTGCAAGCTGTCTTCGACAAGTTGCGAGTCACTTGCACGAAGCTGAACCCATACAAGTGTGTCTTTGGGGTTAGCTCCGGAAAGCTTCTTGGTTTCCTGGTAAACCACCGGAGCATAGAGGCAAATCCGATGAAGATTAAAGCCATTGAGGATATGTGGCCACCAGCCCGCGTCAAGGATGTCCAGAAGCTGACTGGATGTCTAGCCGCCCTCAACCGATTCATCTTAAGACTGGCAGAACGGGTGCTACCCTTCTTCAAGCCGTTGAGGAAGTTCGGACCATTCCAATGGTCCGAAGAAGCAGAAAAGGCATTTCAAGAGCTAAAGCAGCTCCTCACCACTCTACCAACCTTGGTAGCTCCGAACCCTGGTGAGCCTCTACTGCTTTACATTTTGGCAACTAACGAAGTTGTCAGCATGGTCCTGGTTGCGGAGAGACTAGAACCTTTACAAGCTCAGGAATATAGACCCTTCCGAGAGGGTCAGGAGGTTCCTGAAGGCGAGTCTGGGTCCCAGCCCCCAGACTTGGATCTACAAGGAGTTACTCTTGTCGAATAAGAGGATTCGGACCCCTCCGGGAGGGTCCGGGTCACTCCAGAAGAAGCTCTGGGTTCCTTCACCGAGGACCCGAAAGTCCCCGAAGAAGGTCCGGACCCCTCCGGGAGGGTCCGGGTCGATGAGGAGGAAGCTCCGGGCCCCTCTGGGAGGGTCCGGATGGTCCAACGCCCAGTGTACTTCATCAGCGAAGTACTCTGACGCCAAGACTCAATACCTAGAGGTGCATAAGCTGCTCTATGCAGTTCTTATCGCCTCCAGGAAGCTTTGCCATTACTTGCAAGCTCATAAGATCTCAGTGCTGACCTCTTATCCACTGCGTGCGATCTTGCATAATCCCAATTCCACTGGGAACATTGCAAAAAGTACAGCGGAATTGGCCAAATTCGATCTTGAATTCGTCCCAAGACAAGCAATCAAGAGTCAAGCACTGGCGGACTTTGTGGTGGAATGGACCCCCTCTCCATCAAACCCTGGGGGCTCTAGTGAGCAGAAGCCGAAACTCAAAGCTCTGGTCTTCACCGAACCTCACTGGACTCTCTACTTCGACGGCTCCATGCAAAAGCAGGGGGCCGGAGCTGGAGTCCTTCTCCTCGCTCCAACCGGGGAGAAGGTAAAATACATGGTCCACCTTGACTTCAAGGCGACCAACAAAATGGCGGAGTATGAAGCGCTCATTTACGGACTAAAGGTGGCACTATCATATGGTGTCAAGCAGCTGTTGGTCAAGGGAGATTCGCAGCTCATCATTAAACAGGTGAAGGGTGAATGCTCCTGTAACAATCTTCAACTAGCTGCTTATCTCCTTGAAGTCCAGAGGCTTCAGAAGGACTTCGAAGTCCTGGACCTCCATCATGTCCAACGTATCCAAAACGCTGAAGCTAACGAACTCTTGACGAAAGTGTCAACCAGAGCTCCGGCTCCCGACAGAACCTTCGTCCGGAGGTTGTCAAAACCCACAGCTCAGCCTGCCGAACTGAGAGAAGGGGGCGAGACCAGCATCCTGAAGCTGGCAGTCCCGAATGGCCCTGTTACCATGGCAACCATCAAGGGTCGTAGGTGCTGCCAGAAGCTCCGAGCAACCCAGCACGCAAGACTCAAATGCTCAAGCTAGCTCCGATGCATGGATCTCGGAGATCCGGAGCTACTTGAAAGACAATATCCTTCCTGACGATGATGTATCCGCTGACCGGATAGTCAGATTGGCTAAAAGATACACACTCATAGAAGGGGATCTCTACCGGCGCGGTGCCAACGGCGTCCTAATGCGGTGCATCACAAGGGAAGAAGGTTGCGAGCTCCTCGCAGAAATCCATGGAGGCGAGTGTGGGAACCACGCGTCTTCCTGCACGCTGGTCGGTAAAGCCTTCCGGCACGGCTTCTACTGGCCTACAGTGCTCCAGGATGCAACTGAGCCAGTGAAGAAATGCGAAGCATGCCAGTTCCATGCAAAGCAAATTCACACACCGGCTTAGCCTCTACAACTGATACCTCCTACATGGCCTTTCTCTGTGTGGGGGATGGATATCTTGGGACCTTTCCCAAGAGCCGTCGGAGGTTACGAGTTCCTGTATGTTGCCATTGACAAATTCACCAAATGGCCGGAAGCAACTCCAGTTGTGACAATAAACAAGCAATCAGCTATCAACTTCTTGCAGTCCATCGTATGCAGATTTGGAGTCCCGAACAAAATCATAACAGATAATGGGACCCAATTCACAAGCTCTGCTTTACAAGGATACTACGAAGACCTCAGCATCCAAGTCAGCTACACTTCTGTAGCTCGCCCGGCAAGCAATGGCCAAGACAAGAGAGCAAATGCTGAAACCTTGAAAGGACTCAAGACACGCACTTATGAGCGCCTGAAAAAACATGGAGCCAACTGGATCGAAGAGCTTCCGCCCACTCTATGGGCCAACAGGACAACTCCAAACCGGTCAACTGGAGAGACACCCTTCTTCCTGGTGTACGAAGCTGAAGCAGTCATTCCTCCAGAAATCACCTTGGGGTCACTCCGGGTCCGGACCTTCGATGAAGCCACGCAGGACCAGCTCCGGCGTGAAGACCTAGACCTCCTTGAGGAGGGAAGGTGTCGAGCAGCTGTTCGGAATGCCTGATACCACCAAGCTCTTTGGCGCTATCACCAACGGCATGTACACAGCCAACAGCTCGAGGAAGGCGATCTGGTGCTACGGAGAATACAATCCAGAGAAGGGTTAAACAAACTCTCCTCCAGCTGGGAAGGACCCTTCCAAGTGATCAAAGTATCCCGTCTCATATGCGTTCGCTTGGAAACCGAGGATGGGACACCTCTCCCAAATCCTTGGAACATTGAGCACCTCCGTAATTAAGTTCTACGCTTAATATCATGGAGGTGAGTTTGTAATTACATGTGATGTATGTTATAGAGTCACTGTACAAAGTCAGGTAGCTCCTCTGGGAGGGCAGCCAGACCTACCCTGTTAGGTCCGCAACGCCCATGTAACACTTGTCACAGTCTCAAAACTAAAAGTGTAGCTAGCTACCTTGGGTCAAATGAGAAACGAAACACACTTAGCCTGGTTCCGTACCCTAAGAGTGTACTTGTTTCCCCTGTACCCCGGACCTATAATGAAAGACATCATTGTGTGAAAATAGACTCCACGTGCATTTAATTTGTACAGGCTCAATATTTTTTATTTTTCTCTTTCTTGTCTATAACAAAGTTGTGCAGTTCATAAGAAACTTTATCTCGACTAGTTCATGTACAATTCGAGTTGCATTGTCTATTCTTCTGGGTCCAAACATTGTTGATGGTCTACTCGTCTGAATGCCGCCAAGCCAATCTAGGGCCGGAGTGTGCTATCGACTTAGCTTGGTCATGCACCCTAAGTACGCCACTCTACCTACACCCCGACAGGCCGAAATAAGATGAGTCCAAAAACGATCGGATCTGAAGGAAACAAGACGGTGCTCTTGATTGTATTTAGAATTGTGTTCAACCTAAAACTTTCTCGGGAATAGTAAGCCGCAATGAAGTTATAGATAGGAAATGGATTTTACTATTTTTCTTGACATCAGTGTGCAGGAAAATTAAATATTTCATGATGATGGTGAATGAAGCCGGAGCTGCCAAAGCTTTGACGCCCCCTAGGCGGCTTGTGGTCGATGTTCAAACATTGATATTGAGCGTCGCTGGAGCTACTAAGCTCCGGTAAAGCTAGGGGGCAAGCCATCAACGAGAAGAAAAGATGGTGGAAAGACTCTATAGTGGAGTCTGTCGTTGACACACCATGTGTTAAGAGAGGTCACTGCCAGAGCTACCAAGCTCCGACACCACAGAGGGCTAACCGTCGATGCTTTATGCGTTGATGGAGACTACTGCCGGAGCTACTATGCTCCAACGATGGTCAATGCCGGAGCCACTAAGCTCCGACAACCTAAGGGGCCTACACTATCGAAGACTTCGGACCTACATTCTACAAGTTCGAAGCACGCAAGTCTTCAACAACTGTTACATCTTCTTGGTACATGTTCACAATCAAATTATGTACATCTACCAGGGGGCCAAGTGAGACAAAGGTGTTGAAGACAAAAAATGAAATTCACAAAAAACTTGAATTTCATTCATCTGGAGACAAGAGATTACAAAATTGGAGAAGAAGAAGAGAGAATACAAGCGGGAGCTACAAAGAGATGGTCCTAGACCCTGTGGAAGAACTGGGCGACCTTCTGGGCAACCTCTGACACGCTGGCTCGGGCGGCTTCACCCTCTCCTTCGATGGGGCCTTCAAGCACCGGGTCCAGAGGGAATTGAGGGTCACAGCTGGTGTAGCACGTCAGTACAAACTCTGCGACGTTCTTCGCCAGGGATTGTCCCTCAGTTTCCAGCTGGTCCGCGATGACATCGCCCATCTTGGTGAGCTTGTTGCCTGCTGAACTCAGCGCCTCCAACGCCTGGTCCAACTCTGGCTCCGGATCGTCTGGACGCACAGGACTAAAGCCCATTGGTGTCAGCGCATTGTTGGCTTTGACCAAGAAGTCCCAAACTTGTTGGGACTCCGCAGCCCTTGTGCTTCACATCTCCTCCAAGGATCTTTTGGCCACCGCAAGCTCCGAGTTCTCCCGAGCAAGACGCTCCACCTCTTTGGCATTCTGCTGAATCTTTTCAGCAACCTGCCTTTCGAGTTTACTGAGCTCTTCCTCCCGGAGGTGGATCTCGTTTTGGCAGTTGACCAGATCCTTCTCTCGGCCCCACACTTTCTTCTCCCTGGCGGTGATAGCATTCTCCTGCTTGTAGAGATCTTGCCCTCGCTCCCATGCCTTCTTCTCCTTTTCCTCGCAACGCTCCTCCAATTTCTTGGTGCACTCTTCGAGGCTCTTTTCAGCCAGAGCTCTCTTTTGGACAAGCTCTTCCTCCCTCTTCACGAGGTCGTCCCGCAGCTCCAGGAGTTTTTGCTCTTCATCTTCGAGCTTTCTCTCCCGCGCCTCAAGAGCCTCCCGACGCTTGACGAGACTAGCGTGGATGGCAACGAGCGTCTCCTAGCAATCATCTGCTGCGCTATTAGCAGCTTTGGCCTGCTTGTAGATGGCCCGGGATTGGTTGTCGAGGGATCGCGTCATGCTTTCCCTCTCATCCAGCAGCTTACCCCAGTATTCCAGGTGGACCTTCTCCCTCTGCACCCACTCCTTGTCGTCAGCCAGCCTCAACTGCGACAGCTTGGTCTCGAAATGGAGCCGGTTGCGCCACCTCCTAAGAGTTTGGCACTCCTCCTCGAGGGCCTGGCTGTCGTGGTAGAAAGCCAACTGGACCTGACGAAGACTGGAGCAGGCGTTGTCAATAGACAACGATAGGGGGATCAGGTCCGGTCCTGCCGGGGTCCTCTCCGCTGGCTCCAGCGGGTCTTCAGTGACAAAAATTGGGTCCCACTCTACAAGAGCGGTCCCCTGAGCTTCCACGGCACTAGGGCCGTCCTCCGAGATAGCCTCGGCCGCCGCCGAGGAAGGTCCTGCAGCAGAAGTTCTGACCTCCGAAATTGGCTCCGAAGGTCCCGCCGAGAGGTCATCAACAACTGGCCCCTCAGGCTGGGGGCCAGCAGCTTTATCTTGGCGCCCTGGCTCACCAGCGGGCACCTCCAGGATCACCACTTCCGAAACAGGTGTTGAAGGTTTGGTCAGAGCAGATGCTACTTCCAGCTCCGACGTAGGCGCCTCCTCTGCCGCTGGCTTAGGTGCTGGCGCTTCGACCATCATGGGCTCAGGCGCCGACACCTCCGCAGCAACTGGCTCGGATGCAAGAACCTCTTCGACGACCGGCTCTACAACCGGAACTTCTGCAGCAACTGGCTCCACCGCCGGAACTTCCTCGACAGCCGGCTCAAGCGCTGGAACTTCATCAACACCCGACTCTACCCCGGGACCTCATCAACCACCGGCTCGACTGCCGGGGCTTCAACAACATCCGGCTCTAGGGCCAGAATCGCAGCTACCTCCGGATCTGTGGATGGAGCGTCCAACATCTCAGCATTGAAGCCCGGAGCTTCAACCTCCAGGGCTGGTACCGCTCGTACATCTTCATTCCCGTGGTTCGGCGCTACCACGGGAGCTTCTGGGGATGAGTCGAGGTCCAAGACCACGACAACCAACGCCGGAGTTGCCGCAGCCTCAGCCACCTCTTGGGGCGGTGCTGGAATTGGAGCCGGAGCTTCAGCCTGCACAGCCTCAACTGCTGCTGCAGGGACCAGAGCTTCAACCCTTTTCTTAGGCACGCTGTGGATGAAGGACGAAGAAACTCAAAATACAGTTATAACAATAAAACAACTGACTGAGGTAAAAAATCAAAAAATACCTCAGAAGGCTTCCGCACCAGTTAGCACGAAACCTCTTTTCCGGACGTTCCGGACTAACCCCAGCCGCCACTGGCGTGGTAGTCCCGGAAGGTCCCCCGGAGCTTGCTGCTACTATCGGCGTCTTGGTTGAGGCCCCCCTCGACCGGGAAGGACCTCTGGACCCAGAGCCCTCAGCTGGCCCTGGTACTGGAGTCACATGGCCGGAGCTAGCACTCCGAGAAGATGTCGCTGCTAGAGTAGATGTCGCCGTTGATGACCTCCCCCTCCGGGGAGAAGGATCCACCGCGGAAGAAGCAGGCCTGACGGACCTTCCGTCGGCATGCTTCAACTTCGTCTTACAGCTCGAGGGCTCGGCCAACTCCTTGCCCTTGCCTACGACTTCGGTTCTTGGCTTTGGGGCGGGAGCAGAGCCGCCTTCAGGAGCTCCAGAGATCGCCAACCCGATGATCGAACGCCTCTCAACGACACAAAGGTCGTCAAGCACCGGCATCGTCTGCCAGAGCTCACTGCTGAACTCTGCCTCCATGTTCAGAGGGAGGAAAGCTGCTGACGGAGCCAAGTCATCACCCTCAACGTCGATGCCGTGCTAGAACTTCTTGAGGTGGAACTCCAAAGTTGCACCCTCCATGTTAGACTTCAAACCGGTCTCAATCCGGTCATCATCCAACATACTATTGAGAGCCCAAGCAGGCTTCTCTCTCTTCTTCAGCGGAACCCACCTGTTGGTCAAGAAGTTGCAAAACACCGCCTGAGGAGTCACCCCTCCTTCCACGCACTGGCGGATCCTGGTAAGAGCAGGGTTGAAGGCGTCCGATAACACCAGAGCTTCACTCCAAACTGCAGTGTCGACGTTGGGGAGGCCTTCAGGCAACTCCAGCTTCTCGTGCTCCTCCACCCTGATGATGATCCAATCCTTCTTCCAGTCGTCCCACTTCCCAGTAGGGAACGACCGCAAGTACTTGTACGGGCACTTCTTGCGCTTCACAAAATAATAGAAGCCAAGGTACTCGTCACTCTTGTCGGTGGTCTAGACAGTGAAGAAGGCGCGGAAGAGCTCAACGCAGGGGGGAATGCCCACTCACATCTCACAGAAGTGGACAAAGATCGACACTAAAAGAATGGAGTGGGAGCCAAGGTGGTACATCTGCAGACCATAGAAGTCTAGCAGCATCAAGAAAAAAGAGGAGAAAGGTGGGATCAGTCCCACCATGGCGTACGCGGAGAAGTACACCATGTCGCTGGCGTGTTCCTTCTCGAACGGAAGCTTGCCGGTGCGGACCAAGTGATTGAAGAAGTCAGAGGGACCACCCCATGAGGGCCCGTACCTTCTTCAAATCACCGTCGGTCTTCAGTCGGCTCTGGCGGAGACCCAACTCCATCGCGGCACAACAGGGCAAGAGATGGAAAACAAGCGAAAGTTTGGAGGATTTGAGCGCAAGTTCGAATGAAAGGCGTAAAGAACCCCCAAATGGTGCGTGCTTTCCTTCTTAAGTAAGCCCTCGCAACGCTTGGATGGAAACCGCAGAGGAGCCGACGATACCACTCAAAAACATCACCCTATCAATGACAAGGGGGGCCGGGGCCACCCCGACGATCAAGTCGAGGTCCTTACCCCAAGCGAACGGTTGTAATCATGGAAGGCGGGAAACCCGAAGGCGGCGACCTGACAGGGCACGCGAAACTGATATGATTTTCGTATCAGGAACCAACGACATTCAATTGCGTGAAATCTGCACACTAAGATCTCACCTGCTGCATCCAGGATATGCCACGTGGCGGTGGTTTAACTGCGAACTGTCGCCAATGGCACGTCCAAAGACCCTTGAAGACACGACTCAAAAACCAAAGAATGGACCCACCTCCGGCAGAATGACTTCATCCAAAAGGTCTCTCCCAGAGGTGGGCCCAGGGGGCACTGTCGGTACCCTACATACCGGATACCCCTTGAGATTGCAAAGATCACAAGGAAACTCCATCTACCAGATTTGAAGACCTCCGAAGGTCCCACATGTCAGGCGTAACCGAACCTGCTTCCCCGACATGGTTAGTCCCAGGGCCGCTACGTGTATCATAAGACCGGGGCTATCACCCACACATGGGAAAGCTCCAGACTAGATACCGGTATGGCATCCCCGGACCTAACCCCAGCCAGAGGGAAGCTCCGGTGCTGAAACGTGTCCAACAGCACTGGACCTACCCGTCCACGACGGTAAGCTCTGGAGCTGCCACGTGGCCGAACCACCGAACCTTCAACTTCAACAATTAGGCTGGTGGACCCCCAATGGCTCCGGACCTTCAAGGAGTAATCAAAGACTTCAAGACCCGATTAAGTGTAATTAATGCCATATTAATGACACACGATTGGATGGCCCTTAATACTGGTAACAACACTGTTAAGACCCGTTATCAGGCTATTAAGGGTAATTAACCTCATTAATTGTGCATCAAGCATGTGTAACCGCCGGGGCCACATGTCGGGCAAGACTAACGGTGTAATGACTAGTCCTTGTACTATGAAAGGACTGGTCGATGATACACAAGGGACCTCTCCAGAGGGCTTCTGGACTCCCTAACCTAGACGAGCTTCTTCTTCTAGAGCTTCTTCTAGACTCACACACTCAATACAACACCAAAACACCCCGTGGAGTAGGGCATTACGCTCAGGCGGCCCGAATCACGGAAATCCCTGTGTCTACTTGTCATTCACCTTCTTGAATCTCTGCGCGCCCATTACCGAACTACAACTCCGTGATCTACCAACAGTAGTATCGGGAGATCTGCCGGATCCAAACACCGACAATACCGAAAACCATACCCTAAATGTTATGATACAATTCCATATCCTCGAGGCTTTAGAGTCCTTGATTTAATTAAATTCATTGGTGAGGATTCAATAACTACTTACAAGCACGTTGGACAATTTTTAATACAAGTTAGTAATGTGGGTATTACTGATGTGCACAAAGTTAAATTATTCCCCTTATTATTGTCTAGCACAACTTTCAATTGTTTTACTTCTCTATCTCTGAATTCTATCAACACATGTGCCTGCCTTGAACAAGAAATTCATGATTAATTCTTACAATTGTGAAACTAATATCATATTATCACATCTTACTGAGTTAGGAAAAAATATATGTTTCTGAGTATATTACAATGTTTAGAGAAAGTAGAAACAAGGGTTATAATCTAACATTGGAGAAAAGGATTTGGTCGATTTAGCTTTTGCAGATTTATCTTCATATTTGAGGAAAAAGATATAAGGATAAGATCTAGTTGATGTTAATCAAGTGATGCAACACGCCATATAGAAATAGCAAGGAAAGAAAAAAAAAGCAAAGTATTAATGTTTAGAGTGGAATTTGGTCAGTGATGGTGATACTGAAATCTGTGTTCCTGAATAGATTGAAACATCTAAAATAAATCTTTAGCTTGTTCTTTCTTGAAACCTAGTCTTGGGAAAAGGGAGTAAATAGAATATACAATTGATGTAACAAAGTGCGACAAGCTTTTCGATATATTTCCGCAAAATAAGGTGATTAGGTTGAAGGAACGTCATGTTATACTGACTCCTGAGCAATTAGCTAAGAGAAAATATTGTAAATGGCATGATTCATTTTCTCATACTACTAGTAAATGTAACTATTTTCGTCGACAGGTACAATCGGCTCTAAATAATAGATGATTGACATTGGGAGATGGTGGTAAGATCAAGTTGGACACTGATCCTTTCCATGTCAATACGATTAATTTTCAGGTGAAGAAAATCATGGTTCAGATTGATCAGGCCGACACCACTAAAGGAAAGAATGTTGTGGTTTCTGATGATTTGAAGCTTAATATGATAAAGCCAAAAATCCCCAAGGTAGGAGCGTGGAAGGGGAATAAGCAAAAGAAACAAGCATCGATATTTAAACAACCTTCAGATTTTTTTTTTGGATAAATACATGAGGCAACAACAAAGAAATGTGTTCCAAAGATTAAGTGGGTTTAAAAGAGAAAGGTCTCCAGGTTATAACTCTTTGCATGAATGTTCAGGAGGGGGTTCGGCTGGGTTGATGTATGGTGATGGTCAATTTAATCAACAAGCTAAGCCGATAAAATTTTCTGAAAATTCATTTTCATATATGCCTTGGAGATCACGTCCAAGAAACTGGAAGCATGCAAGATTTTGTACTGCTGACGTGACAAGATGGAGACCATCGAGATAGAAATGCTATTATATTATGCAATGGTTATGGAACTGACATTAGGGTACATAGTAGCATAGAGACAAACATTAACTAGTTGTCAGATCAGGTTCTTAAGGAGAAAAAAGGAGAAAGAAGCTACTGAAAGTGCATCTAGTCTAATCTCCTTGGGTTTTGATGATTAATGACAACACTTAAGGAACTAATGAGCATTATAAGTGTGAGTACATGTGATTAAACAATGGACGGAGTTGGAAACACTAAAAAAGGAAAAGGAGGAGAAAAGGCAGAAAACTTGAAGAATAGAGGTTAGAGTTTAAATTTTATTTGCTTTGATTTTAGCCTCATAGAATGAGTGTGTTCAATGTGTAAAAATATTGAGAATCTCCTAAGAGTTATTAGTCCAAGATGGGATAGATTGAGAGATGAGTTGAGACAGCCCTAAGGACAGGGCCGGACTTGTCCGGGCTGGAAGGCCGGACTAGACTAGTCTGATGTTAGGCAGACCAAAAGGTACTGTGTGAGTTCATACTTGCCCATTTGAGAACGGACTAGTCCGTGGTGAGTATGTCCTTCTTGGACTAAGTCCAGAAGGACCGGACTAGTCCGCCCTGGGGGGGGCCAGACTACTCCGCCCAATCAGACTAGTCCGTTCCTGACCAAAAAAGAAGTTTTTTGTGAGTTCAGACTCGTTCATGTTGTGTTACTAGTTCATTGTGGACTTGGAGGTGGCTGCTGGGACTAAGTCATGAATGTCCGTACTTGTCCACCCTTTGGGGCCGGACTCATCCGGTGCACCAGACTTGTCCGATCTCAACCGGAACAAAAGGTTCTGTGTGAGATCAGACTAGTTCATCCTCTGACATACTAGTCTGCGGGGTTGTGACCATTTGAATTCAAAAATTGACGGGGGACTTTGTGGTTGGTCAAGGGTGACATCACTGGTCCCCATAAACCGGACTAGTCCGAGGTCCAAGACCGGACTAGTCTACACTTTTTCTGGTGGCAACGACTAATTGTTGGAACCCCTATAAAAAGGGACCCTCCAGGCCTCAAAGGCTCACTCTCAAACCCTAGCGCCGCCAAAGCCTTCCAAGAGCCCTCCTAGCCCTTTCTCTTCAATTCTTTGATTCTTAAGAGTGAATCTTGAGGATTTGTGAGATTAGGGAGAGAAAAGAGAAGGGTGTGCTTTGACTTGAGCTCTTGGTTTATTCTATTGGTTTGATTCGTTGATTTGAGTTCGTGTTGGTGTTGATTCGTGATCTCTTTGAGCTGTAAACTTGTGCAAGCCTCAGATTGTGAGTTGCCCCATGGATCTTGTGATTTCCCTATGATTTAGTAGAAGCACAAGCCGACCTTCGTGGTTACTTGGGGAAGAAAGAGTTGAGTGAAACACGACCCTTTTGTGGGCTCCTCAACGTGGATGTAGGCTTCTTTGTGAAGATGAACCACGAAACAAATCTTGTGTCTTGTGCTCTTGATTTGTCTTCTTTTCTCCGCTAAAACACTTTAGGGTTCTTCACGTTCTTCACCTCAATCTTGTGATCCTCCTAGATATATTGGTTTATTCTTCGTGCAACTTATCCACTAGATTGCTAGGTTATTGTTCTTCATAGTTCATTTCGTAGATCGTTGAGAGACTCCTAAAAGTCTCACTTTTGCACATTATTCTTCTGTGACCGAACTAGTTCGCCCTCAGGTCGGACTAGTCCTAACTCTGCTTACTGATTAGCTTTTATTAAGTTAAATTTTAGATTTTCCGCCTATTCACCCTCCTCTAGGAAACTTTCAGCTACTGTGTTGATTGGTACTATTCCTTGTAAAATTGGATCTGAAGTGGCCACTAAAGAAAATGGATTTTGTGATTGTTCGGCTGCTCTGGATATGACATTACCGTACCTTCTGCGATAGCATCTCACAGCAGCAAGGAAGAAAACAAGAAGACAGGAATAGATGCGGAGCCAGGAGCCAAACGTTTGTGGTTAATATCGTTAGTCGGGCGAGAAATAGTTGGACCAGGTATTACACCTGACCCTGTGATCAACCTACCAAATTCAATTCTTCATGGACGAGACATATCTAATATAAAGGTGTCATATAAGCTAGCATGTCAGGTAACGGTCGATAGAGAGGCGACTCGAGGGCGACTGCCAAGTCCTCACCGGAGTGTCCAGGGACTGGCCATGGATCCAAGCCCACTCTCCCTCACGCTCGTCTCCACAACGCCCTTCCACTCCAGATCTCGGTCTCCTCCCCCTCTGATGGTGGCCACGGGGAGTGGAAGCCACCCTTGCCCCCTTTATTAGAGGACTCCGCTGGCAAGCTTTTGATGAGATACGATCCCAACCCTCCTCGAACTTCCATTGCGTCCTCCTCCACCCCCTCGACGTCGGTGTGGGAGTCCAGTGCAAACCGTGTTTGGGCAGAGAAGCAGCTATCTGTTCAGTTGCTTCAGCGGAAGGCGTCTGGACCCACTTGGTCCGAGAGTCTGAGCGCCAGCCTAAGTCCTCTCTCTTCGGTGGTGACATCCTTGACCTCTTGGTGGGTGGGAGACAGCAGTCGACAGCTGTCGGTGACTCGCCGGAGAGTCCGCTTCGCTGATGTCCCTTGGGTTGTTCGTTTTTGCTCATCACACCCTCCAACTGCAGTATTGGGCCGCCCTCCAACAGGGGCTGGTGAAGCCCACATGGGCCCAACTAGCCCGGGGCCTACGTGCAGCCATGAATTCAAAATGCAGGATCACATTAGGACTTTGGGAAGGAGCGAAGCATTTAACCCTCTGATCCTTGGCACACAGATCGAAAGAAGACTGGCAAGTAGTAAAGGCGAAATATTGGTGGCGAAAATGTAAGAGAGAACATTTCAGAAAGAAGCAGCACTCTCTACCCTTGTGGGGCAACAAATGGTTGGCTGGTAGATGTTTTAACTGTCTAGCCAGAGACCATTATCGCAGGTACTGTAGAGACCCTCCCAAGTGCTGGAGCTGTAAACGAAGTGGGCATATATCTACCGGGTGCCTAGCCTTTCATATTAGGCCTCGCTCTGGAAAACAACTCCTGGCTCCAAAAACACATAACCTCGAAGACAAGATGGAGAGGAGACTTTCCTTGGGCAGTTCATCGGTCAACTGGAAACATCAGCGGACGGAAGACCTTCAGCATCGATCGGCTACTCTGGAGATAGCTACAA
Organism: Tuctoria greenei; assembly: GCA_036927565.1. Classification (NCBI taxonomy): domain Eukaryota; kingdom Viridiplantae; phylum Streptophyta; class Magnoliopsida; order Poales; family Poaceae; genus Tuctoria; species Tuctoria greenei. The sequence continues at coordinate 144,662,714 of JAYESD010000001.1, read as the reverse complement.
GCCAGACTCCTCGGAGGGAGGCGCCCCACCCACACCCTCGCCAGGAGGATCATGCTATGGTTGGCTGCGCCAGTCCCCGCAACGAGATACCTGTTAGAGAGGGCCATTGGGAGTCAGTGCATTCTCCTGTGAGGGCTCCTCTGAGTCGCCTGCTGCACAAGGAAGGTCCCGTCCACCCCATGCCAAGAGATGGGCCCCCTCGTAATGCTGAGTTCTTGCAGGGCCGAAGATCCGTCGCAGGGGGAACCACCCTTTCCCTGGAAACCCGAGGCTTCACCCCAAAGTGATGGAAAAGATAGCTTGGGTGACACAAGAGATGAGGAGCAGAAGAGACCGGCTTGTGCGGTATGCCCTTCTAGTCTCGGAAGAAGGGCCTCTGAATGTGGCTTCACGGGAAGAGATGGCAGAAGCAATTTGCTATCATTTCAATCTTCGGAGATATGAGTTTCATGTCTATCGCTCATACCCGGAGCCATTTATGCTTATCTTTACTGAGAAGGCAGTCAGGGACCGGGTCTTCTCCAAACGACGTACAAATGATGGGCCATACTCCTTCTTCTTTCATGAATGGAATGCTGACCGTCAGGTTCTACCTTCTAACATTCCTTCCCATGTTAAGCTAAACATTGAAGAGCTGCCCCAGTTCGCTTGGACCAAAGAAGTAATTGACAAGCTACTCGAGGATCAGTGTGTGATTCATCACATGGATGGGACAACCAGGAGAGAAGACCAGAGAGCCTATGTTTGTTGGGCCTATTGCCAGAATCCAATCCGTATTCCTCAGGTGATATATCTTACTTTGGCTGACCAGAGTGATGTTCCAAGAAGCAAAGATGAATATCACTTCATCAGACCTAAATGCTTGTTAAAAGGGAAGGTTTATAAAGTCCTTATTCATATTGATTCAGTAGAAGACCTGAGCTTCTATCATATCCCGATGGAGGAGCTGGAATCTAGTAGAAGGATCCAACTCTGATTGCTCTCTTGGCAATTTGGGAGGCCGGATGGTGACCTGGAGGATGGAACCCTGCTGCAGCAGGAGAGATATTGTAGGCCCAACAAGACTGCACGTCGCTGGCAGGAGGATGAAGATGGAGATGATGATATGCACGGAAGAGGTAGAAAGCCTTTTCGTCTGATTAACAGGGTATCCAGATGGATGGACCACAAAGCGAAAGGGAAGAGTGTTGAAGGATATAGAGGCAACCACAGTGGATGGTTTAGAGGGGAATCATCAAGAAGGAGGACCAGAGTTAGAAGTCCATCCCCAAGTCCATCAAGAATCAGTAGTCCACCAGATGAACGACGTGCCATGCGTCAACTATGGGCGGCCAAACAAGATGTAGGCGAAGAGAAGGACAATGCATTAGGTGAGGGTCTGCTACTAGACGCGATCTCTACTGAGGTGGAAACTGATCCCAGGGGATGTTCTGAGGCCATTCATATTGTACCTACCCAAGAGGATCCTCTCCCGCCCGCTGAATTGGGCTCGGCTGTCAGCAATTGAAATCATCTGATTCCATAGTCCTCCCTCTTAACAGTACCCTGGAGGAGATGATGCTCATGAGGGCTGCTGATGCAGCAAGGAACAGTTCTCACCTAACCCTTGACAAGGAAAGGGACCCTCCCGTTCCTGATCATGTAGTTGAAGAAGAAAATGGGACCATTGCATTGGAGGCTACACTTTCAATTCCACCTATGCCTTTACAGGAAGACCGCAAAGCTCCAGAAGCAATCATGACGGAGGCTTGAGATGCCAGCTCAATTGCGCAGCAAGAAGAGGATCCTATTGCAGACATGATCAGAGAGGTGACCAAGAAACCCTCCCAATCGCTTATGCAACAGCCGGCTTTACACCAGCCTCATAAACATAGGAAGAAGGGAGAAGACGTCGTACCAGCTAGATGCAGTCCCAGACTACTGAAACAGAACCGCAGCAGCAAGACCTGTGTAAAGAAGGCGCAAGAAGTGTTGGCCAGAAAATGGGGACTGTTGGAAGAAGACCAAGAGCTTGACAGCACAATCTTGTAGAAATACCTGCAGACTTATAAGAAGCCTCTCTCTGATTCGGCACTGGAAGCGATCAAGAAACTAACAGAGGTGGCCATAGCTAAGAAGAAAATTAAGAAGCTCAAGAAGAAAGGACAGAAGGCGGGTAAGCCGCATAATGACACGAACGAGCCCGGCATGGTGGTGTCGTCGGGACAAGCGGAGTTACAGCTTTGCTCGCTTGGGTAGTTGTCCTCTTATTTGGTGATGTATTCAGACCTCAAAGTATTTTGTAGCAGATCCTTGAACCTGGTAGTTGGGTTTAGTGCAGTATGGGATAGACGGTGGGGGAGTGCGTCAGTATTTTGTTGTCTCTTTGTAATTCTACGTGCATGGTGCCTGTGGTCATGGGGCAGACTGTTGCTGTACTCACTGAGGCTTCTTCCTGGTGGGTGGTCCGTCAATGTTGTTAACTCGTATCATCAATGAATGATTCCACTTTGAATTATACTTTCCTATCTTGGAATGTTTGTGGCTTAAACAGCCCCGCGAGGCAGGAGGAGGTTAAACAACTGATTCAACAATACAAGCCGATGCTTGTCTGCATCCAGGAAACCAAAATGGCGGGCCTGGACCAACAAGACATTAGGAACATTCTGGGGACAGGATATGATGATCAATTTGTTTTCCTACCGGCTCAGGAGACAAGGGTGGTATCCTAATAGCTGTAAGAAGTCAGCACTTACAACTAGATGCAGTACACACCACAATATATACAATCTCGACAACGGTTTCAGATGCTAGAACAGGCTTCCAATGGACTTTCACTGGAGTCTATGGTCCACAACAGGACCAAGAAAAAAGGGCTTTTATCAGGGAGTTGAAGGATTTAAAGCTCCATGCCAGGCCAACATGGCTCCTATTTGGGGATTTTAACCTAATATATCAAGAGCAAGACAAGAGCAACAATAGGCTCAATAGATCCATGATGGCTAGATTCAGATGGGCCATTAACTACCAAGAAACGAGAGAGGTCCCTCTGATTGGACGCAAATACACTTGGTCCAATGAGCGCAGCATTCCGACGCCGTCTAGAATTGATAGAGCCTTTGTGTCCAATGACTGGGAAGAACTCTATGCCAATCCAGCTCTGCATCCTCTATCCTCATACATTTCAGATTACTCCACTGTTGCTGCAACCTGTTGTGAGACCCTATTCTCTCTCCCTCCCCCCCCCCCACCTTTTCAGATTCGAGAGACACTGTCCTAAAATGGAGGGCTTTGTGGACTGTGTACAAAAGGCCTGGATGGCTCCAGTGCAGGAGAGACACAACCCGTTTACGAAATTGCACATCAAGTTGGAAAGGACGTCCAAAGAACTGACTAGATGGTCCAAGACACTAATACCGCAAGGTAAGCTGGCAGCCCAAATCCGTCGGGAGGTGCTCCGGCAACTGGATATAGCGCAAGAACATCGAGTCTTACTGGAGAGTGAAAAAGATATAAGAAAGCTGCTTAAAGCTTGACTCCTTGGGTTGGCAGCAATTGAGAAGTCGAGAGCAAGGCAAAATTCGAGACTAACTTGGTTGAAAAAGGAGATATCAACACTAAATACTTCCAAGTTATACGAACACACAACCACCTTCATGTGCTACAGTAGGAAGAGGGACTGATAACGGGTGAAGAGGGCAAGGCACAACTGGTGTTCCAACATTTTGAGTTGCATCTACGGACTCCCAAGCCAAGAGGGCCTTCACTGGATCTTGAGCGGCTTGGCTGGCAAACGCGTTCACTGCAGCACCTGGAAGTACCCTTCGCAGTCCAAGAAATTGAACAGGTCATACAAGAGTGGCCAAAGGAAAAATCGCCGGGTCCAGACCGTTTCATACGGCAATTCTTCAAATGTTGTTGGACCATCATTAAGGAGGATATCATGGAGGCTGTCCGAACATTCTATAATATGAACCAACAGAGTTTAAAACTGCTAAACCAAGCCTACGTTGTGCTAATCCCCAAAAAACCAAATCCCCTCAAAATTGAGGATTACAGACCGATCAGCCTTATCCATAGGTTTGCCAAGTTAATATCAAAGGTGTTGGCTAATAGACTGGCTCCAGAGCTCCCACAACTTATTTCGATCAATCAAAATGCGTTTGTCAAACAAAGATGCATCCAAGACAATTTTGTCTTTGTCCAAGAACTTTTGAAGCACCTTCACCACAGAGGTATCCCATCCCTCTTTATCAAAATGGATATATCCAAAGCGTTTGATACAGTGAATTGGGACTATCTTCTGGAAATCATGACTTATTTAGGGTTTGGGGTAAGATGGAGAAACTGGATTTCAAACCTTTGGGCCACTTCTTCCTCGACCTTTTTGATCAATGGTGTGCCTGGACTGCCAGTTAGCCATGCGAGAGGTGTGCGGCAGGGGGACCCACTATCACCCATGCTCTTCTTACTAGCCATGGAGCCACTGCACCGCCTTTTCAACTATACACAATCAAAAGGCTTCTTGAAACCTATACACAAAGACTGCCAAAATTTTCGGATATCACTTTTTGCAGATGATGCCGCAATATTCATCAAACCGAGTGTGCAAGAACTGAAAGTCATAATGGCTGTCCTTGATGCCTTTGGTGAAGCATCGGGCCTTAGAAATAACCTGGAGAAGACCCAAGTCTTTCCTATACGTTGCCAGCCATCGATTTTGGAGGGCTCCCTTGAAATTCAAGATAGAATTGCAGAATTTCCTATAACTTACCTCGTCCTTCCTCTCCATTTCAAACACACCCCCCCCCCCCCCCCCCCCCCCCGATCATCAATCCAACCCCTGTTCCAGCGCATTGGGGACAAACTGTCGGGGTGGAAAAGAAGGCTTCTTTCTTATGCAGGGATAGAGGTGCTGATTAAATCGGTTCTCTCGACAATCCCCACCTACTTCCTCACTGTGTTCAAGCTGCCAAATGGGCAATCAAGCAGATAGACAGATATCGGAGAAGCTTTCTTTCGAGAGGACAAGGACCGAACATGGTCACTCGGGGGGGGGGGGGGGGGGGGGGGGTCTCGGCATCAAGGATTTAGAGAGGTTTGGGAGAGCACTTAGACTTCGTTGGTTCTAGCTTTGTTGGGGAGCACCAGATAGACCGTGGAAGCCACTGCTACTAAACAAGGATACTGCAGATAGAGACCTCTTCTTCAGCTCCACGACGATACAAGTTGGCAACGGTAAAGATACACCCTTTTGGGAGGCAAGATGGCTGCACGAAACTTCACCCAGATTGTTGGCGCCGGATCTTTATCAACAAGCCCGTCGCAAATTTCGATCAGTTCATGATGAACTCCTTGATAACAAATGGATCAGGAATGTGGGGTCATGTGATACAGAGGAGTTCTTGGATGAATTCGTATTGCTTCACACGGCCCTCTCCAGCACAGGGCTCTCGGAAGATAGAGATGTTATCACCTGGTGTTGGACGAGCTCGGGGAAATACACAGCCAAGTCAGCTTATGAAGCGCAGTTTCTAGGACTACAATCCAGTGTTATCCCGTCTATCATTTGGAGTGCGCTATCTGAGCCAAAATGTAGGTTCTTCGCATGGCTAGCCATCCATGACAAAGCACCCACTGTGGATAACTTACTTAAGAAAAACTGGACAGCAAATCCCATTTGCTCGCTTTGTGTCCAGAACCAGGAAACGGCATCACACATGCTTGTTTCGTGTGCCTTCTCGCAGGAGGTCTGGCGGGGATTAACTGATAAGCTAGACTGGAGAACCCGCTTGCCGTCAACGCTTCAGACCAGCGTCCAACATGCCTTGGCTACGATGATCGCGACTGGAAGCAGGCAACAAAGACAGATGAAGGTTGGAATACTGCTTTTTTTTTTGTGGTTTATTTGGAAGGAGAGAATCAAAGGATTTTTCAGTCGAATCAAGAGACTCCTGAGAGGGTCATTAGTCGGGTGGTGGACAGGATACGTTGCTTCCTCTCTACTGTGGATCCTGGGATAGTGTCAACCCTTTTGTAACTGATTTTCCTTTTTTCTATCACCTGTACCTTTTCCTATCGAGAGGTATGCCTCCGTTAGGACTTGAGCGGCCTTCTTCTCTGCTGGTGGCGCTCGGGCTAGACTCTGTAACTTAGGCTGTAACTTGATGCTCACTTTCCTCTTAATATTAAGGCAGCCCTCCTGCCACCTTTGTTTCAAAAAATAAAATAAAATAAAGGTGTCATATAAGCGTGGTGCAGTCAAGACATTTTCATGGTAGAGTTCTGAGCTTATGAATTCAGCAACTTCAAAGGTTGAACTAGTAGATGTAGATGTCCAAAAACAGTCCAATTCCAGTCACAACTACTTGTTGACACATGCCACTCGAAAATTACCCTGAGATAAAGTCATTTGAGCTAGGAAATCCAACCACTGTATAATAGACCCTAATCTCCCTGAAGGGTTAGTTGCATTTTCCACAGTTTTTCACATTTGTAACTATGAATTGTCAATGCAGATACCTTTGACCTCTTGAACGAACAAGAACTTTTAAGTTACCAATCGATAACTTTGTTAATTTGGTTTTAACCATTCTGATTCTGCAATGATACAATTTTGAAGGCAACCACAAGGGATGCAATTTTATAATTCCAGCACTAGAGCGAAATGCATCAATTTTAAGTTTACTTTCTGCTATGTAAAAATCATCAATCAGTAAAATCTTGTTCACTGAATATTGAAGGCATAAAACAGAGGTCATGGTGACTACCATAAAACTTCTAATACTGTTCATACTAGAGTAAGTGATAACAACATAAAAAGTACCATCTATGTGATTATGTCATGCCACACAATACTGAAGAGAAGTATAAATACATGTTAGTATCTTACCCGCTTGATTTGGATCCAGCCTCTGCGGCCCCCTCATCTGCCTTGGCCTGCACACAGCAACGCACAGGGCACACGGATCAGCACTTGAGACTGGAGAGCGCAGTGGTGGAGTTGCAGTATAGTCATTGGGTTCAAGTAACCCCAATAAAAATTTGTAAACCAAGTATCATTAGCTAATTGTTACTAGCTTGAATCTATTAAAAATTATGCCTGAACCAATATACCCTAATATGATTGGAGAATTGATTTTGATATACTATAGTCTTTTTGTGATCTATACTTAGTTCACACATATATTCTTAAGCGAATCCATTGGTAAAACTTTCTAGCACCGCTGGGAGAGCATACTGTACTAACGCTGCCACTTCACAGGAGGGCTGAGGGCACGTAACTGCAATGGTGTTGCGGGCCACCAGCCTGCCCCGTGCCGAGCACCGCGTTGTGGCGTGCTCCTTGCCACCGAAGAAGTCAAGCCGAGTGCATCGGTTATTCGTTATTTGTGAGCAGGGAGGCGGTTTTTTTTTGGGAGGGGGGGGTGTATAGGCCATGGCGCTGATGCTGTGCAGCATGCAAGGAAGGAATGCTTGAAACAAGTGTACCTTCCAGAGCAAAAACGCTAGTACTCGAGCGGAGCAGCACCGTTAGATCTCACGAGCACGATGCCGAGATGGCTACCTCCACGCCCCGACCGCTGCTCTCTAGCAGATCCGACCGCCGACGCCGGAGAGGGAGGACAGGTGTGTGCTCTCGCTGCTGCTTCTTGTCCTATTCTTCTCCGTGCATTTTTGCAACCTCAACGCTCAAAGAAAAAGATGCAGCAGGAATAGAGAGTGTCTGTTGAAATACTAGTATATTAAATAAGTAACGAGAAAGACACTTCTCTAATTAACTTTGAGATCTGGTGGGGGATTGTTGGAATTTTTGCTCAAATGAGAAAGCCCGTAAATAAATTCATAATTAACTTCAAAAGCCCATTAGTTCAAGAGGAGTGATGCTAAATGATTAGTAACACACGGGGAGTGGAAGTGGAGGTACACCCAATTATAAGTAAGGTTTCACCACCACTTCCAATGTAACTGATAAGAGGAGTGATCCACATGCACTCATCCTCCTCACTGGCCCACCACACCATGCCTCACATCATCCCAAACACGCACGCGCATATAGATTTCCAATGGTCCGTGCCTGGCCGGCCCGACCCGTCTCGGTCGGGCTCATGCCTAAAATTCCTATGCCGGACACAACCCACAAAACAACCAAGTTGGGTCAGACCATGCCAACGGGTCGGAGGCTAAGCCCGACCATGGCCCAGGTCCATCTTTTTTCTCATGCTGGGTCGTGTCGTGTCAGCCTGAAGCTTGGTACAAATAATACCCTCAAAATGCACATAATTTCAAGTTTTTAACAGAATTCAGAACAGTCCCAACATACAGTAAATTCATAACACATCAACAGACAATAGAATAAAATTTAAAAATAGATCATTATGCTTAAAAAGGTTGTGTACAATGTACATAATGGCTGCCTCATTAAAAACCGTTAGGTATAACCTTATTTCAACTACATGAGGACAAAATCATAAAGAGAAAAAGAGTACAACCAACTCTTGTAGTGATTAAAAGATATATCTTCAAAACAGTCCCAACATATAATCATCAATCATCATGGAGATACAAATTGTCCATCTCGTCAAGGTCTTGATTCACCATAATGTGTTGCTGCCTACCATCGCCTTGCTCCTAAACTTTAAGCAATGATAGCATTTCCACATGCTCCAGAATAAGACTCTATCAATGTTCCTCAATTAATCTGGCACACAGACTAAAAACAGACTCCAACAAGTAGTGGAAACTAGCACAATCATTATGTCCTTAGCTAAAATAGTCAAAACAAGGTAAGTTCTTTTGTGTTTGTGCCACCAATTAAGAATACTAAATGAGTCATCAATTTTTGAAATAGAATATAAATCAGAAACATTAATTTTTAGACAATAATAGTAGAAACAAAGGGGTAGTAGAAGTAGAAGGAAGAGGATCCTCTAACTTTACTACACACCTGACTTGGTCACTGCTATGCGGGGCCCACATGGCAGTGGCCCCACATGTCGGTGATCAAATCACATGTGCAGTAAAGTCAGGGTATCCCTGTCCGAAGTAGAAGGGGCATGTCTACCAAATATTCTATCCAAAGGACTTATTTGCTACAGTGTTTGTCTGTGTCGATCTCTGCAATCTAAAAGAATCAATTTTGATCTCATATTTAGAGAACATGTTAAATAATTCAGATTTAACACTATTGTAGTAAGAAGAGTAATTAAGATTAAGTGGTTGAAAAGCAATCGTAAAACACGTTAGTGCTCTAGGTCTAAAATGGATGCAAGAAAGTACAAGAGAGATATGTCAGTACAATGCTTAAGAAATTTATATTTCATTGAAACCATAACAAATTTAAATATTTTCATATTGGTTTAAATGACCAACAATTTCAAGTGGGATAGTAAACTACATAAAGAGAAAATATGGAAAGTTAAAAAAAGTTCTAAAAACCTCAACATATGTTTTGCAGTATACCAATATGCATTAGTTGGCAATGTGCCTTTACAGTGAGTATGAATAAAAATAAAAAATATCTTTGTATTGTACAAGATGTGTAAGCATAAGGCAAGTTTCATTTCATCTAACATCCAAGTCTAATCCAAACTTACGAGGACGGACTCCCATAGACAAGCAAAAAGATTTGTAAGAAACAATACATTGATTAAAAGAGTTTGAAAAAGAGATAAATCCCAAAATTCTCAAGATATGATTTAATAAATTTTAGTCCAGATTTAACTATAAGATTTGTGATATGACATGCACAATGTTGATTCAATAAAGTAGAATCAACATATCAAGACAACAATGGAGTCAATTTTTGTACAGCACGTGAATTAGCAGATGCATTATCAAGTGTAATAGAAAGAACCTTAACATCCATGCCACAATCAGAAACAACACTTGAATACGCTCAGCTATGTTACGTCCAGAGTGAGAACAATCAATCAATCTCATACCAATAATCTTTTTTTCTAAGTCTCATTCACTAGTCACAAAATGAAAAACAACACTAAGATAATCTTCCTTAGCATTACCAGAGCAAATGTCAGAAGTTAAACAAACACAAGTAGCTGCATTTAACATTTCAATAACAGTAGTTTTCTTCAGTTTAAAATACGACTCAAGACCTCTAGTAGTAGATTGCCTAGAAACTTTTTTAAAGCTAGGCTTATGTGCAGTCTTAATTTAGTCCTCAAAACCATGTGTAGAACATATTGTCAAAGGTAATCTAGTATAGCAACTGTTTTAACAAGTTTAGTTCTAGCAAACTCTTGATCATATTAAAAAGGATGAACTACACCATCAGAACCAAAATGTAACCTAGCTTGAGAAGTAGAGATGAAGCCATATGTTTTCCTTGAAATGATACAACATGATGAAGTAAATGACACGCACCTACACTAGATCTAGCTGATAATTGAGTTTTGCAATGCTTGCAGCGAGTTCCATACCTCACTTGCTTACAATAGATGATATTCGTTAATTCTTCCATATGACCCCACATATTCGATGTCGACATTCTCTTCTTCTGCTTCTTGGTGGTGGTGCTCGTCGATGGACTTGTAACTGTCACCGGCGAAGAGCCGCTTGCTACTGCCAAGAAGAAGGCCTCACCACCTACAACAATATCATCATCGTTGTCCTTACCATGAAGGCTCTACATACGAAGATCTTCGTTAATGGAGATTGAGTCCCCAATGGAGTCCGCTTTGCAACCATGATATGAGAGGTAGAGACACCAAACCATTTAGGGTTTGTAGTGCATCGATGCGGGGGCCAGTTGGCTAGGGGCTGGGGAACAAAGAGTCGATGGCACGCGGACCAAGAGGCACTAGCGCGAGGGCACCCATAGCTGATGGGCGGCAGCGTGAGGACCAAAGATCAAGAGATGACGGTGCGAGGTCACCAAAATCCGGTAGCATGAGCGCCCGAGATCTATTAGTACAAGGGAGCCGAGAGCTTGAGAGAGATGAAGGAACTCAGAGGTGTCAAACCGCCGGATTCGAGCCGGTAGCGAGTGAGCGTGAACGATGATCAAGCAGCTCTAGACCGAGTGGCGAGCATGAGCCAGGAGTGAGAGGGATAGAGGCGGCCAAGACTCAACCGACAGAGCTATGAAGGTGGTTGGGCATGGCAGGGAGTCGGCGATATTGGAGGAAGGCCAGAGCCTGGAGGCGGTGAACGTGTTAGCAGGATGGGGGTGGGACATTTGACTCGATTCGAATTGGGTGAGATGGATTGACTTGGCTGGGTTGGCTTGTGTTGCTATACCCCGCCTCTCCCAAGCCAAGCGCATCGTGCTCTTGACGGGCTGGACCAACCTGACCATACGGGCCACCCTTTATCGATCTATGCCGGCCGAACCCGACAGGTCGGAGGTAGAGGCGGAGCCCGAGCACAGCCAGCGCTATGCTTTGGGCCGACCCGAGTGCGGTTCCAATAGGTCATGTTGGGTTCGGGTCGTGCTTTTTTAGCTAGGCTTCGGGCCGACACATTTGGATTGGCCCATCTGGACACGTGTACGCACATGTGTGTTCATGTGAATTCGAGCCTTGAGCCGAGCACAACTCTATTTTTACTGCAAAAATATTGGGTTAGGCTTGGTCCTCCGAATCTGGTCGAGTTGGAGATGGACGCATCTACAACATCTGAGATGGTCCTGATCGCAACCCAAACCGTGTGCTGTTGAAACTTATCTGAATTCTTCTCGATGTTCTATAAATAGCAGGTGTGCCTGCATGGCTGGGTTCACCACAATAGTTACATCTAGTTTCAAATTCCTTGAGCTACCATCATAGTCTAATATATCCTTAGCATCGGCTTGCATCAACGATCGAGAGAGCATATCCCCTGAATCGCTCAATCTTGCGATCCAACAATGGGAGAGGGCAAATAAGTTTTTTTTGGAAGTGTTTTGCGCGACTGCTCACATTTTTCACTACTAGAAGAAAGTTTCTCGTGGTGAAGAAACTGAATCAGTTGATGGTAAAGACAAAGCAGTATGTAATTTTTTTGAAACTGAATCAGTTGATGGTCAAGATAAAGCAATATGCAAATTTTGCAAGCTGCAACTGTATAATAAATCTAGGAAAGGAATAAGTCACCTAAATAGGCATATTGGACACCATTATTTCGAAATTCCACGAGAGGACCGGACAAAATTCTTGAAAACTTTGAAGCTAAAGTCTATTGAGGGAGAAAAAGTCATATTTGACCCTGATGTTTGTCTCAGCTTGATTGCCAAGTTTTTTATTGGCAAAGAGGTTGCTTTTAGAAAAGCTTGTTACCCAGATTGGAAAAAGTTCATGAGCTATTGCCACCAATCTTTTAGAACAGTTGGTCGACAAAATGTGCGTGCTGATATCCTTTCAGGGTCCATTTGGTTCAGCTGTATCAATCAAATTCTCTACCAAAAATCAGAAATCTGAACTAAATGGATTTTGGAAAGAATCGGATTCTCTAAAATCTAGAGATTTTTCTAGTGCAAATGAAAATCTAGCTGGACCAGAAATTTTCCATATTCCACTTCCAACTTTATTGGAAATTACCCACCATGCACTGATTACACAGACGAATCATTTTTTATATCCCCCCCCCCCCCCCCCCCCCGCGGCACCCTCTTACTTCCCCATACCTTTGACCAAGACTGCTCTCGAGTGCGTAGGGTTACGCTAGTGACATTCCCACGATCATCGTCTCCCGGCAGCCCTCTCTCCCACCATGACGGCCCTCTCAACCACTGCGGCGGCCCTCTCTCCCTTCCTTCTCCCTCTTCTTCGATTGATTGGTTCTCTATCTCTAACCAGCTCGAGCTTCCAATCATCTTGCTCTCTCTCCTCGATTAGCTCAGGGTTTCCACTCCGTTCCAACCAGTCTCGAGCAGATCAGCCTCTCTTGAACAAAATCATTCAACCTAGAATTGATGTTCTTGGTAGATCTTGCTTGAGGACCTGAGTTTTGTGTTGGGATCCATAGTTGATATTTGTTTCCAGCCAAACAAATTTTAGCTTCTTCATAGCTGTTAGCTCACAGCAGCTTCTCCACAACTAACAACTAGAATCAGATTTTCAGCAATCCACAGTTGAACCAAACACACACTCAGTCTATAGGGATTAGAGGGGTCCATTACTTGATATACTTGCAGGGTTGGACAGCTGACTTGTGGACGTGTCACCAGAATTTACTGTATCTATATGTTAGATCACACTTTATAATGAACAATATCTCTTGTGGAAGAACATCCTTGCATTCAAGCAAATTTCTTTCCCACATACATCATATGCTGCTCAAGATGACATCACCTCTTGTTTGATTTAGTGGGGTATAATTGGTAAGGTATTTGCAGTCACACTAGATAATGCAGCCGTGAATGATAGGGCTGCTAAAGACATTCATGTTGCCTTTTTTATTGAAAAAAGAAGAACATCAGGGGAAATCCCCGACAGTTATAATATTAGCAGAAAAAGGAGTTGCTGAGAGAGCAAGATACAATGATCAACACCACCGCAGAATCAATCGACACCAACACACAAACAGCGACACCAACACACAAACAGCAAACAACAAACACCAACACGACCTCAAACTACCACTCCAACACCAACACTAGCACGGCTTCACATGATCAGCAATGACCAACTGTGCTACTAGTCCAATTGACCTTAGAGATCAATCCTCTACTAACCCTAGAGGGAATTACACTTGACAACGATGCTTCAAGAATCATCAGATGCCATCCATTAGTTCTATGCTCGACGACCATTAGATTAACCAACTAAGCCTTAGAGACTTGAGTAGGAGATCGCAAATTCTTCCTTGCTTTGTCTGAAGACTTCATAGAGAGGTTGGAGTTTAATACCTTGTCGATGTGAATGACCAATCGGAGCACCTGTAATGATGTTAGTGGGGGGGAGGACTCTGCTAGAGAAGCCACAACCAGAAAGAGAGGGCAGTCGGGGCAGCCACACTCCAACTTCCCAGAGTTTGGGGTTATGCAGATTTCCTCTTGAAATATAGAAGCTCCCAAAGAAGTCGAGAAAGAGGACTTAGCTGCCATGAACAATGACAAGCTTTGTGACCTTCACCCTTGAAATGGAAGCATTTAGTGGCATTTTTAAACATTGCAGCAACATGGTTTAAGGAGAAACTGTTGAAGCAACAGCCATTAAGATCTGTAGGCACTGGCTTTCCCTACCGTTTTGGTCCACAAGAGATTGAAGCTGGCTGACACAGGGTGGGAGGACTACTAAGCACGGATCAAAGTGACCTAGACAGGGACAACCTAGGAATGGGAAAAGGAGGAGCAGGGAGAAGGTGAGGGCAAGACAGGGAGGATGGTGAACTCGGGGGGGGGGGGGGGGGGGAGGGTTTAGATAACTTGGACAAGGGACAGGTGGACACAAAGATGGATGCAACCGATTGAATAGTGGATGGTGGAGGTACCATGGGAAGGAACGATCTGAGTGGATTGGAGGGGGAACCTTTGAACCGACTACACTAGAGCTTTGGGGGGGGGGGATCAATGGAGGCGTGACCATAGTTGAGGGGGGTAAATGGACAACCGATGAAGGGACCGCAGTCACCGGAAATGGCCATCCATCAGAGTGAGGAGGGGTATCAAGAGGAGGAGGTGGCGAAGAAGATGAACCCGGCAGAGGAGGGGAGGTAGGTGGATGCGCGGCCAGTGAAGGAACAGCTACCAATGATTATGGTGGCGTAGTCAACCTCCTCGCTGCCTTTGCAGGGCGGGCAACCCACCATCCTCGCCTCGCTTGGGGAAGGAGACCAAGAGAAAACTACCAGGAGCAGGGGGCGAATACCAGGGAGGTGGGGCGACGACCACAAGCAGGGGGCGAATACCAGGGAGGTGGGGTGACGACCACAAGCAGCTGCACTGTCGCTCTCCATCCAGATTCGTTGAGGGGAGTGAAGGGGTCAACCAATGTTAACTCATGAGGAAAATTTATTGATGCTTTAGGTGCTGATATGTTTCACCAAGCCGAAAATTTTCACGTGCATTGTGCTGCTCATGTGCTCAATATCATGGTTCAACAAGGTGTCAAGATCATCCCTCATGCAATCTCAACAGTGCAAGATATCATTAAAGTTGTAGATTTTGAACTCTATCTTGAGAAATTAGGTCTTAAATTTAAGTCAGAGATGATTATGTATGTCCCACACTGTTGGAATGTGACATACGACATGTTGAGGCCTTTGAATATAAAGTAGCTCTCAATAGATATGCTAATAAACAATATCATGTTGCTCCAACTGAGCAAGAATGTAGTAAAGTTAAAGCTCTTCAAAATTTTCTTCAAGCATTTAGTGATGCAACTAAAGCCTTCTCTGCTCATAGTCATCCCACAACACATTTGTCTTTGAAAATGGTTCTAGCAATTAGAGATGCATTGCTAGATGAGTGTTGGAACTCACATAAGCTTTTAAATGTTATGGTCAATGCAATGTAAATCAAGTTTGAAAAATATTGGGCTCGACCTAATATAGTTCTACTTATAGCTGTTTTGTTTGATCCCACACTGGAAATGGCATTTTTTTATATTCTATTTCCATACCATGAGTGAAAATTTTGAAGAAAAGCCGAGGGCTGTACCATCTATGAACAAATTTCATGAGGAGTACATGAAGGTTTTGAGAAGGGACAATTTGACTATGAGTGCACCATTGGTCAAAATATGGACATCAGTGGTTCAGCTTGTTGTTTGTTGAGAGGTCCACTTTTGGGTAAAAGGCAAATTGTATTAACTTTTGATGAGTTTGCATCGAAAAGAGTTTATTCTCAACCACAACAATCAGAACTAGACTAGTATGTGGAGGATCATAGAGTACAAATTGATGGAGATGAGAACTTTGATGTAATGGCATGGTGGAAAAAGAATTCACTATGTAAGAAAGGCTCATCCGAGATGTGCCCTAACAAAGAAGGGATACGAACAAACTGTGCATCTTCGTCGTCGCTCTCGCATTGCGTTGTCATCAGAGACATGCTTATGGCGCGTTGCCGATCATCCTAAGTACGAGACATGCTTAAAGCCAGCGTGTCTTCTTTCTTTGTATCATAACAGACGTTCTTTACGGGGTCATTGGAGACGGGGTGGCATGCGTCGCCCATCAGCATACATGCGTGACAAGCCCTAACAAAGCCCGTCGCAGATATATTGACTGATCCAAGACATGCTATATTACAGCTCGTCGCAGATTGTTTACAGGCAAGGTCTCCTATTAGGTGCGATTGTCGGCTGCATCCTGGAGCTAGCCAAGATTTGGCAGCCGTATTACCAGTGTTAAGAACATACATATACATGAACATATGTATAGCCAATAAGATCATACCTCAAATTATATTGACCAATCAAATATTAACGAAGTGTCATTCGTGGTTATCAAGTATACTTATTACACAACAAAGACTGGTCATCCTGATTACAATGTAACTAATTACACACCATAATTATCATCATCTAATCTTGTATACCATAATAAAAATTCTCCCGATCAATGACTTCATTAACGATGAGCCTTCATAGCCTGTAATGCTCCGACTGAGACATCCTCAGATTCTATAAAATCACCGAAATCATGTAAAACATTATCAAATTGCAGTCACATTCGCTTAACCAGTCACATAAGGTAGCAAATATCAGTTAGTGAATGGAGAACCGAGCTTACTTGTAGCACAGTCAATTGGTGAGCATCTGCAAAGCATCAACAAAGAAATTATTCTCATGGTAAAGGACATGGTAGTGGCTGATGTGCTTGTCCCCTTAAAAAACAAACAATTTACATTCCACTGATACATTTATAGCCTGATATCAAAAACTCGTGGGAGAAACACCAATTATTGCATAGGTACCTTGATTCCAGCATGGCTGCAGAGGTAGAAATCAAACTCACTAGGATGACAAATGCTAGTGTCAACCACAGTTCCTACAGTTTCAAGGGTTTGTGAATCAGAATTCATTATATACATTTATAGTCAAAACAAATACATTACTTCTGCATTGGACATAAACAAGGAAGATGAATGTATACCGTAATGAAAATTCTCCCTTTGGATCAACGACTTCATTATCACTTCATTGGACATCCTCAAATCCAATAAAATCACTGGAATGCACGCTCTGAGGGCAGGGTTGAGGCAACGGCGTGCTCTGAGGATAGGGGACGAAGCGGCAGCGTTCTCTGGGATGAGCTGGCGGAGGCGCCGAAGTGGCGGTGCCTCAAGTCTCTTATGACAGCAAGTCGGCGTGCTCCAAGGACAGGGAGAACATTTCCACTTATGTAAAGGTGGCGGCGTGCTCATACCGATTATCGAGGTCGGGGTCGAGGCAACGGCGTGCTCCTGGGACAGGGAACAAGGCGGCGTGCTCCAGCGTGCTCAACTCTCTAATGATGAAGGTCACGGTTGACAACGGGGTAGGGGTCAATGGCGGCAGCGCGATAATGACGGAGAGCAAGTTGAGAAAGAGGGACGGCAATGGCGTGCTCTGGGGACAGGGGACGAGCTGGCGTGCTCCAGCATGCTCAACTCTCTAATGACACGAAGGTCGGGGTTGACGGCGGGGTCCAGGTCGACGGCGGCAGCGCGACGTTGACGATGATGGGATGGCGGCGGCATGCTCAGGAGCTGCGGTTTCTAGGTCCAGAGAGCGTGCGAGAGATAAAAATGTTCGCCAAATGTTGGGAGAGAGCACACAATGGATAAAAATTAGCAAAACTTGGAGACGTGCCTGTATAAAACTCGTCTCCCATTTCAGCGTCCTTTGGTTGAGATAGCGCAAGAAAATTTTCACCATAGAGTGCGCGAGAGCTTGAAATAAAATTCGGAGACGCACATATATAACACATGTCACGTATTATCATCTTTCGCATCAGGGCATTTTTCTGCATGCAAAAGACGAGCCACAGTGTGCTAAAGTCGGGAACATCTTTCGCATGCGGAGATGTACCACTGACAACTGTGTGCAATGCCTTATATGATCGTTGTATTGCACTTAGCTTTCCGAGGTAGGACAAAAGATCTTCGGCGTAAATCGGAAACGTGCTCAGGTAAGACGCGTCTCTCATTATTTTGTGGCCGAACGGACATGCAACATGTGAAAGCTGTTGTTCTGTGACCAACAACTTTCGCATGCTGACATGTCGACTGGAAACTGTGGGTAGTGTCTTATATGGTCGTTGCAACGCACTCAGATTTCCGAGGTGGGACAACAGATCTTCGGCATGAATCGGAGACGTTCTCTGGTCAGGCGCGTCTCGTATTATTTTTTCATCGAACGGGCAAATGTTATGCCAGAAGATGCGCCACGGTGTACCAAAGCCAGGAACAACATGTTTTGGCATCCAGGAATGTCCCACTGGCATCTATGTGCAATCTCTTATATGATCGTTGCAACGCGCACAACTTTCCAAGATGGGACAAAAGATCTTTGGCACGAAGCGGAAATGTGCCCGAGTAAGGCGTGTCTCCCTTTTGCCGGATCTCAGATATCTGAGATGCACCTTTCTAAAGTCTGTCTCTCATGCACTCTTCACCCTATTACCACTCGCACAACATCGTGAGCGTCCGCTGTAGGGATAAATAAATGCAATGACATTGCAGTTAATGGTTTAATTAGAATTCAGGGATAAACAAATGCAATGGCATTGCAATTCATAGATAATTTGCAACTCAATAAATTTCATAGTTCATACATTGCATGCCCTCTAAACTAATTTTGAATCTAAACTTATTCCTAAATCTCCCATCGATTAATCTAAACTGTACCGCCTGTCGATCAATCTATCTTTGTTCATCTGTGATTGGATATTATCTTGTGTGTTCAACATCTGTGTGAATGAATAAGTTTGTGGTGTGTTCATCGTGTTCCTCAGGAATCATAAGGAAGGATTTAATTATTTTCTGGACAAGTGAATGATTTAGTTATCAAGCGAATGTCATCTAAGTTTAGTGATGTGTGATATCAACAGTGAACCAAAACAAAATGGAGAAAATCACGAAGCTAAAGGTGACGTGTAGAATCGAAGATGCGCTCTTTCTAAAAGCGCGTCTCCATTTTGCTTCTTCGCACAGACTATATTAGGCGCCATCAGTCTCTTCTCTTCGTTCGTCTTCTTTGCGCAGACAACCCACCATGGCCAACGTTCTTCCGCCAAGCCCGCCGAGGGAGCCGCCCTGCGAGAAACAGTGTTGCCGCTCCCCGGAGAGCTTCAGCAAAGACCTGCTTGAGATGCTGTTCGACAGGCTGTTCGACCAGTTCTAGAGGCTGCTCGAGACGATGGCCAAGGTGTTCGGCGCCAAGGGCCGCAGTATCTTGGTGGCGGCGATAGTGAGGAACCTCGGTCGCAAGGTTGCACCGCCGGATCCGGACCAGCCGGAGCAACCGGCGGAGCAGCCGGAGAGCCGGAGGAGGAGGAGGAGGAGTAGGATTTAGGTTTTCTTTTGTTGTTTTTTAGTTGATGTTGTTTTTATTTTCTTGTGTCTTGTACTTTTCTCTTGTGTTTTGTAATATATTTGTTAATGAATGTTATCTGTGTTCATCTGTATAATATTTTGTGTGTTCATCTGTATTATATGTGTTCAACTGTGAATGAATGAATGAATTAAACGTTCGGTGACGAGAGTCTGTAAGCGAAGACAAATGAGACGCGCTTTGTGTAGAGTATGTCTCATTTCTTGCACATATTGGAGACACACTTTGTTTGATGTGCCCCCCTCGTTTGTCAGAGAGGATGGCGTGTCTCGAATACCTATTTAACTGAGACGGGCTTTATTGTAACGCGTCTCCTTGTACGTTCAGCCGATCCATGTCATATCCTCGCTAAAGTGAGCTCGTCTCGCTTAACCTTATCAGAGACGTTCACCTTTGAGCGCGTCACCTATCTTTATCTCCTATTTGGGTATCTTACGTAGTGATTCTGATGTATATCCAATCTTGTTTAAAATTGCTAGAGATTTTTTGAGCATTCCTGTCAGCACGGTTCCCTCGGAATATGCATTTAGTATGGTTGGAAGCATACTTGGAAAAGATAGCACATCACTAGCTCCTAAAACCCTTAAAGCTTTGATTTGCTCTAAAGATTGGTTCATAGTATTTATTCCGGAGGATGAAGGTAATTTAAGTAGTCAATTAATTTTATATCTTTTGTAGTCTTATATGATCGATTTGAACTGCATTTTAGTATCCTCTCAACTAATTGTGCAGGTTTATTTACGGAGGAAAAGCATGTCTTTGATGACGACGAAAATTATTACACATATTGAGAAACTGTCCCTACAGCATTATAACACTTTCAGGTTTTTATACTTTGGAATCATTTTTGGATCTTGTATTTATGAAATTCCTTGTTATAACAGTGCAACATAGCATTTATCTTTTTGATGCATTGCAGAAGCCAGCTACTATTAAAAAACTTATAGGTGTCCAACAGATCCTGCCAGGCTTGTGCCTAAAATTCCTAGGCATGTCAGGCCCCTAAAACAGCCGTACCGGCACGATGCGCTAGAGGCTAGGCCCGAGCACAGGGACGTGTCAGGCTGGCTCAAAGCTCATACACATGATGCCCTCAAAATGCACAGAATTCAAGTTTTCAATAGACATAACAGTCCCAACATAAAATCATTCAGAACAGGTCAACAGGCAATAGAACAGGAATTTAAGATTAGATCACCATGCTTATTAGAGCTATGTCTCATTAAAAACCTTTAGATAAAATCTCATTTCAACTACATGAGGAAAAAAACCTTAAAGGAAAAAAATATAGCCAGCACTTTCATTGATCACAAAACAAAAGTTCAAAACAATGCCAACATACAATCATCAATCATCATGGAGATATAAATTCTCCATCTTCTGCCCAAGGTCTTTGTTCACCATAATGTTCTACTATGTAGCATCGTCTTGCTCCCAATCCTTAAGAAAGGATAGCGTCTACACGTGCTCTGAAATAAGACTCGTTTGATGCTTCTCAATTAACTTGCCACACAAATGTCACACCCGGTCCCAACAAGACAACCGGATGGCTTCCACATGTATGCCAGGATCGATTCTCACCATACATGTGTAGACGAAAGTGTAATATCATTTATTACAAGCCATGTTCGAGTACATAAATATCTTACAATAATGACCCGTAGGTATAAAATAAGATTACAGAGCAAAACAGCGGTAAAAGTAAACTAGTGTGGCTCCATGCACAGGCGTTGCCTGGGGGGTTGCGCCAGCCTAGAACGTCTCCTACGGATCAGCGAAGAAGTCTTCATTCTCCACCTCTTCTCCATTGTAGACTGAGGAAAGATAAGAAACAAGCAAGTTTGAGTACCAACGGTACTCAGCAAGTGGGAAAGAGATGACATGAGGATATTTAGAAAGGAAGGCCAAATTTAGGTTATAGCATTACATCTTATCCTTAGCTTTCATTAGCACCTACTTCTAAGTGTATGAACCCAACCATAACCCAATTGTAATTCCGAGTCCCGACCAACCAAACCACCATTCCCAATCATTGACTAATTATGAATTGGACACCAAACCGCTCTTGTCCGTGAGCACGACTGTCATGACAGTTTCTAAATCTCTGCAGAGAATATACCCTTTACCCACAAGCCATGATTTCATCCCCTGTTGCCAGGTGGACTAAGGGAACCTCCCTGATGCCCGTGGTCGCGAACCACATTTCACATTTCCTTTGGTGTGAGGCCAGGAGATCACTACGAGGTCTTTACAAAGGATTCTCCCAACGCGTACTAGCCCTCTGAGGTTTCACCCCTGTACAAAAGTGTGAGCCGTTACACCACAACTCAACACCCCAGTTGCCCCCTCTTGAGCCATGCAGATCCCAAGGCAGTACACTCTGAACCAATTCTCCGCACTATCCAATCACTAATACTACGCCGGGAGAGGCCTAATTAATTGACCAAGCTGCCCCATACTCAGTCTTGTGGCGATACTATAAGGCTTAGTGGCTTTCTCTACAAACCGGTCCTTAGAATCCGGCAAGGTCCAAACCCCAATCTCGGGTCTCGTGCGTACTGCACCATACCAAACAAAACCAACCGCCAGATTCCTATCCACTACAATTCATTTCACCATATCTAAACAAATAATCATAACAATTTATAGTAGAACAAGTAAGTAGAGAATTTCCCTCCCAAATACTAAGCATGGCTAAGCGTAAAAGAAATAATAACATCTACCCAAACCAACTCGGGGACAAGGAATTAATGGAAGGGTACAGTAAATAGGATTCAATTTATTAAACATGCAACTAACTAAAACTTAATAAAACAGGTGCAAAATGGTCAAGGAACTTGCCTTCTTCGGAGGGTGGGTCGGTGAAGTGGTAGTCCAGAAGATTATAAGTCGGCTTGGGAACCGACTCTATATACATCATCGCATGCGGAACGGAAAGTAACAGCACACAATAAGAACAAGAGAATAAATGCACACCACAAATAAATAAACACAAAAGAAAACCTACACAATTACGTCGCTAACACTATGTCCTTAGTAAGACTTTATTTAGTGGTGTGGGTGGAGGTGTGGATTTTAATGCTTATATGGGTTCATTAGGAAATTCAACAAAATTAGCAAATTAAATGCATTATTTTACCCTAAAGAGATTAGGAAATAATAATAAAATAATACCCTAAGTGATTTGTGCAAAAAGAGAGAATTCTCATGTGATTTTATGTAATTTACAATTAATACAGGGGCTTTTATGCAAAACAGACATGATCAGTGGCCTAGAAATATTTTATAACATCACCAGAGGGTTATTCATAATTTACAGAGGCTAAAAATATATTTTATAGTGAAAACAGGGGCTAAAATGATATATTTAATCAATTTAGCAGTGCTGACAAAATTAAATAAAAGTCCAGGGGCTATTTCCTAAATTCCAGGACCTATCTGTAATTACTTTAAATTGGCGCAGGGGGCTACGTGCAAAAGGGCCAACAGTTAAGTGCATTTGAATCTGGGTCGTTGGATCCAACGTGGGCGACCCAGATTTAAAATGACCGAAGGGATATGCCCCTTCTAATCTCGTCCGTCGGCCCTAGATGGGCGACCGAGATGGGGCCACGTCGCCCAGGGCGACACACACCCCAGGGCGCAGCGGTGCGCGCGCCAAACCCGACGACGCACGGCGGCGGGGTCGCCGGAGATTGGCCGGAACGGCCAAATCGGCGCCAAACGCCTCGGTGCTAACATGGAAAAGGGAGAGGGGGACCGGGGGAGCTCACCGAGGGGGGTCGCGGGGCTTGAATCAGGACGGAGGAGTGTCGGCGACGTCGACCGACGGCGGTCCTCGGCGGAGCTCGAGGAAGACGGCATTGCGGCGGCGTTCTCCCGAAGTGAACTTGTCCGGCGCGTTCCTAAGGATGGGGCGCACACGTTAGGCAAGGTTTGATGGAGAGAACGTCGGCGAGTCAACGGGAACGGCGGCGACATACCTTGGTGCGGCGGCTAGGGTTTGGAGCTTCGGGGAAGGGGAAATCGGGGGGCGCCAGTCGGATTTTATAGGGGTAGAGGGGGGCGGCGAAGTAAGGAAGGGGATCCCCCCGAAGGAAGGCGACCGGGGCCATAATGGGGGGGGGGGGATTCCTTGCCGGCATTTCGAACCGGGGCGGAATCGGCGGGGGCTCGGTCGGCGCGGCGTAAGGAAAGGGAAGGCCGTGACGGGCGGGTCCCAACGCGCAGAGTAAGGGAGAGGGGAAAGGAGAGGGAGGCGCGGGGCCGAGCTGGGCCGGGAGGAGTTGGGCCGGCGGGAGGGAGAAGGAATAGGAGGGGAGGGGAGAGGTGGGCCGGGGCGGGGTTAAGGCCCAGGGTGGGTTCTTTTTCTTTTTTTTCTTTTTGTTTTCCTTTTTCCTTTTTCATTCTTTTGCAAATTTGAATTCCTTTTCAAATTTCAAATGAATTCTAGCGCATTTTGAAATTGAGTTTTCAAACCAAAGGCAAAAGCATGATGCACTCCTAGTTCGATCCCTTTATTTCAAATTTTTTGAAATTTTGGGTGTTACAACTCTACCCCCCTTAAAAGGAATCTCGCCCCGAGATTCGGACGTCCTAAGAGAAAATATCGGGAAACTCGGCCTTGAGGTCTTCTTCTCTCTCCCATGTTGCTTCTGCCTCAGAGTGATGTCTCCACTGCACTTTGCACATGCGAATCGTCTTGTTTCTCATGACACGTTCTGACGTCTCTAGGATCCTGACTGGTCGTTCTGCGTAGGACAAATCCTCTTGCAAATCCACAACTTCCATGGGTAACTGTTCCTCTGGTACTCTTAAGAATTTCTTTAGTTGCGACACGTGAAACACATCATGCACATCTGACAGTTGAGAAGGTAGCTCGAGAAGATAAGCTACTTCTCCTCTTCTCTCCAATATCTTGAACGGACCAATATAACGGGGTGCTAGCTTTCCCTTCACTTTGAACCGTCTTAGACCTCTTACTGGTGATACCTTGAAATATACAAAGTCTCCTACCTCAAAGGTTAGATCACGATGTCGAGCATCTGCGTAACTTTTCCGCCTTGACTGCGCTGTTTTCAGATTATTCCGGATCTCTTGTACCTGTCGTTCGGCCTCTCTGAGTATCTCCGGTCCAAACACTTGATCTTCCCCAGTCTGATTCCAGAATAAAGGTGTTCTGCACTTTCGCCCATAAAGTGCCTCAAACGGGGACATCTTGAGACTAGCTTGGTAGCTGTTGTTATAGGAGAACTCCGCGTAAGGCAAGTTTTTGTCCCAACTCTTACTATTCTTCAGGGCACATGCTCGCAACATATCCTCCAAGATTTGATTGGTGTGTTCTGTCTGACCATCCGTGTGCAAGTGATACGCTGAGCTGAAATTCAGGCGAGTGTCCATTGACTCATGTAGCTTCTGCCAAAGTCTCAAAGTGAACTGGGTACCTCGATCAGACACTATCTTCTTTGGAACACCGTGTAAACACACAATTCTTGCCATGTATAATTCTGCCAATCGCGAACCATTGTAGCTTTCCTTGACTGGAATGAAGTGAGCAACCTTAGTCAACCGGTCCACGACAACCCATATGGAGTCGTACCCTGACTGGGTCCTTGACAATCCCACAATAAAGTCCATACTTATCTCTTCCCATTTCCACTCGGGTATCTTGAGTGGTTGAAGTAGTCCAGCAGGTCTCTGATGTTCCGCCTTAACTAACTGACACGTGTCGCACAAAGCCACGTATTCGGCCACATCACGCTTCATACCGAGCCACCAGTATCTATCCTTAAGGTCTTGGTACATCTTGGTACTCCCAGGATGGATAGAGTAGTACGAGTCATGGGCTTCTCTCAATATCAACTCTCGGATCCCCTTAACATTCAGCACACATATCCTTTTTCCTAACCACAGGGTTCCATGTTCATCTTCCCTGAAATCTGGAGCTTTGCCAGCCTTCATCAGCTTCTTAAGTTTTTGGATCTTCTTATACTCTTTTTGGCCTTCTCTAATGTCTCGTTCCAACGTGGAGTCCACTTCCATAACTACTGCAGCTGCATTAGACACTATGCACAGGTTTAATCTTGCAAACTCTTCACATAGCTGCGGTTGATAAGCCTAGATCGTCATGCTTTTACATTGGGTTTTCCTACTCAAAGCATCTGCGACCACGTTCGCCTTTCCAGGGTGATAGTTGATCCCGACATCGAAGTCATTAATGAGCTCTAACCACCTTCGTTGGTGAAGGTTAAGGTCTGGCTGAGTGAATATGTACTTCAAGCTTTTGTGGTCGGTGTAGATCTATGTCCTTTTTCCGATCAGGTAGTGTCTCCATATCTTCAGTGCGTGAACCACAGCTGCTAATTCCAGATCATGGGTTGGATAATTCTTCTCATGCTTCTTGAGTTGTCTCGAGGCGTAAGCCACCACATGTCCTGCTTGCATCAACACACATCCCAATCCCTGTCTGGAAGCATCACAATAGACCGAGAACTCCTTTTGCATATCCGGCATGACCAGCACAGGGGCAGTGGTCAACCTCTTCTTCAATTCGGCAAAGCTTGCTTCACATTCCGGTGTCCACTTGAATGTAGCTCCCTTCTCGAGTAGCTTGGTTAGTGGCCGAGAGATCTTTGAAAATCACTCAATAAATCGTCGATAATAACCAGCCATTCCCAGAAAGCTTCTGATGTGACCCACATTTTCCGGCGTCTCCCACTTGAGAACATCCGCCACTTTACCCGGATCCACTGATATTCCTCCTTCTGATATGACATGTCCCAAGAATGATACCTGCTTCAACCAAAACTCACACTTACTGAATTTAGCATACAATTGGTGTTCTCTAAGTTTCTTTAGTGCCAACCTCAGGTGTTCCTCATGCTCTTCTTCACTCTTGGAGAATATCAGGATGTCGTCGATGAATATGACCACAAATTTATCCAGGTACTCCATAAATACTTTGTTCATGAGGTACATGAAGTAAGCTGGAGCATTAGTCAACCCGAAAGACATAGCGGTATACTCATAAAGACCATATCGAGAGACGAATGCAGTCTTGGGAATGTCCGATGGTCGAATCTTCAACTGGTGATAACCCAAACGAAGGTCGATCTTAGAGAATACACATGCTCCTCGCAGCTGATCAAACAAATCTTCGATCCTTGGCAGTGGATACTTATTCTTGATGGTCACTGCATTCAATGCATGATAATCCACACACAACCTTTGAGTGCCATCCTTCTTAGGCATGAATATGACAGGAGCACCCCAAGGCGATGAACTAGGGCGGATTTATCCCTTCTCCAACAACTCTTTGATGTGATCCTTTAGCTCGGCTAACTGATTAGCGACCATTCTATATGGCCTTTTATATATCGGGGCCGTTCCAGGCACTAGGTAAATGATGAATTCAATTTCACGGTCAGGGGGCATACCCGGTAACTCCTCGGGGAACACGTCTGGGAATTCACTGACAGCACGGATCTCTTCGGTGACCTCAGTTTGATTTAGTCTGATCCTCTGTGTTGGAGCTTGATCTGGAGAGAACTCTACCTTGGTACTATCGAGGTGGGTCAAGGAGACTGTTCTTGCGGCGCAGTGGATCAACCCATGGTACTTAGTCAGCCAGTCCATCCCCAGGATAATATCTAGCCCTTGAGATTCTAGAACAATCAGGTTTGCTGGGAAAACTACCCCCCTTATGTCTAGCCTTACATTAGGGCATACTTGCCGGGTTATCATTTCTCCCCCAGGGAAGTGAACTATAAGTTGGTGAGTCATTAAATGCACTACCATGTCATGCCTCCTCATGAATTCCTTAGATATGAACGAATGCGTAGCACCAGAATCAAACAACACTGTAGCTAGATGAGAGTCGGCAGGGAACGTACCAACAACCACATCTGGTTCATTGTGCGCCTCCTCAAGTGCCACGTGGTTGACTCTCCCACGTGTGGGTTGCTGCAGCTGCTTCTTCGGGCAACGGTTGGCAAAATGCCCCATCTCACCATAGTTATAACACTGCACTGCCACGTTGTTACCTTGGGATCTGTTACCTCCCTGAGGGTTCTGTTGCGGCTGGCCATTAGGGTGGGGTGCTGGAGCTGTTGGGCGAGGGGGATGCATTTGTTGGCGTGGAGGCTGTTGTGGTTGGCGCATCTGCTGGTTGTATGGTGTGGGTGGCCTGTAGGAGGAGTTTGGGTACCTTTGTCCCATGTGAGAGTTCATAGGACGAGCCATAGGTGCCGCAGGCTGAGGGGCATAGCGAGGGCGCACATTATTCCCAGAGTTGTGTGCTTGAGCCAACTTCCTCTTCCTGTCATCATCATCCAACTCTTTCTTTGTTCTTTCCACTTCAAAAGCCTTGTCCACCAACTTATGGAAACTGCTGTAGTCACTGGAAACCATAGCGAACTTCAACTCCTTGTCAAGCCCCTTCTTAAAACGAAATTGTTTCTTTGAGTCTGTGTCCACATCTTCTGGTGCATAGCGAGACAATTGTGTGAATTTGTTCAAGTACTCTCGCACATTCATTCGGCCTTGCTTCAGCATGAGAAATTCTTCACGTCTCGCCTGGACCTCTCCTTCGGGCATGAAATGACTGCGAAAGTAATTCTTGAAGTCATCCCATGTGATATTATCCGGGTCCTAATGGGCTTCGATGAAAGTAGTCCACCAGTCAGCTGCAGGTCCCTGAAGTTGGTGCGAGCCTAACAGTACCTTCTCTCGTACTTCACATTGGACAATTCTCAGCTTGCTCTCGACTGTTCTCAGCCAATCGTCGGCCTCCATGGGCTCACTAGCAGTGGCAAAGGTGGGTGGATGGGTGTTGAGGAAGTCTCTCATGCGGGATCGGGGTCCTGGTGCTGGCTGTGGGTGGGGCTGATTTGGTGGAGGTGGAGGGGCTTGCTGGGCTTGCTGCATGTTGGCCACCACTTGTGTTAAATTTTGCATCATCTGCATCTGCATGGCCATCATCTGCTGCATATGATTCATCGCAGGTGCTCCACGGGCACCTCTCCCATTCCATTGTGGTAGCTGGAATCCAACTTCATCATTACCAAGGGGCATACCACGGCCACGACCACGACCTCTTCCCCTGCCTGCCATCTGAGTACGAAGAGAATAGAGTCTTAGATTCTACTATAACTAGTGGAAGACTACTATGCGATACCCTTACTATATGCAAAAATCACAGCAAACATGCATATAAATGAAAATTCTTTATTTATAACTCACTAATGAAAGAAGTATCGAAAAGGTGCGGTTGTGGACAAGTCGCCAAGGCGTTCCACACTCACACAACACACCAAGACGAAAATCATAAAAGAAGTAACACAACTCAAGGTCACACAAGTACGTCTACGTCGCTCTTATTTAACTAATGAGGGTGTGCCTATCCTTGAGTCGTGGCAAAGGTCGAGGACTACTCGTCGTCAAGCGGGAACTCCTCCGGGTCCTCGTCGTCATCGTCGTCATCGTCGTCGGGGTCCTCGGGGTCCTATGGTGGTGAGGCAGCGGGCGGCGGTGGTGCGGCAGACGCCACACTGGAAGGCTCCTCGTCAGAGGACTCCTCAGAAGACGACTCACGCTGGCTGCCACGGCGGTCTGGAGAGTCCGGGGTCCACGTCGAGGTGTCGGACGCGTAGTCGTCAGGGTCCTCGTCGGTGATCCGACGATACCTCCTGATTACAGCCTCGTGGCGCAGGGCGAGGTCACGTCCATCCTGAATCTCCTGCTGTGCCCTCTGAAGTCGGGCACTGAGCTCGGCCACGTCGCCAACAGTCTAACAAGACTGCGGGAGGTCCAGGGGTCCCTCCACGTGCCTGGAGACAAAGCTCGCAGTGCCACTGGGACGCTGCGGAACGAAGGCGTGCACCGTGTCCTCCAAATGGAAACGGCGGGCGTGACTCCAAAAAGTGGCTGCTTCCTAGCTAGCGTCCTGCTCCGCATATCGGTGGGAGCTCCTCCAGGCAGGACTGCTGTGGGTCTTACCAACTCATCACCATAGTAGATGTAGATCTTTCAGCTCCACTCCGTCCTGCCGGGGCGCTGCACTCCAGTGGTGTGGTAGGAGAGCGAGAGGCTGTGGTGACGGTAGCCAGCCTCGCGGAGTATGGCCCGGAGACGG
Organism: Tuctoria greenei; assembly: GCA_036927565.1. Taxonomy (NCBI): domain Eukaryota; kingdom Viridiplantae; phylum Streptophyta; class Magnoliopsida; order Poales; family Poaceae; genus Tuctoria; species Tuctoria greenei. The sequence goes on along the minus strand of JAYESD010000001.1, from coordinate 144,633,125 downwards.
AGTCGCAGTCGTCCTGCGGCCCTGCCGTCAGAATGGATCACCACGGGGTGACGGGGATCGACAGCTGGAGAGCGACTGGCCAGCCTACGCGGGGGCACAAGTCCACCGGTCGACTTACGGGGGGTCGTCTTGGTGCGGTCCATCTATAAATTTTGAAAACAGGAGAGTGTCAGTAACAAAACATATAAATAAAGGAGTAAATAAAACAATTAGACAAGGTAGGAAGTACAAAGCAATTTTATAAATTACATTTTTGAATATAATAAGGTCCTTAAGTCAACCCTTTCTAACTAGGCTTGCGTCCTACGAGCAACACGGCTCTGATACCACTTTGTCACACCCGGTCCCAACAAGACAACCGGATGGCTTCCACATGTATGCCAGGATCGATTCTCACCATACATGTGTAGACGAAAGTGTAATATCATTTATTACAAGCCATGTTCGAGTACATAAATGTCTTACAATAATGACCTGTAGGTATAAAATAAGATTACAGAGCAAAACAGCGGTAAAAGTAAACTAGTGTGGCTCCATGCACAAGCGTTGCCCGGGGGGTTGCGCCAGCCTAGAACGTCTCCTCCGGATCAGCGAAGAAGTCTTCATTCTCCACCTCTTCTCCATTGTAGACTGAGGAAAGATAAGCAACAAGCAAGTTTGAGTACCAACGGTACTCAGCAAGTGGGAAAGAGATGACATGAGGATATTTAGAAAGGAAGGCTAAATTTGGGTTAAGCACTATAGCATTACATCCTATCCTTAGCTTTCATTAGTTCCTACTTCTAAGTGTATGAACCCAACCATAACCCAGTTGTAATTCCGAGTCCCGACCAACCAAACCACCATTCCCAATCATTGACTAATTATGAATTGGACACCAAGCCGCTCTTGTCCGTGAGCACGGCTGTCATGACAGTTTCTAAATCTCTGCAGAGAATGTACCCTTTACCCACAAGCCGTGATTTCATCCCCTGTTTCCAGGTGGACTAAGGGAACCTCCCTGATGCCCGTGGTCGCGAACCACATTGCACACTTCCTTTGGTGTGAGGCTAGGAGATCACTACGAGGTCTTTACAAAGGATTCTCCCGACGCGTACTAGCCCTCTGAGGTTTCACCCCTGTACAAAAGTGTGAGCCGTTACACCACGACTCAACACCCCAGTTGCCCCCTCTTGAGCCATGCGGATCCCAAGGCAGTACACCCTGAACCAATTCCCCACACTATCCAATCACTAATACTATGCCGGGAGAGGCCTAATTAATTGACCAAGCTGCCCCGTACTCAGTCTTGTGGCGATACTATAAGGCTTAGTGGCTTTCTCCATAAACCGGTCCTTAGAATCCGGCAAGGTCCAAACCCCAATCCCGGGTCTCGTGCGTACTGCACCATACCAAACAAAACCAACCCGCCAGATTCCTATCCACTACAATTCATTTCACCATATCTCAACAAATAATCATAACAATTTATAGTAGAACAAGTAAGTAGAGAATTTCCCTCCCAAATACTAAGCATGGCTAAGCGTAAAAGAAATAATAACATCTACCCAAACCAACCCGGGGACAAGGAATTATATGGAAGGGTACAGTAAATAGGATTCAATTTATTAAACATGCAACTAACTAAAACTTAATAAAACAGGTGCAAAATGGTCAAGGAACTTGCCTTCTTCGGAGGGTGGGTCGGTGAAGTGGTAGTCCTGAAGATTGTAAGTCGGCTCGGGAACCGACTCTATATACATCATCGCATGCGGAACGAAAAGTAGCAGCACACAATAAGAACAAGAGAATAAATGCACACCACAAATAAATAAACACAAAAGAAAACCTACACAATTACGTCGCTAACACTATGTCCTTAGTAAGACTTTATTTAGTGGTGTGGGTGGAGGTGTGGATTTTAGTGCTTATATGGGTTCATTAGGAAATTCAACAAAATTAGCAAATTAAATGCATTATTTTACCCTAAAGAGATTAGGAAATAATAATAAAATAATACCCTAAGTGATTTGTGCAAAAAGAGAGAATTCTCATGTGATTTTATGTAATTTACAATTAATACAGGGGCTTTTATGCAAAACAAACATGATCAATGGCCTAGAAATATTTTATAACATCACCAGGGGGTTATTCATAATTTACAGAGGCTAAAAATATATTTTATAGTGAAAACAGGGGCTAAAATGATATATTTAATCAATTTAGCAGTGTTGACAGAATTAAATAAAAGTCCAGGGGCTATTTCCTAAATTCCAGGACCTATCTGTAATTACTTTAAATTGGCGCAGGGGGCTACGTGCAAAAGGGCCAACGGTTAAGTGCATTTGAATCTGGGCCATTGGATCCAACGTGGGCGGCCCAGATTTAAAATGACCGAAGGGGTATGCCCCTTCTAATCTCGGCCGTCGGCCCTAGATGGGCGGCCGAGATGGGGCCACGTCGCCCAGGGAGACGCACACCCCAGGGCGCGGTGGCGCGCACGCCAAACCCGACGGCGCACGGCGGCGGGGTCGCCGGAGATTGGCCGGAACGGCCAAATCGGCGCCAAACGCCTCGGTGCTAACATGGAAAAGGGAGAGGGGGACCGGGTGAGCTCACCGAGGGGGGTCGTGGGGCTTGAATCGGGGCGGAGGAGCGTCGGCGACGTCGACCAGCGGCGGTCCTCGGCGGAGCTCGACGAAGACGGCGTTGCGGCGGCGTTCTCCCGAAGTGAACTTGTCCGGCGGGTTCCTAAGGATGGGGCGCACACGTTAGGCAAGGTTTGATGGAGAGAACGTCGGTGAGTCGACGGGAATGGCGGCGACATACCTTGCTGCGGCGGCTAGGGTTTGGAGCTTCGGGGAAGGGGAAATCGGGGGGCGCCGGCCGGATTTTATAGGGGGAGAGGGGGGCGGCGAAGTAAGGAAGGGGATCCTCCCCGAAGGGCCATAATGGGGGGGGGGGGGATTCCTTGCCGGCATTTCGAACCGGGGCGGAATCGGCGGGGGCTCGGTCGGCGCGGTGTAAGGAAAGGGAAGGCCCTGACGGGCGGGTCCCAGCGTGCAGAGAAAGGGAGAGGGGAAAGGAGAGGGGGGCCGGGGCGGGGTTAAGGCCCAGGGTGGGTTCTTTTTCTTTTTTTTTTTCTTTTTGTTTTCCTTTTTCCTTTTTCATTCTTTTGCAAATTTGAATTCCTTTTCAAATTTCAAACAAATTCTAGCGCATTTTGAAATTGAGTTTTCAAACCAAAGGCAAAAGCATGATGCACTCCTAGTTTGATCCTTTATTTCAATTTTTTTGAAATTTTGGGTGTTACAGCAAACTAGAAGCAGACTCCGATGAAATAGTAGAAACTGGTACATTCATTATGCCTTTAGCTAAAATAGACAAAACAGGGTAAGTTATTTTGTGTTCATGCCACCAATCAACAAGATTAAATGATCATCAAATTCTGGAACAAAATCAGAATCTAAATAAGAAGCTAATTCAGAAATATTACAAGTCAGACTAGTAGTAGTACAAATATGGGATAGTAGAAGGGGCATGTCTGCCAAATATACTATTTCAAGAACTTTTGCTTACCTACTGCAGTGTTAGTTTGTGTAGGTTTCTGCAATCTAGAATCGAATTTATTCTCATATTTTGAGAACAAAATAGTTAACTCAGATTTAACACTAATGTAATAAGAAGAGTATAATGATTAAGTAATTTGTTTTTGAGAAGGAATGTAAAATTCTACTAAATGCTAGCTCTAGGCAAATCACCAGAGACTAGGTAAGTTACAAACTCAGGGAACTCCAAAACATGGAGCCATTACCCGACATTTGCTCCCCAAAGAAGCCAACGAGTTTGCTACCCTATTACAGGTTCTAGAGCAAATTGAGATGATACAACTCTTGCATTTAGAATAGATCAAGTTTCTGACTTGCTGAAATAATCATGGAGACTATTATCCATCGTTTATGTTGTTAATGCAGTCCTCAGGACTACTGCATCCATCTCTAGAATGATTTGTGGCATTCTCAGAAACGCTGCTCTCTCCGGACATCGCAATGCCGCCAAAGTTTGTACATGTAAGACAGAAGTTGCAAATTCCAATCTAAACCTTCTCCACCCTCTTGAAAAATTTCTTGAGTATCTCTAGCAACGAATCCTCACTCCCTGCATTTGTTGTCATATTGAAAGCAGCATCCGTATTTAGCTTGCAAACTCCTTGTGGTGGTGGATTCCAGGTTTTACAAACTTTGGTCCTTTTGCCTTGTCACTTTTGAACTGAACTTGAAACTCCTTGTGGTTCAGGAGGATTGATCTACAGATCTCTTGTTTAGTGTAAAAGTCCTAAAAGCCACTGTGTTCACTTTAGATAAAAGAATTAAAATGAGGAAGAAAAACAAATGGAAGATAGTGCAAACATGAAAATGAATTAAAGGAAACCCTAAAAGGAGGTTTCAAATTTTTTTGAATCAAAGGTTATATTCAAGATAGATCAAATAACCTATGTCAGTTCACTAATATATTTCTTATAAAAATCCATTTAAAGAGGTGCAAAACAGTTGTAGGGAAAACAATTGAGAATAAAAGAAAATAGGAATTTAGTACATAGCATGGTTAAAATAATTCAAACACATGGACCTAAAATTAAAATGCGATTTAACTTGAATCTTGCATCAGCAAAATATAATAATGGAAGCAAGGAATTGAAGAATATATTTAATTTAGTGCCCATGTCCCTTTTAAAAAGTATGGAGCAAGAATAAAAACAAAAGCCTATATGTGAATTCAAATTTCAGATTTGGATTTCAAACTCAATTTCATAAATTCCTAGTTTTGAATTCAAAAATGGATTCTCCATATTTTCTATAGTCACCCTGGCCTCTTTGCCATTTGTTTGGATTAAGTTACCAGCTGAAAATGATTTTTGAAGAAAAGGCAGAAGGAGAGGGAGTGGACCCCACCTGTCAGTTACACACTCAACCCTTACCGCCACTGTTTTCCTCCCTTATCGGCAGCAGAGCGCAGCGCGACACCAAGGCAGCTGCATGCGATACCTCCTCACTCAATAAAAACCTATCCAGAGCGTGCAGCTTGGCTTGGTCGCCCTCTCTCTCTCTGGTGCAACTTGCTGCCCACACCACCAAGCCTCCCGGCGTTTTGCTCCCTCAAGCAGAGACCAGTTTCCCTTCTCTCTGTGCACAGTGGCTCTGTCGTGCAGCGCTGTGTCGCTGTTGCAGCTGCAGCCTCGCCCAAGGCCAAGGAACAACGCACACGCGAGTCCCCGTTCGCCCCAACATGTCCCCTCATCGTTGCTGCGACGGCCATCAAAGAGCAGATCCGTTTATCCTTTCCTTGCCGCTGCAGCTTCTTCTCGACGCCCGACCTTGTTATTGTTACGAGCCTTGTTATTGTTGTCGACATCTCTCATGTTCGTAGCCGTAATTTGATCGTTTGACGGCATGTCATAAGGCTTGTACACCTTTTCTATATTGTGAAGCCTTGCGCCTGGATGAAACCTCCATACGTGCCTTCCAAACCTGAAAATCAATGCCACTGAACACACAATGTTTTGTGGAGTATTTCTCTATGATGATTAGTCAAAACACGTGCAAATCGCAAACATTAGAGCACCGTGGCTCTTATACCAATTGTAGGATCGAAGAGCACGTGAAAAACTACCAGAGGGGGGGCGAATGGTAGATTAAAACTTTTTTAGCGGAAGCAAAAAAAACCACTCGGTAGAAAATCAATCTGTTAAGAAACCGTATGTGCAACTAATCTAAACATGTTCAACTGTGAAAAAAGTAGTAGATATTATATATAATAAAGTCACAAAGACATGAAACAAGAATCACAAAAAACCGTCAATAAAAACTCAAGTTATGATTGAAAGATCGAACAAAGGTCAATCTGTTCTACCCTAGTAAAAACAGATTCGTAACACTTCAAATAAACTCGTGTAGATCAGAAATCACAAATACAATGACTATGAAATTTTCACAAGTGATAGATAATCAAGTTGTGAAGAAAACCCAAAAAGAATCACATGAACTGGATCTATGAAACTCGAGTTATGATAAAAACACTGACGCAACATAGTGCTATGCAGAAACCCAACGAGAAAAACTTGTCTGAAACAAGTCGGACGAACAAGGTAGAAAAGCTCCTCAAAACTACAAATTTATTAATGAAAACACAAGAGGAACAACCCAAATTCGTCTCATCACGAGCTATGTCCTCCCAGGCTTATATAACCAGCCCTAATACCAACCCAATTCAAACTAGGACTCTAATCCTACTCAGTTTCAACCGAAACTTTCCATAACTGCTCAAGACTCTTCCATACGTAGATAGAAGCAATCTTAAGACTTCCAAACTCCTTCGGAACAAATCCCACGTTCCTAAAACAACTCAACTACATGACCCACACGAAATCTAACTAAAACAAACTCGAAACTTTCCATAAACAAACCATAACTACCTCAGCTGCAGCCTGAGGCATAATCCAGTCGGTTGGACCTATCTGACCAATTTTTTATGTCCACTTCTCTTCATCACGCCTTGGAACCATGTTCCCACATCCATTCACACTTTGCACACATGCAAACACCTTCCAACAATGTTCATGATACCTTCATATGCATTGTTCTTTACCCAAACATGATGCATGACCTCCCAATCAACTCAACCACAATTCTTCCCGAACTTGGTTGTTGAACCTCATCTTCTCCCTAAGACTAGTTCAATGGATCCCGTCACCAGCCATGTCTTTATCTTAAGCAACAACTTCACATGAAGAAACAACCAATTCTTCCGAGCACAAGTCCTCAACTTGACTCACATTAGTCCGATAACCACAACACCTTATGTGAGCACCTCATATAAGCAAGTCGCAAACCACAACCAGGTAATGTCCACCATGATCAGCCAAAACACATCAAAAACTTAGTCCAAAAGTACTAAGCATATCTTCCCATAAGTGTAAAGCAAGTTTGAAACATTGCAAATGAAAAACATAGCAGCCACACGATTATTTCAGCACATAGAAAGTTCGGACAATCCAAAACAGCCGCTATGCAATGTATAAGAAAAGTTCAGATATTTCGAAATGCAAAACACATGCAGCTCACGTGCAACAAAAGTTCAGACAGTGCGAAGTGTGTTTCTCAAGTATATTCAAAACGTTACGTGTAAATCTACACGTTTAACATAATTGCCAATGTATTCAACACATAGATCTCACATATGGACCTAAAATTCAAATGCAATTTAACTTGAATCTTGAATCAACAAAATATAATAATGGAAGCAAGAAATTAAAGAATATATTTAATTTAGTGCCCATGTCCCTTTTAAAAAGTATGGAGCAAGAATAAAAACAAAAGCCTATATGTGAATTCAAATTTCAGATTTGGATTTCAAACTCAATTTCATAAATTCCTAGTTTTGAATTCAAAAATGGATTCTCCATATTTTCTATAGCCACCCTGCCCTGTTTGCCATTTGTTTGAATTAAGTTACCAGCTGAGAATGGTTTTTGAAGAAAAGGTAGAAGGAGAGGGAGTGAACCCCACGTGTCAGTTACACACTCAACCCTTACCGCCTCTGTTCTCCTCCCTTATCGGCAGCAGAGTGCAGCATGACACCAAGGCAGCTGCATGCGACACCTCCTCACTCGGTAAAAATCTATCCAGAGCGTGCAGCTTGGCTTGGTCGCCCTCTCTCTCTGCTGCAACTTGCTGCCCACACCACCAAGCCTCCCGGCATTTTGCTCCCTCAAGCAGAGCACCGGTTTCCCTTCTCTCTGTGTGCAGCGGCTCTGTCATGCAGCGCTGTGCCGCTGTTGCTGCTGCATCCTCGCCCGAGACCAAGGAACAACGCACATGCGAGTCCCCGTCCGCTCCAACATGTCCCCTCATCGTTGCTGCGACGGCCATCAAAGAGCAGAGCTGTTTTTCCTTTCCTTGCCGCTGCAGCTTCTTCTCAATGCCCGGCCATGCCAATCTCTCTCCTGACCTATGGTCAGCGCAAAAAGTTGTGTCACGATCTCCTCTAACTCCCTCCAACATGGTTCCTTGCTCCATTGCATCATCCCACCGTAAACACCAGTCTTTGCGCCGGCGAGTCTTGTGAACAGGGGAGTGGTCTGAAGTCAATTCAACAATCCCTTGATTCCATTAGAGAAAATATTCTAGAGCTCCTGGTGAGTCCCCACAAAGAAAAACCATAGAGCATGATCAACCATAGACATCAAATCGCGAGTTTTCCCCAAATCCGCCATGAAACCTAGGTCACGGTCGATGTCTCTTTTTCCGTTGTTTTCACCTTGCTTAGTGTCCAAAATCGCATTCTAGAGATCACTACGGAGATTCTCATACAATTCCTGATCAATATGTCCTACTCCCGTGCTAGGGCGACGTCGCCGCCGTGCCATGGGCCGCTGCCGCCGTTGCTGATAGAGCTCCGACCATTTCCAGCCTATCCCAACGGCACCATCGTATTCCCCGTGGAAATATAAGCCCAAAAGGAGATATCCTAGCTCCCCGGAGCTTGGGCGCCCAGTGCCGACAGAGCGCCGCCCAGCTCCGCGCCACACCCACCCCATGGACTGAGCTAGAAGAAGCTCCAGGCGGTCCCACCAATGAGCCTTCCCCTTTGCATTGCGATCAGTTGTGGCCACAGATTCTTTGTGGCTGCGCAGGTGCATCCCAGTGGCCCGGTGTGGCCATGTTCCTATTAGCCAGCGTCTGTTTGTTCTTTTCCTTTAGCAGAATAAACCCAGAAAATGCTCAAACTTGAAAATTAGATATCTCCTTGAATAAAACACTACAAATAGCCAAATAAATTTGGTTAGTCACATATTTGCCAGTAGTTTCCAATGGTCCAGTTTATTTTACATGTAAAGAAATAATATTTAATTTAAAAATTATTTATTCATAAACAATAGAGGAATTACTCTAGATGATACATCCTTTCAAAAATTATTAATTTTGGCCAAAACCTACATCTTAATATATTTAAACTCCAGTAAAAATTTCAGAAGCATTTGATCTTATTTAGTGGGACAAATTAGGTTTCATTTCTCTATGCACCTGAAAATAGGAAAAATCAACAGAAAATCCAAGAAAATTAGGGAAACTTGTAAAATCAATATCTGGCTGTATAATGCTTATAAAAATCTCAAGTCAATTTTGTTGGACTCCACATGAACTCCCCTATCCATAAATCCTATTTTGACTTATGACAAACCTCCAGTTCTGCCTTACAAATTCAGAGAAAGCTAAAGCTTAGGTGAATTTTGTAGACCATAATTTTCCACACCTTTAGATGAAACTTTTCTGATAAATCTTCCACGATCTAATAAAGCCTCTGTAAATTTCCCAGTTCCAGTGGAACTCTATAGCTCTAGTAATTGAATGAAGAACTCATTATGCCCAAAAACTTGCTTATGTTATTGCTTATCCAAATTCCCTAAGTTCCTCTGATTATTTCCATGTTGCTGTACATCCCAGCTACAGACCTTTTCTTCCTGTCTATTATATTCATTCCTGAGTTTATGCAACTTCATTTTTTAATTTGATAAATTGCAATCTTCTCATGTGCACATTTCACTTCATATCTTTATCCTTCTACTTTCCACTGTGAACTTCCTTTGTGATTCGAACACAACAGAGATCAGAATATCCACACCATTCTGTTTTCATTCTCTTAAGATTTTGCAACTGTATTTAGTAAGTTATTAATTAAATCCTTCTTTTATGCATAATCATAACGATAGTGATGAACATGACGAAGGCAATCAACGAGGAGCACCGCTCGGAGGAGGAGGCACAAGAAGGACGTCGCTGTGACCAAGTTTTGCCCAAGCAGTATTAAAGACAAGCAAAAGAGAAAAGTGATGACCAGCTACATCTAGATGATTAAGCCGCTGACTATATTAATATTTACCTAGTCACAACCTAAGGCAAGTCTCGGTTTGCATTTAAGTGCCTTTTTAAAGTTTTGCTTTATACACACTGTATTGAATAGACTTGATATGTGCATTAGGTCTATGTTGACTGAATACTCCACATGCATGACCAAATAATCCTTGGAGTGGATGGATAGTATACGACTCTCTCGGTTTATATTGCTATGCTTAATGTTTAGTTAGAAGATCGGTAGAAGTCGAGTATGTTGGATACTACCCGCGAGATTGGTAACATTTTATTGACCACAAGTCAAGTAGTTTAATTCTACTTGCGAGAGAAGTCAAGTGAGGGAAACCTATTGCGAGATGTTATTATAATATTCACTCTTTAATATGAGACGTGTACAGTGATTTGTGTAGGTTGGTTTGCCCACATCGTCCCTGGGTCGGTAATAGCTAGGCAGGTGTCAGGAGGTAATTTGGTAGTCCCGTCTGTGTCGGTTAAGGCATGTCTCGCGCTTGGCCCTGTTGAACAAGTTTGAACTGTTCCGGAAAGCATACTGGCTATGTGGGACCCAGAAAACGGATGTACCTTGAGGATTCTATATTGGAACCTTTTCAATCGACTATTGTTAGTTGTGATCTCGGGGGTGATGTGGGCAACAACCACACCCCCGAGATGGACTCACCCTACGCGCCCTGATCGGGGGCGCAATTGACCCAGTTTGGTGCGACCCCCTCTCAGCCGCGCCATATAAATAGAAGGGGGAGGGCCAGGGCACCATAATCTGTTGATTGGCTGCCACCACCTCTCCCAACAAACCCTAATCCGATCTATTAGGGTGCGGCGTGAGGGGAAGGACCGCACCTGGCGAACTGCATCAAGCCTACACTGCATCGACGATCTCCCTGCCTCGCCGATCTTCCTGCATCAACCTAATCTACTATGATCATCCCCTGAGCCCAATGGATCGAGTGGACCAACTGACGGTAACCCTCATCTCTCTCTCTAATCCCCTTAGCCTGTTCTAGTGAATGCATGATTTGTACTATGATCGAATTGCCTAATTGTTAGACTAAGTAATTAGATCAATGTTCAATTGTCCCTAAGATTACAAGCTCTGTTTTGATTAAGACTAAGGATTGTCCAATTAGGTGTTACTAGTTTCGATTCTAAGAACCCTAAGACTTAACAATGACATCAGATCCGTGCTGGACTAACCCTATTTGGGAATCCAATTCTGATCTAGATTGATTAAGTTTCTAATCATTTTAATTCAGCCTTAGTTGAGATTAGTTTTTGTTAAGTTGAGTTAATTAAGAAATCAAAAGGAGATGAATCGAATCAGTTTTGATTTGGCTAAAACTAAGAACTCAGATAAGAAAAACCGAATCGAGTTAAGATAAGAAAATTAGATTTGGGGGAAGAGGGCTTATCTCATTTGAGTGCGCCGATCCTTGGTCCTTGGGGACCCCTCACCGACGTTGGAAGTCGGGTGAGGGAGTCGGCGGCACCCTCCCCACCGGACGAACTCCTCGGTTTAGGAGACCCTGGTAGGGTGGCCTTGGCCGCCATGTCCTCTTCGTTGCAAGATAAGGGGAAACCCTAAACCTAGTAGTCTTTTACCCAAGTCGGCAGCCACTCAGGAGCTCTCATCGGCGGCACCAACGTGCGCGCCGTGGAGGTCGTTGCAGTGGCACCGTGTACCTACAATCAAAAACACCCAGTACACTCAGAGCTTCAGGCTAGGGTTAAGGATTGAAACCCTAACCTTAGCCGCGGGTTTCCTTCGACGGCCAACCAACCACACCACTGGTCAACGACCGTGGTGTGGCGGCGCCGGAAGTCCCCGCGGTAGTGCATCTCAAATCACTCAGAGCCGCTCACTCAGATCCGGCACGTGGCGGCTTTCCTCAACGGGTCCTTCCGACGTTGTCGACGCTGGCGGAGAAGCACCTCGCGGTGCGTTACCCTAGCCGGAGACGACGGCGTGGCGGAGCCGGAGGTCTCGTGCGGCCGCTGCTCACTCGGCGCCGCTTCCTCACTCTCGCTCGCCTCGCCGCTGCAGGAATGAAGAGAGAGAAGAGGAGTGTCGAAATGAATTAGGTTTCGCGAGAACCGTAGCGCGAGCTCTTAAGTATCGTCCAAAGTCTGTGCTCAGCCGTTAGATCAACATCGGACGGTTTAGATCATCCTAAGTTATAAGCATCCGTCGAATCTCGACCAATGGATCGGGATCCAACGGCCAACAGAGTGCGCCGCCTCACCGCTTAAGAAAATGGGCTCCGAGCCCATGCGGGGTGGCGACGGGGCTGCCCTTTAGAATTTAGGGAAATTTCTGTTTTTTCAGTTGGGCTGCATTTGGACATGGGCCAAAATGCCTTATGGGCCATGCGTGGGGATTTTTCCTTTTTTATATGGAATTTTCAGATAATTGGGCTGGGCCAATTTAAGAGGTGGGCTGAATTTAAGGTTTAGGCCCATTTAGCCTTTTTAAGTGTTTTTTGAATTTCAGAATCTGTTTAAAATGGAAAAATAATTCTAGAAATTAGAGAAATTATTAGAATATTAGTAAAATAGCTGGGAATTTCAGAAAATTTTGTGTGATGTTTTGTGTGATTTTGATTGCATTATTTCTGTAATTTTTAGTAATTTTACTTTATTAAGTGAATTTTTTCAATTATTTAAATCCAATTAATTGCTATTAAGTTTTTGTAATTAATTTCAGTAATTTAAGAAATTAACCTTATTTAGCTTCCGCTGTTATTTAGTAGTAAATTTAAATAAGTAACCAACGTGAAAGTTTAAATTTGCTGGAATTTTAAGTGTGTATGTTTTTGCATGGAAATTACATAAGTAATCGATGTGAAAATTTAATTTTGCCATGCTTAAGTTTATTTCCAGTATATTTGCACTATATTGGGAATGCCTCCATGAATTTTAAGTATGTTTACATGGAAATTAGAGTAACCAACGTGAAATATTTTCATATTATTTAAGTTATTTAAGTGAATGGAAATTAGAGTAACCAACGTGAAATATTTCCATGATATTTAAGTGAAATGGTTTTGTTGAGTAACCAACGTGAAAGACTTTTTTATGCCATTTCTAAATGTTTAAGTGCAATTTTCTAACCCCTATATTTGTTTTACTAAGGTGCCTCAAATGTGGTAAGTCTCATTGCCTCCATAGAGACCCTCGCAGGTCATAACTATGGGACATGGAATGAGAGACTCAGGATGAACTTATCAATTGCAAACCTTGACCTTTGCCTGAGAAAGGATCGCCCAATTGATCCTGAAGCTCCCATTGCTCAGCTTGAGGAAACTAATGAGGAGTTTGGAGTAAGAAAAGAGGAGTATCTTAAGCTTAATAAAAAGTACCCTAAGGATCTTGAGGCATGGGAGGAATCTAATAGAAAATGTCTCATAGTCATTAAGGCCACCATTTCTGAGACCATAAGAGGAGCTATTCCTGGCTGTGAGCTGACAACTGAGTATCTTGCCAAGGTCAAAACTCAGTACACAGGCTCCACAAAGACATTAGCATGCACTCTCCTCAAAAGGCTTGTTAATGAGAGGTACACTGGTGGGGGTGTGAGAGATCACATCCTTAAGATGAGTAATTTAAATGCAAACCTCAAGACTCTTAACTTAGCCATGCCAGATGAGATTCTTGTGCATTTCATCTTCATGTATTTGCCTAAGGAGTTTGAGGCTTTTGTGATAAATTACAACTCTAAAGAAGATAGTTGGACATTAGAGAAAGTCATGGCTATGTGCGTTCAGGAGGAGGAGCGCATAAAAGGTAAGGGTGGAGACTCTATTAACTTCACCAATGGTAAGGGTAAGGGAAAGGCGACGACCTACTTCACCTCTCCCAAGCCACCATCTTTTAAGGTACATGGCTCCTCTTCTAAGGGCAAAGGGACAACTCCTCAGCCTTTTGGTTCTAAGTTAAAATCAGACCAGTGCAAGTTTTGCAAAGATTTTGGACATCACCAGAAGGACTGCGTTGGTTTTATTAAGTGGTGTGCTAAGAATGGTAAGGATGTCATCACTTTTGTAAATAAAACCCTGTTTTTAGCTTATTCACGATCTACTTGGTGGATTGACTCAGGTGCAACTGTGCACGTTTGTAATTCTATACAGGGGTTAAGTACGATGAGGACTATAAGAAGGGGGAAATGACCATCAAAGTCGCTGATGGTCGTGAAGCTGAAGTTGAAGCCATTGGAATCTATCCTCTTAGACTTAGTAGTGGTTTCATACATAGGCTTCATGATGTTCTTTATGTCCCTAGTTTAGAGAGGAATTTGATATCAGTTTCATGTGTAGATAATTGTGGATTTGTTTTCCATTTTGGCGAAGACAAATGCTCTATTAGTTTGAATAATAAGATTGTGGGTCTTGCCTTCAGACAAGACAAGCTTTATCTATTGTCCACTCATGATAATGTGAATGCTTTAAGTAATGATCAGATTCCCGCTAAGAATGACATAAGAAGAAACAAGCGCAAAAGAATCGATTTCGAAATATCGTCGAAATTATGGCATTTTCGTTTATGCCATATTTCAAGGGGGAGGATCGAACGGTTAGTATCTAAATCGATCTTACCTCACTTAGACTTCTCTGATTCAGAAGAATGCATTGATTGCATTAAAGGAAAGTTTGTTAAGACTATTAAGAAGAACGCCATACGCAACACGGGAATTTTAGAAATTATTCACACGGACATTTGTGGTCCGTTTCCCGTAGTCTCCGTAGACGGGTATGACTCGTTCATAATGTTCATGGACGACTACACTCGTTATGGTTACATTTATCCAATCAAGGAGCGATCCAAAGCATTGGATAAGTTTAAGATATTTAAGGCCGAAGTAGAAAATCAGCACAATTTTAAGATTAAGGTAGTAAGATCCAATCGTGGAGGTGAGTACTACGGCCGGCATACCCCATATGGTCAGGTTCCTGGACCCTTTGCAAGGTTTTTATAGGAACATGACATAGTCGCCCAGTATTCTACACCGGGCGAACCTCAGCAGAACGGTGTTGCGGAACGTAGAAACCGTATGCTTATGGACATGGTAAGAAGTATGTTAAGTTATTCTACGTTACTGGTTAGCCTATGGATGGAGGCGTTAAAAACTGCCATTAATGTGCTTAATCGGGTTTCTAGTAAATCAACACCTCAAACACCGTATGAGATTTGGACGGGACGTAAGCCCTCATTAAACTATTTTCATATTTGGGGTTGTCCAGCTGAGGCTAAGATGTTCAACCCAACCATTAGTAAGCTGAAATCTAGAATAGATAGTTGCCATTTTATTGGCTATCCTGAGAAAAGTAAGGGTTTTAGGTTCTATTGTCCAGATCGGCATACTAAGTTTATAGAAACATGACATGTCGTATTCTTAGAAGATGCTATGATTAGGGGGAGCACGGTACGGCGTGATGATGAATGAATTAGTTTACCCGTTCCGATGACTCAGAAGCCTTATTTCACACTACCTGCTGTCGTTGTGCCACCGGTACCTGCTACTAGTGACAAAATGCCTATTGTTGCACCTCCATCGGCCACAACAGAAATAAGTGAGGTTCCACCTTCTCAGCCTGTTGAGAATATGGTCGAACAAAATGAGGTTCAGTAACAACCTCAATCCTTAGATGATGCTCAAGTAAGAAGATCGCAAAGAGTAAGATGGTCGACCATTTCGGATGACTATCAGATCTACTTGAGCGAAGAAGTTAAGATGGAGGATGATTCCACCTCTTACGAAGATGCCATGAGGTGACCTCAGTCATCTGCATGGTACAAGGCCATGGAAGATGAAATGAGTTCCATGATTGCCAACAAGGTCTGGGACTTAGTAGAGATTCCTAAAGGAGCCAAAACAGTAGGTTGTAAGTGGGTCTACAAGATTAATCGTGACTCCAAAGGGAAGATCGAAAAGTATAAGGCTAGACTTGTGGCTAAGGGATTCACACAGTGGGAGGGCATTGATTACAATGAGACCTTCTCTCCCGTGTCGTCTAAGGATTCTTTTAGAATCATCATGGCATTAGTAGCGCATTATGACTTAGAATTGCATCAAATGGATGTAAAGACGGCGTTACTCAATGGGGATCTTTATGAGGACGTCTATATGACACAACTGAAAGGTTTTGTCGTTAAGGGTAAGGAACATATGAGATGTCACTTGAAGAAGTCCATTTATAGACTTAAGCAAGCTTCGAGACAATGGTATCTCCTGTTCGATGAGGTTATTAGAAAGTTTGGGTTTAAGGAAAATGAGGAGGATAATTGCATTTATGCTAAGTTTAAGAATGGAAAGTTCATTTTCTTAGTCCTTTATGTGGATGACATATTCAAGTAGTGATGTCAACCTACTCTTAGAAACTAAGAAGTTTTTATCCTCAAACTTCGATATTAAGGATCTAGGTGAAGCGACCTATGTTTTAGGGGTTCAGATACACCGAGATCGTGTTAAGGGGGTTTTAGGATTATCTCCAAAGACATACTTAGAAAGCGTACTTAGAAAGTACGGTATGCATAATAGTAAAGCCTCGTCTGCTCCAATAGTTAAGGGCGATAGATTTTCAAACTCTCCATCGCCTAAGAATCAATATGAGGTTGATCAGATAAAAGGAATTCCTTATGCTTCTGCTATCGGAACCTTGATGTATGCTCAAGTTTGTACACACCCTAACTTAGCTTTTGTGACTGGGATGCTTGGCAGATACCAAAGTAATCTAGGATTAGATCACTGGAAAGCCGTTAAGAAGGCATTAAGATACATACAGGGTACTAAGCACCTCATGCTAACATATAGTAAGACCGAGTCACTAGAAATAGTGGGCTATTCAGATTCATATTATGCGAGTTGTGTGGATACTAAGAAATCCACGTCAGGTTACATATTCACCCTCGCGAATGGAGCTATATCATAGAAAATCTCCAAACAAGCAATCACTACATCGTCCACAATGTATGCTAAGTTTGTTGCTTGTTATGAGGCCACTGGGCAGGCATCTTGGCTTAAGAAATTCGTTCCCGGTCTTAAAGTGGTCGACGACATCCATAAACCACTTAAGTTATACTGCGATAATCAGCCAGCAGTAATGTACTCTCACAACAACAAGTCGAGTGGTGCTGCCAAACACATCGACATTAAGTATTATGTTGTAAAAGAGAAAATCCAAGATCACACAATTAGTCTCGAGCATATTAGTACTAAGCAAATACTTGTTGATCCGCTAACTAAGGGCTTCCCACCCAACGTGTTCAGTGAACACGTAGCCGACATGGGTTTAAGGGAGACTCTGTGATAGTATCGTGGATTCTAAGGGGCCACCAAAGTGTAATACTATTTCTATTTGTGAGATGTATCGTGGTCGTCGAGTCAAACAGTGCGTAAATGGTTGTTTCGATGCGTCGTGCCCTTTATGTCAAAGCAAAAGAAATATGTGTACAATTAGTTTAGTAAATAAGATAGTAAGTTAAGGTCCCGAGATCAAGGGGGAGAATGTTAGTTGTGATCTTGGGGATGACGTGGGCAACAACCACGCCCCCGAGACGGACTCCCCCTATGGGCCCTGATCGGGGGCGCAACCGACCCAGTTCGGTGCGGCCCCCTCTCACCCGCGCCATATAAATAGAACGGGGAGGGCCGGGGCACCATCATCTGTTGATTGGCCGCCACCACCTCCCCCAACAAACCCTAATCCGATCTATTAGGGTGCGGCGTGAGGGGAAGGACCGCACCTGGCGAACTGCATCAAGCCTACATTGCATCGACGATCTCCCCGCCTCGCCGATCTTCCTGCATCAACCTAATCTACTGCGATCATCCCCTAAGCCCAATGGCATCAGGTGGACCAACTGACGGTAACCCTCATCTCTCTCTCTCTAATCCCCTTAGCTTGTTCTAGTGAATGCATGATCTGTACTATGATTGAATTGCCTAATTGTTAGACTAAGTAATTAGATCAATGTTCAATTGTCCCTAAAATTACTTGATCTGTTTTGATTAAGACTAAGGATTGTCCAATTAGGTGTTACCAGTTTCGATTCTAAGAACCCTAAGACTTAACAGCTATTAGTACAGTGGGAGTTAGCTCACTCATGAACATTTCACGGCGGATGTACACCTTGAGGGGAGCTCACTGTCCGAGTCGATCAAAATGTTTCGATGTGGTTGAATCTGGGGAAAGGTGGCTACGTGTGACATCAGTGGAGTGTGCTGAGGCAACTCCAAGTATGGGCGTACGTGTCGTGCAATCCGAGTGTTTTTATTCGAATCACTGTCGCTCACGATTATGGATTGAGTATACTTGGTCACTAAGTCTTGACGTAGTAGTAAAGAGTAGTGAGGAGATTATGAATATGTTTCTATGAATAATATCTTGTATTATAACCTTGGGTGTTAGGTATAGCACAATTAAATTTACCATTTCCGAACCATTAACTTGAATGAAGCGTATGGAACCTTGAGCGAATATCATCATGGATGAAGCGTTTTTTGTTTGATTGTAGAATTCACAATGATGCTATACCCATGGATCGCGTATGCTACTTTAAACTGACCAGTAAAGATTTACTTTCAGCGAGTTCATTTCTGCAAATTCAGCTTTTCAGTCTTTAAAGTTTTCAGCATGTAGAGTTTTATGCCTTAAGTGAGAAGGTTAAGTCTTGTTGATCCTTGTGCTCACGGTTGCTATATTGTAGTTTTTGTAGGTGTTATAGTTTATTCTTATGTTGTGGTTGTCCGTGAGACATCAAGCTTGTCGAGATGTATCTCTCATGGAAACCTTGCCGCTACATCTCTGCTTTGTGTTGCTAGTGAGAAGCGTCCGCGGGTATGGACAACTTCTCTTGTGCATAGCTAGTTGAGAGTATGAGTATGCATATTCCGTTGTGTTATATATTATGTTGTAAAAGATATTTTGTGAAATAAAAGATTTGTGTTAGTTATTTTGTGTTGCTTTTCATGTGTGGTGTTGGGTGCTGCATCGAACGGCACCACCCAATGTGATCCTGGAATGGCGGGACCCCGGTCCCATATTTAGTTGACATTCTTCCTTCCACATTTTCTTTATTTCTGACTGTCCGTCATTTCCACAAAAGGATAAAAGATTTCGTGTGTGCATTATACTCAAGGGCACAAATCTTCACTATGACCTCCTTCCCTGATCCACACCTTTTCAGTTGCTCTCGTATAAGTTCCATGTCAAGCATCCTCCAACACTCCCAGGCTTTTCTGCACTGAAAAAAATAGGTGACCACTATCCTCATCAAATCTTTTGCAAACCGGGCAAACTGTATTTAGCTGTACTCTTCTCCTTTCAATGCTTCTTTTAACTAGAAGACTATTATGGGCTAGTTGCCACAAAAAACATCTTCAACTTATTTGGACCTGTCACCTGCCAGATCCTTTGCCATGCAAAACAATTTCTTGAGTCCCAATTATTTTCATGATATCTCAATTGGACTGCTAACTCGCACGCCGAATTCACTGATAATTTCTTTAGAATCAAAATGCCAGGCTGGCCAATCCTCCATTTTATTATCAGTAGCCATTGGCAAGATCAACTTAGCATCATCTGGGCTAAAAGTGTCCTCCACAAGTTGTTTATACCACTCACATGTAGCTATATTTTTGAGTTTCAAGACTGTAGTCAACAAAGATGTTACTCTGTGCACAGATGGTTAACATGTACTACTATTTGCAATCCAAGCGTCATTCCATACATTAACTGACTTCCCATTTCCCACACTCCAAGTAAGGCCCTATTTGACACAACTTCTGTTGCAACTTCTCCATATAAATAAGTTGAGGATGTGCCAAACAGGAGAATTCTGTAACAACTTATTAGTTCAGCTGCTTCTCAGAATGAACTAAAAGCAAGATATAAGCAGAAATTGCTTTCCAATAGCTTTTCAAATAAGCTGCTTTTGTAAAATGTTCTAGCTGTGCCAAACAGGGCCTAAGTCCGTTCTTCAAAAGCTCCATCCCATGTAATATACTGGCCAAGAATATGAAATACCACCAAGGAAACTGATGTAACTTGGTAACTTGGATGTCGAGGCATAGCCATTGTAGATAGGGGTGGGTTTAGGGAAGTAAGGTGTAAATTCGCCGGCGGGCATAGACACGCTCCGTGCGGGAACCTTATGGCCGCAATGGTGGGACTGGTTCGGCGTTTGAGTTCTCTTGTGAAAGGTGGCTGCGTATGACGTGGTGAGGAGCACGACACGCTCATTAGGCACGGGTGTACGTGACGTGTTATTCAGGTGTGTCCTGATTGTAATCACCGTCCCTCGCGGTAATAGAGTACCACTTGTTCACCGTGTCGTGACATAGTAAAATATTGAAGAAGTCAGGAGAATATGATGTATTGAGTTATAATTGTTATGGAACTTGATTGCTGTCCAATATGATCACTAAAGTTACTTTCATTAAACTAGTAACTTGCTGATAATAACTTGAAAGCTAAGGATCCACTTATAGGCGAGTCCTTTACTGCTTTACCTTACCTATGCTTAGTGTTCACCCTGCATATGTCTAGTGAGACGTGTTAGTCTTGCTAAGCCTTAAGCTCACATTTGCAGTTAACAAGATTTTGCAGATTATACGACTGATGGCGGGTTCGATGATGAGTCTGCACCCCCTCCAGGGTTTACAGCCGAGTGGGAACCCTGCACGCCGCCGTAAGTTTGGTGTTGCTAGTGCGAAGCATCTAGGGCATGAATGACTTTGCTTTTGCATAGCTAGTTCCGAGAGCGTAGCTATGATGTATAGGTCACTTTCCTTTCCGCTTAGTATTGTAAAATTTCTGCTGTGTTTATAAGCAAAGACTTGGTATCATATTTAATCTCGTTCTTTTCTTGTATACTGTTGGGTGTCGCATCGCACGACATCAGAGATCCTTGGATGTCGGGATTCCGGTCCCCACAGCATGGTATCAGCACATCGTTGGGAACAATGTGCTTGAAAAGAGCATATTTTCAAAAACTTAGGATTATATGAGGGAGCAATTAGTTATATGCCCCTATAAGGAGTATTATTAGTATAAGATATAGAGGTGGTAAACTAACTTATGTGTTATTATATTTTGTAACGACGCTCCAACGTCAGGTAAGAGGTAAGGTACGCCACCGGGAGCCGATCAATCTCGGTAAGCTCAGCATACGAGGAGTGGTATGTGATATTTCCGTGTCTTTGCACAAAAAGTTAATACGAGTCTTTAAAACTATTCATGTTTCTAAGAACATATGACACGCGGTACCCCAGCGTGACACAGAATTAGTGGGAGCCCCTGTCGGGTGGTGGATAACCCGAAAGTATGCATCTCTAGAACTATTTATGTTCTATGGGAGCATGCGAAACACGTATGCCCGAGCGTGTATAAGCCGGTTCGTGCGAGAGTCTTTGCTGTACAGACATAGTACATCCATGTACCTTGAGACATGGCTTCGCTCGAGGGCGACTCACACCAGAGTCGTATGCATTTACTTTCATATATATTATTGTGACTTCTTATCATGTTTTCCCCGAACCGCCCTTGTGGTGTGTAGGTGTGAAAGGGGATTGTTTGTCTTTTGTATCTACACTGACTATGGTAGCAACCCGTGTAGAACACCTTTGTGTGTGAATGATACTAGGGCCACCTATACACGTATCCGGATATACCGGTTAGAATTTTTTTTGGTGAGGCACGTAGTACCGTCAGTATCAAATTTGATACTTGACCATACCCAACAACAAAATGGATGCATTGTGTTTGAAGTCCAACTATCGGTTGCTGGTATGTTTGGACTTGTGTCTTTGGTTATCGGCTCGACAAAGGGTTAGAACCAAGACTCTTAATTTCTGGTAGAAGTTTGCTCAAATTTGCTGGATTATGATCTTGGTTAGTTGTTAATTAACATAGGGGTATGCTATATGGATGGAAATCTCTTGAAGACCTCTACAACTTTTCTGTTGACCATCAAGGCAGAAAAGCTTGATAATCTGTTCAAATTTGAAGTATATTAAAACTGCTCCAGATGACCATACCATTGTACCAGTCTCTGTATTTTTGCCATAACTACCTGTAGAAAAATATTCTTCCTTATTGTGATACATATCTGGAAAGTCTAGAAGGATATATACAGATTTTCTATTCAAAGTTTTTCCTGATTCAAATTTGAGTCAACTCAAATTTTGAGTTCAAAATAGTGAACTGCAGGACTGCTGGCGAAAACCAGTCAGTTCATCTGTTAAGTTTGGATAGTGATATCTCTCAATACAGAATTGTGACATGGTCACTTATATATATTTATGGAAATCTTAGAAAGTCCTCTATCAACTTTATTTTGCACTCATGACCTGAATCTTGGTGTAACTGTGTTAAATTCCTATTGCCGCAAACTTGGTTCTGGTAGACCAGAACTTGAAACAGTTTGCGCATAGTTTTGAATTTGCGCGCTATACCTGTATAAAAATTGTTTCAAGGCTGGAATCTTTTACTTATGGATTGTTAACTTGATTTTATACAATGTTTATTTTGTCATTACCTCAATATATTGTTATGATATACCTGTATAAATTGTGTAAATAACCACGTATACAGGGGAGGTTCTGTCAAAATTTCCAGAAAAATTGGGTCAACTTTAAACCGGTATAGATTCTACTTTGTATCTCACTTGTAGCTGTATGAGTACAATATGAAAAGTTTGTAAAGTGTAATACAACTTTTGTATTGAACCCAACGTCTGGTTCAGACATTTCCTGTATAAAAATTTTGAATTTATACAGGAAGGTCAGCTGGAACAGACTGTCATTACTACACCAGCTTTAATTTTTTTTGAACTATTGGTAGGTGGAAACCTTTTTATTGTTCAAATATCCTTTCCACAGATGGAGGATTTGATGGTACACTTATCGAACGGATGGGTGTGACAAGATGCACCATCTATGTTGATGTGCCCGCTGGTCCGTCATATATTGGATGGGCTCCTTTCTCCATCCAGGTGAAAGGGAATGAGTTGGAAGACACGTGGTATTTTGCCGCGAGTGTTGCTATTACGAGATTTTACAAGCTTCATTATAGTCATACGGTGGGCACCCCATTCGCGCTCTTTCCAGTCGACGGTAGAGCTGGTGATGAGTGGGCAAGTCGAATGGGTGCAGATTATGGCATTCATGGAGAGGTACCCAAGATAATCTTGGCGTTATATGCAGTATCATCATGTCAAGTCAGATTTACACAGCATGCTAGCATTGAAGGCTTGATGGGTGATCTGAAACAAGCTATGATTCGAGGAGATCATTTTGAGTGGGCCAATGACTCACTTAGAGCCATGATTGCTCCTATCAATCGATGTATAAACGTTAGGGAGAATCATTGGCACCGAGCTATTCAAGCTCCATCGGAAGCTCGCCACGAAACTTACTGCGCAGAAAGCGCGTTGGAGGCGAGTCAACTTGAGGTGCAGCTGCTGGATGATCAGTTGAGTACGGTGACTCAAGAATGGGATCAATCCAGGGAGGAGACTCAGGATTGGAAAGCCAGTTGTGAGCATGCACAAAAGGAACTGAGAAACTATAAGATGTTTATTCTATAGGCTGATGTGCAATCATTAGTTGCCATGACATCATCGATGGCGGGTGAGGCAGCAGCTCCTGCTCCAGCACCCGCACCTGTGGCACCAAATCCTGAGGACGAGGACGAAGAAGATCCTGAGATACTTGAGTATGCTGAAGACGTATCAGAGTAGGATGGGGTAGCACTCCTGCCATCACGGGGCAACATATAGTTAGAAGTTGCTCGTGTTTATTTTGTGGTCATGTTTGTGTCATATTAAAAATAGTAGTGGGTGTGTATAAGACGACAAGGTGTGTATGACGTCTCAGGGAGACCAAGTATAGTAGGGATGTACTTCCGTAGTGGGGAGTCCATCATTTTGGAATTCACTACTGTAAACTTGGTCATGAGATAATATATCTTGTATAAAGTTTGTACTTTATCAATATATGTGAATGTTATGCACTTATTTCCTTGTCAAGATTCGCACTACTGTATTATGAAATGGAGGAAGGAAAAACAAACATGTTGCTGATTTTTAGATCATATGGGTGCAGCATGGTGCGTACGCATTCGACGCCAGAGATGGGAGGCTCGAGCCGTGGTCGTGAGGACAAAACTCTGACCCGGGAGCAAGCTACGACACCGCAGCAACAAGTTCCACCACCACCACCTCCTGAACTTCCGAGGAGTCTCGCGGAGGTTCTCCCTGTAGTGCTCGGCTCGCGAGACGAGCAAACTGAGTTGCTACAGACCTTGGTTCAACATTCGTCCCGTCAAGGGGGGCGACCAGATGCGGGTCCGCGACAGCCCTATCCGAGTTCATACTTGGACTTCATGTCAACGCACCCGCCGGTCTTCATGGAGGCTGATGAACCGTTGGAGGCAGACAACTGGCTCTGCTCGATAGAAGGAAAGTTCGGTTTACTGCGATTAGCCGAACAACAGAAGACCCTATTTGTGGCACAACAATTGTAGGGTTCTGCTGGTGTGTGGTGGACAAATTATCTCGTCGCACGACCAGTAGACTATGTCGTGAGCTGGGAAGAGTTCCGGGAGGCGTTCCACGCCTATCATATACTTCCCGGGATCATGAGGAGGAAGCTTCAAGAGTTCTTGGAGCTGAAGCAAGGGGGAAGGAGTGCTTACGAGTACCTCCAAGGCCTTCAACCGCTTGGCCCAGTATGCTCAGGACCAAGTGAGTATAGAAGATAGGAAGCGTGAGTGTTTCTACCGGGGTTTGAACCCCAAGATGAAGGACAAGCTTGCCTTGTTCAACCGCGGCAACTTCAACGACATTGTCAACGCCGCAATCATACATGAGGACGCTACTAGGGAGTTGTCCTCTGACAAGATGAAGAGGAGTGCCCCAAAGGGCAGCGGAGGTGGTGCTCCTCAGAAGTACCGAATGGTGTATCGATCAACATCCGGCCAGAGGTGGCAGCCGCCATCGCGACCACCAATGTTTCGTGGTCGCCAGTTCAACAACACCAACTTTCGTCCGCAGCAACAGCAGGGGATGATTCCGCATGCACCTCCACCTCTACTGCGTGCACTGGGATTCCGTCCTCCCTTCTGTGTCGGTCCGACCCCATACACTTGTTCCACGTGTAGTCGTACGGGGCACTTCGCCAAGGACTGCCCGCAGGACAGGTAGGGCGGGGGACAATCGTCATACCAGGGGGCAAACCAGCCCCGCAACCAGCCCAAGAAACCAGCACCGAAACCCGACAACGTCCACCACCTCGCCATCGAGGACGTTCCAGAAGGCGCACCCGTACTCACGGGTACGTTCTCTCTACTTGCTCATCCCGTAGTCATATTATTTGACTCTGGTGCCACCCATAATTTCAATAGCCAGTCATATGTTATCAAGCATCAATTACCTATCACTCTCACAGAAAGTCCATATTTGATTTGCTCTCCGGGTGGGGAAATATCAGTGGACATGAAAGTCCATAAAGCACAACTTAAGATGGGTGGGAATCTCTATCCGACCTCTCTAATTATATTAGAAGGTCAAAAGCTTGATGTCATCTTAGGGATGTCGTGGCTACACCGTCATGGTGTTGTTCTTCACATCGTTCCACGTGTGGTCCATCTAAACTCTCCACTATATGAACCACACGCTCTCATTTTAGACCGCCTTATCCAAGAAATTCCAGCCACCTATAACACGAAAGCCACAAAGCTTGAGGACGTTCCTGTGGTCTGTGAATATCTGAACGTATTTCCTGAGGATCTTCCTGGTATGCCACCAGAAAGAGATGTCGATTTTAAGATTGAACTTGTATCGGGAACAGTGTCAATCTCGAGGAAGCCATATAAGATGGCACCTAAGGAACTTGCAAAACTAAAGGAGCAGCTGAAGGAACTTTTGGACAAGGGTTTCATTCGTCCAAGTTCATCACCTTGGGGCTGTTCTGCATTGTTCGTGGAGAAGAAGGATAAGATATTGAGACTATGTGTGGACTATCATCCACTCAATACTGTCACGATCAAGAATAAGTATCCACTACCATGCATCGATTTTCTGTTCGATCAATTGGTGGGTTCTAAGGTATGCTCGAAGATGGATCTTCATTCTGGGTATCATCAGATAAGGATTGGACCGGAGGATATACCTAAGACGACATTCTCGATGAGGTATGGATTGTATTAGTACCTTGTAATGTCCTTTGGATTGACCAATGCACCGGCTCATTTCATGTATCTCATGAATTTGGTGTTCATGCCATAATTGGACAAGTTTGTCGTGGTCTTCATCGATGACATCCTTGTGTATTCGAAATACGAAGAAGAACATGCTCAACACTCGCGCGTCGTGCTTCAATGTATGCGGGACCACAAGCTCAAATGGAAGTCTCCAAAGTCTGTACATGAAGTTCGAAGTTTCCTGGGTTTAGCAGGATATTACCGGAGGTTCATTCCAAGTTTCTTCAAGATAGCTAAACCAATGACAAAACTTTTAAAAAAAAGGGAAGAAGTATGTATGGACGAAGGAATGTGAGGAAGGTTTTCAAGCATTAGTGAAACACCTCACAACAGCACCAGTATTAGCTCAACCGGACACAACCAAGTCATTTTATGTTTATTGTGATGCATCTGGGATTGGGTTGGGTTGTATATTGATGCAAGACAGAAGGGTGATCGCTTATGGATCACGACAGCTGCGGAACCATGAGCAGCATTACCTGACTCATGATCTTGAGCTCGCTGTCGTGGTGCTTGCATTAAAAATGTGGAGACACTATCTGTTGGGGCAACCTAGTGCATCTCTACACCGATCACAAAAGCTTGAATTACATCTTCACCCAGAAGGACTTGAATATGCAACAGCGAAGATGGTTGGAATTGATCAAGGACTATGAGATTGAGATCCACTACGATCCTGGCAAAGCGAATGTAGTTGCGGATGCACTGAGTCTCAAGTCCCATGTCAATAATCTTTCCATCACCTCGATGGAAGAAGAAGAGCCGAGTCTCTACTTGGTTCCATATGGAGCGCCGTACAATCTAGCTCTCATTCCTACCATAAGGGAAGATATTATAGAGGCTCAGGGGGAAGACGGGGGCATGTCGCACATTCGCTGAAGAATGAAGAAGGGGGAGATGAAGTGTTTTCGATGTGATGATGACGGTACCATCTGGTTCAAAGACCGCATCGTGGTGCCCCGTAATATGGAACTTCGGAAGAAGATTTTGGACGAAGCTCATTTGTCCAAGTATTCTATTCATCTAGGAAGTAACAAAATGTACCAGGACTTGAATAATAAATTATGGTGGTCTCGAATGAAACGAGAAATAGTGAAGTATGTATCACAATGTGATACATGTCGATGAGTGAAAGCCGATCATTTGAGGACAGCTGGACAGCTATAACCTTTAAGCATATCGGCCTGGAAATTGGAGGACATCAGCATGGACTTCATCGTTGGATTGCCTCTCACATTCCGTAAGCATGATTCCATTTGGGTGATAGTTGATCGATTGACCAAGTCAGCTCATTTTATACCCGTCAATATCAACTACCATGCAGCGAAGTACGCAGAGTTCTATATTGCTTGAGTCATATGCTTACACAGAGTACCTCACACTATCATATCAGATCGTGGAACCTTATTTGTTGCTCGATTTTGGGAGCATCTCCACGCATCCCTGGGTACCAAGTTGATTCAGAGTTCAGCTTACCATCCCCACACTGATGGTCAAACGGAACGGGTAAACCAAGTGTTGGAAGATATGCTCTGCACCTGTGCCATCCACCATGGTAAGAATTGGGATGATCATCTACCATTTGCGGAGTTTTCATACAACAATGGTTATCAGGCTAGCATCCAGATGGCACCATATGAAGCTCTTTATGGTCGGAAATTCCGCACACATTTGAACTGGTGTGAGTCCGGTGAACGAGTGATATATGGTATCAACTTGGTGAATGAAGCCGAAGAACGAGTACGAGTTATTCAAGCCAATCTCAAGGCTGCTCAATCTCGTTAGAAAAGCTATGCGGACAAACGGCATCGACCTCTTCACTTCGATGTCAGGGGATTACGTTTATCCTCGTGTATCCCCAATGAAAGGGATTCATCGATTCGGAGTAAAGGGCAAGCTAGCTCCATGCTTCATTGGGTCGTTCCAATAATTGAACAATGCAGACTTGTGGCCTATCGGCTAGGGCTACTAGCGTCACTTTCAGGGGTCCACAATGTGTTTCACATTTCGTAGTTGCGGAAATGTCTCAAGGCCCCAGCTGACATCTGTATGGAGGATTTGGAAGCTCTCCAACCAGATCTTACTTACTCTGAGCATCCAACCCAGATAATCGATAAGAAGACTCACACCACAAGAAGTCGCACCTTGCATTTCTACAAGGTCTTGTGGGGCAACCACACCGCTGAAAAAGCAACGTAGGAAAGCGAAGAATACCTTAGGACAAACTACCCGGACTTGTTAGCGGCATATGTTCATTAGATCTTTTTCTTTTATCCTTCCTATTATAATCTCGGGACGAGATTCTTTTAAGGGGGGAGGAATGTAAAATCCCAGTTTTTCCTCAATGTAAAGTTCAGTTACCAGTTTGATATCAACCATAGTGGAGATCAATTCATCAAAAATCTTCTTTCACTCATACTTAAATTTTATTAACATAGGGGATGGACTTCACCAATGACTCTATGATAACTCAAGTGGCTTTTCTGCAAATTTTGGAATTTATTGAATGCAATTTTGCTAGGGCAAATCAATATGCAGTACTAAATATATTCAAATTAATTCAAAACTTGAATATAGCCACTGTACATTTAGGCCCTGACAAAAATATTCAAATCTGAGGCTATACATTTTCCATGGCCTCATAATATTACAAAAAGCCTTCCTGCAAAGTTTCAAGATTTTTGAATTTCATTTGCTATTTTATTTGAGACGCTTAGCAAATTCATGTCAAATTCAAATTTGAATTTTAAATTTAACAGAAAATTGTCCAAATTCGAAATCCAATTTCAGAATCTGAACCTACACAATTGATTTGGCCTCTCCACAAAAATCTAGAATTTTTGGGCAGTTCTAGGTAGGAGAATTGAAGTTACAGAGGAGGATTAGGATGAAAGGGGCAGTGGGGCCCACCGGCCAGTGAAACACAGCCGTGAGTGCTTGTTTCACGGCTGTCCCCGCCGATCGACGCCGGGAGGGCACGCCACCGCGACAGGGACATGCAGCGGTAAGCAGCTGCGTGGCTAGATGACTCTTCCACCTTCTTAAGGGCCTGTAGCGCCTCACCGACGAGTACACCACCCTCTGTTTTGCAAAAACCGATTCTCGTCGCCATTGCCGCCACCTTCTCTTACCCACCGGTGAGCACCGTGATCTTACCTCTTCTCTCTTCGATGCCAACAGCAAAGATGGCACCAAGACTATGCTCTATCGTCTACACCTTTTTGGTCATCGTGTTGTTCATTGTTTGGCCCGTAGTTTGAAGTCCCGCCGTCGCCATCGCTGGGCCGCCGAGGAGGTCGCCCTCTGTCCACCGTCGACAAGACGGAGGAAGCCTCTTTAGGCCCCGACTTCTATAAAAGGAAGGTGTGTTATCACGTCTTATGCATGCTCACCAAGTTTCAAGCCATGCCATGCCTTGTAGCGTTCTTATTTCCATTTTTCCCGATGATAGTTCATACCTTTGTCTCTAGGTTAGGGATTTAATTCGTTTTATATGTCTAACATTTCTTGGCAATAGTTAATGTATACTTTACCTATCTTCCTGTGAACTCTTTGAATCAAAAATATTTGAAAACCATCGAGTGTTGACCGAGATAGCCGAGTTTTGGTCGCCACCGGTGAAGAAGTCGCGGTTCACCGTCGAGCTCATAGTTCCCGGCCGTTTCTCTCCTTCCCTAGTCCTAGTTCATGATCATCAAGGCACAAGGAAGCTTTTGGACAAGAAACCAAGGCATCTGAGCTAGAGATGAGAGAGTTCTACCCTGTCCAAGCTGTCGCCGCCGTCGCACCGCCGGTTCCAGCCGTTGGCAAGCCTTGGGAGCACCACCGACGTGCTTAGCGTGGTGGAAAACCCCCCAGGTGACACGTTTGGCTAAGCTCGGTGCACGGGAGAGGCCAACAGCAAGGTCGCCGGTGAGCCCCAGCCGTGGGTGCCGCCGTCGCGCGCCAGCCTCCGTGAGGTAGACGAAAGCCTCGCGGGCCCCGCCTATCATCGACGCGTGCGAGCGCGCGGATCGGTTGTGGTTCCGTATCTTTTATGGATGCGCAGTGGAACCCTATGGCCCCTGTGTGACCCAGCTGCGATTGGTTGATTTTAAACCAGTGGGCCCGACCGCTTTATTTAAAATTTCTAATTGGAAAATAATTCCAGGATTCAATCAAACTTCTAAAATTCATTACTCCTAGTAGATTTTCTCCAAAATTTCCAAATAAATTCTGGTAGACTCATCTCAATCCCGACTTTGAAGTGGTGCAATTTGATGGACATGAAACTCCCATAATTGTAATAATTAATTCCTTTGAGATAACTGCTTGGGAAATTAATTACTACTGTTCTGTTAACTGGAAAATTCCCAATTTTGGTCAGAACACTCTTAATCATACACTTGATTGCCAGTAAAAATTTCAAATTCATTGGACTTCATTTACTAGGTTGATCAGTGTTCCAAACCTCTATATAATTGAAAAATTGGGAAAAATACAGAAAACATTTCAGAAATTCTCCCAAACTTGGAAAATCAATTTATCTCTTCAGGAATCTTAGAAAATTGTGAAACAAAATTTCCTAGAACCAGTGAGACCCTCTCGGCATGGTACAACCACTGGTGGCATGATAGACCACCAAAATTTCAACCAAAATTCAGAGAACTTTACTACTTGCCATAATTTCAGACACAAGAAACTTCCTTGATCATCTTCTGTTCATTGCAAGAGTCTCCATTTTAGTCCCTAGTATCTACCAAAAAGTCCCAACTCCAATTAAGATCATTATCTTATTTTAATCACATGATATTAGCTTGTGACCTTAAACATATTAATTATTTTCAAAGTCATTCATATATAGTATATGCATATCGTGTAGTAACTGAAGTCTAGGAGCAGCCGGAAGCCTTGGAAGTCCATCTGCCGGAGACTAACATAGACCCAGACTCGTTTTCAGGCAAGCCCCAGTTTGCATTTAAGTTCCTTATAGTGTCTTTGCAGTTTTCATTCACCCTACGACTTCAGATGTTTGTGCATTACGTTTAAGGTGTTTGACATCCACTTGCATGACCCACAAATCCCATGGAGTATTGGGTAGGCCTACAGCCCGATGAGTAGAAATTGCCATGCTTATATTCATAGGAATCTAGTAGAAGTCGAGTAGTTGGAATCTACTCATGAGATAGGATTTTATCACACAGATGAAATGGATCAAGAAATGATTTATGAATATGAAATTGAGACCAAGCAGTGGGTAGGACCCAGTGAGACAGGGTCTCACGTGCGTAGCCCTGCTTGTGTCGATTGAGGACCGATCCGTGTGCGGCCCTGCTGGACAAGTTTGAACAGTACCGGATGCATTCTGGGCATATGGAACCCAAGAAACCGATGTAACTTGGTAACTCGGATGTCGAGGCATAACCCATTGTCAATAGGGGTGGGTTGAGGGTAGTAAGGTGTAAATTCGCCGGCGGGCACAAACACGCTCTGTGCAGGAACCTTATGCCCGCGATGGTGGGACCGGTTCGGCGTTTGAGTTCTCTTGTAAAAGGTGGCTGCGTATGACGTGGTGAGGAGCACGACACGCTCCTTAGGCACGGGTGTACGTGACGTGTTATTCGGGTGTGTCCTTATTGCAATCACGTCCCTCTCGGTAATAGAGTACCACTTGTTCACCATGTCGTGACGTAGTAAAACATTAAAGAAGTCAGGAGAATACGATGTATTGAGTTATAATATTTATGGAAATTGATTGCTGTCCAATATGATCACTAAAGTTACTTTCATTAAACTGGTAAGCTGCTGATAATAACTTGAAAGATAAGGATCCACTTGTAGGCGAGTCCTTTACAGCTTTACCTTACCTATGCTTAGTGTTCACCCTTCATATGTCTAGTGAGATGGGTAAGTCTTGCTGAGCCTTAAGCTCATGTTTGCAGTTAACAAGTTTTTGCAGATTATACGACTAATGGTGGGTTCGATGATGAGGCTGCACCCCCTCCAAGGTTTACAACCGAGTGGGAACCCTGCACACTGACGTAAGTTTGGTGTTGCTAGTGCGAAGCATCCAGGACATGGATGACTTTGCTTTTGCATAGCTAGTGCTGAGAGCGTAGCTATGATGTATAGGTCACTTTTCTTTCCACTTAGTAATATAAAATTTCCGTTGTGTTTATAAATAAAGACTTGGTATCGTATTTAATCTCGTTCTTTTCTTGTATAATGTTGGGTGTCGCATCGCACGACACCACCCAATGAGATCTTTGGATGTCGGGATTCCGGTCCCCACATGCAGCCATACATTGAAGGGGACTGTTGACGACTCCTAAGATATACTAACAAATCATCCCCGACAACGGCGCCAGAAATGTTTGTTGGTATTTCTTATGCACCATTAACTAAACATCTCCAACTGATGTGTCAGAAATGCTTGTTAATGGTTCTATTGGATCACAGAGTGAATTCCGCAAGAGCACAGAAATATCATTGTAGCATTTCCCCTTAAGAGTATTCTCAAGGGTATCATTTATTTGATCCCAAAGGAAGGCAGGGAAGAGATATAACAATCATCAAGTGTAAAGGATAGAAAGGTCTAGGTAAGAATCTAGTAAGGATGGATAAAATAATAGTGGAGGTAGTGCGACACACACAAAAGCTTTCAAGTCTAAGGGGGGTAAGAGGATCCTAGAGGTTAGTTAAGGTTGAGAGTTATTGAGGTACTCCTACTATGTTCTATTGTACATATAGATAGTCTAAACTAATTATCCATAAGCTAGATCAATAGTGAATACATATGCTATGTTGTTCAACACATCGGGCACGGGCTTACCCCTAGCAATACTAGGGCAACTCCCGCCAAGAGCTTGTGGCATAGCGGAACGTGGAGGATTACAAAGGATAGATAGGGCTATCACCACCTACTGCCTACCTCTTCAATCTGTGGGTCTACGAGACATCCAATGCTACTTATCTATCCTAGCACCATGCTAGCATATGAAGTAGTTACCTTAACAGACTAGACACAAGCCATCCTAAGGCAATGAATTGAATCATCATTGAACCAATGTTGATACACAACATAATTATCCATACTAACCTAGTTATGTTATAATTAACTAGACTATAGTGGGGGTCTATAGGTTCTATGATAATGAGATATGTTCATGATGAAACAGTCATAGAAGCTATACCTTCCACATACATGGACTCCACAATCAAACAAGAAACGCTTTGCCCAAGTATATGTATAAGTAGAGACTAAAGATACTATCTTTATTATGCATAAAGTCACAAATACAAGAATGAATGCATGAGCCATACCTTTCCCAATGTAGGATTGGGAAGAGAGAGACTCCTTACTCCTTTCCCAATTTGGACTTGGGACTAGAGACTCTCCTCTCTGCAACCTAACTCCTCTAAGACTATGGATGATAGTATATACAATAGAGATGAAGCTCAAGTGGTGTGCGTTGAAGTGTTGACTCCTTCAAGCCAGGAGGAGCCAACACATGTCGTTTGACCGTGTTTGGCGCCAGGAAGGGGTCGGCCGAACCCCTGGTTCGGTCGACCTGGTGAGCACTCCAAACATTGAGTGCTTCCTCTAGGTGGCCGCCAGGTGGGCCCCCTTGATGTATCTGGATGATACACCATTGGATATCCTCGGATACTTCTGTTTGTGAGCCATTTGATCCATGGGATGCCACGTGTCGTCGCCTGATTGGCTGGGATGATATTTTATAGGATTGGTCCCTCTACATTTCCTCGTTTCCTGCATAAAAAGCTGCATACACATATTTCTGCAAGTCCAAGTGGAATTAGGTTAGATAGAAAGGTGATGTGTGCAAGAAATGACAAATCCTTCACAGAATTGAGTTAAATTGACGGATGAAATTGGTATATAACAGCCGTCAACAAGGACCAGGGTCCCGACATCCAAGGATCTCATTGGGTGGTGTCGTGCGATGCGACACCCAACAGTATACAAGAAAAGAACGAGAATAAAATACAATACCAAGTCTTTATTTATAAACACAGCAGAAGTTTTACAATACTAAGCGAAAAGGAAAGTGACCTATATGTCATAGCTACGCTCTCGACACTAGCTATGCAAAATCAAAGTCATCCATGTCCTGGATGCTTTGCACTAGCAACACCAAACTTACGGCGGCGTGCAGGGATTCCACTCGGCTGTAAACCCTAGAGGGGGTGCAGCCTCGTTGTCGAACCCGTCATTAGTCGTGTAATCTGCAAAAACTTGTTAACTACAAACGTGAGCTTAAGGCTCAGCAAGACTAACCCGTCTCACTAGACATGTGCAGGGTGAATACTAAGCATTGGTAAGGTAAAGCAGTAAAGGACTCACCTACAAGTGGATCCTTAGCTTTCAAGTTATTATCAGCAGCTTACCTGATTAATGAAAGTAACTTTAATGATCATATTGTACAACAATCAAACTTCCAAAACAATTATAATTCAATACATCATATTCTCCTGACTTCTTCAGTATTTACTACGTCACATCACAGTGAACAAGTGGTAGTCTATTACCGCGAGGGACGGTGATTGCAATCAGGACACACCCGGACAACATGACACATACGCACTTTCGGAAGTGCCAGCGAGTACTTACAGCAGTACCTACGTAACACTTCAGTACTAGTTGTATATGGCCACCTTTCACCCAACACTCGAATGTCGAATCGATCGATCCGTCATGGACAGGAGGTTCCTGTGTGGGGTGTACTCTGACGTGCCCACCAGCTGATTTACACCTTGCTTCCCTCAACCTACTCCTATAAAACGAAATGGTATGCCTCGACAAACCAGTATCAAGCTACGTCAGTTTGCCGGAGCCCATTTCTCCAGTATGTCGCCGATACAATTCAAGCTTGTCCAGCAGGGCCGCACACGGATCAGTCCTCAATCGACACAAGCAGGGCTACGCATGTGAGACCACGTCTCACTACATCCTACCCGCTGCTCGGTCTCAATTTCATATTTAGAAACCATTTCTTGATCCAATTCATCCCGTGTGATAAAATCCTATCTCGCGAGTAGATTCCAACTACCCGACTTCTATTGGATTCCTATAAACATAAGCATGGCAATTTCTACTCATTGGGTTGTAGACCTACCCAATACTCTATGGGATTTGTGGGTCATTCAAGTGGATGTCAAACACCTTAAACGTAATGCACAAACATCTGAATACGTAAGGTGAATGAAAACTGCAAAAGACATTATAAGGAACTTAAATGCAAACCGGGGCTTGTCTGAAAACGAGTCTGGGTCCAAGTTAGTCTCCGGTAGATGGACATCCAAGGCTTCCGGCTGCTCCTCGACTTCAGTTAATACATGATATGCATATACTATATATGAATGACTTTGAAAATAAATAATATGATTAAGGTCACAAGCTAATATCTTGTGATCAAAATAAGAAATGATCTTAATTGGATTTGGAACTTTTATGGTAGATACTAGGGTCTATAATGGAGACTCTTACAAAAAACAGGAGATGATCAAGGAAGTTTGTTGTCTCTAAAAAATATGGCAAGCAATAACCTTCTCTGAATTTTGGTTGAAATTTTGGAGATCTATCATGGCTACCAGTGGTTGTACCATGCAGAGGGGGTCTCACTGGTTCTAGGAAAATTTGTTTCACAATTCTCTAAGCTTCCTATAGGGAGAAATTGATTTTACAAGTTTGGGAAAATTTCTGAAATGTTTCCTGTATTTTTTCCAATTTTTCAATTACATAGAAATTTTGAACACTGATCAACCTAGTAAATGAAGTCCAATGAACTTGAAATTTTTACAGGAGATCAAGTGTATTGTTAAGACTTTTCTGACAAGAATTGGGAATTTTCCAATTAACAGAACAGGAGTAATTAATTTCCCAAGAAGTTAGCTCAAAGGAATTAATCATGAAAATTCTTGGAGTTTCATGTCCAACCAATTCCACCACTAAAAATTTGAGATCAATATTAGTCTACAAGAATTTATTTGGAAATTTTTGAGCAAATCTAATAGGCGAAATTGAATTTAGAAGTTGGTTCCAATTCTGGAATTATTTTCCAATTGGAAAACTTCAAATAATCAACCTGGCCCCACTCATTTAAAATGGACCAATCAGATATGGGCCGCACCGAGGGCCACGGGGCTAACCCACGCAGCCACACCCGATCCGGTGCCACAGCCGATCCGCGCAGTGGAGACATCGCTGACAGGCGGGACCCGCTGGGTCATCGTCTACCTCGCGATGCGGCGCCGTTCCTCGCTGGAACCGCCGCGGCGCTCACCTGGCTTCGCTGCGTCGACCTCCACTCGGCTCAGCTCTGACTGCCTAGCCTTAAAGTCGACCGCGCCACGCGAAGGTGGGGTCCAATCGTGGCGACGACGGCCGGAGATGGCGGCGCCATGGCGGCGGCGGAGCTAGGGTTTTGGCCATCGTCGGAATCGCTCGGGAATGGCGCAAGAGGCTTTGGAAAAAGCGGGGAACATTCCTGGGAGCATGAGGAAGATGGTTTGGAGGTTAAAAAGGGGTGACATCGCCGGCAAAGTCGGCTTCGACGGTGGACCGACGAATTTTCATTGGCGGTGGTGAAAACTTGAATATCTCAGCTTTTACTCGATGGCATTCACTGATTTTTGGCAGAGGGG
The DNA here is from genome assembly GCA_036927565.1 of Tuctoria greenei. Classification (NCBI taxonomy): domain Eukaryota; kingdom Viridiplantae; phylum Streptophyta; class Magnoliopsida; order Poales; family Poaceae; genus Tuctoria; species Tuctoria greenei. The sequence goes on along the minus strand of JAYESD010000001.1, from coordinate 144,596,317 downwards.
TGCGCTAAGCGGTACAGAGTATAATCCTTAATTGGATTGAAGAAATATTACACATAGAAATGGAATTAAACCGAGAAGTGAGCAAGTTCAATGGCAACGACCGAAAGCAAAACTCGCATCATTTGCTCGATATGGAATGAAACGAAGAACGGTTTGTACCATGAGTTAGCAGGTGCAAGCGAAGCTTTTTGCTGTTGGAGTCCGGCCAAGAAACTGCTCCTAGCTTCAGCTCCATGGCGGAACAGAGAAGGTCTGATGGCAGCACAATGACGATGTCCGCGAGACTTCAAGATATCGGCAAAACAGTGAGCAACAAGATGAGCTAAGGGGTGGAGAAGATAGAGCATAGCCTAGGCACCATCTTTGTTGTTAGCATCGAAGGGAAACAAGGCAAGACTAGGGTGCTCACCAGGAGGAAAGGAAGGCGGCGGTGTTGTGCGACGGTGGGGGCGAGACTGTGGCGTGGGAGAGCAAAACCGAGTTGGAACTCGACGTTGTCGGTCAACGAGGGTAGAAATAGGCCAGGAGAGGCGTGGAGAGCTTGCCACGGCGCAAGCAAGCAAGCAGCTCGGTGGCTTGCATGCCGGGAGGTGTCACCACAGTGAAACAAAGAGCACTCACGGTAATGCCTCTATGACTAGTGGGTCCCACTGCCCCTTCAAGTCAATCCTCTCTGGAACTTCAATTCCCTTACCAAACTTGATCCAAAAATCCTAGATTTTTGTGGAGAAGCCAAATCAAATGTGTAGAGTAAGATTCTGAAATTGGATTTAAAATTTGGACAAGTTTCAACTGGAATTCAAATTCAAAATATAATTTGAATGAAATTCAATGGTGTCACTGACTTAAATAGCAAATGAGCTTCAAAAATTATGAAAATTTGCAGGGGTGATATTTGGAATATTATGAGGCCATAGAAAAATGTATAGCCTCAGATTTGAATATTTTGACAGGGCCTAAATGTACAGTAGCTTTATTCATGTTTTGAAGTAATTTGAATATATTTAGTACTGCATATCGTTTTGCCCTAGCATATTTCCATTCAATAAATTCCAAAATTTGTAGAAACGTCACTTGAATTATCCTAGGTCATTGGTGAAGACCATTCCCCATGTTAATAAAATTTAAGTATGAGTGAAAGAAAGATTTTTGATGAGATCAAGTTCATGTGCACAACCATAATTGATCTCCACTATGGTTGATAACAAACTGGTAACTGAACTTTATATTAAGGAAAAACTGGGATTTTACATTCCTCCCCCTTAAAAGAATCTCGTCCTGAGATTACAATAGGAAGGATAAAAGAAAAATATCTAATGAACATATGCCGCTAACAAGTCCGGAAAGTTTGTTCTAAGCTATTCCTCGCTTTCCCACGTTGCTTCTTCAGCGGTGTGGTTGCCCCACAAGACCTTGTAGAAATGCAAGGTGCGGCTTCTTGTGGTGCGAGTCTTCTCATCGATTATCTGGGTTGGATGCTTAGAGTAAGTAAGATCTGGTTGGAGAGCTTCCAAATCCTCCATACGGACATCAGCTGGGGCCTCGAGACATTTCTACAACTGTGAAATGTGAAACACATTGTGGACCCCTGAAAGTGATGTTGGTAGCTCTAGCTGATAGGCCACAGGTCCGCATCGTTCAATTACTGCGAATGGCCCAATGAAGCATGGAGCTAGTTTCCCTTTTACTCCGAAGCGATGAATCCCTTTCATTGGGGATACACGAAGATAAATGTGCTATTTGACCTCGAAGTGAAGAGGTCGACACAGTTTGTCTGCATATCTTTTCTGGTGAGACTGATCAGCCTTGAGGTTGGCTTGAATAACTCGTACTCGTTCTTCGGCTTCATTCACCAAGTTGATACCATATATCACTCGTTCACCAGATTCACACCAGTTCAAAGGTGTGCGGCACTTCCGGCCATAAAGAGCTTCATATGGTGCCATCTGGATGCTAGCCTGATAACCATTGTTGTATGAAAACTCCGCCAATGGTAGATGATCATCCCAATTCTTACCATGGTGGATGGCACAAGCGCGGAGCATATCCTCTAGCACTTGGTTTACTCGCTCCGTTTGACCATCAGTCCGAGGATGGTAAGCTGAGCTCCGAATCAACTTGGTACCCAGAGATGCGTGGAGCTGCTCCCAAAATCGAGCAATGAATAATGTTCTGCGATCTGATATGATAGTGTGGGGTACTCCGTGTAGGCACAGGATCCTGGCAATATACAACTATGCATATTGCCGTGCCACATATTTGACATTGACTGGAATAAAGTGAGCCGACTTGGTGAGTCGGTCGACTATCACCCAAATCGAGTCATGCTTGTGAAAGGTGAGAGGTAATCCAACAATGAAATCTATGTTGATGTCCTCCCATTTCCAGGCCGGTATGCTCAAAGATTGAAGTTGACCGGCTGTCCTCAGATGGTCGGCTTTCACCCGCCGACACGTATCACATTCGGATACGTACTTTTCTATCTCCCTCTTCATTCGAGTCCACCAGAATTTCTTCTTTAAGTCTTGGTATATTTTGTTAATTCTCAGATGAATAGAATACTTGGACAAATGGGATTTTCCCAATATCTTCTTCCTAAGTTCCACATTGCGGGGCACCACGATGCGGTCTTTGAACTAGATGGTACCGTCATCGTCACATCGGAAACACTTCATCTCCCCCTTCTTCATTCTTCGGCGAATGTGCGACATGCCCTTGTCTTCCCTCTGAGCCTCTACAATATCTTCCCTTATGGTAGTAATGAGAGCTAGATTGTATAGCGCCCCATATGGAACCAAGTAGAGACTCGGCTCTTCCTCTTCCATCAAGGTGATGGAAAGATTATTGACATGGGACTTGTGACTCAGCGCATCTGCAACTACATTCACTTTGCTGGGATGGTAGTGGATCTCAATCGCATAGTCTTTGATCAATTCCAACCATCTTCGCTACCGCATATTCAAGTCCTTCTGGGTGAAGATGTATTTCAAGCTCTTGTGATCGGTCTAGAGATGCACTAGGTTGCCTAATAGATAATGTCTCCACGTCTTCATTGCAAGTACCACTGCAGCGAGCTCAAGATCATGAGTTGGATAATGCTGCTCATGGGTCCGAAGCTGCCGTGATCCATAAGCGATCACCCTTCTGTCTTGCATCAATACACAACCCAAACCAATCCCAGATGCATCGCAATAAACATCAAATGACTTGGTTGTGTCCGGTTGGGCTAATACCGGTGCTGTTTTGAGGTGTTTCACTAATGCTTGAAAACCTTTCTCACATTCCTTCATCCATACATACTTCTTCCCTTTCTTGAGAAGTTCTATCATATGTTTAGCTATCTTGGAGAAACTTGGAATGAACCTCCGGTAATATCCTGCTAAACCCAGGATGCTTCGAACTTCATGTACAGACTTTGGAGACTCCCATTTGAGTACTTGCTTAATCTTTGTTGGGTCAACTGCAATCCCCTCGACAGAGATGATGTGCCCTAGAAATGGCACTTGGCCGATCCAGAACTCACATTTGCTGAACTTAGCATACAACTTGTGGTCTCGTAATCGTTGAAGCACGACGTGCAAGTGTTGGGCATGTTCTTCTTCGAATTTTGAATACACAAGGATATCATCGATGAAGACCACGGCAAATTTGTCCAATTCCGGCATGAACACTGAATTAATGAGATACATGAAATGAGCCGGTGCATTGGTCAATCCAAAGGACATGACAAGATACTCACACAATCCATACCTCGTCAAGTATGTCGTCTTAGGTATATCCTCTGGTCGAATCATAATCTGATGATACCCAGAACGAAGATCCATCTTCGAGAATACCTTAGCAGCCACCAATTGATCAAACAGAATATTGATGTGTGGTAGTGGATACTTATTCTTGATCGTGACAGCATTGAGTGGACGATAGTCCACACATAGTCTCAATGTCTTATCCTTCTTCTCCACGAACAATGCAGAACATCCCCAAGGTGATGAATTTGGACGAATGAAACCCTTGTTCATAAGTTCCTTCAGCTGCTCCTTCAGTTCTGCAAGTTCCTTAGGTTCCACCTTATATGGCTTCCTTGAGATCGGCACAGTTCCCGGTACAAGTTCAATCTTAAACTCGACATCTCTTTCTAATGGCATACCAGGAAGATCCTCGAGAAATACGTCCGGATACTCACTTACCACTGGAATATCCTCAAGTTTAATGGCCTCAGTGTTGTAAGTAGTTGGAGTCACTTGGATAATACCCTCAAGAATGAGAGCTTGGGGAGGGTGGAGTGGTGAATTCAGATATACTCTCCGAGGAACGATGTCAATAATAGCACTATTGTATTGCAACCATGCCATTCCTAAGATGACATCTAACTTTTGACTTTCCAGTATAATGAGAGAGGCAGGGTATATGGTCCCACCCAGATTAAGAGGTACCCTATGGACCACCTCATCTGCTACTACTTGCCTACCCGGGAACAAATCACATATGGGGTTTTTGTGGGAACGATATGCAATTGATATTGAATGACATAAGACTTGCTAATGAAGTTGTGGGAAGCACCAAAGTCAAAGAGGATGACTACAAGATGACCAAGGAGAGATAACGTACCCGTGAGTACGGGTGCGCCTTCCGGAACGTCCTCGATGGTGAGGTGGTGGATGTTGCCGGTTCTGGTGGCTGGCTTCTTGGGCTGGTTGCAAGGCTGGTTTGCTCCCTGGTACGATGACTGTCCTCCACCCTGCCTATCCTGCGGGCAGTCCTTGGCGAAGTGCCCTGTACGACCACACGTGAAACACATGTACGAGGTCTGATCGGCACAGAAGGGAGGACAAAATCCTGGTGCACGTGGTAGAGGTGGAGGTGCACGCGGAATCATCCCATGCTGCTGTTGCGGATGAAAACTGGTGTTGTTGAACTGGCGACCACAAAAGATCGGTGGTCGTACCTCTTACCGGATGGTGATCGATACAACATTCGATACTTCTAAGGAGCACCACCTCCGCTGCTCTGCGGAGCATTCCTCTTCTTCTTGTCTGAGGATAGCTCCCTAGTAGCGTCCTCCTGTACGATCGCGGCGTTGATAATGTCATTGAAGCTGTCGCGATTGAACAAGGCAAGCTTGTCCTTCATCTTGGGGTTCAAACCCCGATAGAAGCACTCACGCTTCCTATCTTTAGTACTCACTTGGTCCTGAGCATACTGGGTCAAGTGGTTGAAGGTCTTGGAGTACTCGTAAGCACTCCTTCCTCCTTTCTTTAGCTCCAAGAACTCTTGAAGCTTCCTCCTCATGATCCCGGGAGGTATATGATAGGCGCAGAACGCCTCCCGGAACTCCTCCCAGCTCATGACATAGTCTGCTGGTCGTGCGACGAGATAATTCGCCCACCACGCACCAGCAGATCCCTGCAACTATTTTGTCGTGAACAGGGTCTTCAACTGTTCAGTTAATCGCAGCAAACCAAACTTTCCTTCAATGGAGCGGAGCCTGTTGTCCGCCTTCAACGGTTCATCAGCCTCCATGAAGACCTGCAGGTGCGTTGACATGAAGTCCGAGTATGAACTTGGATAGGGCTATCATGGACCTGCATCTGGTCGCCCCCCTTGACGGGACGAATGTTGAACCAAGGTCTGCAGCAACTCGGTTTTCTCGTCGCGCAAGACAAGCACTGCGGCGAGAATATCCACGAGACTCCTCGGAAGTTCAGGAGGTGGTGGTGGTGGAACTTGTTGCTGCGGTGTCGCAGCTTGCTCCTTGGTCGGAGTTTTGTCCTCATGACCACGACTTGAGCCTCCCATCTCGGGCGTCGAACGCGTACGCACCGTGCTGCATCTGCATGATTTAAAAATCAGCAACAAGTTTGTTTTTCCTTCATCCATTTCATATTACAGTAGTGCAAATCTTGACAAGAAATAAGTGCATAACATTCACATATATTGATAAAGTACAAACTTTATACAAGATATATTATCTCATGACCAAGTTTACAGTAGTGAACTCCAAAATGGCGGACGCCCACTACAAAAGTGCATCTCTACTATACTTGGTCCCCATGAGATTTCATACACACATTGTCATATTATACACACCCACTACTATTTATAATATGACACAAACATGACTATAAAATAAACACGAACAACTACTATCTATACGTGGCCCCGTGATGGCAGGAGTGTTGCCCCATCCTAGTCCAATACGCCCTCTTTGCTGTACTAAAGTATCTCATGATCTTCTTCATCCTTGTCCTCAGGATTTGGTGCCACAGGTGCGGGTGCTGGAGCAGGAGCTGCTGCCTCACCCGCCATCGATGATGTCGCGGCAACTAATGACTGCACATCAGCCTGTAGAAGAACATCTTATAGTCTTCCAGTTCCTTTTGTGCATGCTCGCAACTGGCTTTCCAATCCTGAGTCTCCTCCCTAGATTGATCCCGTTCTTGAGTCACCGTACTCAACTGTTCATTCAGCAGCTGCACCTCAAGTTGACTCGCCTCCAACGCGCTTTCTGCGCAGTGTGTTTCCAGGCAAGCTTCTGACAGATCTTGAAGAGCTCGGTGCCACTGATTCTCTTTAACGTTTAAACGTCGATTGAGAGGAGCAATCATGGCTCTAAGTGAGTCATTGGCCTACTCAAAATGATCTCCTCGAATCATAGCCTGCTTCAGATCACCCATCAACCCTTTAATGCTAGCATGTTGTGTAAAGCTCACTAGACACGATGATGCTGCATATAACACCAAGATTATCTTGGGTACCTCTTCGTGAATGCCATAATATGCACCCATTTGACTCGCCCACTCATCACCAGCTCTACCGTCGACTGGAAAGAGCGCGAACGGGGTGCCCACTATATGACGATAATGAAGCTTGCAAAACCTCGCAATAGCAACACTCGCGGTAAAACACCACGTGTCTTCCAACTGAGTCCCTTTCACCTAGATGGAGAAAGGTGCCCATGCAATATATGGCAGACCAGCAGGCACATCAACATAGATGGTGCATCTTGTCATACCTCCGTCATCGAATTCCCTGTCCCAATAGCTTGGTATTTCACGATACCCGAACCGTTGAAGCAGTGCTATCAAAAACTCCGGAAAACCCCTTCGAAGAGCACACGTCGCGAACACCCATCCATTCAGTAAGTGTACCATCAATTCTGCCATCTTTGGAAAGGATACTTGAACAATGAAAAGGTTTCCAACTTCCAATAGTTCAAGAAAAATTTAAAACTGGAGTAGTAATAACAGTCTGTTCCAGTTGACCTTCCTGTATAGATTCAAAATTTTCATACAAGAAATGTCAGAACCAGAAGTTGGGTTGAATACAAAAATCGTAGTACACTTTACAATATTTTCATATTGTACTCATACAGCTCCAGGTGATCTAGGAAGTAAAATCTGTACAGGTTTAAAGTTGACCCAAGTTTTCTGGAAATTTTGACAGAACCTCCCCTGTATATATGGTTATTTCCACAATTTATACAGGTATATCATAACAATATATTGAGGTAATGACCAAATAAACATTTTATAACATCAAGTTAAAAATCCATAAGTAAAAGAGTTCAGCCTTGAAAATTTTTTTATACGGGTATAGGTCGCAAATTCAAAACTATGTGCAAACTGTTTCAAGTTCTGATCTGTCAGAACCAAGTTTGCGACAATAGGAATTAAACACAGTTACACCAATATTAAGGCCATGAGTGCAATATAAAGTTGATAGAAGACTTTCTAAGCTTTCCAAAAATTTATATATGTGCCCATGTCACTATTTTGGATTAAAAGCTATAGCTATCCAAACTTAACAGATGAACTGACTGGTTTTCACCAGCAGTGCTGCAGTTCACTGTTTTGAACTCAAAATTTGATTTGACCCAAATTTGAATCAGGAAAAACTTTGAATAACAAATATGTAGATCTCCTTCTACCCTTTCCAATATGTATCACAATAAGGCAGAAGATTTTTATACAGTGAGTTATGGCAAAAATACAAAGACTGGTACAATGGTATGGTCATCTGGAGCAGTTTAAATATACTCCAAAATTCCAACAGATTATCAAGCTTTTCTGCCTTGATGGTCAACAGAAAAGTTGAAGAGTCTTCAAGAGCTTTCCATACATATAGCATACCCCTATGTTAATTAACAACTAACCAATATCATAATCCAACAAAATTGAGCAAACTTCTGCCAGAATTTAAGAATCCTTGTTCTAACCCTTTGTCGAGACGATAACCAATGACACAAGTCCAAACATACCAGAAACTGATAGTTGGACTTCAAACACAATGCGTCCATTCTGTCTTTGGGGATGGTCAAGTATCAATTTGATACAGACGGTACTACGTGCCTCACCAAAGAAAATTCTAACCGGTATATCCGGATACGTTTATAAGTGGCCCTAGTATCGTTCACTCGCAAACGTGTTCTACACGGGTTGCTACCATAGTCAATGTACCTGCAGAAGACAAACAATTCCCTGTCACACCTGCACACCACAAGGGTAGTTCAGGGAAACACGACAGGCAGTCACAATACCCAGATATATATATGAAAGTAAATGCATACGACTCTAGTGTGAGTCGCCCTCGAGCGAATTCATGTGTCAAGGTACATGGTTGTACTACGTCTGTATAGCAAAGACTCCCGTACGAACTGACTTATACACGCTCAGGCATATGTGTTTCGCATGTTCCCATAGAACATAAATAGTTCTAGATATACATACTATCGGGTTATCCACCACCCGGCGGGGGCTCCCACTAACTTTGAAGCACGCTGGGGTACCGCGTGTCATATGTTCTCAGAAACATGAAAAGTTTCAGAGACTCATATTAACATTTCCGTGCCAAGCCACGGAAATAATCACATGCTATCTCTCGCATGGTGAGCTTACTGCTATTGATTCGCTTGCGGTGGCGTACCTTACCTCTTACCTAACGTCAGAGCATTTTTACAGAATATAATAACACATAAGTTAGTTTACCACCTTTATATCTTATACTAATAATACTCCTTATATAGGCATATAGCTAATTCCTCAATCATATAATCCTAATTTTTTGAAAATATGCTCTTTTCAAGCACACTGTTCCCAATGATGCTCTGATACCATGCTATGGGGACCGGGGTCCCCACATCCAAGGATCTTATCGGATGGTGTCGTATGATGCGACACCCAACAGTATACAAGAAAAGAACGAGAATAAAATACAATACCAAGTCTTTATTTATAAACACAGCGGAAGTTTTACAATACTAAGCGAAAAGGAAAGTGACCTATACATCATAGCTACGCTCTCGATACTAGCTATGCAAAAGCAAAGTCATCCATAACCTGGATGCTTCGCACTAGCAACATCAAACTTACGGCGGCGTGCTGGGCTCCCACTCGGCTGTAAATCCTAGAGGGGGTGCAGCCTCGTCGCCGAACCCGTCATTAGTCGTGTAATCTGCAAAAAATTGTTAACTACAAACGTGATCTTAAGGCTCAACAAGACTAACCCGTCTCACTAGACATATGCAGGGTGAATACTAAGCATATGTAAGGTAAAGCAGTAAAAGACTTGCCTACAAGTGGATCCTTAGCTTTCAAGTTATTATCAGCAGCTTACCAGTTTAATGAAAGTAACTTTAATGATCATATTGGACAGTGAATGTGGCCGAGGGGGGGGGGGGGTGAATAGGCCTGTTTGAAAATTGTCGGGTCCTGCAACACTTAACAACCAGTTCAAAACCAGAGAAATCGGACTAGTCTGGTAAAGTACGGACTAGCCTAGTGTATACGGACTAGATTTATTAGGTTTGATCGATTAACTTTGTTCTTCAATATATGCAGCGGAAGTATACGATTAAACAAAGTGTCACAAGGTTATGAATTAGGTTATATCATAATTCAAACTTATACTTGATATTTAAACGTAAAGTAATCAAGATCAATTTGTAACCCTATATTGATATGAAGTAAGAACAATGAGCACAAAAAGAACACAAGAGATTTATCCTGTGGTTTGGTTCCCACAGAGGCAACCTACATCCACGTTGAGGAGCCCACAAAAGGACCGGGTCTTCTCCAACCCTACCCTCGTTGGATCGCCACGAAGGCCAATCCTCTTCCACTTATCTCAAAGGGGTGAATAACCGAATTCAAGGGGCTTTCTCACACATTGAGAGCTCCCTTGGATTACAACACAAAATACCACCAAGAACACACTCAAAAGATTACAAATAAATCGCAGGAGTGTGTTAGAGAATCAAACCACGAGCTCAATGTGGTGTTGAATGTGTCTTTCCAATGAACTAGAGTGAATCCTCAAAGGATTGATCTTTGTTGCACTTAATTTCGTGGAGAGATGTGGTTTTTGAGGCTCTTGGGAGGTGTGACAGCGCTAGGGTTCGAGAGAGTGTAAAATATGGCCGTACAACTCTATTTATATGGGTTTCTAAAAGTGACCGTTAGGGTTCAGAAAGATCGAACTAGTCCGTGGTGGTCACCGGAATAGTCCGGTGTGCTGTGTGTAGCAAACCCTAAGTGTCCCAAAATATCGGACTAGTCCAGCTAGGAGCGGACTTGTCCGATTTCGCTACTGGAAATCTTCGGACTAGTCCGATAGTCATCGGACTTGTCCGGACATGTGAAGCCCTAAGTGTATTGGATGACAAGTCCGCACTTGGAGGACTTGTCCAATTTAGTTCAGAGGGTATTTCGGACTAGTCCTTGTAAATATCGTACTTGTCCAATTTGGATCAAAAAGAATATCGGACTAGTCCGGTTGTGATCGGACTTGTCCGATTTTGTGTGACTTGTGAAGTGTTTTGAGGACTAGTCCGCACTGGGAAGGACTAGTATGATTCTAGTCAGAAAGGATATCGGACTAGTCCGATAGATATCGAACTTGTCCGATATGGTGCAGAAAGGATATCGGACTAGTCCGGTGTCAGACGGACTAGTCCGGTCCTGTGTAACTTTGTGCAATGTGTGTGTTAATTTGTGATTGAGCTCTTGGAATGTGTTTTCTTAACACACTCCATACATAATGATCTACTATTCTTCTTCCCTGAGCTCATTTCCACTTGGCTCCTCATTCTTCCTTCTTTTTGGTACTTTTCTCATAAATCATCCAAAACCCACAAGGGAGTCCTAGATGCACTTTCAATCTCCCCCTTTTTGGTGATTGATGACAACCAATTGAGATTTCACAAAATATGATAAAAATTGAGATTTTCATAAAACATGCACATATGAGTCCAAAATACATCAAGTAGTGAAAGCGTAGTCCATGTGTGCATTCTTTATGGTGGGATGCATAACTAAGTGCACTAAAACATTGAGAATGACATAATTGACATTAATTACCCAATAGCAAGCATATATGTCATTCTAGAGCAAAATCACAGTTTTCATAAATACTACTCAAAGGATCAAGTCATTGCATCACAGAACCATAATTAACATAAGATCATTGTGAAAACATTACAAGCCACAAAAGAGTTAAAAAACAAAGCATAGCGCTCATTCCTCGCAAAATGCAGCTAAGACTAAGACTCCCCCTCAATATCTCCCCCTTTGGCATCAAGACACCAAAAAGAAGGAGAGGAGGGTCCTAGGGTCTTCACTCTTCGCTGTCGGTCCTCTCATCGTCGTCTTCATCATCTTCATCTTCAGCTTGATGAGGAGGAGGTGCAGAGGTACTCGAGCCCCCAACGCCAAAGTAGGCAAGCTCGGAGGGGGTCAAGGGCCCGAGCTCGGTGAAATCAGAATTTGAGTCTTCAGAGATTGTTGGAGACCCAATTGGCTCAATCTCCAGCTTCTGGCAAATTTGCTTAACATTTGCCTTGATATACTTCATGTCCTCCTTTCTTTTCTTGTTGAGCTTATGGGCCTTCACTTTGGCCTTTTTGCAGGAGGCAAAGATTGCAGCCAGGTACTTGAGGATTCCACTGGCTGAACCTTTTTGAGGGGCCGCACTAGAAGCAGGGGCAGCCCTAGCATCTTCTCTTGATCTTGCTGGTGCCTCGGGACTGGAGGCCGGCGAGAAAGCAGCCTGTACACTCGGCTTTTGAGGCATTTGAGGCCTCAAGGGGAGATGCTCCACATCTTTCAAAAATTCAATCCCTGTGACCTTTTCAATCACAAACATTGGATAAGGAGCATATCCGCAAGATCTGTTGGGATTGCAGGATATGTTCACCATATCATTCCAAATGTATTCCGCCACATCAAATGGGCGATCCTTGCTTATGACCCTCATCAGAGTCCGGAGGTATCCTTGCGCACTCCCAGCATCTCCATCTTTAGGAGCAATCGTCTTCCTCAAAACTCTGTTTAGCACCACAAAGAATGGATTCATGTTTTTAGTGGAAGGAGGGTTGAACTTTGAGTTTGGCTCATATAGGAACTTCATCCTATCCTTGTCAATGACACCAATGTTGTGTATGACCAAGCAATCAGATCTTGTGGTGTCAAGGTGAAACAGGTTAGCAAAATCTTCTTGAGTAATGCTGTACTTGGATCCATGGGTCATCCAAGTGACACTCTCCTCATCCTCACTAGAGAAGTGATAGGTCGCAAAGAACTGCGCAATCACTTCATCATTCCAGTTATTTCTGAAAGCAAAAAGATCTCTCAGTCCATGCTTCTCAATGGCTCTCACTACATCAGTGAACGATGAGCAACCCTTCTTCTCAAAATGTGCCCAGTCAATCCACTGACTACGCACAACTAGTGTCTTCATTGGGAGATACACCGATCTGTAGAAATCAGCATGGAAGTTGCACCAGAATCTTCCATCAGTTGCTTGCTTCGGTCGGCCATACCAATCGATGCTTCTGAACTTGGCCGCCGAGTCACTTACCTTCCCATTGAACTTCTCTTCATTTGGGTCCCGGGCCCCTTCCCTTGGAGCATGAAGTTTAAACGGGCCAATCGGGCCCGTAGCAATCCCTTTGCCCTTGCCCTTTGCTTGGCGAGGGCCACTCGATGACGCAGCTGCCTTGGAGACTGGCTTCTTAGCCAACACCTTCCTCCGAACATGAGGAGGGGTTGGAGCTCGCTCGAAGGGTCTTTCTTGGCGCTTCTTGCCAAGACCCGTCGAGGTCCGAGGTGCTACCTCGTGGTCCATCTCGGCCTCAAAATCGGAGACATCATTGCCAGAGCTCGACATGACCTGAGAATGAGTGGTATGAATGATAATGAATGACACAAGGCATAGGTGTGAAAGGATAGCAAGGAATTGCATTGAGGAATTGAAGAATTAAGTTTTGAGTTCAGAAACATCGGACTTGTCCGGTGCACAGGCACGGACTAGTCCGGGGGACCGGACTTGTCCGTGCATGGACCGGACTAGTCTGGTGTTCATACTCAAAAACCTAAGAGACTGGACAAATGGTGAATCCTAATGCACAACGACCTTAGCATACACGTAATACATCAAGAGAGCATGTATATAGCGAGGAATGCTAGGCTATTTGATCAACAATGAAGAAATTTGGAATTTCAAGGGTTTGAGCGAAAATTACCGGAAAAATTGCTTGAAACTTGGAGATGAGGGTGTTGAAGGCCGGACAAGTCCACTAGCTTCAATCCTCAAGTGGACAAGCTTGATTTCCGCCCAAATGTGAAGCTTTTTGGTGGAGGGAGCGAGGAATCGCCTTGGGAGCTCGAGCACGAAGAGAGAGAGCGCGTGAGGCAAGAGTGGAGGTGAAGAAATTAGGGTTTGGCGGCGGCTAGGGTTATGGACACGAAAAATCGGACAAGTCCGGAGAGGACCGGACTAGTCCGAACTTTTCCAGGGGCTATATCGGACTGGTCCATTGTCTAGCGGACTAGTCCGGCCTAACCGGCACTCTACAGACTAGTCTGCATGGGCGGACTAGTCCGGGCAACCACAGACTAGTTCGTGGTCAACAGGCAAGAATTTTAGCCCATTCATATATATTTGAAGGTACACATTTAGAGAAAAGAGAGGCAAAACACATCAAATAATCTTGATGAATATGACCAGTAAGCATACAACAATCAAGCAATGATCATAGTTCATCAAGGTTTAGTAATTGACATAGTTTTTCGGAGAAAAATGAGAGAGATGATTTTCACAATCCAATCAACATATTTGAAGAATTCATACAGGTATGCAACATTTCAAGCCACACTCCGAGCATCAAGGATATTTAGTTCATTTAGGAGTTCACAAAAATGCTTTTCATCAAGTGGCTTGGTGAATATGTCGGCCAATTGCTTTTGAGTGTTGACATGTGAAATGGCTATGTCTCCTTTCATGGCATGATCTCTCAAAAAGTGGTGTCTTATGTCTATGTGTTTAGTTCTGGAGTGCTCAACTGGGTTGTGGGCAATTTTAATGGCACTCTCATTGTCACAAAGGAGTAGAATATGGTTCATATTGTAACCATAGTCCCTTAGAGTTTGTCGCATCCAAAGGAGTTGAGCACAACAACTCCCGGCTGCAACATACTCCGCTTCAGGTGTGGATAAGGCAATGGAATTTTGTTTCTTGGAGGACCAAGAAACTAAGGATCTCCCTAGGAATTGGCATGTACTGGAAGTGCTTTTTCTATCTACTTTGAACCCGGCATAATCTGCATCGGAGTAACCAATGAGATTGAATTTTGAACCTTTTGGGTACCAAAGGCCAAGGTTGGGTGTATGAACTAAATATCTCAAGATCCTTTTTACTGCTGTCAAGTGACATTCCTTAGGATTGGCTTGAAATCTTGCACACAAACATACACTCAACATAATATATGGCCTAGATGCACATAAATAGAGTAGAGATCCAATCATGGAGCGATATACCTTTTGGTAAACGCTAGGTCCATCTTCATTGAGTTCTAGGTGGCCATTCGTTGTCATGGGGTTTTTTATGGGCTTCGCCTTGTCCATGCCAAACTTCTTGAGTATGTCCTACGTGTACTTGGTTTGGCATAGGAACGTCCCTTCCTTCTGTTGCCGCACTTAGAATCCCAAGAAGTACTTTAACTCTCCCAGCATTGACATTTAAAACCTGTGTGTCATGATTTTACTAAATTATTCACAAAAAAATTGGTTAGTTGACCCAAAGATTATATCGTCAACATAATTTTGACAAATAAAAAAACATCATCAAAATTGTTTGTAAACAGTGTATAATCTACTTTGCCAATCTTAAAACCATTTTCAATTAAGAAATCTCTAAGACACTCATACCAATCTCTAGGAGCTTGTTTGAGGCCGTAGAGAGCCTTACGCAGTTTAAATACGTGGTTGGGGAACTCTTCGTCTTCAAACCCAGGTGGTTGCTCCATGTACACCTCTTCCTTGATTGGTATGTTGAGGTAGGCGCTTTTCACATCCATTTGATACAACTTGAAATCATGGTGAGTAGCATATGCAAGTAATATCCTAATAGATTCAAGCCTAGCTACTGGAGCAAAAGTCTCATCGAAATCCAAACCTTTGGCTTGTGAATACCCTTTGGCCACAAGTCGTGCCTTGTTCCTTGTCACCACCCCATGTTCATCTTGTTTGTTGCAGAAAACCCACTTGGTGCCGACAATGTTTGCATTGGGTCTTGCCACAAGTTCCCACACATCGTTCCGCTTGAAGTTGTTCAATTCTTCTTGCATTGCCACCACCCAGTCCGGATCTTTCAATGCATCTTCAACCCTGCATGGTTCCAAAAAAGGATACAAACAAATAGTGTTCACAAAAGTTAGCTATGCGAGATCTAGTGGTTACTCCCTTTTTTATGTCACCGATGATATTGTCGATTGGGTGATCCCTTTGGACGCATTGGTGTACTCTTGGATGTGGCACTTGAGGAGTTGTATCTTCATGATCATCTGCTTCTCCCCCTAAGTCATTGCCTTCGTTGACTTGTTGATTAACTTCGTATCCTTGTGGTTGATCTTGTGTTGAAGCTCCCCCTTGATCGTTGATCTCATCTTGTGGTTCATCTTCCTCATGTACGTGTGGAGGTGGCTCTTGTGGTCGAACCTCACCTAGAGCCATTATTTTCAATGCTTGACAAGGAGCTTCATCTTTACCTAGTTCACATGGATCAACTTGCTCCTTTTGGGAGCCATTAGTATCATCGAACACTACGTCATGTGCTACTTCAACAAGTATGGAGGTCTTGTTGAAAACACGATAGGTGTAAGTGTTCGAATCATAACCAAGCAAGAAACCTTCATTGAACTTTGAAGCGAACTTTGAAGTACTAGGCTTCTTGTTCAAGATATAACATGGAGAATCGAAAACACGAAAATATGAAATATTTGGTTTGTTACTGGTGAGTAGCTCATATGATGTCTTCTTGAGTAGTCGATGAAGATAGAGTCGATTTACGGCGTGGCAAGCGGTGTTAATCGCTTCCGCCCAAAATCGATCCGATGTCTTGTACTCATCGAGCATTGTTCTTGCCATCTCTATGAGTGTTCGGTTCTTTCTTTCGGCATCTCCATTTTGTTGTGGGGAGTATGGCCCTGAAAATTCGTGCTTTATGCCTTCGTCATCAAGGTACTCCTCCACTTGTGTGTTCTTGAACTCCGTGTCAATGAGAATTCGTTTTGAGCTCGCTTGAAGAACTTCTTGAGTGTTCCTTGTGTCTCTGACTTATCATGTAAAAAGAAACCCAAGTGAAGCGAGAAAAATCATCAACGACAACTAAACCATATTTGTTACCGCTGATGCTTATGTAGGTTGGACCAAACAATTCCATGTGTAGGAGCTCGAGTGGTCTTGTTGTAGTCATGACATTTTTGGTGGGGTGAGGTGCTCCAACTTGCTTCCCGGCTTGGCACGCGCTACAGGGCCTGTCTTTCTCAAATACAACATCCTTTAAACCTCGGATGTGATCGCCTTTGAGGAGTTTTTGAAGGTTCCTCATACCAACATGCGCTAGCCGTCTATGCCACAGCAAACCCATGTTGGTCTTTGCAATCAAGCATGTGTCAAGTTCAACTTTATCTTTGTTGAAGTCAGCAAGATAGAGCTTTCCCTTTAACATACCCTTGAATGCAACGGAACCATCATTCCTCCTAGAAACGGTCACACCCTCATTAGTGAACAAGCAATTATAACCTTTGTCGCATAATTGAGATATGGACAGCAGGTTATAATCTAGATATTCAACATGTAAAACATGAGAAAGTGTATGTTTGGAGGATATTGCAATTTTATCGGTACCGAGCACCCTTCCTTGAGTATTATCTCCAAAGTAGATGCCCTCGTTTGGGTCCTCATTCTCTTCATATTCCACAAACATTCTTCTTTCCCCGGTCTTATGATTGGTGCAGCCACTGTCTAGCACCCATTTAGATCCACCGAGGGAATAGGCCTGCAAAAACAAATCATGTCTTGGTTTTAGGTACCCAAGCTTGCTTGGGTCCTTGGAGGTTAGTTACAATACATTTGGGCACCCACACATGAGACTTGGTGTTCCCATGGTGTGGCCCAACATAATGAGCATAAACCTTGCCAAAATTATTTCTCATTAACACATCGGAGGCATCA
Organism: Tuctoria greenei; assembly: GCA_036927565.1. Lineage (NCBI taxonomy): Eukaryota > Viridiplantae > Streptophyta > Magnoliopsida > Poales > Poaceae > Tuctoria > Tuctoria greenei. Next base: position 144,578,810 of record JAYESD010000001.1, on the reverse strand, counting down.
AACGTTTTAAACAATAGTTGTTGTTGTTTGTATACAGGACTAGTCTAGGGGGCCGAACTTGTCCGGAGGACCAGACTTGTCCGGACACCGACAGGACTAGTCCGGTGTTCATATGTAGTTGCAGTATTATTCTGTGAATTTCTAATTTGAGAGGGCCTCCCTTTTACAAAGGTAATCCTCTCCTTGTTATTCTTATGGCTTCTAGCACGTTTCTTTTCACCATAGGAATAACCAATGCTATATTTGAAATTTGGAGGTCTTTTGACCAAGTATGCACTACGTGCATATTTGATCTTCTCCTTGTCAAATATGCCACTTTGGGTAGGATGTTTTTCCTTTGTAGAAGTTGGCTTATCCTTCAAACTGGTGTCACTTTTCGTACATGTGCAAGCATGAGCAAAATCAGTTTTAGTTAGTTGAGAAGGTGAACTTGAAGAGGAGGAAGGTTCACTCAGCTTGAGTGACTTAACCTGCACTTTAAGGATCTTGTTAACCTTGATCAGGTCAGCAAGTTGGTCCTTGATTGTGACATTTGAGTCAGTTAGCTCTAGGCAAGTTTCCTTGCTCAAGGCTAACTCAAGCTCTAGTGATTTGCTTTGTTCCTTTTCAAGTTCTAGAAGTTTGTCAAGTTCGACATATTCCTCCTTTTGGGAGATGATCATGTCCTCTTGACGATGTATTAACCTCTCCTTCTCAACAAGTTGATCAAGCAAAAATTTCATTTTAGTAGCTGTTTTCCTATCTAGTCCAATAATCATGGTCTCATTATAACTATTGAGTTCATCATCGCTAGAATAGGAATGCACAAAAGGGGGTTTAATGGTTACCTTGCGTTTACCTTCCTTTGCCATAAGGCAAGTGCCATCTCCCTTCCATGCGCCAAGTGTGCGGAAAAGGGTAGACTTCTTGGGTGTCTTCTCGATTGCTATGCTAGCCATGTCTTCTTCTTCGGACGATGAGGACTCATCATTTGAGTCCCACTCTTTCCCAATGTGCGCTTGTTCGGCTTGTTTCTTCTTCTTGAAGAATTTCTTGGGTTGAGGCTTGGCTTCTTTGGTCTTCTTCTTGTTCTCCTCATATGGGCAATCAACTATAAAGTGGTTATACTCACCACAATTATAGCATGCCCGCCTCAACTTTGGCTTCATTCTTTCCTTGTACTTTCCTTCGCTTGACTTTGCACCTTGTCTCTTTTTCATTATTCTCTTGAATTTCTTCATGAACAATATCATGTCTTCTTCATCCAATTCACTGCTTTCGTCGTCACTATCTTCCTCTAGTTGTGCTTCTCTAGCTTCTTTAGATAGGGGCTTGAGAGTGGACTTCAAAGCAACCCCTTTCTTCTTTGACGAAGTGAGGTCGGCAATCTCCTTGACATGTTTTGCTTGTTTTTTCATCATCTCAAAGTTGATGATCTTCCCAAGCAATTCATCTGGAGTCAACCTTTTGTATCTGGGGCTTTCTTTGATCATGGAGCATAGTGTGACGTTCCGAGGCATAAAAGCTCTAAGGATGAGCTTTACCACCTCGTGGTCATTCCACTTCTTACTTCCGTATGATCTAACTTTGTTGACGAGTGTCTTTAATCGGTTGTACATGTCTTGGGGTGACTCGTCTTCTTCAATTGCAAATCTTCCTAACTCGCCTTCAATCATATCGATTTTTGCTTCACGCACATGTCGGTCACCTTCATGTGCAGTTTGTAGTGTGTCCCATATCTCCTTTGCAATTTCGAGTCCATCCACCTTGGTGAACTCATCCCGACTGAGTGAAGAGGTAATTATTGCCGCGGCTTGAGCGTTTCGGTGAATTGCCTGCTCTTGGCTGTGGGTGAGCTCTTCGTCGTTGTCTAGAATATCTATCCCCGTGCACACAATATGCCACAAACTTGGATTGAGGGAAATTAGATGCATTTTCATATTTTGCCTCCACATTGAGTAATCACTTCCATCGAAGTGTGGAGCTTTTCCAAGTGGGATAGATAAATAATGGTTGCTATTGGAATTGAGACGATCATAGTTAAAAGGATATCAGGAGTAGTCGGTGTGACTACTCCCCTTCTTCTTCTCTTAAACTTTTACTTTCCCTTTAGAAAGTGTCTTCTTTCTTAGGAGCGCCTTTAGCTCCAGCGTCTCCTCATCGTTGTCCTCGAAGTCTTGAATGGCTTTGAGGAGCTTTTCCACCTTGAGGTTCTTTTCATCATCAACCTTCTCTTGGTTGTTGCTCTTGTGGGTGTCCTTCATATCTGACATGATCTCCTTCGAGCGATTAGTCTCTTTCTTGAAGAACCTGCTCTGTTACCAATTGAATGTGGCCTAGAGGGGGTGAATAGGCCTTTTTGAAAATTGTCGGATCCTGCAACACTTAACAACCAGTTCAAAACTAGAGAAATCGGACTAGTCCGGTAAAGTACGGACTAGTCCGGTGTATACGGACTAGATTGATTAGGTTTGATCGATTAACTTTGTTCTTCAATATATGCAGCGGAAGTATACGATTAAACAAAGTGTCACAAGGTTATGAATCAGGTTATATCACAATTCAAACTTATACTTGATATTTCAACGTAAAGTAATCAAGATCAATTTGTAACCCTAGATTGATATGAAGTAAGGACAATGAGCACAAAAAGAACACAAGAGATTTATCCCGTGGTTCGGTTCCCACAGAGGCAACCTACATCCACGTTGAGGAGCCCACAAAAGGATCGGGTCTTCTCCAACCCTACCCTAGTCAGATCACCACGAAGGCCAATCCTCTTCCACTTATCTCAAAGGGGTGAATAACCGAATTCAAGGGGCTTTCTCACACGTTGAGAGCTCCCTTGGATTACATCACAAAATACCACCAAGAACACACTCAAAAGATTACAAATAAATCGCAGGAGTGTGTTAGAGAATCAAACCAAGAGCTCAATGTGGTGTTGAATGTGTCTCTCGAATGAACTAGAGTGAATCCTCAAAGGATTGATCTTTGTTGCACTTAATTTCGTGGAGAGATGTGGTTTTTGAGGCTCTTGGGAGGTGTGACGGCACTAGGGTTCGAGAGAGTGTAAAATATGGCCTCACAACTCTATTTATATGGGTTTCTAAAAGTGACTGTTAGGGTTCAGAAAGATCGGACTAGTCCGTGGTGGTCACCGGACTAGTCCGGTGTGCTGTGTGTAGCAACGGACAAGTCCGCTTCTAGCCGGACGAGACCGATATTTCGGGACACTTAGGGTGATTTTGCTACTGGAAATCTTTGGACTAGTCTGATAGTCACCGGACTTGTCCGGACATGTGAAGCCCTAAGTGTATAGGATGACAAGTCCGCACTTGGAGGATTTGTCCAATTTAATTCAGAGGATATTTCGGACTAGTCCATGTAAATATCAGACTTGTCTGATTTGGATCAAAAACAATATCGAACTAGTCCGGTTGTGATCGGACTTGTCCGATTTTGTGTGACTTGTGAAGTGTTTTTCGGACTAGTCCGCACTGGGGAGGACTAGTTCGATTCTAGTCAGAAAGGATATCGGACTAGTCCGATAGATATCGGACTTGTCCGATATGGTGCAGAAAGGATATCGTACTAGTCCGGTGTCAGTCGGACTGGTCCGGTCCTGTGTAACTTTTGTGCAATGTGTGTGTTAAGTTGTGATTGAGCTCTTAGGATGTGTTTTCTTAACACACTCCATACATAATGATCTACTATTCTTCTTCCCTGAGCTCATTTCCACTTGGCTCCTCATTCTTCCTTCTTTTTGGTACTTCGCTCATTTTTCTATTAAAATCTGCACTCAACTCAACAAAGAGGTTAGGATCCCAATTAATTGTCATAAATCATCTAAAACCCACAAGGGAGTCCTAGATGCACTTTCAGACAGCAATCAAACTTCCAAAACAATTATAATTCAATACATCATATTCTCCTGACTTCTTCAGTATTTACTACGTCACAATGCAGTGAACAAGTTGTACTATATTACCGTGAAGGACGGTGATTGCAATTAGGACACACCTGGACAACACGACACATATACACTTTCGGAAGTGCTAGCGAGTACGTACAGCAGTACCTACATAACACTTCAGTACTAGTCATATATGGCCACCTTTCACCCAACACTCGAATGTCGAACCGGTCGATCTGTCATGGGGAGGAGGTCTCTGTGTGGGGCGTACTCTGACGTGCCCACCAGCTGATTTATACCTTGTTGCCCTCAACCTACGCCTATAAAACGGAACGGTATGCCTCGCCAAACAAGTATCAAGCTACGTCAGTTTGCTGGAGCCCATTTCTCCAGTATGTCACCGGTACAATTCAAGCTTGTCCAGCAGGGCCGCACACGGATCGGTCCTCAATCAACACAAGCAGGGCTACGTACATGAGACCACGTCTCGATGCATCCTACCCGCTGCTCGGTCTCAATTTCATATTCATAAACCATTTCTTGATCCAATTCATCTAGTGTGATAAAATCCTATCTCGCGAGTAGATTCCAACTACTCGACTTCTACCGGATTCCTATCAACATAAGCATGGCAGTTTCTACTCATCGGGCTATAGACCTACCCAACACTCCATGGGTTTTGTGGGTCATGCAAGTGGATGTCAAACACCTTAATTGTAATGCACAAACATCTGAAGATGTAAGGTGAATGAAAACTGCAAAGACACTGTAAGGAACTTAAATGCAAACCAGAGCTTGCCTGAAAATGAGTCCGGGTCCAAGTTAGTATCCGGTAGATGGACCTCTAAGGCTTCCGACTGCTCCTCGACTTCAGTTACTACACGATATGCATATACTATATATGAATGACTTTGGAAATAAATAATATGATTAAATTCATAAGCTAATATCTTGTGATCAAAATAAGATAATGATCTTAATTGGATTTGTAAATTTTATGGTAGATACTAGGGCCTATAATGGAGACTCCTGCAAAGAACAGGAGATGATCAAGGAAGTTTGTTGTCTCTAAAAATTATGGCAAGCAATAACCTTCTCTGAATTTTGGTTGAAATTCCGGAGGTCTATCATGGCTACCAGTGGTTGTACCATGCAGAGGGGGTCTCACTGGTTCTAGTAAAAATTTTTTCACAATTTTTTAAGTTTCCTATAGGGAGAAATTGATTTTACAAGTGTGGGATAATTTCTGAAATATTTTCTGTATTTTTCCCAATTTTCCAATTACATGGAGATTTAGAACACTGATCAACCCAGTAAATGAAGTCCAATGAACTTCAAATTTGGAGAACAAGTGTATTTTCAATAGCGTTTTGACCAAAATTGGGAATTTTACAATTAACAGAACAGGAGTAATTAATTTCCCAAGCAGTTAAATAAAAGGAATTAATTACGAAAATTCTGGGAGTTTCATGTCCAACAAATTGCTCCACTGCAAAGTTGAGATCAAGATGAGTCCACCAGAATTTATTTGGAATTTTTTGAGCAAGTCTACTAGGAGAAAATGAATTTAGAAGTTGGTTCAAATTCTGGAATTATTTTCTAATTGGAAATGTTCAAATAATCAACCTGGCCCCACTCATTTAAAATGGACCAATCAGAGATGGGCCACACCGAGGGCCTTGGGGTTAACCCGCGCAGCCGCACCTGATCCAGTGCCACAGCCGATCCGCGCGGTGGAGACATTGCTGACAGGCGGGACCCATCGGGTCGTCGTCTACCTCGCGACGCGGTGGCGTTCCTCGTCGGAACCGTGGCGGCGCTCGCCAGGCTTTGCTGCGTCAACCTCCAATCAGCTCGGCTCTGACCGCCTAGCCTTAAAATCGACCACGCCACACAATGGTGGGGTCCAATCGTGGCAGCGACGGCAGGAGATGGAGGCGAGACGGCAGCGGCAGAGCTAGGGTTTCGGCCATCGTCGGAATCGCTCGGTAATGGCGCAAGAGGCTCGGGAAAAAGAGGGGAACGTTCCCGAGAGAATGAGAAAGATTATTTGGAGGTTAAAAAGGGGTGACATCACCGGCAAAGTCGACTTCGACGGTGGACCGACGAATTTTCATCGGCGGTGAGGAAAACTTGAATATCTCTGCCTTTACTCAATGGCATTCACTGATTTTTGGCAGAGGGGTGCGCTAAGTGGTATGGAGTATAATTCTTTATTGGATTGAAGAAACATTACACGTAGAAACGAAATTATACCGAGAAGTGAGCTAGTTCAATGGCAACGACCGAAAGCAAAACTCGCATCATTTGCTCGATATTGAATCAAACGAAGAACGGTTTGTACCGTGAGTTAGCAGGTGCAGAAGCGAAGCTTTTTGCTGTTGGAGTCCGGCCAATAAATCGCTCCTAGCTTTGGCTCCACGGCGGAACAGAGAAGGTCCAATGGCGGCACAACGACGATGTCTGCGGGACTTCAAAATATCAGCAAAACATTGGGCAACAAGACGAGCTAAGGGGTGGAGCAGATAGAGCATAGCCTTGGTGCCATCTTTGCTGTTTGCATCGAAGGGAAACAAGGCAAGACTAGGGTGCTCACCGGAAGGAAAGGAAGGTGGCGGTGCTGTGCGACGGCGGGGCAAAACTGTGGCGTGGGAAAGCAAAACTGAGTTGGAACTCGACGCCGTCGGTCAGGGAGGGTAGAAATAGGCCAGGAGAGGCGTGGAGAGCTTGCCACGGTGCAAGCAAGCAAGCAGCTCGGTGGCTTGCATGACGGGAGGTGTCACTGTAAGGATCAAAATGCCCAAGAGGGGGGGTGAATTGGGCTTTCTTTCAAATTTTAAGGTAATTAAAAAACTAACGACTTAAAGCCCAATTCCCTATGCGATTAATCTATGCAATCAATGTAAATTTAAGTTGCGGAATGAAGATTGCATAAATGTAAAAAGGATGGAGAGGGATGCAAACGCTCAAAGGACACGGAGACACGGAGTTTATCCTGTGGTTCGGCAAGATCACAAGGATCTTCCTACGTCCACGTTGTGGCACCCACCGAAGGGTTTTGCCACTCCCAAGTCACCGAGACAAGGGGGTCTTCACTATTCTTCTCCGTTCGCCATCTCCGGCAAGGTGGAGCTCAAGCCTTGTACAATCCTTGATCTTTTGGGCTTCCACACACACCTTGGCAAGCTCCGGAAGGATCTCTTCAACCTCTCACTAGTCTAGAGACTCCAATCACAGAGAATGGACGCACACAAGCTTTTCTCTAGCTAGATCTAGCCTATACAAATGATCTAATGGGTGTAGAAATGTAAACTCTTGGTCTTGAGTGTTCTTGGATGTGTTGTTAGCTTCTGAGTGTCAAGACTTGTCGATTTGACAGGTTGAAGGGGTATAAATAGCCAACCTCCACGAAATAGCCGTTGGAAAAGTAGGCTGACATCATTGCTCTGCGAACACCGGATGATCTGATGTCTCCCCTTCAGTTATCATCGGTCAAAGCCAAATTAGCTGATGTCACTGTGTCAGATATGACCGTTGTTAGACCGATGTTGCCCCTGTCTTCTCATCGGATGATCCGGTGGCTCTTCCTCCAGAATTTGCTTGATCTTGATGCTTACTGGAGTGATCGACCGATGTGTGTGAGTCTGCACATCGGATGATCCGGTGCTTCACTTGGTCCAATACTGTACTGATGGACCGATGTCACTGAGCCACTCACATCGGATGATCCAGTGAGTACATTTGTCTGAGGTCTTCTTCTTCAGTTGAACCAACTCGACCGATGTAGTCATCTCTGAGATCATCGGATGATCTGGTGAGTTCATCTTGTTGACTTCGAGTTGTTTTGAGTTGTTCTTTTGGAATTTGAACATGGGACCTCTTTGACACTTGTTTGAATTGTTGTTCTGATAATCTTCAAGCATTGAATGATGTCAATTTAGAGCTTTCACTCCTTGTCTTCATGTGACTGATTTGAACTTAAGGTTGATTTTATATGGGTCTCCAATGTCATTTTGATTTCATTGATTGAGTGATTATTGGGACCTTGCATTCACAAATTCATTAGTAAAATCGAATGGTTGTCATTAATCACCGAAACTGTACCTCATGGGGCCTAGATTGCTTTCAATCTCCCCCTTTTTGGTTATTGATGACAACACAATAATTTAAAGCGCAATAGTAATAAATTTGATGGTACAATACTCAAATAGATATGCAATGAATATAAGATAAGACACATTGAGCTTGTAGAAATCAAATGAAATGGCGCGAAAAGCTTAATCGATTAATAACATAGGCAAAAGTGACAAGTGGAAAAGTGCTTAATTAATATTACAAAAGTACTCAAGCACACAAGAATACAAAGAATAAACTCCCCCTGAGACTGAGATACTACTCCCCCTGACTCCTCTACCTCTTCTCCCCCTTTGGCATCAAGACACCAAAAAAGGGATCCGAGAGCCTACTGACCCTGAGAGCTAGGCGCGATGACGAACTGGTCACCGTCGCTATCGTCGGAGCTGGAGTCGCCGGTCGTAGCTGCTGGAGCGGAGGGAGCTGGGGGGTCTGCTATTGATGCTGGAGAGGAGGTAGCAGGTACAGGAGGCGCCAGTGGAGCTGGAGCTGGAGGAAGCTGAGCACTGACCACAGATGCCGGCGTCTGCTGGAACAGAGTCGTCGCCGGCAGAGGAGAGTGGATCGGTGCGCTGGGTGCCAGAAGAGGTGACATGCTGATAGAAGGAATCGGTGTAGCAGGCACCTGAGTCGTACCTGGAGCCAGTCCCAGTCCAGGCTGCTGTGGAGGAAGGGCGATCCCAGTCTGAGTGTATAGGTTGGTGATCAACCCTAGGATCCCCATCATAGCCTGCTGAGTCTGCTGCTGCTGGTCGAGGGTACGTTGGTGCATCTGAACAACAAGGTTCGTGAACCGGTCCGTATCCTCTCGCCTCTGTCGGGCGATCTCCAGCTGAAGCTCCTGCTGCTGCCTCTGAAGCTGTGCCAGGTGAGCAGCCTGCTCTGCCCTGGCCTGCTCAGCCGCGAGCCTGTCCTGGTGCTGCTACTCTATCATCTGCTGAAGAAGTGTCGACAGCTCTGACGGCTGTGACACCTGCGCCTCGGACACAGGGGGTGGTGTCGGCGGTGGAGCAGCTGATCCTCCTGCCTCTGCGTCGTGCTACCTCGGTTAGAGTGGAGGAGGAGGGAAGTACTCCTCGACACTCTCGTCTGTGTCGCTCTCAGACCAGACGTGCTGCAGATCTCCTCCCTGAGCTTCTGCCTCAGCTAGACGCTCATCCTCTTTCTCCAAGTCCGACCAGTCTTCCTCGGACAGCATCGCCCTGACCTGACGCTCAACAGGGCGGCCAAGGTGGCGGTCCCCTGGAGCTGGAGCTCGGTACTAACTGAAGCGCGGGAGACTGTCGTCCGTGAGAAAGCTGTCTCGTATTGCGGTCCCGTCAGCAGACACCATGTAGCATAGGTAGCTGATCCAGTGCCCATAGACGAGCTGCCTCATTATCCCCACTCCATCTAGAATCACATCCTCCATCTCGCAGAAAATGACGTCAACTATGTCAAAATCCATCCCGTTCATGATGTAGAACAGGATCGTCTGCTGGAGGCTGGTGAACCCCTCAAGATAGCCGGACCTCGGCAGGAGAGAGTGATGCAGGGCAAGGTGCATCGTGCGCGCTGCTGGGGTCAACAAAGCCGGTACACTCGGCTGGTCTGGAGAGAATGTAGGTCCAAACAATGATCTGATCTCCTCCAGAGCAGGAGCCACTCCTCCAGTGAGCGGCCTCCTTGGCGGATCTGCCTGTCCTAGACATTCTCATCCACGCAGGTGTCGTGCAAGTCCACTCCAAGAAGCTGAGCCACTATCTCTCTCGACAGATGATGATGCTGGCCCATGAACATAAAGTCAATTGACCTCCGGCCCTCAGAAATGTAGAGGGTAGCGTAGAACACGCGTACCCACTCCTCCACATATGCACTCCTATCGTAAGAAAGCAGCTGCACTAGGCCTCTGTACCTCTCAAAATATGGCCTGATCTCTGTTTCTGCTGCCACTACCAGCTGATTCCAATCCATGTAGTTGTGTTGGAACAGCTTGTGGCCTCGGCGTCTGTAGGTCTCATAGAGTGACGCCTGTGTCAGTGTCCAGAACCTGTCATCAACCAAAGTCTCTCGAGGCTGCGGGTACCACTCCTCCAGTAACAGGTTCCACCTGAGCTTCCGAAGCTGCTTTGCCTTCAGCTTCCTGTAGTCCGTGAGACGGACTCCCTCACCGACACGGACTGTCGTGTACATCTGGTAGATGGCCCTCTCGGCCTCCCTGTCCTCACGACGGTCGGCTGCCGTCGGTCTCGGACGTGGAACTACAGGTGAGTGTCCCCCACGGGTCCGGGCTGAACGCCAGTGGACGAGAGGCGCTTCAGGCTCTTCTTCGGCGTCTGAATCATCGATCATGGGAGGCTGTCTGGAACGAGTCTCGCGGATCCTCAGGGACCCTCCTCGGCCACGCTCACGCTCCTCAGCGGCGCGAGCGGCCATCAATGCCTTCTTCTCCTCTTTGGACAACTTTTGCTTCTTCGCGGTGGGCTCCGTGATGTCTTTGCCCTTGTTCTTCTTGTCACGAGCCATTGCAATCGCCGAGGTGAACTTTGACGGGGTCGAGCGCACGGGGATACGACAATTGTGTCGTGGTCGAAACCCTAGCGGCGATGGAGCTTGGGAGGCACCACGGAGATGGCACTTGGGGCTGCTGTGGTGCCGGGGTGGAGCAGAGGCGGTGGAGACGGTGGCTTTGGTGGAGGTGGCGGTGCTGGTGAGACGGCGGTGCTTAGAGGTGAGGTGGTGGTGCGGGTGTGCGACGGCGGGATGAAGGCGGCGGTGCGGCGAGCTGCGCGAGGGTGGAGGCGTCGGCGCGGCGAGCGGCGGCGGCGCTGTGGAGGTGGCGGCCGGATACGGTGGTGGCGAGGTCGGCGGCGGCGAGGGAGAGCGGTGGCGCGGTCGGCGGCGGCGGGGGAGAGCGGCGCGACGGGAGGAGGTGAGACGGCGTCGGGATCGGGAGAGAGAAAGAGAGGGGGGGTACGGCCGGTTTAAATAGTGGGTCCCAAATCCTAGCTGGATTTTTAACACCGGATGGACCGATGTTAGAAGGGATATACATCGGTCAAATGCCACAGCAAGGATATTCAAAAAAATGCTGTTGACATCGGATGTACCGACGTTTAGGGTTTGGATCATCGGTCGAATGGCACAGTAAGGGTGTTCAAAATAGTGATGTTGACACTGGATGGTCCGACGTGGGAGTAAGTAACATCGGTGGAATTGATCACAGCTCCAGAATAGAGAACACCGGATGGACCGATGTTTTTCAGAATGAACTCGTCGGATCATTTGAGGTTCTGACTGAACTGGCCCTTTAAGATTGAACACCTATTGGTCCGATGAGGGATTGACCTAGGCATCGGATAATCTGATGACTACAGAACAATAACATCCCATATATGTCCTTTGACCAAACAAACAAGCAAATAGAAACACATGTCTTAGGACTTTTTGGGAAACCCCTTACCCCTCAAAAAGGCTAATATGCCAATAACTTGGCTAATCCTTAAAGCAAATGGAATACGGAGAAAAATAGGAGGAAAATATCCAAATAAAATGTAAGGCCCATGCTTTGTGAGGTAGAGTATGAAGACTTATATCTCTTTGAAGCATGTTCCTCTAGGCATTAATGTGCCTAACATGTTGTTCTTTCCACCTTATATGGGTTGAGATATTGCATTTCAAACAAGTCTCTTTCTCATGAGGTGGGTTCCCCTTTGTGACAATCTACCGTATGCAATGCCAAACAAATTATAGTGCAAGAAATTAAATGAGTGCAAGTCTATATGGCAGGGATCATGCAAGGCATAAAATAAATATATCTTGCCATGTTTAAACCTTCCAAAGGCTTCCTCAGGGAAAACTATTTCTAGCTCGCCCCTATCCTTTGGGAGTTAGACAAGACCTATATGATATGCATTCTTACATGAACATGGCAACTTACATGACGTTAGATGCATTTAGCACATTTAATTCACTTCTAAGTCTAGAAAAAGTTTTCTCATCAAGTGGTTTAGTGAAGATATCCGCCAATTGTTCTTCGGACCTAACACCTTGCAAAGAGATGTCTCCTTTAGCCTCATGATCCCGCAAGAAGTGATGGCGAATATGAATGTGCTTAGTGCGGGAGTGTTGAACGGGGATTCTAGCTATCTTAACCGCACTTTCATTGTCACAAAGGAGAGGCACACAACCAAATTTAATTCCAAAGTCCAAAAGGGTTTGCTTCATATATAGAATTTGGGCACAACATGCACCGGCCGCTATATACTCCGCCTCCACGGTGGACAAAGCCACGGAATTTTGCTTTTTGCTCGACCAAGATACTAGGGAACGCCCAAGTAAGTGGCACCCACCGGAGGTACTTTTGCGATCCACACGGCATCCGGCAAAGTCCGAATCCGAGTAACCCAAGAGATGGAAACTAGCGTTTTTGTGGCACCACAAACCTACACTTGGAGTATGCTTGAGATACCGAAGTATCCTAAAGACCGCCTTACGATGCGATTCTTTAGGTGCCGCTTGAAAGCGAGCACACAAGCACACACTAAACATGATATCGGGCCTAGATGCGGTAAGATATAACAATGAACCAATCATGGAACGGTAGTGAGATTGATCAATAGGTTTACCGTCCAAGTCCGTGTCGAGATGACAATTTGTCACCATTGGAGTACTTCTTGAGCTACAATCTCCCATCTCAAATTTCTTCAAGAGGTCCTTGGTGTACTTCTCTTGGTAGATGAAGGTCCCCTCTTGAAGTTGCTTGATTTGAAATCCAAGGAAGAAGTTGAGCTCTCCAATCATTGACATCTCAAATTCCCTAGACATCATGGTGCCAAACTCATGGCTAAGAGATTTGTTAGTTGAGCCAAAAATAATATCATCGACATAAATTTGACAAATAAATAAATCCCCGTCGATGTTCTTGGTGAAGAGTGTAGTGTCCACCCTCCCGATCTTGAATCCTTGCATGACCGAGAAATCCCTTAGACGTTCATACCACGCCCTAGGTGCTTGCTTGAGCCCGTAGAGCGCCTTGTGTAACCTATACACATGATTAGGATTCCTCGGATCTTCAAACCCGTGAGGTTGCTCAACATAAACAAGCTCGTTAATATAACCATTAAGAAAGGCACTTTTAACATCCATTTGATAAAGCATTATATTGTGATGCGAAGCAAAAGCAAGGAGTATACGAATAGCTTCTAACCGAGCGACCGGAGCGAATGTTTCTCCAAAGTCTAGTCCTTCAACTTGTGAGAAACCCTTGGCCACAAGTCTTGCCTTGTTGCGGACCACAACACCATTCTCGTCTTGCTTGTTGCAGTACACCCACTTCGTTCCGATGACGTTCTTGTCCTTGGGTCGCTCCTCCAACACCCAAACTTCATTGGGGGTGAAGTTGTTGAGTTCTTCTTGCATGGCCATCACCCAATTTGGATCTTTGAGTGCTTCCTCTATATGAGTGGGTTCTACACACGAAACAAACGAGTAGTGCTCACAAAACGAAGCGACATGGCGAGAACGAGTACTTACTCCCCGTGATGGACTTTCGATGATTTGATCAATCGGAAGCGCCTTGGAGATGCGTCCATGTCTCATAAGTGATTGTGAAGCACTTGGCGGTGGTGAAGCATCTTGCTCGTCTTGTGGTTGGACTTGATCTTGGACTTCTTCTTCTTCTTGTTGATGTTGTGTGGCTTGTGAATCTTGCATTGGCAATGGATCATCTTTTTCTTCTTCTTCATCAACTTGAGGCGCCATGGAGGTGTTGATGTTGGAACTTGATGCTCCCCCTTGATCATGGTTCTCCTCAACTTCGGGCTTGATGTCTCCAATGGTCATGTTCTTCATGGCTTCTCGTAGAGGCTCATCATCTATTTCATCATGACCAAAACTCTCCTCTTGGGTGCCATTAGTCTCATCAAACTCAACATCACAACTTTCCTCAACTAAACCGGAGGTTTGGTTGAATACTCGATATGCTTTTGAGTTTGATGCATAGCCAAGAAAGATACCAACATCACACCTTCTTTCAAACTTACCGAGCCTTTTTTTGCGGTAGATGTAGCACTTGCACCCGAAGACTCGGAAGTAGGAGATGTTGGGCTTTCTCCCAGTGAGGAGCTCATATGGGGTCTTTTGAAGTAGTCGATGAAGATAGACCCTATTAGCGGCATGGCACGCCGTGTTGATTGCTTCGGCCCAAAACTTCTCCGACGTGCCATAGTCATCAAGCATTGCTCTAGCAAGGGTGATGAGAGTCTTGTTCTTCCTTTCAACGACACCATTTTGTTGAGGGGTGTATGTGGCCGAAAACTCATGCTTCACGCCTTCACGATCACACCACTCCCCAATGTTGTAGTTCTTGAACTCGGTGCCGTTGTCACTCCGGACCTTGATGATGGGAAGTTGAAATTCCCTTTGAGGACATTTAGCAAAGGTCTTGAAGACTTCCGGAGTTTCACCCTTGTCACCTAGAAACAAAATCCAAGCATATCGAGAATAGTCATCAACAATAACAAGACAATAGAGGTTACCACCAAGACTTTGATATATGGACGGTCCGAAGAGGTCCATGTGGAGTAGTTCAAGTGGCTTGGAGGTTGACACCATTGTCTTCATTGGGTGGTGTGAAGCAACTTGCTTCCCGGCTTGACAAGCGCTACAAAGCTTGTTCTTCTCAAATGTGACATCCTTCACGCCGGTCACCATCCCAAGCTTGAACGACTTCTTGAGCTTGCTCATCCCAATGTGAGCAATGCGTCGATGCCATAGCCAACCCAAACTCGTGTTGGTGAATAGACAAGTGGTCAAGCTAGCATCCTTGTTGGAGAAGTCCACCAAGTAAATATGTCCATGCCGAAAACCTTTGAAGATTAGCTCTTTGCTTGATTCACTAGTCACTACAACACCATTCTTGTCAAAGGTGCACGTTAGTCCAAGATCACATAGTTGTGCAATAGAAAGTAAATTGAAACTAAGTGACTTAACATATAGCACATTAGAAATGGACAAATCATGCTAAATAGCAATTTTACCCAAACCAATTACCTTCCCCTTTGAGTTGTCACCAAAGGTAACTTGTTCATGACTGTCGGGGTTCTCTATGGAGGTGAACATACCATCATTGCCGGTCATATGTTGAGTGCACCCGCTATCGAGTACCCAATGCTTTCCTCCGACTTTGTAGTTCACCTACACACATGAAGTTAGTTTTTGAGTTTAGGCACCCAAGCCAACTTAGGTCCTTGTATGTGTGATACAAGTGATTTTGGGACCCAAAGTTGCTTGGGGAGCTTCCCCTTCATGCCCTTAATGTCTTTGCCGATGAACCTTGCCTTCACCTTTCCACCTACTTTGCTCAAGAGATAGTGGTAATCATTGAAAGTAGATTTGTAGTTCGGAGGCAATTTGGGAGAAGGACGGTTGGGAAGAGGACAATCCCTCGTGTGATGTCCGGTGACCTCACAATGTTGACAATAGGAACCAACTTCCTTGATGAAGCTTGTTCTAAGCTCCGGTGAGGGCACCTTTCCTTTGTTGGGCACCGGGAAGGATCCAAGTCCTCTCTTGTTGAAGCCTTTAGCTTGTTGGTAGAGGATTTCCTTGTGCTTGTCCTCCCCCTTAGAGAGTCTTGCCACACTAGTGCGGAGACTTTCAATCTCGTCCATCAACTCCTTCTCCCTAGGGCTTGCTTTCAAAGGCAAAGACTTATCCAAAATATTAGTGGCATGTGAAATAGCTTATACTTTGCCATCAAGGGTTTCCTTTTTCATGTTTTTCAATTTTAGTTCAATTGCTTCATAAGCAAGGTTAAGCACTTCATGTTCTTGAACCAAGTCATTGTGCTTTCCCAAGAGTGCTAGGTTTGCTAAGTCAAGCTCATGATAGTCAAGCTTGATTTGAGCATTTTCCTCCTTGATTTGCTTGACATGTGATTTGAGCGTGTCATGCTCTTTAAGTATGGTTACATACTTGTCATGCAAATCGAGCTTCGCACTCTCAAGCTTAGCACAAGCTTGTTCAAGTGCCTTAACCTTGCTCTTCTCCCTTTTTATGATGGCATGGTATTCATTAATCATAGATGCTAATTCATCGGGGGAGAGCTCATCATAATCATTGATAGAATCGTCACGTACCTTAGTGTTACCTTTCGCCATGAGGCACATAGGAGGTGGACGAAGAGGTGAGTCATCCTTGTTGACGATGGCAAGGCCCGCCAAGTTTTCTTCATCTTCACTCTCTTCGTCGCTTGACTCTTCATCCGTGATCCACTCATTGGCCTCGCACATGAAGACTTTTTGAGGCCCTCTTCTCTTCTTTGGAAAGAGCTTGGTCTTCTTGCATTTGTAAAATTTCTTCTTTCCAAAGGAGCGCTTGGGCTTGACCTCTTCTTCATCTTCATCAGTTTCTTCTAGCTTCCGATGCTTTCCCTTGTGGTTGTCCTTCCTCTTGTCCGGTCTTGGACAATCATATGATATGTGGCCTAGATCACCACAATTATAGCATGTCTTGTTTTCATCTTTTCTTGGGAGGAAGGCTTTCTTCTTGGGATCAAAAGAGTATCCCTTCTTTGCGATCTTGGAGTTTAGACGTGAGAATTTCCTCATCATCAACGCAAGCTCATCATCGTCATCTTCGCTTGTTGCTTGCTCTTCTTCACTTGAGCTAGGCTCAACCACTTTCTTCTTCTTAGGAGTTGTCTTCTTGGTTGAAGCCTTGAGAGCAATGGTTTTTGACAATGACTCCTCCATCATTCCAAGTACACTCATCTCATGAGCATGAATTTCTCCAATGAGCTCCGAAACTTCAATGTTGTCAAGTGACTCTTTTTGGAGCATTGAATTGATAATATTGTACTTGGGCTTGGGTAGAAGCATGAGGATCTTGCGGTTGATAAGTCCCTTGCCAAGAGAAGCAATGTGAAGTGCATTAATCTCCTCAATGAGCACATTTAAACGAGAAAACATTTGGTTAACATTCTCATGAGGAAGCATTTTAAATTCATCATACTTGGATTTAAGCAAGTGATATTTGAGTTCTTTAACACGAGATGAGCCCTCATGTATTTCAATTAAGCATGCCCAAATTTCACAAGCTTTCTCCTTACTAGCAATTCTAGCAAATACTTCTTGACTAATACATTCATAGATTGCATTTCTAGCTTTAGCATCCCATTTTAGTTGATCACCAACATAGTCAAGATCTCCAAACCCCGCATGGGTCGCTTCCCAAACTTCGGGAGCAATAGCCTCTAGGTAGGCGCGCATGCATGCTTTCCAATAGGCAAAGTTCTTGCCCTCGAAGGTAGGAACCGAACCCCCATTCTAGGCCATTTTATCTCTCTAGCGGTGAAGCTAGAATGATCCAATGAGCAACCTTGCTCTGATACCAATTGTAAGGATCGAAATGCCCAAGAGGGGGGGTGAATTGGGCTTTCTTTCAAATTTTAAGGTAATTAAAAAACTAACGACTTAAAGCCCAATTCCCTATGCGATTAATCTATGCAATCAACGTAAATTTAAGTTGCGGAATGAAGATTGCATAAATGTAAAAAGGAGGGAGAGGGATGCAAACGCTCAAAGGACACGGAGACACGGAGTTTATCCCGTGGTTCGGCAAGATCACAAGGATCTTCCTACGTCCACGTTGTGGCACCCACCGAAGGGTTTTGCCACACCCAAGTCACCGAGACAAGGGGGTCTTCACTATTCTTCTCCGCTCGCCATCTCCGGCAAGGTGGAGCTCAAGCCTTGTACAATCCTTGATCTTCCGGGCTTCCACACACACCTTGGCAAGCTCCGGAAGGATCTCTTCAACCTCTCACTAGTCTAGAGACTCCAATCACAGAGAATGGACGCACACAAGCTTTTCTCTAGCTAGATCTAGCCTATACAAATGATCTAATGGGTGTATAAATGTAAGCTCTTGGTCTTGAGTGCTCTTGGATGTGTTGTTAGCTTCTGAGTGTCAAGACTTGTCGATTTGACAGGTTGAAGGGGTATAAATAGCCAACCTCCACGAAATAGCCGTTCGAAAAGTAGGCTGACATCATTGCTCTGCGAACATCGGATGATCCGATGTCTCCCCTTCAGTTATCATCCGTCAAAGCCAAATTAGCTGATGTCACTATGTCAGATATGACCGTTGTTAGACCGATGTTGCCCCCGTCTTCTTATCAGATGATCCGGTGGCTCTTCCTCCAGAATTTGCTTGATCTTGATGCTTACTGGAGTGATCGACCGATGTGTGTGAGTCTGCACATCGGATGATCCGGTGCTTCACTTGGTCCAATACTGTACTGATGGACCGATGTCACTGAGCCACTCACATCGGATGATCCGGTGAGTACATTTGTCTGAGGTCTTCTTATTCAGTTGAACCAACTCGACCGATGTAGTCATCTCTGAGATCATCGGATGATCTGGTGAGTTCATCTTGTTGACTTCGAGTTGTTCTTTTGGAATTTAAACATGGGACCTCTTTGACACTTGTTTGAATTGTTGTTCTGATAATCTTCAAGCATTGAATGATGTCAATTTAGAGCCTTCACTCCTTGTCTTCATGTGATTGATTTGAACTTAAGGTTGATTTTATATGGGTCTCCAATGTCATTTTTATTTCATTTGATTGAGTGATTATTGGGACCTTGCATTCACAAATTCATTAGTAAAATTGAATGGTTGTCATTAATCACCGAAACCGTACCTCATGGGGCCTAGATGCTTTCAGTCGCCACGGTGAAACAGAGGAGCACTCACGGTAATGCCTCTATGACTAGTGGGTCCCACTGCCCCTTCAAGTCAATCTTCTCTGGAACTTTAGTTCCCTTACCAAACTTGATCCAAAAATCATATATTTTTGTGGAGAAGCAAAATCAAATGTGTAGAGTCAGATTCTGAAATTGGATTTCACATTTGGACAATTTTCAACTGGAATTTGAATTTGAATGAAATTCAATGGAGTCACTGACTTAAATAGCAAATGAGCTTCAAAAATTACGAAAATTTGCAGGGGTGCTATTTGGAATATTATGAGGCCATAGAAAAATGTATAGCCTCAGATTTGAATATTTTGACAGGGCCTAAATGTAGAGTAGCTTTATTCAAGTTTTGAAATAATTTGAATATATTTAGTACTGCATATTGTTTTGCCCTAGCATATTTCCATTCAATAAATTTCAAATTTTTCAGAAAGGTCACTTGAATTATCCTAGGTCATTGGTGAAGTCCATTCCCCATGTTAATAAAATTTAAGTATGAGTGAAAGAAAGATTTTTGGTGAGATCAAGTTCATGTGCACAACCATAATTGATCTCCACTATGGTTGATAACAAACTGGTAACTGAAACTTTATATTAAGGAAAAACTGGGATTTTACATACATTTTATATTATATGATGCAACATGATGAAGTAAATGACCAGTACACACACTAGATCTAGCAGACAATTGAGTTTGTCAATGCTTGCAGCAAGCTGCATACCTCACCTGTGACAATTTTCGTAGATTCTTCCATATCATCATCCTACACATTCTACGTCGCATTCTCGTCTTCTGCTTCTTGGGGGTGGTGCTCATCGACGGGCTCGCATCCGTCACCAGCAAAGAGCCGCTTGTCGCTGCCCGAACAAGGTCTCACCACCTACAGCAATATCGTCATCGTGGTCATCACTATGAAAGCCCTGCATATGAAAATCTTCATTAATGGAGCCAGAGATCCCCAATCGAGTGGAAGACGATGTCCGCTCTACAGCTATGAGATGAGAGGGAGAGGTGCCAAGCCAGTTAGGGTTAGGGTTTGTTGTGCGCCGGTGTGGGGGCCAACCGGCCAGGGGCCGGGGAACCGGGAGTCAGTGGCGTGGGGCCCGAGAGACGCTGGCGCGAGGGCACCCGGATTCGGCGGGCGACAGCGTGAGGATCGGAGACCAAGAGGCACTGGCTCAAGGTCACCGAGATCCGGCACCGCGAGGGGCCCGAGATCAGTTGGCGTGCGAACACCGAGAGCCTGTGAGAGCAGTGGGCACTCAGGGGAGCATCAGATCCAAGCCGGTTCACCGGGCAAGACAGACCGCCCTTAGTCGGGTTGTACCAGCCAGATGGGCAGGAGGCAGAGCCCAAGCACGACCCACGTTGTGCTTCAGGCCGGCCCGGTCCCAGTTCCAATTGGCCATGCCGGGTTTGCGCCCTGCTTTTTTTCAGCCGGGGTATGGGCTGACCCATCAGTCCGGCCCATCTGAACACCTATAGAAGAACTGGAGCAATACAAGATATTGTATCGGAAGCAAATTCTTTGGTGTTTCTTAACCAAGATGTTTTGCTGGAGTATCAAAACTGGCAACATGAGGTACAGCAGTTCCAAATGTGTTCTGGCTTCGAAGCACAGTTAGCGTTATTTGTATATTTGTTTTGTAGTTGTTATGTGGTGAATATTTCATATTGCACAGGTTTGCTTACTCGAAGAGAGAGAGACACTGATAATTGAATTCCTCATTCGTTTCTGGGTGACGCTCCGCCTCCCTGGCGATCTCCAGGGCGATCGACGTTCTCCCACATCCTTCCGTCGGTGATCGATGTTCCTGCCGGCATCATCGCTCGCAGCTGCTCTGCGCAGCATCCTTCGTTGTTCGTCCACCCACTGTTCCACCGCTGGATCGCTGCGGTAGTTGTCCACAGGTCTCGCTCTCTGCTCCGGACCGTTCGTCATCTTTCGTTCGTTCTGGTCGTCACTCTGGTGTCTTCGTTCTACTCTGGTGTGTCTGCTCTTTGCCATCCACAAAGTCCAGTTAGTGGCCTTGCACCTGCCATCTGCTCCACAGCCTTCCAACGCCATGGCTGCTTTCATTGCCCCCTCACCAGTTGTCTCTGCCCCACTCAACTCCTTGCCCTTGTCTGCTCTCGGACACGCAGCCGCAAGCTCTTTTGTCGCCTCTGCATCTGCAACATCACCTCTTTTTCAGGTCCCACGGCCGGCTGGTCGTTCCAAAGAGGATCGCTGGAGTGACTCGAGCCCATCATCAAATTCACTTGATGGTATGGGGCTAGGATCCTCCGGCTTTTGCTCCTTCCGGGACATTGTGGTTGGTGAAGCTTCTGCTGATGCCCCTCGGCTGAAACCTATGCTGGTCGAAGATAAATCCCCCCCGAAGGTTCTGCTCCGTTCAGTCCTGCAAGCCTCATCCCCTAAGGTATCAGGTCATGTAGAAGTTGGGAGACGAGGTCCAGATGAAGATGGTTGGGTGAAGGTCGAGTCTAAGTCTCGCCGTCGTTGTGCAACCTCTCTCCGCCGTCCTAGGAGGACGGTACCCGTGGATCTTAGGGGGGTGCTTCAATTGTTTCGCTGAAGATCATTGTGCTAGTACCTGCGGCTCACATCCACGATGCTTCAAATGTAAGGAGGTTGGTCACTAGTCATATTCCTGCCCTCAAAGGTTGGGTGGCACCTCTGATTCGGTTGGTCGAGCATTACCATCTCAAAAATGGGAGAGACTCCTACCTCTGGTGGTCAAGCATTTGCGCCTCGGCGCATGGATGACGCTCCGGCAACAGGTGGTAGTGAGTTGAGAACTACTCAATGCCTATCGGTGTGGAAGAGCATCTCTGCACCAGTAAAGAAGGTTTGGAGGTGTGTCTCAGTGGTGACAAATGCCCCCGATGGAGGAGATTCAAGAAACTTGCCTCATTCATTGGCAGTTGCTGGGGATGGTCAGGACTGTACCATAGCGGCGATGCCTGGTGAGTGTCGTCTTTGACCACGTCCACGGCGTCGTACAATCCAAGGTGCTCTGCTCTGGCTCTGAGTGCGACTAGTGGCAACGGTGGGTCTGAGCCTCATGGTCATCAGACCGTTGATAGCATCCCCCCGTCCATAATCAAACCATGTGTTCTTGACTAATCAGAGTGTATAGATCAGGGTGAAGATGACCTTCACCGAGCATTGCTCGTAACAGTATTACAGTCGAACTGTGTAGTCACTTCAAAACAAATTGCTGAGTCTGTAGTGCCCAAGTTTGATCTGGACATTACATCCTTGAGGGTATATCATTCTTGGCCAGAGGGTTTCATCATGTTTCTTGATAATGATGCCACAACGGCGAGAATAGCTAACAATAATCATCGTCGCTCTGGTCCCATCCAAATGCATTGCCAGCATTGGACAAGACAAGACAAGCACGAGCTGCTTGTGGGGTTCTTCCATGCTTAATGGAGGTTGAAATAAAAGGTATTCCAGCACATGCTTGGGATATGGCTACTGTTGGAAATCTCATTAACCCCTTTGGTTGGATCCAAGAAATCCATCTGGCAACAGCAAACAGAAGGGATTTTTCAGCCTTTCGCTGCTTAGCATGGTGTTTTACACCTGAAGATTTCCCCGTCTCATGTGACCTAATATTGGTGGAGCTTTCTGTGGCCACAATGGAAGAGCCGCCGGTCAAACGTGCCCTCATCTACCAAATCGAGCTGACGGCTAGGGTAGCTCTTCAACCTGGTGGCAGTGAAGGACTTTAGTCCTCCTCCTAGGATGATGATCATACTAGCAGCCAACCAAGATGCAGAAGACAAAGAACTACCTCACAAGCCCCTCGACCAATATTGATGGCTCAGCAGCTCCCCTAGTCCACCAGAGGGAGGCTCAAGCTGGGGGAACATCACAAATGACTTCCTCTGGAGATCATCTTGTGATGGTACCAGTTCAAACAGAGGTTTTGATTGATGGATGATCTCAACAGTCAGACTTATCTACAGAGCCTCGTTTGAAAGGTTCACTAGAACATATTTCATCATTAGCCGACATTATTTTTTTTTTGAAAATGCAAGCAGGCATTCGATTATAAGATAGATAGCAGAGTTTTACATGTACAAGAAGTACATGGGCCGACTGGCAGAGAAATACAGAAAAAAATGTCAAACCTCCCCTCTGCTGTATCAAGAAAGTAATCTGGTTGTATCTGCTGAGGATATTTCATCTAATACCTCTTCATCGATGGTGAGAAATGAACTACTGGCAGACCTCCCCTCTCATGTTGTTTATTTATTGTCATCTCCTGTTTCGGTTGAGGCACATGATATTACACCTAACGTGTCGGTGATGCTTCCTGTCCCAGTTGAGGCGATTGATAACGTGTCTAAGACTACCTATGGAGATAATCTCGCGATGGTCCCGGTTGGGGCAGGTGTCGCTTCTGATGATGGCTTCCTAGGGCCAGACTTATCACTACGGTTCAGGTTAATTGTTATCCAGAGCTTATTTCTTGGTCAGCTGAAACTATCGCCTCACTTCATGATTTGGAATGTGAACTGGTAGTGTTGATGGAAAACTATCCATTAATGGTCTCCAACTATGATGAGATTCGAACTTGCGTCTGACATTCCATCTCATACTATTTGTTTATCATCGCTTCCCGTTTAAGTTGAGGCGCCCGATATTGCAAATGCTTTGTCGATGGCGCTTCCTGTCTTGGTTGAGGGGATTGATAACATAACATCAGAGGCTTTTACCAGTGCGGCGCAACCCTTTGCTCTAGAAGTTTGGGAATCTATACCAGAAGACAATGAGTGGGTTTAGGAGATGGCAGTGTGGAAATATCAGTTAGTGATTCTCCATCAGTCACTGCACTGTTATGAAAGAGGCTTGTATTATTCAGGAGGCCGGATGCCTCTATAAATAGATGTACATGGATGGTTAATAAACATAAAAGCCCTTATGCAAAAGGGAAAATATAAAACACACCCCTACACCTCTAACACCCCCCCTCAAACTCAAGGTGCATCATGAACACTGAGTTTGGAGAGATAAAAATAATGCTGAGCTCTGGTCTGTGCCTTCGTGAAGAAATCAGCTAGCTGAAGCTCTGAAGGCACATACTGAAGATCAACAACACCATCCTGTACCTGCGCTCGTGTATAAGAAGCATCAACACCAATATGCTTGGTAATCTCATTCTTGATGGGATCACGAGCAATGCTGATAGCACCTGTACTGTCAGATAAAAGGAGAGTCGGCATACCAACAGAAACACCAAAGTCCTCAAGCAACCACCGTAACCAAGTCACCTCTGCACTCACAAGAGCCATAGCACGCAACTCAGCCTCTGCACTCGAACGAGAAACTGCTACCTGTTTCTTAGTCTTCCAAGCAATGAGGGAACCACCAAGAAAAACACAATAGGCAGAAAGAGATCAACGGTCAGAGGGATCACTAGCCCCGCATCATAATATGCTTTGAGCTGTAGAGAGCTAGAGCGTGAGAAGAACAGACGTCTAGAGATAGTCCCACGAAGATAACGCAAGACACGGAGCAAGTGACTGTAGTGAACCTGGGTAGGAGCAGAAACAAACTGACTTAGAATGTGAACAGAGTACGAGATATCAGGAGAGTGACACCAAGGTACACGAGACTCCCTACAATATGACGGTAACGAGTAGGATCATCAAGAGGCTCACCATCAGTGGCCCGAAGATGGACATTGAGTTCCATAGGAGTCTCAACAGTCTGGTGATCAGTAAGAGAAGCCCGATCAAGAAGATCCTGAATGTACTTTTCTTGAGACAGATAAATTTCCTCAGAAGAGGAAGAAACCTCAATCCCAAGAAAATAACGAAGAGGACCAAGATCGGACATAAGAAACTGCTCACAGAGACGATCCTTCACAAAAGCTATCTACTCTGAATCGTCTCCGGTGATGATCATGTCATCAACATAGAGAAGAAGAAGAGTGCGGCCACGTGACGAAGTATGCACAAAAAGCGCCGGATCATGAACACTGGCAGAGAAACCAGCATCAGTGACCACAGACGCAAAGCGCTGAAACCAAGCACGAGGAGTCTGCTTAAGGCCATAAAGAGAACGTCGAAGGCGACAAATCATACTCTCAGGAACAGAATACCCAGGTGGTGGCTGCATATAAACCTCCTCACACAGCTCTCCATTAAGAAAAGCATTCTTTACATCAAGTTGAGAGATGGACCATTCACGAACAGAGGCCACAACAAGCAGAGTACGAACTGTGGTCATGTGAGCGACAGGAGCAAAGGTCTCATCATAGTCACGACCATGTCCCTGCTGGAAGCCACGGGCAACTAATCGAGCCTTATATCGCTCAAGTGAACCATTCGAGCAGGTCTTAACCTTATAAACCCACTTACAGGTGATGGGCCGAACACGTGGGGGACAAGGCACAAGTTCCCACGTGCCGGTGCGCTCGAGAGCGGCAATCTTCTCAGCCATCGCATGTTGCCATTCTTGATGAGGAACAACAACACGATACGTACCCGGCTCAGGAAGAGCAGTAGCAGCAAAGCTAGAAGGAGAGTACCGATCAGGAGGCTGGCGAGAACGATGACCTCATTCAAGGGGCTGCTCAGGAGAAGAATCATCAGAAGGAGATGATTCCTCAGGAGAAGAAGGTGTATCCGGAGAGTCAGACTGAGCTGGAGAAGCTAAGACATCAGATGACTCAACTGGAGTGGACGGCTCATCAGAAGAAGATGGCACATCTGTAGGAGGCACAACTCGTCGAGTATAGACTTGCGTCACCGGAGACTTCAAAGCATAATCAGGAACCATCGAGGAAGGTTCCGAAGAAGAGGAGGTCATGGATGGAGGTACTGAGTGTGAGGGAGAAACACTCACAACTGGAGCATCGGGAAGGAAAAGGAACGAAATAGGATCAATCACCGATACAGAAGAAGTATCAGAAGATGGTCGGGGATAGAAAGGACGTGTTTCATCAAAAACAACATCCCGTGAAATTCTCATCCGTCGACCAACCGGATCCAACAACGATATCCCTTATGCTTCGAGCTGTAGCCTAAAGAAAACCCACTCAACAGACTGAGCAGTCAACTTAGTGCGCTCACGTTGTGCAAGCAACACGTAGCACACACAGACAAAGAGACGAAGACTGGTGTAATCAGGCATCTTGCCTGTAAGGCGCTCAAAGGGAATTCCACCTTTAAGGGTAGACAATGGCTGAATGTTAATTAAGAAAGTGGCCGTAGAAACAACCTCAGCCAAAAAAATGAGGTGGAACGGAAGAGGCAATCAGAAGAGTGCGAGCTGTTTCAAGGATATGTCGATGCTTGTGCTCTGCAACGCCATTCTGAGCATGAGCACCTGGACAAGAGAATTGTGCAAGTGTTCCTTGCTCAGAAAGAAAATGGCGAAGAGCATCAGATAGATACTCACCAGCAGAGTCAGCTCGAAAAATACGAATAGAGGTGTCAAACTGAGTACGGACCATAGTCGAGAATGATTTATAGATAGATAACGCCTCACTACGATGCTTCATAAAGTAGATCCATGTGTGACGAGAAAAATCATCTATAAAAATGATATAATACCGATGTCCTCCTTTCGAAGCAAAGGGAGCAGGGCCCCATACATCAGAATGAACAAGATCAAAAGGACGCTTAGACACTGACTCGCTAGAAGGGTAAGGAAGTTGAATCTGCTTCCCTAGCCTACAACCCTGACAATGAGCTAAAGACTCAGAACTAGAAACCGATCCTAAAACACCTTGATGAACTAGAATGGAAAGGCGAGAGCCACAAAGATGACCCAAACGGTGGTGCCACTGAGCAAACGTCGAAGTGGACGAAGCAGCAAGAGTGGAGCCGACTGAATTGGCAGGCGCAGCGGAAGGAAGACGAAGCCAGTCCAGCTCCCAAAGACGCTGTGAGTCATGACGACGAGGGCCAGTACCAAGCAGGTGACCCGTGCGACGATCCTGAACATAGCAACAATCATGATCAAGAATCACTCGATAATCATTATCAGTGAGTTGACCAGCAGATATAAGTTGCATTGTAAGTCCAGGAACAAAAGAAACAGCAGGAACAGCAAAAGAGTTAGACAGAAGAGTGCCCTGCCCAATAACCGAAAGAGGAGAACCATCGGCAGTATGAACAATAGAAGGACGATACGAAGAACTCAAGGAAGACAAACTGGTATGATAAGGAGTCATATGGAACGAAGCACCAGAGTCAAGAATCCATGGACAATTACCTGGAGCAGAAGTAGAAGGTGGTCCCTTATTGGAAGACGAGGAAGTAACAGCAGTACTCAAAGGCCCAGAAGACTGAGTCACAGAACCCGCAGCTCCCGATGGTGTAGAAGTAGCAAGGCGACGAAGAAGCATGAGTATCTGGGCATCCTTAGGAGCAGAACTCACCTGAGATCCTCCAGTATTAGCACCACCAGCACCCTGTGAAGACCGACGAGCCTGCGCCTTCCTCTTTTTGAAACAAGACGTCTCCTCATGACCATCTTTACCACAATAATCACAATGATGACCACGCCCTCCTGGCGTAGAAGAAGTTGAAGTCGTCACCGTCGACGGGGAGACAGTATGTACCGGTGTTGAAGAGTGGGCTGCCAATACTGAAGTAGCACGCAGCAACCCGGCAGCCTGAAGACGAGTCTCCTCATTATGAACACTCGTCAAAGCATCCATAAGAGAAACACAGGGGTGACGAGCAAGCAGTTGAGCACGAAGAGGCTCAAACTCGGCACGAAGACGAGTCAGAAAGTCATAGGTGCGTTGAAGCTCAAGTGCAGCCTTCTGACTCTGACAACACGAGCATGTATCTGTCGACAATCGAGGACCAAGAGCATCAAGCTAACGCCAAATAGCAGACATCTAACCGAAGAACTCCTCTACTGAAGCATCTCCCTGCTGCAACAACTGCTCCTGACGAATAGCAGCAAGGTAGGTAGATTGTCCAGTAGGCTCATAGCGAGAACGAAGAAAAGCCCACATCTAAGGTGCAAACTCAAACTCAACTATGTCTGCAGCAAGACGATCCTCCATACTGGCAGCAAGAATAGCAGTAGCCCGAGCATCATCATCTAGCCAGCTCCTGTATAAACTGATGTGAGACTGATACGTAGAAAGGCGTATATCATAATCAGCCAGCAGCTTCTTCTTATCATCATCGGTAGCCTTATCTGGAATAACAGACTCAGAAGGAACTGCAGGACAAGACGGATATTGGAGATCGCCCGTAAGATACTCCTAGAGTCGTAGACCGCGCATATACAAGCGCATACGAGGAACCCAGTCACGGTAATTAATGCCATCGAAGAGCACCGGACACCGCACGACTGGAAGCCCGCCCGAAGAAGTCATCATGATGAAGATGACCGACGATGGCGGGAGTGCAAAAGAAAAGAAAAAAAAAAGAAGAAAGAAAAGAAAAAAATAATAACAAGAATTTTTTCTTTTCTCTGTTTTTTTTATTTTTTATTTTTTTTGCCCTAGCTGGAACCTTTCTTCACGGACACCACCAGAGAGGCGCTTGCAACCAGAAACACCACGGCTCAGATGAGGGTGCAGCCCACAACACCACGGATGAAGGTGCAGCCCACAACACCACGGGCCAGAATGGAGCAGCAGCAGATGAGCGCCGCCAGGGTTCTGCCAGGGTTCGACGATAGATCAGCCAAGCCCCGTAGATCAACGAGGCCGCCGCTGACTGCTGCAGAACGCATCTAGATGGAGGACGGAGAGACGTCCATTGCTGCCCGCGTATTCCTGGCGACTGAGCGGCGCGCAGACGAGGCAGTTGGACGAAGCGCGAGCGATCGGCGAGAGGAGCGGACAAGCACGTCGCGTCCCGGGGCCCACCAGGCAAGTGGACGACGCACAGGACCAACGACACAATCTGCGAGGCGACGAACGATCGTGATGATAGTCTTGGCGAGTAGAAGCAACTGACGTAGATGAAGTCGGAATAGAGATCTCGGATGGCACGCAAGACGAAGCGGCCGTCACCAGAGATCGTGGTAGGAAACTAACCCTAATTTTGGCTGTGATACCATGTTATGAAAGAGGCTTGTATTATTCAGGAGGCCGGAGGTCTCTATAAATAGATGTACAGGGATGGTTAATAAACATAAAAGCCCTTATGTAAAAGGGAAAATATAAAACACACCCCTACACCTCTAACATGCACCTTGTGACTGGTTTCTAGCAGAGAACGTCACACCGGATGAGCTGATTCCTGCTAGGGCTCGATCCCCAAAAAGGTTCCTGATTCATGATGGGGTTAACTATACGCATGTGTACTCAAGAAGGTAGAAGACTCAGGTGGTGCCAGAATTACCATCGGACTCATCAAATAGTATCTCGGATGATCACCAGCAGCATAGTCTGAAAAAACAAGATGTTGCTGCATCAAATAAAATTTCTCAGCTAGACTTCCCGATGGATAAGATTGCACCAGTATCTTCCCTGGATGAATTTGTTGAGAAAATGACAAAACCAATTGAGGCCATTTTGCCGACACCTACAGCCGCATCAAGAAAGAAGAGTCGTCCTACTGGTTCCATCTCCAGGCATAGTCGTCGTATTGCTAATTTGCCTCCACAAGTAATAAATAAACCTGAAGTGCAAGTGTGCAAGCAGCTGGAGGTTTGCGGATTCGAATGACAATGTCTCCTCTGCCTCTCTGGAGCAGTATGCCCTAGTTTTTTTATCATCCTTGTCTCCTGAACATATTAAAGCGCTATCGGCATTGTTTGGTTCGAAGGACATACCAGATGATCAACAAGTGGCAGTTGCTGTGAAAATCTAGTTACCCAGTCGCAGTTTTTAGTATCGATCATATGGCTTCTTCGAAGATTCTGAAATGGAAGGCGCAAGGCCTAAACTATAGAGGACACCGTGGAGTGGTACGGTCGCTGATGGACATTTATCACTGATATTATCTGCATTCAAGAAACCAAGTTGGCAATCATCTTCGAGCATGATATATTATCAATTCTAGGCTCGGAATATTCATCCGTCATATATCTTCCAGCACAGCAAACAAGAGGGGGCATTCTGGTCTCATGGAGAAGTGGAATCTTTCAATCTGATCAACACAAGGTTCACTGTTATTCAGTTTATGTTTGATTTTTTATGATGCAGAGCAAGCATGGTGGTTTACCCGTGTATACGGGCCTCATATTGTCACAGAAAAACCTGCTTTCCTGCTAGAACTAAGAGAAGTGAGGTCCCTGTGTCCTCGTCCATGGTTGATTGCCGGTGACTTTAGCATGATATATCACGTGGAAGACAAGAACAATGAAAATATTAACAGAACCTTGTTGGGTCGTTTTTGAAGGTTTGTCAATGATTTGGAACTAAAATATATCCCGTTATTGGGAAGAAAATACACTTGGTCTAATGAAAGGGAGTCTCCAACACTAATTAAGTTAGACTGGGTGTTGTGCACCTCCAATTGGGAGGACCTCTTCCCAGACTGCGTTTTATAAAGTCATGATTATATGATGTCCGATCACTGTCCTTTAATTCTGGGCCTAAAAGAGGGTGTCCCTTGCCGAAATAGATTTCATTTTGAGAATTTTTGGACAAAATTTGCTGGATTTCATGAGACAGTTGCAAACTCTTGGAATGAACAGGTTCCCGTCTCTAATCCGTTTGAGAGGGTATTTATCAAATTGAAAAGGTTGACAAAGAAACTAAAATCATGGAATTTGAAGAATATTGGTCATGTGAAATCTCAATTGGCTCTAGCACAGGAGGTTTTACATCGGTTAGAAATGGCTCAGGACCATCGTGTACTAGTTGCACAAGAAGAGTGGCTACGACGGCGACTAAAGCGCCATGTCTCGCGCTTGCATCCTTGGAAAGACAATTGCTAGAATGAGGTCCCGTATACGTTACCTAAAGGACGGTGATGCTAACACATCATTTTTTCACAAGCAAGCTGCATTTTGCAAGAGGGAAAAATTCATTCCAAAACTGAAGTCTGAAGCACAAATAGTGACATCCCAAGAGGATAAATAGCAGATAATGTTTAATTTTTATGAGAGCTTATTGGGTACAGCCCTGCATCGTTCAGCTACACTTAATCTTCATCAATTTCACAAAACAGGGTTGAATTTAGCTGATTTGGACAGCCCGATTACAAGGAGGAAATATGGAATATAATCAAGTCTTTACCGGCTGATCGAGCACATGGTCCGGATGGTTTTACAGATAGATTCTACAAGACTTGTTGGAGTATAGTAAAAGCAGATTTTATGGCAGCGATTATCACCTTGCAGCAGGGCGATGTTAGAAAATTTCACCTTAATTCAGCCTATATCACGCTATTACCAAAGAAAGTCGATGCCATTTCTCTAGCAGATTTTCGCCCTACAAGCTTAGTGCATTGTTTTGCTAAGCTTGTAACCGAAGTGTTGGCTAATCAGTTGGCTCAGCGTTGAACTCGATGATTGCCACTAATCAGAGTGCTTTCATTCGTCGGAGATGTATCCATGATAATTTTATTCTTGTGCAACAAACTGTCAAGACACGACGGAAAGCGTCAAGTATTTTTTCTCAAGCTGGACATATCTAAGGCCAGTGATTTAGTATTTTGGGCATTTCTGTTGGAAGTCTTGACTTGTCTTGGTTTTGGTCCAGTTTGGCGAAATTTTATTACTAATCTCCTCTCAACTGCTTCTACAAGAATTATAATGAATGGACAATCTGGAGAGATCATCAAGCATAAATGGGGTCTCCACCAGGGAGACCCGCTATCACCAATGTTATTTATTATCATTATGGATATTCTGAACAGTTTGGTGGTGAAAGCTGAGGAAATGGAGCTGCTACAACCTCTCTTTTCTAGAACGGCTGCTTCAAAGTTGTCTCTATATGCAGAAGATGTTGCTCTATTTACTAAACCAAAGAGGAGGAGCTGCAGCTTACCTGTACCATTCTTGATATATTCGGGCAAGCTTCAGTGCTGCAAGCTAATTGTAGTAAAAGTCACACTGTCTCAATTCATTGTGGTGAGGATTCTATGGTACAGGTGACGAATATCCTGCAGTGTACAACAAAAGCCTTCCCATGCACATATTTGGGTCTCCCTCTATCCAATAAGAATTTGCGCAAGGCTGATTTGAGGCTTTGGGTAGATAAGATTTCACGTAAACTTCCAGGATGGAAAGCAGCTCTCATGTATCGAGCTGGTCGAGCCACTTTAATACGGTTTGTGTTATCGGTCGTTCTAGTTTACCTATTAATTGCCATGAATGTCCCTAAATTGTTTATAAAGTCTGTTAACAAGATCACACGAGGTTTTTTTTGGATGGGTAAAGAAAGTTCGAGGGGAGGTTGCTGTTTGGTGGTCTGGGAAAAAAGTACAAAGACCATTAGACCTGGGAGGTCTAGGTATTCATAATTTGGAGGTAATGTCATGGCGCTTCAATTGAGATGGTTGTGGCTTAAGAAAACAAATGCGGATCGACCATGGGCTGATTTAGAGCTTCCTTGCCACCCTAATGCTAAAGCTCTATTTGATGTCGCTGTGACATCCCAAGTAGGAAATGGTTCCAACACTACTACAATAAGCCTCATCGCAGGCGGCTCCAAACCTATTATCACAAACGGTTTTTAAAACCGCCTGAAACGAAGAGTCTGTGATAATCCGCAATTTCACAGGCGGAGAAGTGATAACGCCTGTGAAGAAACATTATCACAGGCGGTTTTTACTTATGCTAGCCGCTTGTGAAGATAAGTTATCATAGGCGTGTGGTGCAGCATATATATCCGCCTGTGATAATTGTCTTAGCACAGGCGGGTCTTGCAGCATAAGTAACCGCCTGTGATAATGTTGTTATCACAGGCGGATGTTTACCTACATCAAGCCGCCTGTGAAGATCTTTTACCAGAGTCGGTTTCTACCTTAACAGTTACCGCCTGTGATAATTAGGTTATCACAGATGGTTCTTTACCTGTATCTAGCCGCCTATGATAATTGTTTTTCACAGGCATGCCTAGCCGTTGGTTAATAACCGCCTGTGATAAGGTATAACCTATGCAGTACTACTGCTGTTATTTCTAATTTCCAAGTTAATTCAATATAATCACATAACAAACATCAACAATATCATCACAGAACAAAAGTCAACAATATTATCATCATAAAAGTCAATTTCACTAAAATAATATACATATATACAAGTTACACATACAATTCATCTTATAGTTTACAAGTTTTCACTAAAAACTGTTTCTATTGGAATAGTCGCAAAGTTCTGGCACATCAGCTGCTGCACCATTCTCATCAAAGAACTTCCCTGTTTTGTGCAAAATTTCGCGACGAATGAACTGACAGAGTTCAGAAGCAATTCCGTCGGCTCCTCCATGAGGAATACTTCTACAAACCGGTCATTCTTCGTTCAGATTCTTCGTATGCTGCAATATAACACATAACAAGGTCTAGAATGTGTTGGTTTGAACAATCTCAAAGTATAGATCAAAGTGAGAGTATACAGGAATATAGTTGGTATTTTTGGAGCAGTTGTACTATAAGCAATTGAATTTTGAAGTTGGAATCAAAATATAAAAATAATGTTTCTGTTAATATTGAACAGCAGAGAATATAAGTATTAAACTATGCTAGTTACAATGAAAATGAAACTCAAAAGTAAGAAAATAAGGTATCGACATTAAGAATAACTTACATCCTCACGATTCACTCTATATACGCCGGCGGTCCGAAGATGCTCGCATACATATTACCCGCATAAGACACTCCCAGCCGGCTGTTTCGGACAAGCATAATATGTTTTAATGTCCAATGCATTCGTATTGGAAGGTCTCTCACCGCCAAGCAGTTCCGCATAAAACCGCCAAGCACTGTAATACAAGAAATGTCATATAAAACTTGTCAACACATTTTAAATGTGTGTAAATTAAAATTATTGAATAAACGTACAGTTTCAAAATGGAAAGAAAATCTTTGTAACGATCTGGTGGGAAATCAACCGAGTCCAAGACTGTTGCCTTTCCCTATGTTGGCTTGATGAAGATCACTATGTAGCGATCACTGCAAACACACAAACACACGTGTTAACAATTACCAATAACTGCTATTTCAATGTCATGTGTCGAACTTACTCGAAGTGGTACGAAGCCTTTACGAGGTCCTTGCCGTCTCTGACAAAGTTAAACATTGCATGTCCTATGTACGCTGCAACTTCTGTCCTTTTATACTTCTTAAGTTTTGCGATTGCTTTTACAAAAAAAAATTTCATGTGCTTGAACTGTTCTGAGTTTCGATCCGCCTTGACGTCGAATAGCGCCTTTGTAATCCTAGTAGGGTCAAGGATACTTGTCTTGCGCGCCAACTTTTCATTATCATGTATTGCATCCTATTGAAGAAGTCCAAAATTGTTATAATATCATGAAATGCGTATGCGTGTAGTAAGAAAAGCAAATACGAAATATTAGAGCACTTACAAGCACCAGACGAGCAGTAGATTGATTTCGAGCATGCCCCGATGCAAAAGGGGACGCAACTCTTCAAATAAAATGACTCATCTATCTTCTCCAGTGCTCCAGAATGCTTGTTTTGGAATATGAAATGTGACGCAATTAAGACCATATCTTGTGTTGGCAAGGATGTACCACTCATGCATTCTTCTGAGCAAGACGGGTTGTTTGCTAAGTTGTACGAATGTCATGAGCGGCTTCCCATTCTTAATTTAGGAGGAACAATCTCAAGCTTGTATATTGGAACTCCTGGTTTAACTAAAGCCGTCCGCCGATTATACATGACACTGTCTTCTTCCCACTCCTCGATATTTCCTAATTCTGGCTCATGAGAAGAACGAGATGCACTCGATTTTATAATATTTTCCTTCATAGTTTCCAAATACTTTGACACTTCTAATGAAGGTTTCTTATTTTCGTATGGGCTAACTTTGATAGGCAATAATGATCGAGAAGTAGTCGTCGGAAGTTGGACACTAGCTTGTTGAACCTGTTGTTCAACTAATTGCTCTTTACTCCCAGCAGCTGGCTCTAGTACTACTTCAAGCTGTTGCTCAACTAGTTACTTTTTACTAGCAACAGCTTGCTCTGGTACTGCTTGAAGCCATTGTCCAACTTGTTGCTCTTGGATATCTTTACAAGCAAGGTTACTATCATCCTTGCTGAGATATAGGGGGGTTGGATCTTCCTGGACTGGGAGTGGATCTTCATGCACTTTCGCCTTAGAAGATGGGGTTGCAGTATTTGGAGATGTGACGGGGCTAGAAATTGGCTCATCGTTCAACACGATATCGTGTCGGTGCCAAAGGATTAATCGGTTGACAACCTGCCCCAGAGTCGCGATCCCCTCAGGTGTGACATGGTCTATTTCATAATCTTCATAATCATTATCAATGATCTGAAGAACTTGCACCACAGCATAATACAACGGAAGTGGATTTCCGTTGAAGTCACGATCAGGCTTTGCCATAGCAGTGGCAACCTGTTTGGTTTTGTTCCCTGCTCTGTCTATCGGGACAATAAGACGACAAGATTTGTCGTTAGCAATATCATCGACAGGGAACTTATGGGTTGACCCTGAGCCTGACACAGAACCAACGCTGCTAGGGTAGGCAGTTGGAGATACTAATTGCTCCTTTTGCACCGTAACCATCACTGTACTCGGTGCCACTAATTGTCCCGATTGTCTAAGTTGTTCCATTATTTTTTGCATATTTTTTTTGACCTTTTGAGCAATCGTTTCATCAAGTGTTTTCTTAAACTTCTCACGTCTTCTATATGTGTCTTTATCTTTAGGGAAACTATCTAGCCAAGACATTTGATAAGACACCGCTCGAACCCGTCCGCTGTGCTCAGGATTTCCTAAGATAGCGGTAAGTTGGTCATTCTCCCTCTTCGGCTTAAAGAGACCCTTCTGTTGCTTTTCAATTACTTCTTTCATTTTATCCTCTACTTCATTCAGAGAGTCGGACTTTTCAAGTCTGCCCTCGTCGGTCAAACCTGACCGAGCAAAGACCCACCGTTGAGTTCGCTCATCGCACCCTTCTAATGGGTGAGGATTGCGCTTACTGGTAATTTCTTCTAATATCTTATTCCATTTCTGGACTTTGGGGCCATATCCGGCAGACCCCAAGCGGTGATGGTATTTGTTCTTTTTTGCAAGCTCTGACCTATTTTCACTTAGAGCTTTAGCATCAGGTGTGCTCTTTTAACGAACAAACTCTTGCCACTGAGCTTGTGTGATTTTTCCCATCTTCCTCGGGCTAGGCACCTTATCGGCCCTAACGTAAGCATTCATTTCACTCTTCCAGCCACAAAACTTCTTGCCGCAAGAGATCAATGTTGCTTTCTTTACTGTTTCTTCTGTGCCTTTCGGGAACTTGAATTGTTTCTTTACCCTTTCCCACAACTCATTCTTGGTCTACTCGAGTAATTTCCTCCAATTCTCGGTTGTGATCAGCACAAACTCCCTAACAAGAAAACCGCATGCATTACGGTACTTGGTAACTGAATCCAGTGGTTCTTGGGGAAGCCCACCTGGACTGACCCTTGTTATGTACATGATGCGGTCCAATGGACCTTTATTGAGACCTCGTTGCCCTCGTTTCTGCTTGAGTGAAGCTGAGGATTCATCCATTGGAGAACCTTCTGCGGTTTTAGGAGCCGATGTAACCTCATTGTCTTCGTGATTAATCTAGGTAGAAAAAAATTATAAGACTTCGTATACTTGACAACCAACATTAACTTGAACTGCTGAAGTTAAGATTCGTGATTCATACCTCGTCGGCAGGATCATATTCCGGGTCTAGATCCACTGAAGTCTTTTTAATTTTTATATTGGAAAAGGATCTGATGGACTGTGATAGGAGCCTGAACTGCTGGAGTCAGTAAACTCCATATTGTCTTCTTTATTGTTACTACCAGAACCAGTCTTCTTAGGGCTTTTCATGCTAGATCTAATAAGACAAAAAATCTAATAAATGGCATATTAACTCTACATGAAGTGTTGCATGAAGAAAAAGATGGAAGCATTCTAGGATTTGATAAGGCATTCTAGGGTTTAAGGCGACTATACATTGCGAGGGTGACAAGCATGTTAAAGTTGCTCACCAGCAATGGCAATTTTATCTTCTTATTCTAAATAGGATAGCTTCGTTCAGAGTGACGACCACGTTCTTGAGGTTTACTAGGCGGCGCCTAGATCCGGACCTATAACTGATCAAGCAAGAGACTGATAGCAACAACAGCAACTAGCAAGCTCACTTTACACCGACAACCCAAGGCATTCTTGTATCATAGAGATCGGCAGCATATGCTCAGACTCCATCGCCACACCTAGTGGTACCTAGATATGGGCATGAGGATGCTCCTGGCATCACAAATAAGTTGGCCAGCAACTTGTTTGGCTTCAGAGCTAAATATAACATAACTTTGGTAGCACAAATTAGCTACAATTGCTCAAATGAAGCTGATGGAGCCACAAGTGCAGACATCTTTGGTAGCACAAATTAGCTACAATTGCTCAAATGAAGCTAACTTAGATAAATAAAAGCAAACTTAGCGAAACTTAGTCTAGCATAGCTAACTCTAAGCAAAAGTAGCCAAATATAGCTAAATATAGCATAACTTAGTCAACATTAGTCAAATATAACTATATCTAATGTAACTTAACCAAAATTAGCCAAATTTGCTCAACTTAACCAAATATAGCTAAATCTTGCCCCTAATAGAGAATTATGTGGCATATGCAAGGCCGATGACAGAAATAGGGAATATACTGCTGTTACTAACTACCAATTTCATAGTTTCAAACACACAGAACCAACTACCAATTTATCGTGATATAACCATCTACATAAATCGTGCCCCACCGAACCCTAACCAAAGATGCCATCGAACTTGACAGTTTTTCGAATTCCACCAAACCCTAACCAAGGATGCCTACCATTTTCCAATTCTCGAACCCTAACCAAGGATATGCAAGGCGGCGGCGAGGGCGGTGAGGGAGGCGGCACGGCGAAGGAAGATGGAAGGTCGAAGGGTTTAGGGTTTACCTTGAAGCTCGGCGGCGACGGCAATGACTTCGCTCGGTGTACCTAGAAGTGACGATGGCGAAGCTCGGCGGCGACGGCAAAGCTCGGCGGCGACGGCGGCGAACACTTGGCGGCAAACGAAATTTTGGCAGCCTAACAGTGTCTAAGTGTTTCGCCCGGTTAGGTTTTCCTAACGCTGCCGTGGGGTATATATAGACTCCTATTTTCTCAGGTGGATTTTAAGTACCGACCGCCTGAGAAGATGATTACCTCAGGCGGATTTTACTTACCAACCACCTGAGAAGATAGGATTATCTCAGGCGGTTGGTAAGTAACACCCGCCTGTGAAGATATTTACTTCTTCTTAATTAATATTCTTGATTAAATGTGGGTCCTTTAAAACAGCAAAATTCCACTTTCTTGTAATATTATTGATAAGTAAAGGTTACCGTTAAATTTTACTTCATAAATCCTTTGAAATTGGTCAGAACATAAAAAACATACAACAAATGCTATTTTTCTTTTTTCTATCTTGATGAATATAATGCCTTTTTCATTTATTTTTTCAGTGGACATTTTTACTTATCATACCAACCTCTATGAATTTTTTCAGATTTTTTTTAAAATTTTTTGAATCAATGTGTGTTCATAATTTGATGAATGCCTCATATGTATATGAGCATTTAGTTAGAATGATGGATAATTTGAAGTTTGACATGTTGGAATGCTTTTAAAAAAATTAACAAAATTCATACATGTATAAATGATACAAATATGTTCATACAAACAAATTTGAGTGAAAGATCTTTTTTTATAAGATACACAAATGTGAATAATATGTGAGTAGAAATTAATTTGATATTTACCAAAACATTACAATATCAGCTATACAAGTTCTAAAATATTTTGCTCAGGTGGTAGATGTTAGCTTTATACAAATGTAGAAGAAAGAATCATCGAATTTGGACACAATTTGCAGAATCTAAACATGTTTGAGTATTTATATTGGAATCTAAATAAAAAAGAATCAAGGGATTAAGTCCTTACATCTTGTGTTTGAAATGGTCAACAACATTCATATTGCCTTCGGTAAGGGCAAAAATAGTAAAGGAATTAAGAGAAAGAAAAGTACATCTTCGGATGATACATCTGACATGGCTTTCAAGAAACAATCAATTTTTTTCAAGTATCTTCTATATTGGAAGAATTTGGAATTTTGCCATAGTATTGATTTGATGCACGTTACAAAGAATGTATTTGACAGCATCATTGGGACCTTGCTGGACATGCCGAGGAAAACAAAGGACGGATTAAATTCACGTATGGGCCTAGTAAATCTTGATTTGAGACTAGAGCTTCATCCAGTAGAAAAGGCGAACGGGAAGCATTACCTTCCCCCAGCCAGCTACAACTTGACACTAGAAGAGAAAAAAGCAATTTGCAAATGCTTGCGTGGGATCAAAGTGCCCATGAGTTTCTCATCCAATATCCGCAAACTAGTCTTGATGAAAGACTTGTCTTTATTCGATTATAATTCTCACGACTGTCACATGATGATGATAGTTTTCCTTGCCATTGCAATAAGAGTCATCAAACCTGAGCATATAAAAGTTGTCATCACACGTTTGTTTTACTTCTTCAATGCAGTATCGCAAAAGGTGATAGCACGTGAAGATTTAGACTATCTGAAAACATACATCGTCGAGACAATGTGCAAGCTTGAGATGTGTTTCCCACCATCCTTTTTC
Source organism: Tuctoria greenei (assembly GCA_036927565.1). Lineage (NCBI taxonomy): Eukaryota > Viridiplantae > Streptophyta > Magnoliopsida > Poales > Poaceae > Tuctoria > Tuctoria greenei. The sequence continues at coordinate 144,539,246 of JAYESD010000001.1, read as the reverse complement.
GATATGCAAGTACACCTAATCATACATCTTGTTGATCAGATAAAAGCATTGGGGTCACTATATGTACATCATATGTTTTTGTTGGAGAGATATTTAGGAGTATTAAAAGGTTATGTGCGGAACCGTGCTCACCCAGAGGGTTCAATTATGGAAGGATACACCAGTGAAGAAGTGATTGAGGGTTGCGCTGATTACATCAAAGATGGAAAATCGATAGGTGTGCCTATACCAGTACTTGAGGGTAGACTACGTGGGAGAGGCAAAGTGGGTAAGAAAACTTTTATCGTTCAAAATTACAAGAATGTACATTGTGCACATTTTGGTGTACTACAACAGCTCGTAATAGCTAAGTCGTACATCAAGGAACACCAAATTAAGCTTTGTGATAAAAACCAAGACCGCACATGGGACTGGATCATGAAAGAGCACAAAAGATGTTTCACTGAATGGTTAATGGACAAAAATATACCATACGGAAACACTATAGAAGAGGCAATAATGAAGAAGTTAGCTTCTGGCCCATCTTCTTTGGTGACATCATGGCAAGCATATGAAATCAATGGTTACACATTTTACACTAAAGAAAAAGACGGTAAGAGTGTTGCACAAAATAGTGGTGTTCGTATTGAGGCTTATGATTCACAAGGGCAGAAGACCACATACTTCGGGTTCATAGAGGAAACATGGGAACTCGATTATGGCGAACGAATGGTAATACCCGTATTTAAGTGCCAATGGGTCAAACATCCTGATGGTGTGAAAGTGGACAATTATGGGCTGACACTGGTAGACTTGAATAAAGTGGGCTATAAAGATGACCTGTGGGTTCTCGCCGATAATGTTGCACAAGTTTTTTATGTTCAAGATCCAGAAACTGAGAAGATGCATGTAGTTGTTTCTGGAAAGCAAAATATTATTGTGGTTGAGAATGTGGGAGATAATGAAGAGGAATATAATCAGTATGAAGAGATGTACCTTTTCACCGAACCAGAAAACATCAAGCGAGTAGAGAGAAGCATTAAAAAGAATTTGAAACCCTATATGCGAGAAGATGTCAATGCTGGAAAAAATGTAATAGCAATGCGAGATGATATATATTGTATATATTTGTATCTTCTGAAATCAACTTAGAACAATGTTCTATTTCAGCTTTAGATAGCATGTTTCGAACATTATTAAATTTAGCTTCTGTTTCAAGCTCCTGTCAAACTAATCCCTTCACAGCAAGCTCTTGTAGATGCAAGTAACACCCGAGACTCATCATTTGGATTGTTAAAAGCTTCAATTGAAGTCTGACGATACTTTCCATCCATTTGAGGGCTTGTTTGGATAGGAGTACACCCAAACAAGCTCTGCAAGATTTCTTTCTCTTCTCTCCATTTTGATAACTTACGAAGATGCTACTTTATCAGTTCTAATGGCTAAATATATTGACTACAAATCAGTACCATCTCTCTTAGTGCTTTACACAAGCGACGAAACATACAACTTCAATCACAAATCTTGTTTGTACCATTTTCATAGAAATTTGACCTTAATCTTTCAATCATAGATTTATCAATAATTGAAGCTTCCTCATCAGACATGTTAATGACAGTTACAAGGGAAGGGTGTGTCGAAGCTAACGAAATCTCAACGGGACTGAAGACAAAGAGATGCTGCATATGATTGACAATGTCCAGGTTAGACAACATGAAGCTATGATGACAGCCTTCAACAACATGAAAAGTGATGCCAAGGTTATGCTTGCATCAACCAAGACATGTTGTGAGGGTATAACACTTGTTGGGGCAAGCATAACCTTGGCCAAAATCAGAAATCATGCCACCGTTGATTACTCTGAAGGTGCCATGGATTACTCTGAAGTTTACCGATTACGCACGGAGAAAACTTCAGAGTAGTCCGCGGCTTTAGAGTAATCCACAGTGGTGTGATTTCTGATTTTGGCCAAGGTTATGCTTGCCCCAACAAGTGTTATACCCTCAAAACATGCCTTGGTTGATGCAAGAATAACTTTGGCATCACTTTTCATGTTGTTGAAGTTGTCATCATAGCTTCACGCTGTTTAACCTGGACATTGCCACTCATATGCAGGATCTCTTTATCTTCAGTCCGATTCAGATTTCGTTAGCTTCAACACATTCTTCACTTATAACTGCCATTAACATGTGTGATAAGGAAGCTTCACTTATTTGATAAATCTATGCTTGAAAGATTAAGATTAAATCCCTATGAAAGTGTAAAAGCAAGATTTGTGATTGAAGTTATTCGCTTACTCGCTTGTGTGAAGTACTAAGAAAGTGGGTACCGATTTTTAGTCAATATATTTAGGCATTAAAACTGAGAAAGGAGCATCTTCCTAAGTTTTCAAATGGACAGGAGGGAAAGAAATCGTTCAAATGGATGGGAAAATCCTTCCAAGGATCGTCAGGCTTCAAATTGATGCTTTCAACAATTCAAATGATGAGCCACGGGTGTTACTTGCATCTACAATAGCTTGTTGTGCAGGGATTAGCTTGACAGGAGCTTAGCAGCATCAGAGGCGGTTATTAAGTATCAACCGCCCGTGAAAAATTTAAAAACCGCCTATGAAAAATTTACGCCTATATAAATACCCCGCGGAGGCACGCCTCTGCCCAGTCCCACATCGCGCCACGAGGTACCTAAGTAAATTCGCATAGTTTCCTTACTATGCATTGTATGCTACCTTTTTCTTTGTATATTTTCATAAGCTGCTAGTTTTGTGTGTTGGTATATGGATTTTGTCCTTTTGCATTTGTGTACATATGCGTTAGGACTCAATAATTTGGAAGTTTGGAAGTTTGGTCTTTCAGATAATGATGTCTTGGGTGTGTAGCCGATTGAAGGAGGAGCGCTTGGCGTGGCGTAAGAACCATCCCCATATATGTACATATGGCACACCGGTCGCATGGTTGTATATACATATGTATCTGTAAAAGGACTGATGAACTTAACTGTAGTTTGTTTTTCTGTCTTGTTTGTTTTTGGTATTTTCAATTTCTCTGTGTAGGGTTTCTCTGCGAAGCCTGAATCGGGAGATTTATTGAAGTGACAGTGCATCGTCCCCGGTAAAGAAGGGGTAAGTCATGAAGAATAAGCACAATATGAGTTTAACCATCATCCTCCTATTAATAAATTTCTTTTGCAGACTGAATGGGAAGATGGTTACTACCCCCTGACAATCTCCTTCTCTGTGGACTATCCCTTGGTGCCTCCAAGATGCGCCTTTCCAAGTGGGTTCTTCCACCCAAATGTCCATCGTTCGGGAGCACTCTGCATCGGGATTCTTGATCAAGAGACTGTAAGATAGACCTATTTTGCTCATGTAATTAATACTTAATTGTTGTCGAACTTATTTGAACTGGTTTCTTATATTGCTTAAATTATATTTCGTAGGGTTGGTGCAGTGCTTTTACAATCAAAACTATACTACTTGAAGTTCAGCATTTGCTGCATCAGCCAAATGTGCCCGATGTTGAAAATGATTGCTATAATCTACTTATCAAGGTTAGATGACACTTTGACTTAGTGACCAATGTAGGTTATTCATTCCTCCAACATTTGTTAATTTAAATAATGTCAATATTTTCAGGATCCAGCGGAATATAAGAGACGTGTTCGGGAGCAGGCAGAACGGTACAATTTAGATTGATTGATGGGAGCTTCATCGTCGATCTACAATGAATGTAGCATGATTTTTATTTTCTACTTCACAGGACGCTTCATCGTTGTTGTTTGCAACTGTTACAGAGAGTGGCTCACTTAAACTTGTGCTCAGTGTGTAAAGATATTATCTTTGAACAATTGTAAAGCCTCTAATGGTGTATTATCATAATTAAGTCAGCCTCACTGATGATCGAGCATTTCCTATAATGCATTACTGTACTAGTATCCGCTCATCTGTGTTTTTTTCCTGATACAATTTTCCCTGCAACGACTACATACGGTTGTGATAATTGCGATGACTACATCCCTGTAATTTCAATGAAAACCGCTTTTGATAATTGAACAACTACATACGGTTCTTAAACAATGACTGCCAGTGAAAATACATGATCTTCTCAGGCTGTTGTTAATGAAGAACTGTCTGTGAAGTTCATTACATTACAGGCGGTTATTAATTAAGAACCGCCTGTAAAGATCATGTGTTTACCCAGGCGGTTGTTTCTTAAAATCCGCCTGTAATGTTATTTTATTGCAGGCGGTTCTTAAGTAATAACCGCCTGAGAAGAGCGAGTATTTACCCAGGCGGTTGTTTTTTAAAACCTGCCTGTGTTGTTCTTTCACCACAGGCGGTTATTATATCATTCGTCATCACAGTCGCATATTTTTAAGGACCGCCTGTGTTTGAAAAATTGAGGCGCCTGTAAAAATGCTTTTTGTAGTAGTGCAACACTTTATTTTGGACTGATCGGTGGCTTAATGGGTTGTCTATAACTGAGTTTGCCCCTGTAATAGTATTCTGCGTGCGTAAATGAGTCAAGAATAAGCGTACCATAGCACAAACCTTACTAAATGAGACGTGGATACGGGAAATACAAGGAGGATTATTTCTGGTTGGGTTCATGGAGTTTTTTCAATTGGTGGATCGTCTCGGTGAAGTGGTGCTGTCCCAAGATGATGACTTTGGTGTTTGGAGATTTGAAGCCTCTGGATGTTATTCCTCTATGTCATCTTATAGGGCTTATTTTAATGAATCAATTACTTTTGTAGTTTGGCATTTATTGTGGCATTCTTGGGCTCCGAGTAAGTGCAATTTTTTTCTTTGGCTGGCCATGCGTAATCGTTGTTGGACAGCAGATGGCTTGCTCAAAGAGGTCTGGACCAGAGAGATGCCTATTATTTGATCAAGAGGAGGAAAATGTCCAACACTTACTCGTTAGTTGTGTATTTTTACGACAAGTGTGGTTCAGGGTGTTCGCGCCGCTGGACTTGGGTCAGGTAATTTCTCATCGTAGCGATGGTATTGCGGAGTGGTGGGCCAGGAAATTACATAAGGTCAAGAAAAAGAATAAAAAAAAATGTTAACTCCCTCATCATCCTTACAGCTTGGCTGATATGGAAACGTAGAAATGAATGCATTTTTGATGCAGCAACACCGTCCATTGAGAGTCTGCTATGCCAATTTATGGACGAGTATCATGTGTGGTGTCTAGCCGGAGCTAAAAATCTTGAAGCTCTTAGGCTGGATGATATAGGACATATTTTTTAGTTTTTTTTTCCACTGGATGGTGGTTATGGGCTGTGGTTGTAGTATGTATCATCGTAAACATTGTAGGTCGTGAGTTTTTCTGTCCCTTCATATATGGTCCCGATATGAGGGGTTGTTGTATAGAGCCTTTCTCTCTCTATCAATAAAAGGTGCGCAGATCTCCTGCATATTCAAGAAAAAAATAGAGAGAGAGAGGGTTTAGTGACATCTAGTTCTATTTTTTGGAAAAAGGGTAATTGGTGCTGTAAAACTTGGGCCAGAAGATGCCGCTAATACTTGAGGTAATGATTATGTATATTTGTTTTGTAGTTGTTATGTGATGTATATTTCATATTGCACAGGTTTTCTTACTCAAAGAGAGAGAGGGTTTAGTGACATCTTGTTCTGTTTATGGAAAAAAGAGTAATTGGTGCTGCAAAACCTGGGCCAGAAGATGCAGCTGATCTCTTGTGGTAATGATTTTTTATTTTCATCAATACAAAAATGAAATAACTAAGGAGCTTGTCTACAGCTTCCCCGAACTTCTATATCATCTACCTGTTAGTGGAGAGGTAATGTTGCGGTATTAGATGATTCCATTAGGACATAGAGAGTTACAATATATAGAGGGGGGGGGCCTAGGCGGCGGCTAGGGGGAAACCCTAGGGGTTGGCGCCCCTATTGCTTTGAGCGGCAAGAAGCTCCTATGGGATGGTAATACCTCACGCAGAACAGACTAAGTAACCCAATACTCTACCCCCCCCCCCCCCCCCCCGCAGTAACAACTCAACTATTACAGATGTTGAGACTGGACTGAAACTCATTGAACACCGAGAAGGGGATACCCTTTGTGAAGATGTCGGCGAACCGCGATGTCGTCAGATTATGGAGGACATGGACTTAACCAATGGCAACCTTCTCTTGGATGAAATGAAGATCAATCTCCACATGCTTCGTGCGCTGATGTTGAACGGGGTTGGTGGACAGGTACATGGCTCTGATGTTGTTGCAGTACATGAGAGTGTAGCGTGATGGAGGAGTCTGGAGCTTATGCAATAGCTAGGGAAACCAGGTGCCTTCAGCGACATCATTTGTGATGGCATAGTACTCGCCTTCAGCGCTGGAGTGGGAGACGATTGTCTACCGCTTGGTAGACCAGGAGACCAGATTGTCCCCGAGGAAGACGACATAGCCTGACATGGAGCAACGAGTATCCGGACAACCAGCCTAGTCAGCTTCAGTGTAGATGACTTGGTCGGAGCTGGTCGAGCGACACAACAACAAGCTGAAGTTAGGCATCCCATGAACATAGCACAAGATCCACTTCATGGTTGTCAAGTGGTGTTCCCGATGGTCATGCATGTGCAAGCAGATCAGCTGTACGACATACACGATGTCAGGCCATGTAAACTTCAGGTACTGCAGGGCTCCTGCAATGCTCCGGAAAGTGGAGGCATCTACAACCGAAGGCCCCGAGTCGTCAGCCAACTTCGCCTGAAGGTTGATGGAGTCGTACACAACTTGTTGTCCGCCATGACTGCCCGCTTGAGGAAGTCAAGCGTGTAGTTGCGCTGGTGGAGGAACAACTCGCTAGTCGATGCTCGACGGTGATGCCGAGGAAGTGGTGGATAGGCCCAAGGTACTTCGTGGAGAATTCTAGCTGAAGAGCGGAAATTGTGCAACGCAGAAGCTCTGTGTTGGATCTAGTCAAGATGATATCATCAACATATAGTAAGAGATATACCGTCTCTGAGCTGCATCGGAAGATGAACAGCGAGGTGTCTGACTTTGCTTCAATGAATCCCAGTGTGGTCAGATAGCTGGCGAAACAACTGTACCAGGCCCAGGGTGCTTTCTTAATCCCATATAAGGACTTGCGCAAGTGACAAACGAGGTCAGGATGAGCTGGATCCGCGAAATCCATGGGCTGGTAGAAGTAGACAGTCTCAGTGAGGGTGCCATGGAGGAAGGCATTCTTAACATCAAGCTGCTGAATCAACGAGTCATGGGAGACAGCAGTAACGAGCATCGTGTGCACGGTGGCCAGTTTTGCAACCAGGCTGAAAGTCTCATTGTAGTCGACCCCTGGTCACTGGGTGAAACCCCAAAGAACCCAACGAGCTTTATAGCAATCGAATGTCCCGTTAGTGTGAAACTTGTGCGTGAAGACCCATTTGCCAGTGACGATGTTGGAGTTATGAGGTCGTGGAACAAGGTCCCAGGTCCCATTACTCAGTAGAGCCCCATACGCATCCTCCATAGTTGCACGCTAGTTGGGATCAGCGAGGGCAACACGTACGAAGGATGGGATTGGAGACAGTGTCGGAGGGGCAGTAGTGGCAGCGAGGATGAGTTGATTAGGTAGCACTCGGAACCCATTCTTCGCTCGAGTGATCATCCGGTGAGGATTCTTCGGAGGCGTGACAGGCACAACTACACCTGTTCCTCTCGTAGGAGGTCGTCGAGGAGGAGGTGGTGTAGTGATACCCGCAGGGGTGGGTTGCCACATACATCGCATGTAAACGATCGGTGAAGCCAACATCTGATGGGGAGGTAGACCACCTGGGACAACTACCGGTGCAGCAGGAGAGGCCGGAGCCGCGCGTGGTGTGGCAGTGGAAGTCGAGGCCGCACGTGGTGTAGCAGTCGGTGCCACCCGAGGTAGAAATCTCGGAGGGACTGCCGGAGCGGGAAGGGGAGCCACAAAGGGCTCGGATCCCATAGGGACCTCCAGATCTGGCTGGCATGGTGCCATGGTACCTGGAGTGATGAGCCGGGTTCCATCGGTGGGGACCATGGAGCCAGAGTCCCAAAGAAAATCCAGTTCAGTTAGATTGGGTGAGACAACGAGAGTGAAGTTGTCCTCATCAAAAAACACATGTCTAGAGATGATCACGTGGTTTGTGGGGAGATCAAGGTAGTAGTAGCCTTTATGATCAGAGGAGTAGCCAAGGAAAACACACCAGGTAGAGCGAGGAGCTTATGGGGTGCAATTGCAGCAGTTTTAGGGTAACATGCACAGTCGAAAACTCATAGATGCTCATATGAGGACACGAACCCAAAGAGGGTGATGTGCTGACACGCAGCCTGAATGGTCTTTGTCGGAAGGCGGTTCAGGGGGTATGTAGCAGTGTGCAGTCCTTCAGCCCAATAACGCCCCGGAGGGGAAACCTGGATAAGCAAATTGCGGATCACATTATTAATTGAACAAATGATACATTGGGCTTTACCATTCTGTGGGGATGTGTATGTACACAACATCTAGAACTGTGTGTAACTCGACAGGAGGAAGTTCAGAGTGGAAGAATTGTTAAATTCGCATCTGTTGTCACTTTGGATGGCTTTGACCTTCCTGTCGAACAGAGTAGACACATAAGTAAAGAAGTTGGACAAGGCGGTGAATATGTCAAATTTATGCTTTAGAAAATTCCATAAGTAATGATTGAAATCATCAAGAATGGCTAGATAATACTTATAACCGACACACTAACAACAGGAGGTGTCCAAAGATCAAGATGCATTAAATCAAAAGCATGTTCTGCACGATGAGATGAGCTACAAAAGAGTAACCTGGTGTGTTTGCTTAACTGACATGCATGAAAAAAGTCATGTTTATTGTTGGTGCACTAAATAAAAGATGACCTAGATCAACTAGATGAGACGGCAGGGCCAGGATGACTAAGGCGATGGTGCCACTTGGTGGGAGCGACAGCAGCAAGGGCTTGAGGGACAACAACAAGCTTGACCACAACACTAGAAGATGGAGTGAGAGACCCAAGAAGACGCATAATGTACAATAGCCCAGTGCTATTCGACCAGGCGATCATGTTCTTGGTTGTGAGATTCTTCACAGACGCTAAGGAGTCTATTCACGAGGCATGGGAAAGGCCACAGGAGTACATCCTGGCCTGTCCCCACCATGGGATGGATGACTGGCTCATTATTCAAAACTTCTACAACGGGCTGATCACTTCCACCTGTGACCATGTGGATGTTGCTATTGGAGGAGCCTTCTTCTCATTGATGGTGCCCAAAGCCAAAGATTTTGTTGAGAAGATGGTGTCCAACATGGGTTGGAGCAATGAGCGTCTCCAAACTCGTCAGCGAGGCATGCACACCTTGAAATAGGTGGACATGATCGCTGCTAAATTGGACCTCTTCATGAAGAAGATTGATGGACAAGCCGATGGTGAATTATGTGGCAATTCCTATGCCTTAGACTCTTACATCACCTGTGAAGTCTGTGGAAATACATGTCACTTGAGTAATGACTGCCTAGAGACTTGTGAGGATGCCCTATGCATAGCAAACAATGGAAACAACAATGGCTATCGTCCAGGAGGTCAAGGGTGGGGCCAACCATGCCCTTTCTTTCAAGGAGGGTACTACAACAATAACAGAAATAATGGCAATCAACCCAACTTGAGAGAGCTTGCCATTAGCCAATTGAAGATCGATGATGCCTTATCAAAGAAGCTATCGGCCAATGACAAGACCTTAGAAAGTATCAATGACAAGATTGAAGGACTATCATCAGCCTTCAAAAATCAACTGAGCTTCAACAAAATGTTGGAAACACAGTTGGCTCTACTTGTTGTAGTTGTTCCTCCATTGGAAAGTAAAAAGATTCTGGGATAGCCAGAAGCCCCAGTAGAAAAGGTGAATGCGGTATCTATGAGAGGTGGTAGGACCACTCGTAACCCACCGTATCCCACACAAGAGAGGAGGAGAACTAAAAAGGAAAAAGAGAAAGAGGATGTCACAACTGGCATGAGTGAACCACTTAGTGAGAGAATGGCTAAGCAATTTGAAGACACCAACTTATTGCCATTCCCTCACATACAAAGGAAGCCAACAGTGGATGAGTAATTCAACCGCTTTGTTGAGGTTATCCAGAAGATCCACATTAATGTGCCCTTGATTGATGTGATGCAAATACCTACTTATGCTCGCTATTTTAAGGAGATATTTAATAACAAGCGGCCATTGCCCACCACTGAGGTTGTCATGCTTATAAATGACTGCAGCGTAGCCATCCATAATAGGCTTCCAGAGAAGAAGAAGGACCTTGTATATCCTACAATATCTTGCTCGACTGGGGCTCACTACTTTGACAAGGAACTTTATGACATTGGAGCAAGTGTGAGTGTTATGCTCAAGGTGGACTTTGACCAGCTGAATTTCACAGAGCTCACTCCAACACCAATGCAGCTCCAACTGGCTAATTCTTTAGTCCGTTATCCCGCAGGTATTGCTGAAGACATTCCGGTGAAAATCCAGAATTGCTTCATACTTGTGGATTTCGTGGTGCTCGACATGGATGTCAAGAAGGATACACTACTTATTCTTGAGCACTCATTCCTTACCACCACGAAGGATCGCATAGATGTGGGAGTTGGATAAATCCACTTCCATATCAATGGCAAGGAGGAGAAGTTTAACTTTCGCCCAAAGACGGAGCAATGCTCCATGATTCATGTCAAGTATGGGCTGAATGTTAAACACATTCCAGAGGTCAAAGTCACACCTCCAAAGGTGGATTCACTCATTGCATTCATGAGGCAATTTATCTATGCGGAGAACCTGTCTTATCGTCCATGACGACATCCTAAGAAGACAGAGAAGCCCGAGCCTCCCCAAAGGCCCAAGTCCACCAAGCCGCCAAAGAAGGAGTGACAGAAGAAGCAAGACAAGACATCCGAGCCCATCCCTCCGGGCCCGGATATCATGAGATGGAGGAAAAGTCCATCTCATCGGACTATGGTGAGACCTAGCCAATAGGAAAATTGGTAGTTATCCTTTTATTTGTTTTTTCTCTGCATTTGGTTTTTCCACTTAGTTGATTTTTCCCCACTACATATTTGGTTTTCCTTAGCAAGTTGCGAATCTTATATTCTCAACCATCATTTTTATTTCTTTATTTTTCACAAAAAGAAAATTGTTGGATTTAAAAAGGGGTTTTATTCGAAAGCAATTTTTTTGAGCTGCAAATGTGGCATTTCACCAACATGATAATTTTATAGCCGTTGGGGAGCCACCTGCCAAAAGAGGGAACAAGGGGACCCACTTTTCAGTGCGACCGGACCCCCTGTTCGACAAAGTGGAGAAAGAGCCAAAATGGCTCTCTCCGCTGGCTACATTTTAGCCTCTTATGATCGCTGGGGAGTGTACACTATAAATGGTGGCCATGAGGAGCACCCTTCTTCACACTTCACCTTATTTTACACCTCCCCAAGTCACTCTTTTGCTCACATTGTTTTTCTTGTTCTTCATTAAAGCGCTCTTGCTGAAATACAACTCAAAAATAATTTCTTTCGTTTGCATTTGCAATTTGCTCTCAAGCTCTTCAAGGGAGAATTCGTCAAGGGTTTTGTCTTCACTAACATCACTTCTTTTTGAGTTGTCACCTTGTTGTGTTCTTGCTTGTTGTGGCCATGAATGGAAGGAAAAGGTTTTTTGGGAAGAGGAAGGGGGCTGCAAGCTCAAGCCATGGTGGAGACTCAAGTGCACATCTCTCCTCCATTGATACACCAAGTCCACAGAGGAGGAGTGTGTGTGAAGACACTCCCATGTATGAGGAGCAACCGCATCAACTTCTCCACGACAATGACCTCGACATACAAAGTGAAGTTGAAGATCAAGCACGCAAGCTCCTCCAAGATTGTGAGTTTTATCACACTAAAGTTATGATCCGGATTTGATCTCAAAATAGGTGTGGATCCCGAATTCTTTTCCGTTTGGCATGCATAGGATGAGAAAATTTTGCTCACATAGAGGAGAAAGGATCATGTCTTCTCACTATACAATTCTTTTGCACTCTCAAAATAGGATTTGATGGTATTACTTTCAGATTATTTAAAAAAGAATGCAACATCCTATGGAAATAATTAAGTGAAATCCTAGACTTCCATAAACGTTGTTTTCTAGATTTAGACACTTTGCCTAAATTTAACAAATGAAGTTTTTGGCATGAAGACTAGTGAGGTCATATGTAGTGCTCCTCGGAATAGCCACTTGCACAATCCTACTTTACACTTTATGCATAGATGGGTGGCTATGACTAAGTTCCCTAGAGGAGATATAGGAGTAGTACGTGATGATGAACTAAAAATATTATTTTCCATGATTAAGAAGATAAATGTTACTCCAATTATAGACATGATGACACAATAGTTAGATAATATCTCAAGGACAGGGCCAATTGAATGCACTTTATTGATTACCCGCATTGCTACTAGGGTAGGAGCATTAGAATATACTTCATTTGAGTACATTGAAACTGAAGTAGAATTGATTAAGAAGATTATCTAGTGCAAGGACGTACCTTTAAGCATGATCATTATGGATCTTTAATATTTTATTATCCCAGCTTTGTCAATGAAATTTGCTTAACTAACCCGGATTTTCATTTGTACAAATGTCCGAGGCTAACCATTGATCTTCTTTCCATCAAGGAAGCTCAAAGAAGTAATGTCTCTGGTAGGGTAACTAGAAGCCATGCAAGGAGTGCAGCCATGCCTCCGACAACCTCCACAGTCCATGAGTGCCAAGAGGAAGAGAACCCAATTGGTGATGCACCTGGATTGACTCAACCTCAACTGTATGAGGGCGGAGGACCGTCTTGGCATGGATGGCCGAATACTGCATGGGAGCCATCCCTATCCACTTCAAGCTCTTGCGACTTTCCTCCAACGTCCATGAGAGGACGTTGTTCCTTTTCAGCTAGAAGTCATCATGATTATAGCCAAGGAATGACGGATCTCACTAGATGTATGGGAGATCTTGAAGTGAGGACGGGAGACATCTACAACACACTTTAAGATCATGTCCAAGGTACCCAAGACTGACAACAACACATTGACACTTAGTTCAACAACTTCAACTCCATGCTACAACAACAACAAGCCGATCTCGCGACATACTTCCGTCATCAAGGGTTCAACCCTTATCACGGAGGTGATTGAAGAAGAAGCTTGGGGGAGGACCCCCACTTGAGGTAATTTGTATCACATACATTGCATATTTATTTTCCATTCATTCACCATTCACCTTGCATCTACAAAAAAAATATAATAGTGTAGATTTGCTTTCAGTAAAATAAAGATGTGCAGTAAAAATGATTTAGAATTCACATAGATGAAATGATGAAGAGTTGCTCTGTTTTATTTTTTTCTAAGTCCCTAGTTTACAACTTGCTACTCTCCAAATATTGATTTCGTTGGCTAAAATTCAGTTTGCCTCAATTTAGAAATTGTGTCTATCATAAGCTTAATCCAATTTTATGTTGTTGCAAGATAGGATATAGTGATAGGGCTGCTATTCAGTTTCAAAGTGAAACTTAGATTTTTGGAGAAATTCTAGAAAGATTTCAGTTACTCCCATTTGATTGGAAATACCTACCAAAGTCATATGATACTTTACATTGATAAACCTTATGCATATGCTATTTGCCTTCACATTGAGCCTAGTCAAACTAGTATAGTCCTATGTGAGAATTCATTCATTTCTTTTAAAATTCAAGACTTCACTTGCACATGATACACTTCTACACTAGAAGTTAGCAAAAGTCCATAATATCATCATTCCACAATAAAAAGAGAAACTCCATTCCTTTCATGCTTAGTACTCTCTTCAAGTTTATTGCATAGAAAGGGGGTAGAAGACATGGCTACAAGAAAAAGAAAATGCATGCTTTCATCAAAAGCTTGATAAAAAAGACTAGCCATGTTTCATCCCTACAATTAAGAGAGTCTACACAAATAGGAGTCATCTCAACATCCATTTTAACTTCCACTCCATCACACATGCACAAGTCTTGAATCATATTGTTTTGAATTGATTTCTCTTAAGGCTTACTCTTTTGACTTAGCTATATTATGTGTTGTAAATGTGCCTACTACATTCCCTACCAAGCTCCACATACAAGCCTTATTTAGTGGTAGGATGAATATAGACAAAATGCCTCGGTGAGGATATATTTCCCTACTCAAAAAGGAGTGACCGGGAGAATCAAATTGATGTACTTAAAATCTAAATCAAAACTCTCTGAAATTTGAGTGGAACTTTATCTCTAGGCTATGTTCGCTCAATTTGCTGTTATATCTTTCAACCACCCATGAATAGGAGAAGGCATAAGTCCCATAATGACTTAAGATGGGCGAAGTACCATAGCCAATTTTTGAAATACTAGCTACAATATTTTGTTGTGCACACGATACTTTTGTAAAGCAAAACATTGTAGCAACTCCTGATCATCAACCTAAAGTTTTGACTTTGCTCGGGACGAGCAAAGGATAAGCTTGGTGCAGTTTGTTGACGGTTGTTATATCCCAATTTCACCCGTCAATATAACTCAATTATGTGAAGGAAAAATCATTTCTCGCACACATCACCTTTCTACTTAACCTATTTCCACTTGTCTTTGGAAGAATAGTGCATGCAGGAATTTTATGCAAGAAATGAGGTAAAAGAGGGAGAGCAACTCTATAAGTTATCATCCCAGCCAATCATGTGCTGACACATGGCATCACATAGATCAAATGGCTCACAAACAGTAGCATCCAAGGCCATCCAACGGTGTATCACTAATATCAGTCAATAGGACCCACCTGGAAGTCACCCCAAGGAAGCACACTAGAATTGGTCAGAAGACCACTTCGGGCGAACTCCCTGTTCGGACGAAGTGGAATTTGGGCCAAACTCGGTCAACTTCCACGTGTCGACTCCCTGTGGTGCCCTAATCATGATGAAGACTAATTCACGCGCTTTTAGTGGCTGGAACCGACCCTTCTCTAGCTATAAAAAGGACCCCCTACCCTCACTTCTCACACACAGACTTAAACTCACACACATAAAGACTGAAAGTGCATCTAGGCAATCCGTTGTGGGTTTTGGACGATTGATGACAAACGAATGATATTCTAATGAACTTGTTGAGATGAATGCAGGTCAACTCATATTAGATAGTTTGGTGCACTCAAAAAAAGAAAAATTAAGTGTTGAAGAAAAAGAAAGGCCTCTTTGATGAATGAAGCGCAAAGTAGACTTTATTGTGTAGGATGTGTGTTAGAGACACATCACAAGAGCTCAAGTTTTTGCGTAGGGGTAAGGATCTTAAAATCAATCTTAAAATTCACTGAGCATCGGACTAGTCCATTCATAGACCAGACTAGTCTATTCAACTATTTGTTGTCTCACTTCACAGTGCACCATACTAGTCCATTTATGGACCGGACTAGTCCGATCAACTTTCTCGAACTTCACTTCACAGTGCACCAGACTAGTCCGTTTATAGACTAGACTAGTCCGTTCAACTTTCTGTAAACTCAATACACTGCGCACCGGACAAGTCCATTCAAGGACCGAACTAGTCCGTTGAACTCTCTGATGTTTCATAACACATCACACCAGACAAGTCCGTCTATGGACCGGACTAGTCCGAGGAAGTTTCTGATATTCCAATTCACAAGGAACTAGACAAGTCCGAACTCCTACCGGACTAGTCCGGTATGCCTCACACAATTCAGGGTTTCTAGTGTGCTGCACATCTCACGTTGACTTTACATAGCACACCGGACAAGTACGGTACCCAGTACCGACTAGTCCGGCCGTCGGGATCCCTAACGGTAACATTTTTGGAAACACTATAAATAGGAGATCCACAACCCACATACCAATAACTCGTATTCTACTATTCACAACTGAAACCCTAGTGCCGCCACCTGTCCCAAGAGCACAAAAACACATCTCCCCACACATCTAAGATCCTCAAAAGTGAAATCATTTGAGTATTAAGATTTGGGATTTGGAGATCATTGTCTACGCGTCATTGAGCTCTTGGGGTTTGATCTCTCTACACTCTTGAATAACTTGTAATCTTTTGAGTGTATTAGATCATATTTTTCTGCTATAATCTTTTGTGGGAGCCCTCAATGTGTGAGGTTTCCCCATCAACTCGGTGATTACCTGTGATAGTGGAACCAAGTCGGCCTTGTGTGGTGACTTGACGAGGGAAAGGGTTTGGAGAGACCCGGCTCTGTGTGGGCTTCCTCAATGAGGACGTAGATCTCTTTGGTAAGATTGAACCTCGGTAAAAATCTGGGTCTCGCATGTTCTATTGTTTTGCTTTTGCAAATTTATCATTTAGGGAATTAGATTTGATCAATCAAATATTGTGTGATCCACGTGAATATTAAGCAATCTTATCTCTTGTTCAACTTGAAAGAATAGTAATTACTCTGCTGCAATTTCATTCGAGATTCCTGCAAAATCGCTTAATAGTTTTGCCTAATCTGAACAACCGGACTAGTCCGAATCATCAACCGGACAAGTCCGGGCTCTCTGGTATTTGAAAATTTGATTAGGTGTGCAGGAAAACTTCCAAAGCCAATTCAACCCCCCCCCCCTCTAGGACACATTCAATTGGTATCAGAGCAAGGTTCTCCATCCACGAGACTCACCTCTCGGAGAGATCAAATGGCCTCATAGAAGAACAATGAGATCCCTAAGGTGCCCAACACTAAAGAAGAGCAAGACTCAAAGGCATTCGATGTACTCAAGGAGAATATACACGATGATGAAGAAGTGTGTCAACTCAAGGCGCTCAGGAAGAAACTCCTAAACCAAAAGGGAAAAGAAGACGATACGACGATAGAGAGTGGTCATCATGACTACTCCCGATATCCTTACAACAATCGTCTAAATTCCAATAATCATTATCTTTCAATTCCCATGCGAAAATCTCTAGAGTTCAACGGAAATAACCATACCATGTGGAAGTACAATATGAAAATGCATCTAGTCTCCTTGAACCCCAGTCTTTGGCATATCGCGTGTACAGGTGTAGATATCCCGGATACAGACGATGAATTCACTCTGGAACAAGAACAAGGAATTCACCGCAATGAACAAGTTAGCAGTGATCACTTCATCTTTGAGCCGAGAAGAGTTCTCCAATATTGATGGACTTGAAAGTGCCAAGGAAATCTGGGATACGCTCAAGACAGCTCACGAAGAAAATTGATCAGTTTGTGAAGCAAAAATTGAAATGCTTGAAGGTGAATTGGGGAGGTTTGCCATTGAAGAAGGCAAATCACCTCAAGACATGTACAACCGAATAAAGGCACTTATTAACAAGATCAGCGCCTATGGAAGCAAGAAGTGGGCTGACCATGAGGTGGTCAAAAGGATGATAAGAGCATTTATGCCGAGAAATGTCACCTTGTGCTCCATGATCTGTGAAAGCCCGGGGTTTCACAAAATGACTCCGGGTGAACTATTGGGCAAGATTATCAACCATGAGATGACGGAGAAGGAGTCCCAATACGTCAAGGACTTGGTTGAACTTACTTCCTCCAAAAAGAAGGATGTTGCTCTCAAAGCAACTTGCAAACCTAAAGGAAAGGAAGCTCGTGAAGCACAAGATGAGGAAGACACAAGTGATGTGAGCGTAGATTTGAATGAAGAAGAGATTGCACTCTTCATCAAGAAATTCAAGCGCATGATGAGAAGAAGGAAGTGCAGCAATTCTAGTGATGGAAGAGCAAAGAAAAAGGGAAATCCAAAGATTGACGTACCTGCTACAACTGCTATGAGTACGGTCCTTTATGGTTGACTGCACATATGAAGAAAATAAAAAGAAGAAGGAAGCGAAGCCTCAAGAAAAGAAGACCCTCAATAAAAGGAGGCAAGCCCATCAAACGTACATTGGCAAGGAGTGGGACTCAAACGACGAGTCCTCCTCTGATGAAGAAGAAGAGATGGACACCATAGCCATCAAAAAGCCTACCAAGAAGTCTATGCTCTTCCCAAACATGGGAGGATGAGAGACTCATAATCATACTTGCCTCATGGCTAAGGAGGGCAAGAAAAACATTCGACTCACACCACCCTCGATTAATTCCTCCATTGATGATTTTGATAGTTGTAGTGAAAATGAGGAAATGTTTAGAGGTTTAAGTAGAACTACTTTAAAGAAAATGAAAATGTTGTCGGATGAAATTTTTGAGAAGGAGGAGCTTGTCAACCGACAAGAAGATATGCTCATCCACGAAAGGAAGAGATATCAAGAGGTTGAGAAACTCCTTGAGCTTGAGAAAGAAGAGCAAGTCACTTGAGCATGAGCTAGCTTTGAGTAAGGAAACTTACTCAAAACTATAGGACTTACACATTGCAATCAAGGATGAACTTGCTAACTTGTCAAAAGTTAACAAAATCCTTGAAGTGCAAGTTGAGTCACTCAAGAAAAGTGACTCCTCCTCCAAAACCTCACCTTCCAAAGGTGTAAATCCAACAACAATTGTAACTTGCACATGTTCTAGTAAGAAAAATATTGTTAAACATGATTCTTCTACTTCACATGCTTGAATGTGGCCTAGAGGGGGGCGAATAGGCTTTGAAAATTTCCTTGAAAGTGCATCTAGGCATCCCTTGTGGGTTTTGGTTGATTTATAACAAACAAATGAGATCCTAACTACATTGTTGAGATGAGCGCAGGTTTTAATGAAATTATGAAGAAAGCGCAAAAAGAAAGGAGAGTGAGAAATCAAGTTGAAAAGAGCTCAAGAGATGAATAGAATACTCTTTGTGTATGGAGTGTGTTGGAGAAACACACCATAAGAGCTCAAGCAAAAGAAAACACTCTCACTGCACAAATTTACACAGGGTCGGACTAGTCCGATATACCCCAGACAAGTCCGATATTCCACGGACTAGTCCGAAATCCTCACGGACCAACTTCGGACAAGTTCCCCAATTTCGGACTTGTCCTTAGCCCCTCAAAATTTCATGACACCGTACTAGTCCGATATTATCTGGACTAGTATGATAACCTCTCTGACTAAAATCGGACAAGTCGCCCAAGTGCGGACTTGTCCTCAATTCACTAAGGGATTCACCACACCGAACTAGTCTGATATGTGCCAAACTAGTCCAAATATCTCCAGTTCCTAGATCGGACTAGTCCGCATGTTTTCGGACAAGTCCGATATTCCTGAACACTTAAGGTTTTCCACACGCCGCACACCGAACAAGTCCGGAGTCCACCATGGACTAGTCCGGACTTTGTAAACCCTAACGATAACCTTTGGAAACCGTCATATAAATATAGATGCACGTCCCTACTATGATCTCTCTCGACCCCATGCACTGTCACACCTTCCAAGAGCCCAGAAACACGTCTCTCCACACAATCCAACGCAAGAAAAATCAAATCCTTGAGGATTAACCATAGATCAAAGGAGAGACACATTCTTCACGTCTTGAGCTCCTGGGTTTGAATCTCTCACACACTCTCGTTGTCTTATTGCATATCTTTCGAGTGTGTTTGATGGTGTTTTCAATTGTAAATCTTGGGGAGCCCTCAACATGTGAGAAGGCCCCTTGAACACGGTGACTTGCCCCCATTGTGATTAGTGGAAGAGAATCGGCCTCCGTGGCGATTCGACGAGGGTAGGGTTGGTGAAGACTCGGTCCTCCGTGGACTCCTTAATGTGGACGTAGATTTCCTCTGTGGAATCAAACCACGGGATAAAAATCTTGTGTCATACTTGTTCTTATTCTTCATCATATTCTAGGGTTTACTTGATCTTATACATCTTACGTTAAAACATTGAAACCAAAGTTAGTTTGTGCCATACCTAGTTTCATTGATATAATCATTCAATTTACAACTTAATTTCCGCTGCATAGAGTACTTGAATTGAAATCATTGATCAAACTTGATCAATCTAGTCTGCGCACACTAGACTAGTCCGCACCCTACCGGACTAGTCCGATTTCTCTGTGTTTGATCAAGTTGCTAAGTGTTTCAGGTTCTGACAAAAGTTCAAAAAGCCTATTCACCCCCTCTAGGCTACATTCAATTGGTATCAGAGCTAGACTCTTCAAAAGAGACTAATCGCTCGAAGAGAAGATGTCGTACATGAAGGATGTGCACAAGAATTTCAACCAAGAGAATGTTCATGATGAAAAGGCTTAGAAGATGGAGAAGCTCCTCGACGCAATCCAAGACTGCGAGGATGATGATGAGGAGATGCTTGAACTCAAGGCACTCTTAAGGAAGAAGACACTCTCCAAAGGGAAGATAAAGATCGAGGATGAAAAGAAGAAGAAGGGGAGTAGTCACACTGACTACTCCCGATATCCTTTTAATTATGATCAGTTAAATTCGAATAATAATAATTACTTGTCGATTCCTCTAGGGAAAACACCTTTTTTTACAGCAATGATTATTCTATGTGGAGACAGTATAAAGATGCATCTAATATCACTTAACCCAGCTTGTGGCATATAGTGTGTACAGGGATAGATATCCCGAATGATGATGAAGAGCTCACACCAAGTCAAGAGCAAGCTATTCATTGGAACACTCAAGCTGCAGCTGTCATAACATCATCATTGAGCCGATATGAGTTCACCAAGGTGGATGGACTCGAAACTGCTAAGGAAATATGGGATACACTACAAACAACACATGAAGGTGATCATCATGTGCGAGAGGCTAAAATTGAAATGATCGAAGGCGAATTGGGAAGAATTGCCATAGAAGAAGATGAGTCACCGCAAGACATGTACAATCAGCTGAAGAATCTCATCAATAAAGTTCAAGCATATGGAAGCAAGAAGTGGAATGATCACGAGGTGGTGAATCTAATTCTCAGAGCCTTCAAGCCTCACAACGTAACTCTATGCTCGATGATTAGAGAAAGCCCCGGGTATCGGAAAATGACCCCGGATGAATTGCTTGGAAAGATTATCAATTTTGAGATGATGGAGAAACAAGAAAAGCATGTCAAAGAGATTGCTGACCTTACCTCGGCAAAGAAGAAAGGAGTCGCTTTGATGTCCACTTGTAAGCCTATGTCAAAAGAAGCTCGAGAGGCTCAAGAAGAAGACGACAACGACGATGAAAGCAGCGATATAGATGAAGAAGATATGATCCTATTTATGAAGAAATTTAAGAAGATGATGAAAAGAAGACAAGGTGGTAGATAAAATGAAGGATGATACAAAGACAAATCAAGACCAAAGTTGAGGCACGCTTGCTATAACTGTGGTGAATAGGATCACTTTATAGTTGATTGTCCTTATGAAGAAAACAAGAAGAAGACTAAGGATACAAATCCTCAACCAAAGAAGATGTTCAAGAAGAAAAAGCAAATTGGACAAGCACACCTAGGAAAGGAGTCGGACTCCAATGATGAGTCCTCATCCGAAGAGGAAGAGGAGATGGCTAGCATAGCCATCAAGAAGACAACCAAAAAATCCACCCTCTTCCCAACTATTGGCGCATGGAAGGACAACGACACATGTCTAATGGCGAAGGAAGGTAAAAGAAAGGTAACAACTAAATCTTCCTCCTCATATTCCTTTGTCAGTGATAGTGATGATTCTAGTGTACGATATTTGTGATGAAAATGAATACTTGCTTAGTGGTTTAGACAAGAAAACTGCTTCTACGATGAAATTTTTAATGGATAAGCTTGTTGATCGCCAAGAAGATATGATCATCCTTCACAAGGATGGATATCTTAAGATGAAAGAGCTCCTTGAACTTGAAACGGAGCGAAGCAAGTCACTAGAACTTGAGTTAGCTTTAAGCAAGGAAGCTTGCTTGAAGTTAAACAACTCAAATGTAATCATGAAGGATGAACTTGCTAACTTAACCAAAGTTAACAAGATTCTTAAGGTAAGGGTTGAGTCACTCAAGCAAAGTGACCCTTCATCCTCTTCAAGATCACCTTCTCAACACTTAAAATCTGAAACTACTATTACTTGTGCATGTGCTAAAATTTACACTAGCTTGAAAGAAAAGTCAACCTCGACCAAGGACAAGCTACCTTCCCATAGTGGCATATTTGACAAGGAGAAGGTCAAGTATGCACGTAGTGCATACTTGGTCTCACGACCTCCAAATGTCAAGTATGGACTCGGGTATTCTTATGGTGAAAATCAAAATGCTAGAAATCATAAGAATAACAAGGAATGCATTGTCTTTGTCAAGGGAAACTCCTCTCAAGTTATAAAATCTAATAATGTTGATAAAAGTAACATTGTTAACACATATGAACAATAACTATTATTTAGAACCTTTGATGCATCATATATTATTATGAAAAGTAATCTTGGTAGAGTTTATGCTAAACATGTTGAGCCATGCTATGGGAACGCCAAGTCTCATTTGTGGGTGCCCAAATCACTTGTAACTAACCTCAAAGGACCCAAGCAAGCTTGGGTACCTAAAACCAAGGCGTAATTTGTTTTTGCAGACCTACTCCTCCGGTGGAGCTAAATGGGTGCTAGATAGTGGATGCACCAACCACATGACCTGAGAAAGAAGGATGTTCGTTGAATATGAAGAAAATAAAGATCCAAGTGAAGGCATCTATTTTGGCGATAACAATCAAGGAAGGGTTCTTGGTACCGATAAAATTGCGATTTCGTCTCAACACACTCTTTCTCATGTTGTACATGTCGATCCTTAGATTATAACCTTCTGTCCATATCTCAATTATGTGGCAAGGGTTATAATTGTTTGTTCACTAATGAGGGTGTGACCGTCTTTAGAAGGAATGATAACTCGGTTGCATTGAAGGGTGTGCTAAAGGGAAAACTTTATCTAGTTGACTTCAACAAAGATAAATCCGAACTTGACACATGCTTGATTGCAAAGACCAACATGGGTTGGTTGTGGCATAGATGGCTAGCACATGTTGGTATGAGGAATCTTCAAAAACTTCTAAAAGGCGATCACATCCGTGGCTTAAAGGATGTTGTTTTTGAGAAAGATAGGCCTTGTAGCACGTGCCAAGCCGGGAAGCAAGTAGGAGCACCCCATCTCGCGAAGAATGTCATGACAACAACGAGACCGCTCGAGCTACTTCATATAGATCTATTTGGTCCAATTGCTTATATAAGCATCAGCGGTAACAAATACGGTTTAGTAATTGTTGATGATTTTTCGCGCTTCACGTGGGTTTTCTTTTTGCATGATAAGACAGAAACTCAAGGAATCCTCAAGAAGTTCTTCAAGCGTGCCCAAAATGAATTCTCATTTAAGATCAAGAACTACGAAGTGATAATGGCTCCGAGTTCAAGAACACCCAAGTTGAGGAGTACCTAGACGAAGAATGGATAAAACATGAATTTTTAGCACCGTATTCCCCTCAACAAAACGGAGTAGCCAAAAGGAAGAACCGAACCCTTATAGAGATGGCGAGGACAATGCTTGATGAATACAAGACTTCGGATCGGTTTTGGACTGAAGCGGTTAACACGGCTTGTCACACCATAAACCGACTCTATCTTCATCGCCTACTCAAGAAAACGTCATATGAACTACTCACCGGTAACAAGCCAAATATTTCCTATTTTTGAGTTTTCGGTTTTAAATGTTATATTTTGAACAAGAAGCCTAGGACTTCAAAGTTCGCTTCAAAGTCCGATGAAGGTTTCTTGCTTGGCTATGATTCGAACTCTTACGCCTATCGTGTCTTCAAGAAGGTCTCCGAACTTGTTGAAGTAGCACATGACGTAGTGTTTGATGAAACTAATGGATCTCAAGAAGAGCAAGTTGATCAATGTGTGCTAGATAGAGAAGAAGCTCCATGTCAAGCATTGAGAAGAATGGCATTGGGCGATGTTCGACCACAAGCACCACCTCCAAATGCGAATGAAGAAGATGAACCACAAGAGGATGAAAATTATCTAGGGGAGCTTCTACACAAGATCAACCTCATGAAGATCAAGGTTACCAACAAATCAATGAGGGCAACCATCTAGGGGGAGAAGAAGATGACCATGAAGATTCAAGACCACAAGTGGCACATCTAAGAGTACACCAATGCATCCAAAGAGATCACCCCGTCGACAACATAATCGGTGACATCCAAAAATGAGTAACAACTAGATCTCGAATAGCTAATTTTTGTGAACATTACTCGTTTGTATCCTCTTTGGAACCACATAGGGTTGAATATGCATTGAAAGGTCCGGATTGGGTGGTGGCAATGCAAGAAGAATTGAACAACTTCAAACGGTACGAGGTGTGGGAACTTGTTGAAAGGCCCAAGTTCAACGTCATCGGCACTAAATGGGTCTTCCGCAACAAGCAAGACGAACACGGGGTGATGACAAGAAACAAGGTGAGAATTGTGGCCAAAGTGTATTCACAAGTCGAAGGTTTAGATTTCGACGAAACTTTTGCTTCCGTAGCTAGGCTTGAATCAATTCGAATATTACTTTCATATGCTACTCACCATGATTTCAAGCTCTATCAAATGGATGTGAAAAGTGCCTTCCTCAACGGACCAATCAAGGAGGAGGTTTACGTGGAGCAACCCCCCGGATTCGAAGATCAGGAGTTCCCCGACCATGTGTTCAAACTGCGTAAGGCTCTCTATGGCCTCAAACAAGCTCCTAGAGATTGGTATGAGTGCCTTTGAGATTTTTTGATTGAAAATGAATTTAAGATTGACAAAGCTGATTACATGTTGTTTACCAAGAATTTTGGTAATGATTTATTTATCTATCAAATTTATGTTGATGATATTATATTTAGTTCAACTAACAAATCTTTTTGTCAAGAATTTAGTAAGATTATGACAGATAGATTCGAGATGTCTATGATGGGAGAATTGAGTTATTTCTTGGGATTCCAAGTGAGGCAACAAAAGGAAGGGACATTCATAAACCAAACCAAGTATACTCAAGACATACTCAAAATGTTTGGAATGGACAAAGCGAAGCCTATAAAGACTCCCATGGCAACAAATGGACACTTGGATCTCAATGAAGACAGACCAAACGTGGATCAAAAGTTATATCACTCCATGATTGACTCCCTACTTTATTTATGTGCATCTAGGCCCGACATTATGTTGAGTGTATGTTTGTGTGCAAGATTTCAAGCCAATCCTAAGGAATGTCATTTGACAGCCGTAAAAAGAATCTTGCGATATTTAGTTCATGAACCCAATCTAGGCCTTTGGTATCCTAAAGGTTCCAAGTTCAATCTCATTGGATAATCCGACGCAGATTATGCCGGATGCAAAGTAGATAGAAAAAGTACCTCCAGTACATGCCAATTCCTAGGTAGATCCCTAGTTTCTTGGTCCTCCAAGAAACAAAACTCCATTACCTTATCCACAGCTGAAGCGGAGTATGTTACAGCCGGGAGTTGTTGTGCGCAACTCCTTTGGAAGTGACAAACTCTAAGGGGTTACGGTTACAATATGAGCCGTATTCCACTCTTTTATGATAATGAAAGTGCTATTAAAATTGCCCATAATCCCGTTTAGCACTCTAGAACTAAACACATAGACATCCAGCATCGCTTTTTGAGAGACCACTCAATAAAAGGAGACATAGCCATTTCCCATGTCAACACCGAAAAACAACTAGCTGATATATTTACCAAGCCACTTGATGAAAAATGTTTTTGCGAGCTCCGAAATGAACTAAATATCCTTGATGCTCGGAATGTGGCTTGAAAACTTGCATACCTGTATGGCTTCTTCAAAATCCATTGATTATGTTGTGAAAATCATCTCTCTTTATTTTCTTTGAAAAACTATGTTAATTACTTGATCTTGGTGAATTATAGTCACAGCTTGATTGTTGGATGTTTACTGATCATATTTGTCAAGATTATTTGTGTGTTTTGCCCCTATTTTCTTTGTAAGCACCTTCGAATATATTCGAATGGGCTAAATGCTTTTGTTCTGGTGACCACGGACTAGTCCGTGGTTACCCGGACTAGTCCGCACACTACAGACTAGTCCGCTGAGATATGATAGTCTGGACTAGTCCGGTTGACCACGGACTAGTCCAATTTTTCGACTCCATAACCCTAGGGCCGCCAAACCCTAATCTCCTTCATCCTCACAACGTTCCTCACATCCTCTCTCCTCACTCGAGCGCCCCCCAGGTGATATGGCGATTTATCCACCAAATCTCTTCAACTCTCCGTGGAAAACGATCTTCATCGCAAGGGGATCGAGGTCCACGTACTAGTCCGCAACAACAACTCCTCCAACTTCAAGAATCGAAGGATTTTGGTAAACTTTCTCCAAAACCCTAGAACCTTCAATTTCTTTTGTTATGGACCAAATAGCTTAGCTCCACTAGTTAATACATGACTCCTTGTTGTATTACATCTACCTTGAGCTATTTTTGCATTGAGAAACACCATTGATTTGCTAGTTAGGGTTTGAGCAGTTGAACACCGGACTAGTCCGGTCTCAGTACGGACAAATCCGGTTCTCCGGACTAGTCCGCACTTGAGCACCGGACAAGTCGATTTTTGACTGGACACAACCCTAATTTCCTTCTACTGAATGCATTCCCTTGCCATCAATCCTTATCTATGTCTTGTGTAATCTACTTGTCAGGACAATGTCGAGCTCAAACGATGAGATTTATGACTTTGAGGCTAAAATGGAACAAGACTCTTTGCCCCGTGCTTCGACGGGGCAAAGCAAGAAGAGGCAAGAGCGTGTTGCTGAACCGTCACCCACCCCACCTAGGATGCGACGAATGGTTGAATCAAAGAAGCCAGCTTCAAATGCTCAAGATTTGATTGGCTCTAGCTCAGAGGCTCATTGCCAATCCAAAGGGAAAGGCAAAGGGATTGCCTCTGGCCCAATTGGCCCTCTCAAGATGTGTGCTCCAAGACAGGGGAACAGAGACCCGCTGAAGAAAGATTCAATGGCAAATGAAGTGATGTGGCTTCAAAACTCAGGACAATTGACTGTTACAGCAGTTCCAAGAAGGCAGCTGATGCAAGGTTCTGGAGCATCTTCCACGCGGACTACTATAGTTCCATGTATCTCACGATGAAAACTCAGGTGGTCTGCAACCAGTGGATTGACTGGAGCCATTTTGAAAGAAAAAGTTGTGGTGCTTTCGATAAAGTGGTAGAGGTTGCCGCGAGGCATGGTCTGAAGGATTTGTTTGCCTTCAGATACAACTGGAATGATGAAGTCATTGCTCAGTTTTTTGCTACCTGTTATTTTGCCAGTGATGAAGAGAAAAGGGTGACTTGGATGACTCATGGATCCAAGTACACAGTGTCTTATGATGAGTTTGTGAGACTGCTGCACCTTGAGGACACTAGCAGCAATGAACTCATCATCCACAATATTGATGTCTTGGAGAAGGACAAGATGAAGTTCCTCTATGACACTCGCCTAAATTTCAATCCCCCTTGCACCAAGAACATGAAGCCATTCTTCATAGTTCTAAATAGAGTGATCTAAAAGACTATTGCTCCGAAAGACAGAGATGTAGGGAGTGTCCAAGGCTATCTGAGGACATTGATGAAGGTGATCAGCAAGGACAGGAAGTTTGATGTTTTTGACTATATCTGGAATGATATGGTGAACATCTCCTACACATCGAACCGCTCCTGTGGCTATGCACCATACTTGATGTTTATGATTGCAAAAGTCACAAGAATTGAGTTCGTGAAGGATGTAGAGCATACTCCTCTAAGGCCTCAAAAGCCTCCTCAAGCCTCTCTTCCAACTGTTCCATCTCCTGTCTCCAGTGAAGAGGCTCCAAGGAGAGCTCAAGGAGATGTGAGGCCTCCCTCCACTACTAGGGCCCCTCCTCAAAAAGGGTCTCCTAGTGGCATCTTAAAGTACTTGGCCACCATCTTTCGCTCCTGCAAAAAGGCTGAGGTGAAGCTTCACAAGTTGAACAAGGCAAGGAAAGCAGACATGAAGTACGTGAAAGAAAATATCAAGAATATTTGCCAGAAGCTGGAGATGGAGCCTATTGGATCTTCTATCATCTCCGAGGACTCTCCTTGTGACTTCTCGGAGCTTCCACCTTTATCTCCTTCCGAGCTTGCCTATTTTGGCGTTGGGGGCACGACGAGTGGTTCTCATCCTCCTTCTCCTCCTCAGGCTGACGACAATGAAGACGACGAGAGGGCTGACAGTGAGGAATGAGCCTGCGGCGACTTCTAGATCCCTCCTCTCCTTTTTGGTGCCTTGATACCAAAGGGGGAGAGATTGAGGTGGAGTCATTAGGTTGTAGCCGTAGATGAGAGATGAGAACTCCTTTTGTATCTTTTGATCTCTGTTATGCTTTTGGTGGTGTAAGACTGTTTTTAGTGCTGTAAGACTCTTATTATGCTTCTAAGTTAGGTTTATGAAGTCTGTGATGATAATTTGATATAATCTACGCTTATGCCTTGAAATTGACATATATGCTTGATGTTGGTATGATTATGTCAATTATCTCATTCTCATCTGGATTATTGCTTACACACACTTAGTTTTGCACCCCACCATAAAGAGTGCACATATGTCTTATGTTTTCATTGCTCAATTTATTCCAAGCTCATATGTGCACACTTTATGAAAATCTGGACTTTTAATCATATTTGTGAAATCTCAATTGGTTGTCATCAATCACCAAAAAGGGGGAGATTGAAAGTGTATCTAAGCATCCCTTGTGGGTTTTGGTTGATTTATGACAAACAAATGAGATCCTAATTAAAATTTTTAAAATGAGCGCAAGTTTTAATGAAATTATAAAGAAAGCGCAAAAAGAAAGGAGAGTGCGGAATCAAGTTGAAAAGAGCTCAAGAGATGAATAGAATACTCTTTGTGTATGGAGTGTGTTGGAGAAACACACCCCAAGAGCTCAAGTAAAACAAAACACTCTCACTGCACAAATTTACATAGGGCCAGACTAGTCCGATATACCCCGAACTAGTCCAATAATCTCACTGTCCAGGAACGGACAAGTCCTCCCAGTGCGGACTTGTCTGCAACGGACTGGTCCGATAATACCTCTGATCAACATCGAACAAGTCTGATATTCCACGGACTAGTCTGAAATCCTCACTGATCAACTTCGGACAGGTTCCCCAATTTTGGACTTGTCCTTAGCTCCTCAAAATTTCACGACTCCGGACTAGTCTGATATTATCCAGACTAGTCCGATAACCTCTCTGACTAAAATCGAACAAGTCATACAAGTGCGGACTTTTCCATAATTCACTAAGGGATTCACCACACCGGACTAGTCCAATATGTGTCGGACTAGTCCGAATATCTCCAGTGCCCATATCGGACTAGTCCGCATGTTTTCGGACAAGTACGATATTCCTGAACACTTAGGGTTTTCCACACGCCGCACACCGGACTAGTCCGGAGTCCACCACGGACTAGTCCGAACTTTGTAAACCCTAAAGGTAACCTTTGGAAACCCTGATATAAATAGAGGTGCACGGCCCTACTATGATCTATCTCGACCCCCTGCGCCGTCACACCTTCCAAGAGCCCAGAAAACACGTCTCCCCACACAATCCAACGCAAGAAAGATCAAATCTTTGAGGATTAACCATAGACCAAAGGAGAGACACGTTCTTCATGTCTTGAGCTCTTGGGTTTGAATCTCTCACACACTCTCAATGTCTTATTGCATATCTTTCGAGTGCGTTTGGTGGTGTTTTTGATTGTAAATCTTGGGGAGCCCTCAACCTGTGAGAAGGCCCCTTGAACATGGTAATTTGCCCCCTTTGTGATTAGTGGAAGAGAATCAGTCTCCATGGCAATTCGACGAGGTTAGGGTTGGTGAAGACTCGGTCCTCCGTGGACTCCTCAACGTGGACTTAGATTTCCTCCGTGGCATCGAACAATGGGATAAAAATCTTGTTTCATACTTTTTTTTATTTTTCATGTTATTCTAGGGTTTAGTTGATCTTATACAACTTACGTTAAAACATTGAAACCAAAGTTAGTTTGTGCCATACCTAGTTTCATTGACATAATACATTCAAGTTACAACTTAATTTCTTCTGCATAGAGTACTTGAATTGAAATCATTGATCAAACTTGATCAACCTAGTTCGCGCACACCGGACTAGTCCGCACCCTATCGGACTAGTCTGATTTCTCTGTGTTTGATCAGGTTGCTAAGTGTTTCAGGTTCTGACAACAGTTCAAAAAGCCTATTCATCCCCCACCCCCACTAGGCTACATTCATTCATGCACACTTAATCAAACGGTCAAAAACTTGATTGACCGGACTTGTCTGATTGTGTGGGCGGACTAGTCCGGTGTGCCTGGTGTATGCCGATTTGATTAAGTATCTAAATAGGATTAAATTCTTTTAAGCAGTGGAAATGTAAACAACAGATAAGATTACTTGAATATACAATCTATGTTGTGAAGTTGTACGTGAAAAATAATTTACAATTCAAGTTATGATATTGATCAACTATATGCCCTAATCAAGATGCAAAAGTAAAGAAGCACACGAGACACCGATTCTTACCGAGGTTCGATCTCACCAAATAGATCTACTCTTCGTTGAGGAAGCCCACACAGAGCCGGGTCTCTTCAAACCCTTTCCCTCCTCAAGTCACCACCCAAGGCCAACTTGAATCCACTACCACGGGCAATCACTGAGTTTATGGGGCAACCTCACACGTTGAGGGCTTCCAAAAAAATTACAATGAAAAGATGATCAAATACACTCGAAAGGATTACATGAGAGAGTACGAGTGTCAAGAGATCAAACCCCAAGAGCTCACAACGTGTAGATGACGATCTCCCAACCCAAAATCCAAGTGTTCAATTGGTTTTTACCTTTTTGGACTTTAGATGTGTGGGGAGATGTGTTTTTGGGCTCTTGGGACAGGTGGCGGCACTAGGGTTTATGATTTTGACAGTAGGAACCAAAAATTGTAAATGTGGGGACGCGGATCTACTATTTATAGGGTTTCCAAAAAGTTACCGTTAGAAATCCCGAGGGTCGGACTAGTCTGTACTGCCGGACTTGTCCGGTGTGCTGTGTAAAAGTCGACGTGGAATGCAGCACACTAGAAACCCTAATTGTGTGAGGTATACCGGACTAATATGGTGTATGTTCGGACTTGTCCGGTGCGAGTGTAATTTAACTCTAGAGAGTTGAACGGACTAGTCCGATCCAAGAACGGACTTGTCCAGTGCTATGTGTAATTGAACTCCAAAGAGTTCAATGGACTAGTCCTGTCCCTTGGGTGGACTTGTCCGGAGTGCACTCAACAGGATTTATAGAGACTTGAACGAACTAGTCCGGTTCGTGATCGGACTAGTCTGGTGCACTATGTTATTGGATTCCACAAAGGTTAACGGACTAGTCCGGTCCGTAGACAGACTAGTCTGGTGCACAGTGTATTTGGACAACAGAGAGTTAAATGGACTAGTCTGGTCTATGAACGGACTAGTCCGGTGCTTAGTCAGTTTTTAGGTGTTTTTAATCCCTTACCCCTACGCAAAGACTTGAGCTCTTGGGATGTGTCTCTCACACACATCCTATACATTTAAATCTACTTTGCGCTTCAGTTGATAGTTGGGCTTTTCTCTTTGTACACCACTTCATTTTTCACCTTTTTTAGTGCATCAAACTATCTCATTTTGTTGATCCTGCAGTCATCTCAATAAATTCATTAGGATCTCATTTGCTTGTCATCAATCATCCAAAACCCACAAGGGATTGCCTAGATGCACTTTCAATCTCCCTCTTTTTAGTGATTGATGACAACCAATTGATATTTCACAATTAAGAGTAAAAATTTGATTTTCATAAAGTGTGCATATATGAGAATAATGAATAATCACAAAAAGATTCTCATTATGGTGGGGTGCCTAACATGTGTGTGGTCAACAGATGTGATGGGCAATATATAAGCATTTGACAGTCATTGCAATAATCATCACATTAACATTAACTAAGCATCACACATTGAGTAAATTTAGCACATCCAAAATAAATTACAATAGATTGAGCATTTGACAGTCATTGCAATAATCATCACATTAACATTAACTAAGCATCACACATTGAAGTAAATTACAATAGGTTGAAAATGAGTAAAAGTCCTTGATCACGGGTCCTTAATGGCTTATCCTAGACAACTAGTCTCAATCTCTCCCCCTTTGGCATCAAGGCACCAAAAAGGGAGAAATTGAGTGGAATCACTCATCGTCACTGCCTCTCTCACTATCAGTCCTCTCTTGATCTTCTTCTTCATCTTCAGGTGCTTGAGGAGGAGGAGGAGCAGTAGAGGTAACAGCCAGTCCAAATGAAGCCAACTCTTGCTCAGTTAGATGAGGCATTTCAGTAGAATCTTCTTCTGAGTCCCCTGAAATCTGAAGTGACCCCACTGGCTCCATCTCTAGCTTGTCACAGATGGCTTTGATGTTGGACTTTACATATCTTTGATGCTTCATCCTGGCCAGACTTTCCTTGTGCTACTTGATTTCCACTTTGCGACAAGAGGCAAAGATGGATGATAGCATCTTCAGCACTCCACTGGATGACTCTCTAGGAGGTGGACGAGCAAGAGCAGCGGCCTCAGATCTTTTTCCCTCTTGAGTCCTCTTGGATCTTCGTTCCTCTCTGGGTGAGCTAGGAGCAGAAGGAACAGTGTAGATGGTAGGCTTTTGGGGCCTAGGTTGGTATGAGGCACGTCCTTGACAAATTTCAGTCCTGTCACCTTCTCAATAATATACATGATGTAAGATGCATAGCCACAAGACCTGTTAGGAGTGATGGAGATATTGACAATGTCATTGTATATGTAGTCAAATACATTGAAGGTCCTTTTCCTGCTTATCACCTTCATCAATGTTCTGAGGGTGCCCTGAATGGTCCCTGCATCTCCCTCTTTGGGAGCAGTGGTCTTCCTCAGGATCCTGTTGAGAACAGCAAAGAAGGGCTTCAAGTACTTTGTAGTTGGAGACTTGAATGGCATCTTTGTATCATAGAAAAAGTCAAGCTGATCTTTCTCCAAAGGCTTCGGATTGTGGATAATGATGTCATTCTCCAGAGAATCTTCCAGGTGAAGAATTCTTGTAAACTCCTCATAGGTGACACTGTACTGTGCTCCATGGGTCATCCAAATCATCTTGTCACTGTCATCACGAGCAAAATAGAGAGTAGAGTAGAATTGATTGACTACCTCAATGTTCCAGTCCCACTGAAAAGAGACTAGATCCCTCAGTCCATGCAGCTCGAGGCTTCCAGTACCTCTTGATAGGCTTGACATCTCTTGGACTAAAGATGAGTGATGCCTACCCATTGGCTTTCGATAATTGGGTTCTTCATCTTCAGATACACATGCTCATGCACAAGATCAAGGTCAGGAAGATCAAGGAGATCAATACAATCAAGGAAGTAATGATCTTGGGGGAGACATTGACAATGAAGAAAATGAAGTGCAAGCAACTTCACAAGTTCCTCACCCAAGAGTACATCAGAGTATACAAAGAGATCATCCCGTCAACAACATCATTGGAGACATTGCTAAGGGAGTAACCACTAGATCTCACATAGCTAATTTCTATGAATACCACTCTTTTGTCTTGTTTCTAGAACCATACTGGGTAGAGGAAGCACTAAAGGATCTAGATTGGGTGATTGCAAAGCAAGAGGAGATGAATAACTTCAAGAGAAATTAAGTATGGGAGCTTGTAGAAATACCAAAGGCGAACATCGTAGGAACCAAATGGGTCTTTCGGAACAAGCAAGACGAACATGGAGTGGTAACAAGGAATAAGGCACGACTTGTGCCAAAAAGTTACTCACAAGTCGAAGGTTTGGACTTCGACGAAACTTTTGCTCCCATAGCTAGACTTGAGTCCATTCGTACTTTATTGGCATATGCTACTCACCATAATTTTAAGCTGTATCAAATGGACGTCAAAAGTGCTTTCCTCAACGGTCCCATTAAGAAGGAAGTGTACGTGGAGCAGCCACTAGGATTTGAAGATCAAGAGTACCCCAACCATGTGTATAAACTGCGTAAGGCTCTCTATGGCCTC
Organism: Tuctoria greenei; assembly: GCA_036927565.1. Taxonomy (NCBI): domain Eukaryota; kingdom Viridiplantae; phylum Streptophyta; class Magnoliopsida; order Poales; family Poaceae; genus Tuctoria; species Tuctoria greenei. The sequence continues at coordinate 144,505,211 of JAYESD010000001.1, read as the reverse complement.
AAACAATCTCCTTGAGCTTTGTATGAGTGTCTTAGAGATTTTCTAACTCAAAATGGTTTTAAAATTGGAAAATATGATTATACTTTGTTCACAAAACACTTTGATGATCATCTATTTATATGTCAAATCTATGTTGATGATATCATTTTTTGTTCTACTAACAAATATTTTTTGTGAAGAATTTAGCAAGATTATGACAGACAGATTCGAGATGTCGATGATGGGCGAATTAAAGTTCTTCTTGGGACTCCAAGTGAAGCAATTAAGAGAAGGCACATTCATAAGCCAAACCAAGTACACGCAGGACATCCTCAAGAAGTTCATATGGACAAAGTGAAGCCCATCAGGACACCCATCGCAGCTAATGGACATCTCGATCTCAACGAAGATGGTCCAAATGTGGATCAAAAGGTATTTCAGTCTATGATTGGCTCATTACTTTATTTATGTGCGTCTAGGCCAGATATCATGCTTAGTTTTTGTATGTGTGCAAGGTTTCAAGCTACACCTAATGAGTGCCATTTAATAGCTATAAAAAGAATGTTAAGATACCTTGTGCACACACCCAACTTGGGCCTTTAGTATCCCAAAGGATCCAAGTTTAACTTAATAGGATGTTTTGATGCTGACTATGCAGTGCAAAGTCGATAGAAAGAGCACGTCAGGGACTTGCCAATTTCTTGGCAGATCCTTAGTTTCATGGTCATCTAAAAAGCAAAACTCCATTGCTCTTTCCACAGCCGAAGCAGAGTATGTTACGGCTAGTAGTTGTTGCGCACAACTACTTTGGATGCGACAAACTCTAAGTGTGGCCTCGAGGGGGGGGGGGGTGAATAGGCCTTTTTGAATTTCTGTCGAAACCTGCAACACTTGACAACCAGATCAAATCTCGAGATATCGGACTAGTCCGGTCAAGTGCGGACTAGTCCGGTGTGTACCGACTATGTTAATCAAATTTGATCGATTAATTTGATTCTAGGATGTAAGCAGCGAAATTATACTGGTAATTTAATTGTTGCACAACTATAAACTAGGGTGTATCACAATTTAATCTTAAACTCAATGTTTCAATGTAAAGTGAACACAATTGATAGAAACCCTAGATATATATATGAAATGTAAGTACAATGAGCACAAACGAAGAACACAATGATTTTATCCCGTGGTTCGGTTCCCACAGAGTCAACCTACATCCACGTTGAGGAGTCCACGAAAGGACCGGGTCTTCTCCAACCCTACCCTTGTTGGATCGCCATGGAGGCCAATCTCCTTCACCAATCACAAAGGGAAATAACCAAATTCAAGGGGTCTTCTCACAAGTTGAGGGCTCCCCAAGATTACAACAAGAACACCACCAAGAACACACTCAAAAGATTATAATGAAAATCACAGGAGTGTGTTAGGGAATCAAACAAAGAGCTCAATGAGTGATGAACCGTGTCTCTCCAATGATCCAAAGTGTATACTCAAGGAATTGATCTTTGTTGCTTTTGATTTCATGGAGAGATGTGTTTTTGAGGCTCTTGGGAGGTGTGACGGTGAAGGGGGTCAAGAGATATGAAAGATGGGCCGTGTACACCTATTTATATCGGGTTCCCAAAAGTTACTGTTGGGGTTTAGGAATATCAGACTAGTCCACGGTGGACACCGGACTAGTCATGTGTACTATGTGTAGCAAACCCTAGGTGTCCCGAAATATCGGACTCGCCCGGCTAGAAGCAGACTTGTCCGATTTTGCTTCTGGAAATCTTCGGACTAGTCCGGTAGATATCAGAATTGTCCGGAAACGTGAAACCCTAAGTGAATTGGGGACAGGTCCGCACATGGAGGACTTGTCCAATTTAGGTCAGAGGGTTTTTTGGACTAGTCCGTGCTAATATCGGACTTGTCCGATTTTGTTCAACTTGTGAAGTGTTTGGAGGACTAGTCCGCACTGGGGAGGACTAGTCCGATTCTAGTCAGAGAGATATCAGACTAGTCTGTGGTGATATCGGACTTGTCGGATCTTGTGCAGAAAGATATCGGACTAGTCCGATGTCAGTCGGACTAGTCCGGTCCTGTATAAACTTGTGCAATGTGTGTCATTATTTGTGCTTGAGCTCTTGGGGTGTGTTTCCTTAACACAGTCCATACACAATTATCTACTACACTTGTTCCTTGAGCTCTTTTCCACATTTCTCCTCATTCTCCCTTCTTTTTGGCACCTTGCTTATTTTCTTATTAGAACCTGTGCTCATCTCAACAAAGTGGTTAGGATATCATTTGCTTGTCATAAATCATCCAAAACCCACAAGGGATTCCTAGATGCACTTTCAATCTCCCCCTTTTTGGTGATTGACGACAACCAATTGAGTTTTCACAAAATATGATAAAAAGTTGAGATTTTCATAAAATATGCACATATGAGTTTAAAACATATTAAGCAGTGAAAGCATGATCCATATGTGCACTCTTTATGGTGGGATGCAGAACTAAGTGTATAGAAGCAATAATCAATATGAGAATGACATAATTGACATCAACACATCAACAATAAGCATATATGTCATTTTTGTAGCAAAAACACAAATTTCATCAATTTCTTCATAAGCAGTTCAAAACATTGCATCACAGGACCATAAGTATCATAAGAGCATATTAAAAGTTTTACAAACCACAAAATAGACAAAAGATGTAATAAAGAAGCTCTCCTCGCATCCTACAGCTAAAACCTAAGACTCCCCATCAATCTCTCCCCCTTTGGCATCAAGACACCAAAAAAAAAAAGGAGAGGAGGGACCTAAAGTCTTCAAGCCTCGCTGTCGGTCATCTCATCGTCTTCATCTTCATCTTCTGGCTAATGAGGAGGAGGAGGAGGAGGAATGGAGCCACTCGAGCCCCCATTGCCAAAATAGGCAAGCTCGGAGGGAGTCAAGGGCCCGAGCTCGGTGAAATCAGAGTCGGAGTCATCAGAAATTACTGGAGATCCAATGGGCTCAATCTCTAGCTTTTGGCAAATCTGCTTCATGTTCTCCTTGACATATCTCACGTCATCCTTTCTCCTTTTGTTGAGCTTGTGGGCCTTCACCTCAGCCTTTTTGTGGGAGGCAAAGACAGCTGCCAGGTACTTGAAGATGCCACTTGGGGACCCCTTTTTAGGAGGGACCCTAGTGGCGGGAGCAGCCCTAGCACCGGCACTGGCTCTCGCTGGGGCCTCAGGGCTGGAGCCCGGAGATGGAGCAGCTTGAACATTGGCTTTTGAGGCATCTGGTGTCTCAAGAGTAGATGCTCCACATCCTGGATGAACTCTATTCCTGTGACCTTCTCAATCATAAACATCAGATAAGGAGCATAGCCACAGAACTTTTTCGGTGTGGAGGAGATGTTCACCACATCGTTCCAAATATAGTCAAAGATATCAAATCTTCCGTCTTTGCTAATGACCTTCATCAAGGTCCTGAGATACCCTTGCACACTTCCTGCATCCCCATCCTTGGGGGCAATTGTCTTCCTTAGGACCCTGTTCAACACCACAAAGAAGGGCTTCATGTTCTTCATGGAAGGAGGGTTGAAATTGGAGTTGGGTTCATAAAGAAACTTCATTCTGTCTTTTTGATGACACCAATGTTGTGGATGATTACATTGTCATTGCTCGAGGTGTGAAGATGCAGCATCCTCACAAATTCTTCAGATGTGATAGTGTACTTGGATCCATGAGTCATCCAAGTCACACTTTCTTCCTCATCACTTGAGAAGTGGCAAGTAGCATAAAACTGGGCAATCATGATGAGTAGGTTTAGGCCCGATCTTCCGAAAGGTATATCGATTGGTGTGGAGAACTCGACGTTGATGATCCGCGGCACTCGAGCGGTTCGAGTACCCCTGCAATCACTACACCACGGCTCCGTTGGTTATCAACCGTGTTGCACACGCTTGACCTCGCCAAGAAGGCTAATCCCTGCAAGTGCAATTGAGAACACGAGCAAGAACGTAGAAGACATGATCGGAAATCGCGAAATTGGGGTCTCACAAACCGTAGAACGGCGATATTATTGATCTAAGCAAAACCCACCGAATATGACCGGCAGCTGCAGTATTTATAGGCTAGGGTTCGACCAAAACACGATTAGACGCGTCCCTAATGGACTCTTACGGGATACAAGGCCCAAAGGCCCGATTCGGTGGCGCAGCACCGGACAGAAATCTGGACTCGACTTGTTTCGACGATTCCCGATGACTCCGGAGGAATTTTGAGACGGAGTCCGTATGCCTCCTGGGCGTCTGTTTTAAGGTGGACTGCTCCTGGACTCCGAGTTGAACTCGAGTCCGAGTTGTAAACTGTTTCCATCTACTTGTGGACGTCCCAGGTGGTTCTCCACGCTCCCAAGGCCTCCTTCCTTCACTTGTTGATCTTTTCCATTATTCCTAATAACAATTAAATCATCACATAGCAATCTATTCTCAAACTCACATGCAAAAGAAGTTAAGAACGAATTCACCTGCTGATTTAATAACCGTGCCCGTGCTCTTGTGATTGGTCCTTGCAGTTCAATGCGCGTCTCTGCTGTTGTGATGTCCTCATCATCCTCCCCCTCTTGAATTGGAGTCGTCCTCGACTCAAGTTCATCTTCTTCTCCCAAGTACGGTCGCAAATCTGAAATGTTAAATGTAGGACTAACCCCAAAATCGGGAGGCAATTCAAGCTTATATGCATTATCATTAATCTTTTCAACGATCTTAAAAGGACCAGCAGCTCGTGGCATAAGTTTAGATTTTCTCAAGTCGGGAAATCGCTCTTTTCTCAAATGTAACCACACCAAATCGCCCGGTTCAAGTTTTACTTCTTTTCTACCTTTACTACCTGCAATCCTATACTTCTCATTCATCATTTCAATATTTTTCTTTGTAGTTTCATGCATCTTAAGAATGAATTCAGATCGTTGTGTAGCATCCAAATTTATAGTTTCAGAAGGAGGCAAAGGTAGTAAATCAATAGGAGCACGGGGATTGAAACCATACACTACCTGGAATGGACTTACCTTTGTCGTGGAGTGAACGGATCTGTTGTAAGCAAATTCTATTTGTGGTAAACACTCCTCCCACAACTTCAAATTTGTTTTCAAGACAGCCCGTAACATAGTGGATAAAGTACGATTAACTACCTCGGTCTGTCCATCCGTTTGTGGGTGACATGTAGTTGAAAACAGCAACTTGGTTCCCAATTTATACCACAAAGTTCTCCAAAAATGACTTAAAAATTTTGCATCACGATCAGAAACAATGGTATTTGGCACACCATGTAAACGAACAATTTCCGTCATAAATAAATCAGCAATGTGTGAGGCATTATCATTCTTATGACAAGGTATAAAGTGTGCCATTTTGGAAAAACGATCAACAACTACAAAAATACTATCCCTCCCCCTCTTAGTCCTAGGCAATCCCAAAACAAAGTCCATAGAAATATCCTCCCAAGGTACACTAGGAACAGGAAGAGGCATATAAAGACCATGTGGGTTAAGACGAGACTTAGCTTTGTTGCAAGTAGTGCATCGTGACACGTAGCGCTCGACATCACGCCTCATCTTTGGCCAAAAGAAGTGTGTGGACAGCACGTCTTCAGTTTTCTTCACTCCAAAATGTCCCATCAAACCTCCTCCATGTGCTTCCTGCAAAAGCAATAGACGAACGGAGCTAGCTGGAACGCATAGCTTGTTAGCACGATAGAGGAGACCCTCTCGCAGCACATATTTATTCCAAGTTCTTCCTTCTCTACAATTTTCAAAAGCAACTTTGAAGTCCAAATCAGTAGTATATAATGCTTTAATTGTTTCCAAACCAAAGATTTTATGATCAAGTTGGGACAGCATGGTATAACGCCTAGATAATGCATCGGCAATGATATTTTCCTTCCCTTTCTTATGCTTAATGATGTATGGAAATGACTCTATGAACTCAATCCATTTAGCATGTCGTTTATTCAGATTGGTTTGACACTTAAGATACTTCAATGATTCATGATCAGAATGTATGACAAACTCCTTAGACCAAAGATAATGTTGCCAAGTTTGTAATACACGGACTAAGACATACAATTCCTTATCATAAGTGGAGTAATTCAGAGAAGGACCATGAAGTTTTTCACTAAAGAAAGCAACGGGTTTACCTCCTTGTATGAGAACGCCTCCAATACCAATGCCGCTTGCATCGCATTCTAGCTCAAAGGTCTTGTCAAAATCAGGAAGTTGTAGTAATGGTGCTTGTGTAAGCTTCGATTAGAGAGCATCAAAAGCTTGTTGCTGCTGTTCGCCCCATCGAAATGGAACTCCCTTCTTCGTTAGCTCATGTAGAGGTGCTGCAATGGTGCTGAAATCCCGCACAAAGCGCCGATAAAATCCTGCAAGACCAAGAAAACTACGAACCTGTGTGACGGTAGTTGGGGCTGGCCAGCTGGTGATTGCTTCAATTTTTGCCTCATACATCTCAATTCCCTGCGAGGAAATGACATAGCCAAGAAACGAGACTCGATTGGTGCAAAAAACACACTTTTCGAGGTTACCAAACAAACGTGCATCTCTCAAAACAGTAAAAACAGCACGTAAATGATCAAGATGTTCATCATATGACTTGCTGTAAATGAGGATATCATCGAAGTAAACCACCACAAATTGTCCAATGAAAGCACGTAAAACCTCGTTCATTAATCGCATAAAGGTGCTGGGTGCATTAGTTAAACCAAAAGGCATGACTAACCACTCATAAAGTCCAAACTTGGTTTTAAATGCAGTTTTCCATTCATCTCCTAGTGCCATTCTAATTTGGTGGTAACCACTACACAGGTCAATTTTTGTGAAGATGATAGCACCACTCAATTCATCAAGCATGTCATCTAATCGAGGAATAGGATAACGATATCGAATGGTGATGTTATTAATCGCTCGACAATCAACACACATGGGCCAACTACCAACTTTCTTAGGAACCAAAAGAACAGGAACGGAACAAGGGCTAAGGCTTTCACGAATGTACCCGCAGTCCAAAAGATCTTGGACTTGTCGCTGAATTTCCTTAGTTTCTTGTGGATTCGCCCTGTATGCTGCACGATTTGGCAAACTTGCTCCTAGAATCAAATCGATCTTGTGTTCAATGCCTCTCATCGGTGGTAAACCAGGGGGTATCTCGGAGGGAAACACATCCTCAAACTCCTGCAAAAGGTTAGCAACAGCAGGGGGCAATGCAATAGACAATTCATGAAGTGAAAACATGGCTTCTTTGCAAACTAAAGCATAGCACATTCCCTTAGCATCGAATAAATCAGCAAGTTCAGATTTAGTTGCGAGCAATGATGGTGATTTTAACTTAATAACTTGCTGTTTTTCAGATTCTAATTTAGTTGCTTTGCCCTCACGAATTTTACTCTTCTCAAAATGCACAATTTCAGCAGGAGTCATGGGGAGCAAAGTGATTTTCTTTCCCTTATGCATGAGAGTATATTTATTGGTTCTACCATGATGAATAGCATCTGTATCAAATTCCCAAGGACGACCCAAAAAAAGAGAACAAGCATCCATAGGAACAACATCAAAATCAGCAAAATCATGGTATGAACCAATTGAAAAATGGATTCTCGCTGTTTGTGTTACCCGAACCTTACCGCTGTTGTTGAACCATTGAATGTGGTACGGATGAGGGTGTGCTCTTGTTGTCAAACCGAGTTTCTTGACGACGTCCGTGTTTACCAAGTTATTGCAGCTACCTCCATCAATTATAGTGTGTACACGGCAGTCCTTGACGACGAGAAACATGTGGAAGAGGTTGTGTCGTTGTAGCTTGTCGTCGGTCTCCACTTTGGAGCTCAAGGCACGCTGCACAATGATGCTCCTATAGTTCTCCGTCGCCGCTGTACCAAGTACCTCTTCTTCGGTGTGTTCGTCATTTGGATCTGTAAAGTCAGTAGCAAGAGAATATTCATCTTCAACATCCGAAGTACTATCATACCCGCCATCGTCGCGTGCTATGTATGCTCGTTTGCTCGGGCAATCTCTCATCATATGACCAAGTCCCTGGCAGCGGTGACACTTAATGTCGGAAGTACGACCCGTAGAAGGAGTGGACGACGAAGGCTTGAATGATGTCGCCTTGCTGCCTTCCGGCACGCGAGAAGGTGGAGCAGCAGGTATAGTTCGTTGGCCGCCATTGGGTGGTGTAGTCGCTGCACGGGGGGCCGAAGATGGTGCTGTTTTGGATGGTGTAGTTGCTGCACGCGGCGTGAAGTTGCTCCTCGTGCGTTGTTGCTGTTGTTGTCGGCCCTGCAATTCTTTTTCTGCCAACATAGCAAGCTGAAACAATCTGTTAACAGTATCATATTCTTTGTAATCAACAATGTCCTGAATTTCACGCCTCAACCCCCCATAAAAACGAGCTATTTTATCATCCATGTCCTCTACTACCCCACAACGCAGCATACCCTTTTGTAACTCTTGATAATACTCCTCTACGGACATGTTACCTTGGTCTAAACGCTGCAATTTTTTGCGAAGGTCCCGCTGAAAAGATGGAGGAACAAATCGAACACGCATAGCTTCCTTTAATCTATCCCATGTTGGAGGATCAGTTCTAGTTTTAACAAGTTCATTCCACCATATGATAGCAAAGTCCTTAAACTCACTAGTGGCTTGACGAACTCTATGTTGTTCAGGAACAAAATGGGAATTAATTTTTTGCTCTACTGTCATCTCCCAATCAAGATAAGCCTCAGCATCATAAGCACCAGAAAAAGAGGGTATAGTAAATTTCACTTTAGCAAAAGGATCATCAGGAGGGCGGTTATAATTGTTATGATTATTACCTCCCATACCTCGACGATAGAGTGACAGTCTTGGCTGATTACTGTGATCTTCCAGTTCATCATAAGCATTGTCTTCTTGTCTTCCAGCGAGAGGCAACCGAGCCTCAAAAGTATTCATCCGAAGAGCAAGGTCATCCAGTTTGCGAGTCAAGTTCGCCAATGACTCCTCCGTTGATGCGTTGTATTTGGCGAACATATCACATAACTCAACATGTTGAACACATTCGTCATTATTTTCTTCTCCTGCAATTGTTAGTAGGAAACAAAAGACAACAAAAAAAAATGTTATCCCTATCAACTACAGTGACAATGTGGAAGGTGGAAGAAAACAATCTCTCTCGCTCAAGCGTCTTACCACGCTCTTACAAGTGTTCTTACCGACACAGCAGGTGGTATGGACGGTGAGATGAACCAATGAAACGTGGGGTGATTGCAAAGGTACCTGTTATGCTCAAGAGAAAGGTGGAGCTTGGATGGCACAATATGGTGGCTAATAAGCAGAAAATCGTTAACAGCTAAACAAAGTTGAATAAGTATTCAATGTAAGAAACTGTTGCTGGTCAACTGAGTGCCCTAGAGCCTAGCACAACACAAAGAAGTATTAAGGCAAAAGAAAGACAGAATGATATAACCAAACAAACAGCACCAAGTGGTATAGGCCAATTGCTTTAATATGCGTGCTCTTCACTATTTTTTTTCTTTTTTGTAATATTTTTTTGATATTTTTTCTTTACTCAGTAGCACAAATATAGGAAGCACACAAATTTGCAGCTCAATTGGATGTAATATGCGGCCTATAGAAAATCAAGAAGGTTCTTTAAAATTCGTGCTGAAACTTCGGAGGCCGGATAGCCTATCTTCTGAGGGGAATTTGGGCAATCTAATTTCGCCGAACGCAGCTACGCGGCGGAAAATCGGATGCGAAATTTCGCGTAGATGAATTTGAAAAAAAAATTCGCCCGATTTCGAGTTCGTATGCGAAAGTTATGGCCGTTTTAAGGTAGGCTGTCCGAGTTACGTTTTTTTTATGTTAATTCCAACTCGGTTTGAGAACAAAACTCGTAAACGGATACGAAAACGATCGGGAATTTGCACAGCAACTAATGGGGTGGTGTGTGATGATTCAAGGATGAATGGCACAAAGATTTGTCACCTAATCTAGGGCTGGCGATGCGGGAGTTCACGCAAGGCGGCTAGCTAGGGCAAACCGATGAACGTGGCGGATCGGTTTGTTATTTAGGGATTGTGGAATAGGTTTCGAATAGCAAGAAAACAAGGACGAAACACGATAACTAGGACCAAAAAACACAAAGCTAAACCAGCAACAAGACTCAACCACACGAATGCAAACTCAACAATGCAAACTGAAAAACGAAACTGCAGGCACTATAGTCTGGGAAGCGGTAAAAACGATCTAATTTTTTTTTGTGGCTTTTTTGTGGACTCTAGGTACGAAACAAAATCGATCTAATGGAAGGAAGGAAAACAAAGATACCTCACAGGCAACCTGGAAATCTGATACCAATTGATGAGTAGGTTTAGGCCCGATCTTCCGAAAGGTATATCGATTGGGGTGGAGAACTCGACGTTGATGATCCGCGGCACTCGAGCGGTTCGAGTACCCCTGCAATCACTACACCACGGCTCCATTGGTTATCAACCGTGCTGCACACGCTTGACCTCGCCAAGAAGGCTAATCCCTGCAAGTGCAATCGAGAACACGAGCAAGAACGTAGAAGACACGATCGGAAATCGCGAAATTGGGGTCTCACAAACCGTAGAACGGCGATATTATTGATCTAAGCAAAACCCACCGAATATGACCGGCAGCTGCAGTATTTATAGGCTAGGGTTCGACCAAAACACGATTAGACGCGTCCCTAATGGACTCTTACGGGATACAAGGCCCAAAGGCCCGATTCGGTGGCGCAGCACCGGACAGAAATCTGGACTCGACTTGTTTCGACGATTCCCAATGACTCCGGAGGAATTTTGAGGTGGGATCAGAACCATTGGAAATTTTATCTTTTCCTCTTTCCGTGCATATTTAGAACGTCGAAAACGGAGTCCGTATGCCTCCTGGGCGTCTGTTTTAAGGTGGACTGCTCCTGGACTCCGAGTTGAACTCGAGTCCGAGTTGTAAACTGTTTCCATCTACTTGTGGACGTCCCAGGTGGTTCTCCACGCTCCCAAGGCCTCCTTCCTTCACTTGTTGATCTTTTCCATTATTCCTAATAACAATTAAATCATCACATAGCAATCTATTCTCAAACTCACATGCAAAAGAAGTTAAGAACGAATTCACCTGCTGATTTAATAACCGTGCCCGTGCTCTTGTGATTGGTCCTTGCAGTTCAATGCGCGTCTCTGCTGTTGTGATGTCCTCATCAAATCACCTCATCATTCCAATTACTCCTGAAGGCAAAGAGATCCTTCAATCCATGCCTCTCAATAGCCTCGACCACCTCAACAAACGGTGAGCAACCCTTCTTCTCAAAATGCGCCCAATCGATCCATTGGCTACGCACCACTGGCGTCTTCATTGGGAGATATACAAACTTGTAGAAGTCTGCATGGAAGTTGCTCCAAAACCTCCCATCGGCAGCTTGCTTCGGACGGCTGTAGCAATCAACATTTCTGAACTTGGCCGCCATGTCACTGCCCTTTTCATTGAATTTATCCTCTGCAATCCCTGGCCCCATCCCTTGGAGCTGACATCTTTAGAGGGCCAATCGGACCCGTTGCAATTCCCTTGCCCTTGCCCTTGGCTTGGCGAGGGCCACCTCCAGCAGAAGCCTTGGATGCTGGCTTCTTAGCAAGAACTTTCCTTCGAGCCTGGGGAGGAGAGGAAGCCGGCTCGGAAGGTCGCTCTTGGCGCTTCTTGCTTAGGCTTGTTGAGGATCGAAGCACGGATTCATGGTCCATCTCGGCCTGGAAGTCAGAAACTTCGTCGTGTGAGTTCGACATGCCCTGAGAATGTATTGCACAAGGTATTGATGAGAATAGATGACAAGGAATTGCATTGAGGAATTGAGAAGATAGGGTTGAGTCCAGAAAAATCGGACAAGTCTGGTTACAGGCACGGACTAGTCCGGGTGACCGAACTTGTCTGTGCATGGACCGGACTAGTGCGGTGTTCATCCTCAAGAACATAACTATGAGACAAATGGAGTTTCTCAATGCAAAACTAGCCTAACATCAATGTAATACATCAAGGACACTTGCATTAGGTGACAGAAGCTAGGCTATTTGATCAACAACAAAGAAAATGGAGATTTCTAGGGTTTGGGGGAAAATTTACCGAGAATTTGCTTGAATCTCGGAGAAGAGGGGGTTGAAGGGTGGTGTTGACAGCTGTTATATACCAATTCCATCCGTCAATTTAACTCAATTATGTGAAGGATTTGTCATTTCTTGCACACATCACCTTTCTATCTAACCCAATTCCACTTGGACTTGGAGAAATATGTGTATGCAGCATTTTATGCAGGAAATGAGGAAATGTAGAGGGACCAATCGTATAAAATATCATCCCAGCCAATCAGGCAAAGACAGGTGGCATCCCATGGATGAAATGGCCCACAAACAAAAGTATCCAAGGAGATCCAATGATGTATCACCCATATACATCAATGGGACCCACTTGGCAGCCACCTAGAGAAAGCACACGAGAAACGGTGCAATGATCAGGTCGGCCGAGCCAGGGGTCGGCCGACCTGGTCTTTGCACCAAACTCCGTCAGCCTCCACGTGTTGGCTCCTCCCAGCTCCCTGGAGTCCATGGTGATTGATTCGCACGCTTTTGGTGGCGGGAACCGACCTCAACACTAGTATAATAGGACCCCCTACCCCTCACTTCAACACACACCACTTGGGCATCATTCTATTGTATACACTATCTTCCATAGTCCTTAGAGGAGTTAAGATGTAGAGAGGAGAGTCTCTAGTCCCAAGTCCAAATTGGGAAAGGAGTAGAAGGAGTCTCTCTTCCCAATTCCACATTGGGAAAGGTATGGCTTATGTATTCCTTCTTGTATTTGTGACTTTGTGTTCAATAAAGATATTATCTTTAGTCTTCTTTTATACGTATACTTGGACAAAGCGTTTCTTGTTTGATTGTGGAGTCCATATATGTGGAAGGTATAGTCTTTATGATTTCACTCTCATGATCACATCTTATGGTCATAAACACTATAGACCCCCACTATAGTCTATGTAGTTATGATATGATTATGTTAATATGAATGACTTATGCTATGCTTCAACATTGGTTCAACGATGTTTAGGTTAGTCATTGCCTTAGGATGGCTTGTTACATGGCTCCTAAGGTATTTTCTTAGTATGCTAGCATGGTTCTAGGGTATTTAAGTAGCATTGGATGTCTCGTAGACCCACGGATTGAAGAGGTAGGCAGTAGGTGGTGACAGCCCTATTTGTCCTTTGTAATCCTCCACGTTCAGCTATGCCACAGGCTCCTAGCGGGAGTCGACCTAGTATTGCTAGGGGTAAGCCCGTGCCCGATGTGTTGAATATCATTGCATAGGAATTTATCATTGATATGACCATTAGTATCTACCTTAGGCTATGTATATGTATTAGGAGCATTGTAGGAGCAACTCTCTAACTCTCAATTCAATCTCCCTCTAGAACCCATTTTACCCTTTAGAATAGATTGCCTAGGTGTGTGTCACACTACCCCTATTATCAACTGACCCCTGTCCGGATAATGGATTAGTATCCCATAGCTTGACCATAAGAGTAGTATATACTTTAATCCATTACCTTCCTTTGGGATAAATACGATACCCTTGGGAATACTCATGGGTGGAATGCTACAACGGTATCTTCCGTGCGCTTGCGGATCTCATCTCTTTACTGGAGATGATCTGTGGTGTTAAGAAATACCAACAAGCATTTCTGGTGCCGTTGTCGAGGATGATTTGTTAGTATATCTTAGGAGCCGTCAACAAGCATTTCTGGCGCCGTTTCCAGGGATGATTTGTTAGTATATCTTAGGAGCCGTCAACAAGCATTTCTGGCACCATTGTCGGGGAAGGCAAAGGAGGTGAAGGATAGCTATCACTTGTGATTAATCTATAGATACTAATAGTTATTAGATAGGATTACCCTTGTTTGTTTTCTCCTTTGTGTGAAAACAGGGTAGTGTTTGCCAACCCATTGTATGGGATGGCCAACGAGGACGCAAGTGCTAAACTGCAAGATGATTTAAGGCGTACCTCAATAAATGTCCGCTAGGCAACACCATTGCCTTTTGCGGGAGAATTTCAGCTTTCAGTAGGAGCCAAAGTCATCCATACCCAAGCTTGGGGGAGGCTCCAAGAGTTCTTCTTGGTTTGCCTCCACCATGGGGTAGATAGTTGGCTCTTCATCCAACACTCATGTCATGGGTTGGCTCCACCAATCCATGACCACATTCATGCTGGAGCTGAAGGAGTCCTTTCTCATTCATCATGGATGAGAAGAAGGTCTCACTCAAGGGGTGAATTCAAGAATGCTCGAGTTCCCATAGCTTGTCATGCACACCACTTCACAAGGTGGACATGTTAGTTATGGAACTATACCTCCCATTGAAGTGTCATGAATATCCAAGTCATTGGAGATTTGTTTGGATAATCCAAGTCGTGGATATTCACATGATTTGTGAAAATCCATGTCATCATGGGACGCGTGGGAATTATTTCCCTAAGACCCATGAGGACCTTTTTCAAACAACAACTCCAATGGCTACCATTCACAAGGAGGTCAAGGGTGGAATTAACATCACCCTTGTATTCAAGGAGGCTATGGCTTTCCAAGGGATTTAAGTTCAACTTGCCTACCTTGAAGTATCTTGGCCAAGCAGAAATCGAGACAACATTCACATGAAGATCTTGGCCAAGGACAAGAACTTAAGGAGCATTCAAAGTCCAAGATATCCCACATCACTTGTTCGGATTCCCACACTTCGGTCAAACCCATTCAACCTAGGGCAAGTGACATTGTGGATGAAGCATTTCTTGTTTGATTGTGGAGTCCACATGTCATCATGCCCAAGGAAGCCTTTGACCCATGATCAAGGTATGGGTTGATTCAATGGAATATCAATATGGTCAGGGTGGCACCCCTAAGAAGGACAAAGCCTCACCATGCTCATGAAGGAATACATTCAAGAGGGAGAACCCGTCGCTACAACAACATGTCTATATCAATACAACGGGGAGAGGCTTGGGCCACCATGTGGCCCACATGTCCAAATGACAACCAAATGAGTTTGGCATGTCAAAACAGAAGAAATCGTCCACATCTTCAACTCCAGGATTGGACAACAAATCATTGTGCTGAACAGAACGGAGGTAAGTCCTACTCATCGGACTTCAAAAATTTGGTGAGTCCTTGCCAATAGGTTAATTGGTAGTTATCACTCTTCAAAAATTTGGTGAGTCCTCGCCAACAGGTTAATTGGTAGTTATCTCATATTTGTTTTCCAAATTGCATCAACCATTGCATTTGCATGTTTGAAATTTCACACTTGCATGTTGGAAAGTAAAATTTCCAACCATCATAAAACTAAAAATTTGAATTAGGGGAGAAATTTAGTTGGATATGAACTATGTGCATGACCATTTGAATTTATCTTCCTAGTTCAAACCAAAAAGATTTGCTTTGACCCTCATTGCATTTACAAGTTATTTCAAGCTGGGCAAGACAATTTGAAAATTGGGTTCAATTTGCTTTCGGCTAACGTAACTTGTTTTCGAGTTGTTTTGTGTGTTCTTGCTTAAAGTGCAGCTAGGCCAAAATTGTGAAGAGGTAGTATGGCAAGAAAGTGGAAGGTTTCATTAAGCTCAAGTCACCATTGGGAGGATTTGAGAACACTTCTCTCCTTCAAACTCATTTTGAGTTTGAGGAAGAGAAATGTTCAAGAGGATGACCTAATGGAGAAGCCAGAACCAAATCCATCGCCAAATCCAACCTCAACTTGGCATTTGACATCAACCATCAAGCCTACGCCGAAAATCAAGGTTGTGAGTTTCTCACACAAAGACCTTCGTCACCAACTGTTCTTCAAATGAGGTATGAGTTTAGAATTTTCCATTTTTTGGTTTGCCATAGAACTGAATGTATTTGCTTGCATTTGTGAGGAAGGTTGACACTTCCTCATCATTCAATTCTCAAGCATCCTCACAAGAGTAAGCATGGGTATTGACTTTTGGATCTCCAAAAGGAAATCCCACCTTACTTGGAAAAATCTCAAACAAGTACCTAGAATCCTTTAAGAATTGTTTTGTAAACTTAGTCATTTTTGTCGAGGTTTAGAAAACAAAACTTTTGGGCATGACTTAATTGGTGAATTGGCATATGGGAACTTGGGCATAGTGACAGCCATAATTTTTAATTGAGCTTCATACATAGATGGTGTCACTAGATTTCAAACTCCTAGGAATAAGTGATATCCTTGATCTGAAATTGAATTGCATTTTTAGGAGGAGTCACTAAATTTCAAATTCCTAGTGAGGTTCAGGAGGATATAAATGAGAATCTTGTTTGTCATGGTCTAAATGATAAAAATTTGCTCTTGAAAGCTAAGATGGTTACAAACTTTAAAAGGTGTAGGGATCCATATAGTGTATTTCTATCACATGCATTGCTATGAGTAGGAGCTTTAGAAAATATGCAACATGAATTATCCATAAAGCTCCACTCTTATCAATGAATAACACATTGATCATAGATACACTTGACATTGGATCCAATGCATATTTGATTTTGTTCTTCCCCGTATGTACAAATGAAAGTTCGGTTACCTAACTCGAACGTTCATTTGTACAAGTCTCAGGAGCTAACCATCCCTATCCATTCAAGAGAGGAACTTTGCAGGAGTAATATCACTATGCAGGCATTCATGAAGCTGATTGTTGGGATCCCTAGGGGATTCCATTTCAACATCTCTTGGACAAGGAGTAAATTAGGATGGTTGTTATCTATCGGAAATTATGGTCGAAGGTCAATCATAACTATACGAGGCTAGAGATTTGAAAACCCTCCATGAGCAACCAATGAGTTGCCACGAATGAGTGAGAGCATTATGCTCTCAACTATTTTAAGCACTCATTCAAGCTCAAGGGATTTGCCACCATCTTTGGGTACAAGTTATTCCTATGTGGCTAAGAGTTATGATGTACCATGACCAAGGAATGACAAGATCACACCCAATATATATTGCGTGCAAGTTGTTCTTATGTGGCTAGAAGGTATGTCATGCCTTAGCCAAGGAACAACAGATCACACTCAACCCATGTTGAGTGCATGTCATTCCTTTGTGGTTCTAGGTATGTTGTACCTTACCCAAGGAACAACTGATCATACCCAATGCATGTTGGGCACATGTCACTCCCTTATGGCAAAAAGATATGATACACCTTAGCCAAAGAATGACGAACATACTCAATGTATGTTGAGTGCACGTCATTCTTTTGGATCTAAAAGTTATCATTATCCTAGCCAAGGAATGACAAATCACACCCAACACATGGAGACCCTGATATGCGGATGATCAACATCGGAAACACTCTATTCAACCACACTCATGGTGTTAATGGAAGGCAACACAACAATCAACACTCAACCCTCCATTGTCAAAGCCACGCTGCAACAAGGATAGGCCAACTCATGGCCTACCTCCGTCGCTAGGGTTTCAACCCCTATCACGGACCTTGATCAAGAATAAGCTTGGGGGAGGACCTCCACTTGAGGTAACTTGTATCACACCCACTACATTTTTATTTCAAATCATCCATTGCATATTTATTTTCCATCCATCCATCATCCACCTTGCATTTAAAATATATATATATATATATATATATATATATATATATATATATATATATATATATATATATATATATATATATATATATATATATATATATAGGTTAGATTTGCTTTCATCAAATAAAGATATGCGGCAAGAATGGTTTAAAATTCACATAGATGAAATGATGAATAGTTGCTCTGTTTTATTTTCCTAAGTCTCTAGTTTACAACTTGCTACTCTCCGAATATTGCTTTCATTGGTTTGAAATACTTTTACCTTAATTTGGAAGTTGTGGGTAGCAAAAGCTTAATCTAATTCTAGGTTGTTGCAAGACTAGAATTGGTAATAGGGCTGCTAGTCCTAGTTTGAAAGTAAAACTTAGATTTCCGGAGAAATTATAATAAGATTTAAGTTTCCGTCAATTGATTGGAAATACCTACCAAAGCCATATGATGTTCATACATAGACAAAACCTTACGCATATGCTATTTGCTTTCACATTGAGCCTAGTCAGACTAGTATAGACCTATGTGAGAAATCATTCAACTCTTTTTGAATTCAAGACTTCACTTGCACATGCCATACTTATACACTAGAAGTAAGCAAAACGTCCATCATATCTACCATACCACAACAAAAAGAGAAACTCCATGTTATTCATGTTTAGCACTCTCTTCAAAATTCATTGCAAAGAAAGGGAGTAGAAGACATGGCTACAAAAAAAGGCATCTTTACATCATAAGCATGAGAAAAAAAAAAGAAAAAAAAGTAGCCATGTTTCATCCCTGCAAAATAAAGAGAGAATATACCAAAAAGGAGTTATCTCAAGTATCCACATCCACTTCCAATCCATCACACATGCACTAGTCTTGAATTAAAAAGTTTTGATTTGAATTCTCCTAAGGCTTACTCTTTTGACTTAGCAATATATGTGATGCAAATATGCCTACTTACTTTCCTTACCAAGCTCCACATACAAGCCATATTCAATGAGTAGGAATAGTAGAGGCACAATGCTTTGGTGAGGAAATATTTCCACTATCCACAAAAGAGTGACTGAAAGAATCAAATTGAGGTACTTAATATCTAAATTGAATTCACCGGGATTTAAGTGGAACTTGATTTCTAGGATATGTTTGCTCCATTTGCTATTCTACCTTTCAACTACTCATGAATACGGAAAAGCATAAGCCCCATGCTAACTTAAGAAAGGTAGAGTATCATAGCCAATTTCTGCAAATACTAGGTAGAGTATCTTGTTGTGCATTAGATACTTTTGAAATAAGACATTGTAGCAACTCCTGATCATCAACCTAAAGTCTTGACTTTGCTCGGGACGAGCAAAGGATAAGCTTGGAGGAGTTTTCTAACGGTTGTTATATACCAATTCCATCCGTCAATTTAACTCAATTATGTGAAGGATTTGTCATTTCTTGCACACATCACCTTTCTATCTCACCCAATTCCATTTGGACTTGGAGAAATATGTGTATGCAACATTTATGCAGGAAATGAGGAAATGTAGATGGACCAATCCTATAAAATATCATCCGAGCCAATCAGGCAACAACACGTGGCATCCCATAGATCAAATGGCCCACAAACAGAAGTATCCAAGGAGATCCAACGGTGTATCACCCATATACATCAATGGGATGCACCTAGCAGCCACCTGGAGAAAGCACACGAGAAATGGTGCAATGACCAGGTCGGCCGAACCAGGAAGTTGATCGACCTGGTCTTTGCACCAAACTCGGTCAGCCTCCACATGTTGGCTCCTCCCGGCTCCCTGGAGTCAATGGTGACTGATTCGCGTGCTTTTGGTGGCGGGAACCAACCTCAACACTAGTATAAATAGGACCCCCTACCCCTCACTTCAACACACACCACTTGGGCATCATTCTATTGTATACACTATCTTCCATAACCTTAGAGGAGTTAGGATGTAGAGAGGAGAGCCTCTAGTCCCAAGTCCAAATTGGGAAAGGAGTAGAAGGAGTCTCTCTTCCCAATTCCACATTGGGAAAGGTATGGCTTATGTATTCCTTCTTGTATTTGTGACTTTGTGCTCAATAAAGATATTATCTTTAGTCTTCTTTTATACGTATACTTGGACAAAGCGTTTCTTGTTTGATTGTGGAGTCCATGTATGTGGAAGGTATAGTCTTTATAATTTCAATCTCATGATCACATTTTATGGTCATAAACACTATAGACCCCCACTATAGTCTATGTAGTTATGATATGATTATGTTAATATGAATGACTTATGCTATGCTTCAACATTGGTTCAACGATGTTTAGGTTAGTCATTTCCTTAGGATGGCTTGTGCCATGGCTCCTAAGGTATTTGCTTAGTATGCTAGCATGGTGCTAGGGTATTTAAGTAGCGTTGGATGTCTCGTAGACCCACGGATTGAAGAGGTAGGCAGTAGGTGATGACAGCCTTATCTTTCCTTTGTAATCTTCCACGTTCGGCTATGCCACAGGCTCTTGGCGGGAGTCACCCTAGTATTGCTAGGGGTAAGCCTGTGCCCGATGTGTTGAATGGCATTGCATAGGAATTCATCATTGATATGACCATTAGTATCTACCTTAGGCTATGTATATGTATTAGGAGCATTGTAGGAGCAACTCTCTAACTCTCAATCCAATCTCCCTCTAGGACCCATTTTACCCTTTAGAATAGATTGCCTAGGTGTGTGTCACACTACCCCTATTATCAACTGACCCCTGTCCGGATAATGGATTAGTATCTCATAGCTTGACCATAAGAGTAGTATATACTTTACTCCATTACCTTCCTTTGGGATAAATACGATACTCTTGGGAATACTCATGGGTGAAATGCTACACGGTATCTTCCGTGCGCTTGCGGATATCATCTCTTTACTGGAGATGATATGTGGTGTTAAGAAATACCAACAAGCATTTCTGGCACCGTTGCCGGGGATGATTTGTTAGTATATCTTAGGAGCCGTCAACAAGCATTTCTGGTGCTGTTGCCAGGGATGATTTGTTAGTATATCTTAGGAGCCGTCAACAGGCCGACAAGTCCATGGTCTTCAATCCCTAAGCGAAGGAGGTTGATTTCCACCCAAACTTGGAGATTTTTGATGGAGAAATCATCGAATCGCCTTGGGGAGCTCGAGCCTGGAGAGAGAAAGCTTGAGGCAAGTGTGGGGTGAGGGAGATTAGGGTTTGGCGGTGGCTAGGGTTAAGGACACGAAAGATCGGACAAGTTCGAAAATGATCGGACTAGTCCGTGGTTTGCCGGACTAGTCCGGCCTAATCGGCGCTCTGCGGACTAGTCTGCACGTGCGGACTAGTCCAGGTAACCACGTACTGTTCCGTGGTCACCAGACAAGATCAGCATAGTCCATTCGTATATACTCAAAGGTACTTAATAAGAAAGGAGGGAAGAAAATCAAACCAAATAATCTTGATGAATATGATCAGTAAGCATACAACAATCAAGCAATGATCATAATTCATCAAGATCTAGTAATTGACATAGTTTTTCAGTAAAAATTTAGAGAGATGATTTTCACAACTCAATCAATGAATTTTGAAGATAGCATTCATGTATATAAGATTTCAAGCCACACTCCGAGCATCAAGGATATTTAGTTCATTTTGGAGTTCGCAAAAACGTTTTTCATCAAGTGGCTTGGTAAAGATATCGGCTAGTTGCTTTTTTAGTATTGACGTGTGAAATGGCTATATCTCCCTTCATTGAATGGTCTCGCAAAAAGTGATGTCGGATGTCTATGTGTTTGGTTCTAGAGTGCTCAACGGGATTATGGGCAATTTTAATGACACTCTCATTATCACAAAGGAGTGGAATGCGGTTCATATTGTAACTGTAATCCCTTAGAGTTTGTCGCATCCAAAGGAGTTGTGCACAACAACTCCAGGCTGCAACATACTCCGCTTCGACCGTGGATAGGGCAATGGAGTTTTGTTTCTTGGAGGACCAAGAAACTAGGGATCTCCCTAGGAATTGTCATGTACCGGAGGTACTTTTTCTATCTACCTTGCATCCGGCATAATCTGCATCAGAATAGCCAATGAGATTGAATTTGGAACCTTTACAGTACCAAAGGCCTAGGTTGGGTGTATGAACTAAATACCGCAAGATTCTCTTAACGGTTGTCAAATGACACTCTTTTGGGTTGGCTTGAAACCTTGCACACAAGCATACACTCAACATAATATCTGGCCTAGATGCACATAAGTAGAGTAGAGATCCAATCATGGAGCAATATACCTTTTGATCAACGTTTGTTCCATCTTCATTGAGATCCAAGTGGCCATTCGTTGCCATGGGAGTCTTTATGGGCTTCTCCTTGTCCATTCCAAAATTCTTGAGTATGTCTTGAGTGTACTTAGTTTGGCTTATGAACGTCCCTTCCTTTTGTTGCCTCACTTGGAATCCCAAGAACTACTTTAGCTCTCCCATCATGGATATCTCAAACCTATCTGTCATAATTTTACTAAATTCCTCACAAAAAGATTTGTTAGTTGAACCAAAGATTATATCATCAACATAAATTTGACAAACAAAGAGATCATTGTCAAAGTTCTTTGTAAACAATGTATAATCTACTTTACCGATTTTTAAACCATTTTCAATTAGGAAATCTCTAAGACAATCATACCAAGCTCTAGGAGCTTGTTTGAGGCCGTAGAGAGCCTTACGCAATTTAAATACGTGGTCGGGGAACTCTTCATCTTCAAATCCGGGGGGTTGCTCCACATATACCACCTCCTTGATTGGTCCGTTGAGGAAGGCGCTTTCACATCCATTTGATAGAGCTTGAAATCATAGTGAGTAGCATATGCAAGTAATATTCTAATAGACTCAAGTCTAGCCACGGGAGCAAAGGTCTCATCGAAATCCAAACCTTCGACTTGTGAATACCCTTTGGCCACAAGTCGTGCCTTGTTCCTTGTCACCACCCCGTGTTCGTCTTGTTTGTTGCGGAAGACCCATTTGGTGCCGACGACATTGGACTTGGGTCTCTCGAATAGTTCCCACACCTCATTTCTTTTGAAATTGTTGAGTTCTTCTTGCATGGCCACCACCCAATCTGGATCCTTCAATGCATCCTCAACCCTGCGCAGTTCCAAAAAGGATACAAAAGAATAATGCTCACAAAATTAGCTATGCGAGATCTAGTAGTTACTCCCTTTTGGATGTCACCGATGATTTGTCAATTGGGTGATCCCTTTGGATGCATTGGTGTACTCTTGGGTGTGGTACTTGTTGTCTTGAATCTTCGTGATCATCTTCTTCTCCCTATAAATGGTTGCCCTCATTGACTTGAAGGTCATTTTCGTCTTCTTGAGGTTGATCTTGTATGGAAGCTCCCCCTTGATAATTGACCTTCCCTTGTGGTTCATTTTCCTCATGCATATGTAGAGGTGGCTCTAGTGGTCGAACTTACCCTAACGCCATGCTTCTCAATGCTTGACACGGAGCTTCTTCTCTATCTAGCACACATGGATCAACTTGCTCCTTTTGGGAGCCATTAGTTTCATCGAACACTACGTCACGTGCTACTTCAACAAGTCCGGAGGTCTTGTTGAAGACACGATAGGCGTAAGTGTTTGAATCATAACCAAGCAAGAAACCTTCATCGAACTTCGAAGCAAACTTTGAAGTCCTAGGCTTCTTGTTCAAAATATAGCATTTGGAACCGAAAACTCGAAAATATGAAATATTAGGCTTGTTACCGGTGAGTAGCTCATAGGATGTTTTCTTGAGTAGTCGATGAAGATAAAGTCGATTTATGGCGTGGCAAGCTATGTTGACCGCTTCCGCCCAGTATCGATCTGAGGTCTTGTACTCATCGAACATTGTTCTTGCCATCTCTATGAGGGTTCGGTTCTTCCTTTCGGCAACTCCATTTTGTTGAGGGGAGTAAGGAGCTGAAAACTCGTGCTTTATGCCTTCTTCATCTAGGCACTCCTCAACTTGTGTGTTCTTGAACTCCATGCCGTTGTCGCTTCGAATGTTCTTGATCATCAATGAAAACTCATTTTGATCACGCTTGAAAAATTTCTTCAAGATTCCTTGTGTTTCTGCCTTATCATGTAAAAAGAAAACCCAAGTGAAGCAAGAAAAATCATCGACAATTACTAAACCATATTTATTACTGTCGATGCTTATGTAAGCAATTGGACCAAATAAGTCCATGTGAAGTAGCTCGAGCGGTCTTGTTGTAGTCATGACATTCTTAGCAGGATGAGGTGCTCCAACTTGCTTCCCAGCTTGGCACGCGCTACAAGGCTTGTCTTTCTCAAAAACAACATCCTTCAAACCTCGGATGTGATCGTCCTTGAGGAGTTTTTGAAGATTCCTCATACCAACATGCGCTAGCCGTTTATGCCACAGCCAACCCATGTTGGTCTTTGCAATCAAGCATGTGTCAAGTTAGGCTTTATCTTTGTTGAAGTCAACAAGGTAAAGCTTTCGCTTTAACATACCCTTGAATGCAATGGAACCATCACTCCTCCTAGAGAAGGTCACACCCTCATTAGTGAACAAGCAATTATAACCTTTGTCACATAATTGAGATATGGACAGCAGGTTATAATCTAAGGAATCAACATGTAATACATGAGAAAGAGTGTGTTGTGGTGATATGGCAATTTTACCGGTACCGAGCACCTTTCCTTGACTATTGTCTCCAAAATTGATGCCCTCGCTTGGATCCTCATTTCCTTCATACTCAACGAACATCCTTCTTTCTCCAGTCATATGGTTGGTGCAGCCACTGTCTAGCACCCATTTTGATCCACTGGAGGAATAGGCCTGCAAAAACAAATATGTCTTGGTTTTAGGTACCTAAGCTTGCTTGGGTCCTTTTAGATTAGTCACAAGGGATTTGGGCACCCACACATGAGACTTGGTGTTCCCATGGCGTGGCCCAACATAATGAGCATAAACTTTGCCAAAATTACTTCTCATTAAGACATAAGATGCATTGAAAGTTCTAAATAGCAATTGTTGTTGTTTATACACAGGACTAGTCTGGGAGATCGGACTTGTCTAGCGATCGGACTAGTCCGGTGTTCATGTGTGTTCAATGTGTTAACTTTGGACTTTACAGTTTGAGAGGGTCTTCCCTTTACAAAGGCATTGCTCTCCTTGTTATTCTTATGGCTTCTAGCATGTTGCTTTTCACCATAATAGTACCCAATGCCATATTTGACATTTGTAGGTCTTGTCACCAAGTATGCACTACGTGCAAATTTGATCTTCTCCTTGTCAAATATGCCATTTTGTGAAGGATGCTTGTCCTTGGTAGAGGTTGACTTGTCTTTCAAGGTGTTGTCAACTTTACCACATGTACAAGTAGAAGCAACTTCACTTTTATTGGGTTGAGAAGGTGAACTTGAAGAGGATGAAGGGTCACCTTGCTTGAGTGACACAACTTGCACTTCAAGGATCTTGTTAACCTTGATTAGGTTAGCAAGTTCGTCCTTGATTGTAGCATTTGAGTCGCTTAACTCCAAACAAGCTTCCTTGCTTGAAGCTAATTCAAGCTCTAGTGACTTGCTTCGCTCCTTTTCAAGTTCTAGAAGCTTATCAAGTTCAACATATTCCTCCTTTTGCGAGATAATCATGTCTTCTTGATGATGTATCAACTTCTCCTTCTCAACAAGTTGATCAAGTAAAAATTTCATTTTTGTAGTTGTTTTCTTATCTAACCCAATGAGCATATCTTCATTAACACTATTAATTTCACTATCACTGGAATAGGAATGCACGGAATAGGATTCGTAGTTACCTTGAGTTTACCTTCCTTTGCCATGAGGCAAGTGACGTTCCCCTCTCGTGCGCCAAGAGTGAGGAAGAGAGTGGGCTTCATGGATGTCTTTTCGATGGCTATGCTAGCCATCTCCTCATCTTCTTCGGATGAGGACTCATCATTTGAGTCCCATTCTTTCCCAAGATGTGCTTGTTCAGCTTGCTTCTTCTTCTTGAAGAACTTCTTGGGTTGAGGCTTCACTTCTTTGGTCTTCTTCTTATTCTCTTCATATGGGCAGTCAACTATAATGTGGTTATACTCACCACAGTTATAGCATGCCCGCCTCAACTTCGGTTTTGATCTTTCCTTGTACTTTCCTTCACTTGATTTAGCACCTTGTCTCTTCTTCATCATTCTCTTGAATTTTTTCATGAATAGTATCATGTCATCTTCATCCAAGTCACTGTTCTCATCATCACCATCTTCTTCTAATTAAGCTTCTCGAGCTTCTTTAGACAAGGGCTTAAGGGTGGACTTTAGAGCAACCCCTTTCTTCTTTGCCGAGGTGAGATCGGCAATTTCCTTAACATGTTTGGCTTGTTTTTCCATCATCTCAAAGTTGGTGATTTTCCCAAGTAGCTCATCCGGGGTAATTTTCTTGTACCCGGGGCTTTTTCGTATCATCGAGCACAAGGTAACATTGTGAGGCATGAAGGCTCTAAGAATGAGCTTCACTACCTCGTGGTTGTTCCACTTCTTGCTTCCGTATGCTCGCACCATGTTGATGAGCGTCTTTAGTCGGTTGTACATGTCTTGTGGTGACTCATCTTCTTCGATGGCGAATCTTCCTAGCTCGCCTTCAATCATCTCGATCTTCGCTTCTCGCACATGACGATCACCTTCATGTGATGTTTGCAACATATCACATATCTCCTTCGCGATCTCGAGTCCATCCACCTTTGTAAACTCATCCCGACTGAGCGATGAAGTAATGACTGCAACAGCTTGGGCGTTTCGATGGATCGCTTGCTCTTGGCTAGGTGTGAGCTCCTCGTCATCATCAGGGATATCTATTCGTGTGCTTAATATGTGCCACAAACTTGGATTGAGAGAAATCAAATGCATTTTCATGTTTTGCCTCCACATTGAGTAGTCATTCCATCAAAGTGTGGGGCTTTTCCAAGTGGAATTGATAGATAATGATTATTGTTAGAATTTAGGTGATCATAATTAAAAGGATATTAGGAGTAGTCAGTGTGACTACTCCCCTTCTTTTTCTTCTCATCTTCGATTTTCACCTTTCCCTTGGAAAGGGTTTTCTTCCTTAGGAGTGCCTTGAGTTCTAGTGTCTTCTCATCGTCATCCTTCAAGTCTTGAATGGCCTCGAGGAGCTTCTTCAATTTTTGGTTCTTGTCTTCATCAATCTTCTCTTGGTTGTTACTTTTTTGTACGTCCTTCATGTCCGACATGACCTCTTCGAGCGATTAGTCTCCTTCTTGAAGAACCTTGCTCTGATACCAATTGAATGTGGCCTAGAGGGGGGGTGAATAGGCCTTTTTGAATTTCTGTCGGAATCTGCAACACTTGACAACCAGGTCAAATCTCGAGATATCGGACTAGTCCAGTGTGTACCGACTAGGTTAATCAAATTTGATCAATTAATTTGATTCTAGGATGTAAGCAGCGGAATTAACTGATAATTAAGTGTTGCACAACTATAAACTTGGGTGTATCACAATTTAATCTTAAACTCAATGTTTCAACGTAAAGTGAACACAATTGATCAAAACCCTAGATATATATATGAAATTTAAGTACAATGAGCAAAACGAAGAACACAATGATTTTATCCCGTGGTTCGGTTCCCACAGAGTCAACCTACATCCACACTGAGGAGTCCACGGAAGGATCGGGTCTTCTCCAACCCTACCCTCGTCGGATCGCCACAGAGGTAAATCATCTTCACCAATCACAAAGGGAAATAACCAAATTCAAGGGTCCTTCTCACAAGTTGAGGGCTCCCCAAGATTACAACAAGAACACCACCAAGAACACACTCAAAAGATTACAATAAAAATCACAGGAGTGTGTTAGGGAATCAAACCAAGAGCTCAATGAGTGATGAACTGTGTCTCTCCAATGATCCAAAGTGTATCCTCAAGGGATTGATCTTTGTTGCTTTTGATTTTGTGGAGAGATGTGTTTTTGAGGCTCTTGGAAGGTGTGACGGTGTAGGTGGTCGAGAGATATGAAAGATGGGCCGTGTACACCTATTTACATGGGGTTCCAAAAAGTTACCGTTAGGGTTTAGGAGTATCAGACTAGTACTTGGTGGACACCGGACTAGTCCGGTGTACTATGTGTAGAAAACCCTAGGTGTCCCGAAATATCGGACTTGTCCGATTTCGCTTCTGGAAATCTTCGGACTAGTCCGGTAGATATCGGACTTGTCCGGAAACTTGAAACCCTAAGTGAATTGGGACAAGTCCGCACTTGGAGAACTTGTCCGATTTAGGTCAGAGGGTTTTTCGGACTAGTCCATGCTAATATCGGACTTGTTCGATTTTGTGCAACTTGTGAAGTGTTTGGAGGACTGGTCCGCACTGGGGAGGACTAGTACGATTCTAGTCAGAGAGATATCGGACTAGTCCGTGGTGATATCGGACTTGTTCGATCTTGTACAGAAAGATATCAGACTAGTCCGGTGTCAGTCGGACTAGTCTGATCCTGTATAAACTTGTGCAATGTGTGTGATTATTTGTGCTTGAGCTCTTGGGGTGTGTTTCCTTAACACACTCCATACACAATGATCTACTACACTTGTTCCTTGAGCTCTTTTCCACATTGCTCCTCATTCTCTCTTCTTTTTGGCACCTTGCTTATTTTTTCATTAGAACATGTGCTCATCTCAACAAAGTGGTTACGATCTCATTTGCTTGTCATAAATCATACAAACCCCACAAGGGATTCCTAGATGCACTTTCACTAAGGGACTATGGTTACAATATGAACCATATTTCACTCCTATGTGATAATGAGAGTGCTATAAAAATTGCACACAACCCAGCAGAGCACTCAAGAACTAATCACATAGATATTTGTCATCATTTATTAAGAGATCATTCATTAAAAGGTGACATAGTAGTCTCACATGTTAGAACTGGAAAACAACTTGCAGACATTTTCACCAAGCCATTAGATGAAAAGAGGTTTTATGAGCTAAGAAATGAACTAAATGTACATGACTCTCAAAATGTGGCTTGAAACATTGCATACCTGGTTGCGATTTAGAAATTTACTCATTTTTTTTTTGCGAAAGTTGCCCCCCCTATATCAATTTTCTCTTCCAAACTATTTAAATTAATGAATCTTGGTGAATTTTGGCCGTTGTATGATTGTTGATTGCTTACTGGTCATGTTCACCAAGGTTATTTGTGAAATGATGTCCTTTAGATCACTATTAGTTCAAACTCCCAAAATCAATTTGTTCTATTAATTTTCTGTACAGTTGACCCGGACTAGTCCGGTGTCAGCACCGAACTAGACTGTTATCTCAGACTAGTCCGGCCCTGGTCCGGCCTACTAGACTTGTTCGATCCCTACCGGGCTAGTCCGTATGTATCGGGCTTAACCCTAGCCCACCGCCAAGACCCCTTCTTCCACATCTCACAATCATTTTTGCTCTCTCTCTCTCTCTCTCTCTCTCTCTCTCCTCGAGTTTGAGCTCCCAAGACGATTTTTGTGTTTAGCCACCAAAAACGAAGATTTTTCCAAAGTAGATCCTCTCCTCGGCGCGGAGCTTGTCAACTCTGGACTACTCCGAACCCTACTCCGCTCCTTCAACTCCAATCTCAATTTTTTTGGTAAAATCTCACTCAATCCTAGTTCTCATCTTTTCTCCAATTTTGCTTTTTTTCTTGATTTATAGGGCATACATGACCTCTCTAGATGTATTCCTATTGTATCCCTCTTTGCTTTGTATCGATTCGAGCTATATTTGTTGAAAATAGAAAATTAGGGTTCTTATGCCAGACCGGACTAGTCCGGGTATTCAAGTGCGGACAAGTCAGGTACCCCGGACAAGTCTGCACTCTAAAAATAGACAAGTACGGTACCTTGACAATTTGAACCTCTAAATTTTTATTTGCAGAAAGTCTACAATCAATTCTTATCAATCCTTGAATTCCTCTGTTAGGCATGATGTCATCAGGTTCTGAGGACAGGTCGTTTGACTATGATGAAGAGTGTGATCGGGCAAGAGTGCAAAGAGCAAAAGAGCGAGTCATGAAGAAAAGGCATGACCACAATGTTCACTCTTCTCCTCCCGATGATGTTCTTCCTAAAAAGAGAAGAGTGGTAGTGAAGAAGCCACTGAGCAAGGAAGGTGCTAGCAATTCATCAGCACCTAAGAGAAGTCTCAACAAGGGCAAAGGAGTGGCTAGTGGTCCGTTTGACTGTTGAAGATGAAGGCTCCTACTCACCGCAACAGACAGCCATCAGGTGATGATTTTACTGGGAAAGGAAATGAACTGGGTGAAAAATTCAGAAAGATGGAAGTCTATGAGAAGCCCAAATAGTGAGCTGATCCAAGAATCTGGAGCAACTTCCATGCTGACTTTTATGAGCATGTCTATATGAAGATGAAGAATCCAGTGATTGAAAGTTATTGGGTCGATATCACCTACCTCCAGTCCAAGAAATGCCAAGCTTATCAAGAGGTCCTAGAGGCATTAGAGAGACATGGACTAAAGGATCTCACTTCCTTCCAGTGGGACTGGAACAATGAGGTCATAACTTAATTCTACTCCACTCTATACTTTGCTCGTGATGATGGTGACAAAATGATATGGATAACACATGGAGCAAAGTACAGTGTTACTTATGAGGAATTTTCTAGAATTCTTCATCTTGAAGATTCTTTGGAGAATGACATCATCATTCACAACTTGAAACCTCTGGAGAAAGATGAGCTTGACTTCCTCTATGATACAAGAATGCCTTACAAGTCTCCAACTACCAAGTATTTGAAGCCATTCTTTGCAGTCTTGAACAGAATTCTGAGGAAGACAATAGCTCCCAAAGAAGGAGATGCAGGATCCATCCAAGGGACTCTAAGGACCTTGATGAAGGTGATAAGAAAGATAAGGACCTTCAATGTCTTTGAATACATTTACAATAACATTGTGAACATCTCTATTACTGCAAACAGGTCACGTGGCTATGCACCCTATATCATGTATATGATTGAGAAAGTGACAGGACTTGAGTTTGTCAAGGATGTTCCTCACACTGGTCTCAAGCACCAAAAGCCTACAATCTACATTGTTTCCTCTACTCCTACGAGGGCTCATGAAGGCACAAGGACTCACGCTGCTACTACTGCTTCACCCTCTAGAGAGTCCTCCAATGGTGTGCTGAAAATGCTTTCATCCATCTTTGCATCCTACCGCAAAGTGGAAATCAAGCAGCACAAGGAGAGTGTCGCTAGGAAAATACATCAAAGATATGTGAAGACCAACATTAAGGCCATCTGTGAGAAGCTAGAGATGGTGCCAGTGGGGTCACCTTAGATTTCTAAAGATTTTGAAGAGGATATCACAGAGATGGCACCACTCTCAAAGCAATAGTTGGCTTCATTTGGACTAGCTGGCATCTCTGCTCCTCCTTCTCAGCAAGCACCTGGAGATGAAGAAGAGAATGAATATAGGACTGAGAGTGAGGGAGGCAGTGGCGATGAGTGATTCTACTCAATTTTTCCCTTTTTGGTGCCTTGATGCCAAAGGGGGAGAGATTGAGACAAGTAGCTTATTTAGTAGCCTTATGGACATGTGATCGAGGACATGTATATCAATTTCAAATTATTGTAATATCTTGTGGATGTGCTTACTTTATTTAATGTGTGATGCTTAGTTTGATGTTAATGTGATGATTGTTGCTATAATGGTTATGTTCTTATCTTTTGCTCATCACATCATTTGATCACACACTCTATAGGCACCCCACCATAAAGAGTGCATATATGTGAGAAGTTTTTGTTACTCATTTATCATTCTCATATATGCACACATTGTAAAAATCAATTTTTACTTTTAATTCATAACACATCACACCGGACAAGTCCGTCTATGGACCAGACTACTCCAAGAAAGTTTCTGATGTTCCAATTCATAGGGAACCTGACAAGTTCAGACTCCTACCGGACTAGTCCGGTATGCCTCACACAATTCAGGGTTTCTAGTGTGCTGCACATTTGACACCGACATTACACAGCACACCGGACAAGTCTGGTCCCCAGTACGGACTAGTCCGGCCGTCGGGATCCCTAACGGTAATATTTTTGGAAACACTATAAATAGGAGATCCATGACACCACATACCAATAACTCGTATTGAACTGTTCACAACTCAAACCCTAGCACCGCCACTTGTCGCAAGAGCACAAAAACACATCTCCCCACACATCTAAAATCCTCAAAAGTGAAATTATTTGAGTATTCAAATTTGGGATTGGGAGATTGTCGGTCCCCTTGATACTAGGTACCATTGTTACCGTGATTAAAACTATGGAGTTCCACCTATCCGAGTTGAAGACTTCCGAAGGCTCCATGTATCCCGCGGCATTGGACCTACCTCCCTTGGTTGGGTAGCTTTGGCGCTGCCACGTGTATTGCAGGGCCGGACCTGACACCCTTCATAGGGAAGCTCAGATCATGCCACGTGTCTAGTGGCCCCGGACCTAACCCTCAGTAGAGGGAAGCTCTGGCGCTGCCATGTGTTTAGCAGCTCTGGACTGCCTCCCCACAGAGGGAAGCTCTGCAGCTGCCACGTCTCGAGCCTCCGGATCTAAGCCTGCAATGGGAAGACTGCTAGATATCCAACGGCACGGACATCAAAGAGGCTATTAAAACAGCCGTTGTAAGACCTGGTTAACACGTCATTAATGGCGTATTAATGATGTACAATCAGAGGACCATGAATATCGTTAACGCTATCATTAAGACATGTTATTACATTGTTAATCACCCATAACACCAGTAGATCGTGTATAGGATGTTCAATACAGTCGGGGCCACCTGTCGGGCCAGGTGAACCATGTAACGGCCAGTCCTTAGCATATAAAAGGGTTGTGCCGCATGGTAGAGGAAAGGGGCACACAAGCGACCGCATCCACTCGCCAGACAATCATCAACAACCCCGTGGAGTAGGGTATTACGCTCAGGCGGCCCGAACCATGTAAAAATTCTCGTGTCACCATCTTGTTCTTGATCTTATGCGTGCCCTGCCTAAATACAAACCTCTGCGGACTACGCTTTAGTAGTACCGGGGAAGTGTCTTAGTGCACACTTCGACATTTGACGCACCAGGTAGGGGGGCGCTCTAGATTTCGAGATGGTGAATTCCGCCGGAGCATCGTCCAACGGCCATGTTGGATAGCCTCATGGAGGGTATCCCTCCAATGTGCAACAGCCAGCTAGCGCTGTTGTTCTCGCGGGTGTCATTCCATCGCCACCACCTTCTGCTGGTCCGGTAGCCAACACTGGACATCAAGATAGAGAGTTTGCATCGAGCATAACATCGATGAACAATCTGGAGAACGCGCTAAATGCAGCTCGTAATTTGCTACAGTGTCCTCTGGCGCCTGGAGCTCCTCCGGCAGCTATGGAACAATGGCGTGCTAATCTGGAGCATTTGGCCGCAGCCAATGCCATCAGCTTTCATGGTCTGCCCCATGCAGCGCAGGCGCCTTCTCAACACAGGACCTTGTCTGGTAGACTTGGTCCTCAGACGTCGCAGCACAGGAGACGTGCGCCCTCCCAGCAGGTGACGTCACCCGCTACATGTTGCAGGACGGTCACGTCCACATGGAGTGTGCTCGCGAGAGGCGAGCTGCTTGTGAAAACCCTTCTCCTTTAGGAGTAGGCGGCAGCTGTTCAGCCCTGGCCATGCATCTTCACATGGTTGAATGGCCACTGAAGTTTTGGCCTCATCTGCCGGAGAACTACGACGGGACTATCAACCCCGTCGAGTTCCTCCAGATCTACTCCACTGCTATCCTCGCGGCTGGTGGCAATGAGGCTGTTATGGCCAATTACTTCCATGTGGGTCTAACCGGCACTGCAAGGTCCTAGTTCGTGAGTCTTCTGCCTGAATCCATCAATAGTTGGACGGAGCTTTGCTGCATGTTCTGTGCCAATTTCGGGAGCTCCTATGCCCGTCCTGGCACCAAGCTGGACCTGTTTGTCGTACAACGGAAGACGGGAGAATCGCTATGATCGTTTATCCAGCGGTTTTCTCAAGTACAGAACACGATTCCTTCTATCTCCGACGCCTCCGTCATTGTTGCATTTTGACAGGGGCTCGAGACAAGAAGATGCTTGAGAAGCTGGCAACGAAAAATATCAGCAGCATCACTGAACTCTTCAGCCTAGCTGACAAATGTGCTAGGGTTGAAGAGGGTAGAGGGATGCACTCCAAACCAGCTCCAGAAGCTGGCAAACCTTCCTCCAAGGCTGAAGCCGCTGCCTCTGGCAGTGGAAAAAAGAAGAAGAAGTCCGATGGCAAGAAGAAGTTGTTGGTCAGCACACTAACCGCTGCTGCCGCAGCTTCTGGTGGTCGGGGGCCACGCCCCAAAAAACATCCACGACCATCGTTTGAAGACGGCGACAACGAGAAGATGTGGTGTCCGATCCATAAGTCGAACACCCACAACCTTGAAGACTGTCGCGAGGTCAACCGACTTGTTGAACGCAACAACAAGCGCTCAGAAGAAACCCCTTTCCGTCAACAGGAGGGGAAGCAGAAGGTCGACGAAGCTCCGACCGAACAGGACCATGCTTCCAGGATGCCAGGAAGGCGTTGAAGGTCGTGTACAACACCGTCGATGACGACTCTGACATCGCCGACAACGAGCATCGAAAGACTCTCCATATGATATATGGAGGGTCCTGGGACATTACCACTCGGCAAATCCTCAAGACCATGCACCGGGAGATGGCTGCCGCAGCTCCCACCGCCAAGGAAGAACCCCATCAGAAATGGATGGACACAACCATCACTTTCGATGCTTCGGATTGCCCAAGGAACATGACCAGAGCTGGACAATTGCCTTTGATGGTTTCTCCTACCATCAACAATATCTAGCTCTACCATGTATTGGTGGACGGAGGCGCAACACTCAACCTCCTCAGCTTTGCTGCTTTCGTGAAGCTACAACTCAGCCCCTTGAAACTAAGGCCCTCACGTCCCTTCTCAGGAGTAGGTCCGGGAGCTATCACTCCTCTCGGATCTATCACACTCTTGGTGACCTTTGGCACTCGGGACAATTATAGGTCCGAGAAGCTGGTCTTTGATGTGGCCCACATCAGTCTTCCCTTCAATGCCATCTTAGGCAGGCTAGCCCTGTATAGGTTCATGGCCGTAGCTCATTACGGCTATTTGGTGTTGAAGATGCCGACTCCTTCAGGCATCCTCCGGATCCGAGGGGATCGCATTGCTGGGGTCATTGCGCTGGATGAACTCCACGTGCTTGCAACAGTGCAGAAGGAAGGATCCGGCAAGGAGCAACAAGCTTAGTAACCTCTGAGCTCGCGACTGCGCGGCTCAACCTCTGCACCTCGTGTGCAACCAAGCGGCAACATCGACATTCCCGTCAAGGTCATCCAAATCAGTTCCGAAGCCACCCAAACTACTCGCATATCGGGGGGTCTGGACGACAAATAGGAACTCGCGCTCGTCCCTTTCCCCTGGGCAAATTTTGACGTGTTTTCATGGTAACCATCACAAATGTCTGGGATCCCTAGGGGGGTGATCGAGCACATACTGAAGATCTACCCCGATGCAAGGCCAATACATCAGAAGCCCCAAAAGCAATCTATCAAGGAGCAAAACTTCATCAGACATGAAATCAAGAAGCTGCTCGATTCTGGTTTCAAGCGGGAGGTTCACCATCCACAGTGGCTAGCAAACCCAGTCGTAGTACCCAAGGCTGGCGGGAAGTTTCAGATGTGTATCAACTACACCACCTTGAATAAGGCATGCCCAAAAGACCCATTTCCACTTCCTAGAATAGACCAGATAGTGGATTCTACCTCCAGGTGTGAGCTATTGTGTTTCCTAGACACACATTCTGGGTATCATCAGATTCAAATATCTAGGGAAGATGAAGAGCATAATGCCTTCATTACAGTAGATGGGTTGTATTGCTATGCAGCCATGCCTTTCGGTCTCAAAAATGCTGCTTCAACTTTTGTGTGACCTATGCACAAAACGTTTGGAGAGCTCATTAGGGACTTGGTGGAAGTCTACGTCGATGACATCGTCATCAAGGTGAAGAACAAGGAGTCACTCTTTGATAATCTGCAAGCTGTCTTCGACAAGCTACGCCTGACGCACACGAAGCTCAACCCTGATAAGTGCGTCTTTGGGGTAAACTCTGGAAAACTCCTTGGTTTCTTGGTGACTCACTGAGGAATCGAGGCAAATCCGTCCAAGATCAAGGCCATTGAAGAGATGCGGCCCCCAACTTGTGTCAAGAATTTCCAAAGCAAACTGGATGTCTAGCTACGCGCAACCAGTTTATCTCAAGGCTGGCAGAGCGAGCGCTTTCCTTCTTCAAGTTGTTGAGGAAGTCCGGACCATTTCACTGGTATGAAGAAGCAGAGAAGGCATTTTGGGAACTTAAACAGCTCCTCACCACACTACTGATTTTGGTAGCTCCAGAACCTAGTGAGCCTCTCCTGCTTTATATTTCTGCAACTATAAAGGTTGTCAGCATGGTTCTGTACGCGGAAAGACCAGAGCTACAATCAGATCAGGAGCCAAGACCCCCCCCCCCCCCCCGGGAGGGTCCGGAGCTACTAAAGGTGTGTCTGGGTCCCAGCTCCCAGGCACAGATCCTAAAGGCAAGATTCTTGAGAATCAACATCCCTCAAGCGAGGGAGTTCTTGTTGTTCAAGAAGAAGGTTCGGACCCCTCTAGGAGGGTTCGGGGTGAACAAGGTGACGGTCTGCATCCCTCTAAGGAGGTACGGGCTGACCAAGAAGGAAATCCGGACTCCACTGGGGAGGTTCGGGTAGATGAGGAAGAAACTTCAGGCCCTTCCGAGAAGGTCCGGACCATCCAGTGGCCACTGTACTTTATTAGCGAAGTACTTCATGACGCCAAGACTCGGTACATTGAGGTCCATAAACTGTTCTATGCAGTTCTTATTGCCTCAAGGAAGCTTCATCACTACTTCCAAGCCCACAAAATATCAGTGGTAACTTCTTACCCATTACGTGCTATATTCTATAACCCCAACTCTACACGAAATATTGCAAAGTGGGCAGCGAAGCTGGCAGAGTTCGATCTAGAATTCCTACCATGATAAGCGATCAAGAGTCAGGCGTTGGCCGACTTTGTAGCGGAATGGACTCCATCTTCATCGAGTTCGGAAGGTCCCAGTGAGCAGAAGCCGAAACCTAAGGTCCCGATCTTCACTGAGCCTCACTGGACTCTCTACTTTGATGGCCCCGTGCAGAAGCAGGGGGTCAGAGCTGGAATTCTTCTCCTCGCTCCGACTAGAGAGAAGGTAAAATACATGGTGTGCCTTGACTTCAAGGCAAACCAACAACATAGCAGAGTACGAAACTCTCATCTTCAGACTCAAGGTGGCTCTTTCTTATGGCGTAAGGCGGCTATGGGTCAAGGGTGACTTGCGACTCATCATCAAACAAGTAAAAGGTGAATGCAAGTTGCAACAACCTTCAGCTTGCTGCTTATCTCCTTGAAGTCCAGAAGCTGCAGAAGGACTTCCATGTCCTGGACCTCTACCATGTCCAGCGTCTCAACAACGCTGAAGCTGATGATCTTTTGATGAAGGCTTCAACTGAATTTCAAGCTCCTGACGGAGTTTTTGTTAGAAGATTATCAAGACCTTCCACTTAGCCTGCAGAACTAAGTGATGGGGGCGAGACCAGCACCTCCAAGCTGATGGTCCCAGTGGCTCCATTACCATGGCACCCACCAAGGATCGTAGGCGCTGCAGGAAGCTCCGAGCTACCCAGTGCGCAAGATTTAGAATCTCAAGTTAGCTCCGATGCATGGATCTTGGAGATACAGAGCTACTTGAAAGACAACATCCTTCCTGAAAACAGTGCTTCCGCTGAGCGAGTCATCAGATTGGATAAAAGATACACGGTGGTAGAAGAGGATCTCTACCAACGTGGTGCTAATGGCATTCTAATGTGGTGTATTTCCAGGGAAAAAGGTCGCGAACTACTCACGGAGATCCATGGAGGCGAGTGTGGGAATCACGCATCATCTTGCACGTTGGTTTGTAAGGCCTTTCGCCATGGTTTTTATTGGCCTACAGCACTCCAGGATGCAGTCGAGTTGGTCAATAAGTGTGTAGCATGCCAGTTTCACGCGAAGCAGATTCACACTCCAGCTCAGTCACTGCAAATGATTCCTCCCACACGGCCATTCACCGTGTGGGGGGATGGACATTTTGGGACCTTTCCCAGAAGCCATCGGAGGTTACAGGTTCCTATATGTCACCATCGACAAGTTCACAAAGTGGACAGAAGCTACTCCAGTTGTAACAATTAACAAGCAAGCTGCGATCAAGTTCTTAAGGTCTATTGTTTGCAGATTTGGAGTTCCAAATAGAGTCATCACTGACAATGGAACCCAATTCACCATTGCAGCCTTCCAAGAGTACTGTGAAGATCTCGGCATACAAGTGAGCTATGCATCAGTAGCGCGAGCAAGTAATGGCCAAGCTGGGTCTCAAGGGACTTAAGACTCGCACAAACGAGCGCTTAAAATAGCGTGCCACCAACTGGATTGAGGAGCTTTCGTTTGCACTATGGCAAGCAGTACAACACCAAGTCGGACTACTGGACAGACACCCTTCTTATTGGTGTATGGAGTTGAAGCTATCCTTCCTATGGAGATCACCATGGGGTCACTCTGGGTCTGGACCTTCGATGAAGCCACGCGGGACAAGCTCCGTTGCGAAGACCTGGACCTCATCGACGAGGGAAGGTGTCAAGCAGCTGTTCAGAATGCACGATACCGCCAGGCGCTCCGACGCTATCATCAAAGGCATGTGCACAACCGATGGCTAGAAGAAGGTGATCTAGTCCTACGGAGAATACTAACTCGAGAAGGGATGAACAAACTCTCCCCCAGCTGGGAAGGTCCCTTCCGAGT
This sequence comes from Tuctoria greenei, assembly GCA_036927565.1. Classification (NCBI taxonomy): domain Eukaryota; kingdom Viridiplantae; phylum Streptophyta; class Magnoliopsida; order Poales; family Poaceae; genus Tuctoria; species Tuctoria greenei. Next base: position 144,466,613 of record JAYESD010000001.1, on the reverse strand, counting down.
GATCAAAGTTTCCCGTCCCGGATGCGTCCGCTTGGCAACAGATGATGGGACCCCGCTTCCCAGTCCGTGGAACATCAAGCACCTCCGTAAGTTTTATGCTTAGGTTCACGGAGATGAGTCTGTGTTTGCACATCATGTACTTTATAGAGTCTATAAACAGAGTTGGGTAGGTCCTAATAAAAAACCACACTTAACTTGGTCATTGTACTTTAAGTGTGTCTTACCTTCCCTGGGTAGAACAAGATGAATAGCACACTTAACTTGGTCACTGTACTTTAAGTGTGTCCTTATCTCCCCTATTATTAGGACCTATAATGAAATACATTTTTGTGTGAAAACAGACTCCATGTGCATTCTTCTTATGTACAAGCTCATTACTTCTAGCATAGTTTCCTTCTTGTCTATAACAATGTTGTGCAGTCTTATTGAATTTTGTCCAAATATTCATGTGATGAATAAGTTATATTGGTAAACTTTGTTTGGGTTTTAGTATTGCCGGATGGTCTACTCGCCTGAAAACCACAAGCCAATGACAGGTCCAGGGTGCGCTAGCGACTTAGTCTGGTCAGGCACCCCAAGTAAGCCACTCTACCGATATCCTGGCAGGTACTAGTAAGGTAGGTCCGAAAAGCATTCAGACTTAAAAGAATTTAACCAATAAACTTGCGTCATTACGTTGAATATTTTAGGACCTAAAATTCAAAGGAGGAAGATAAGACGCAAAGAAGTTATAGACAAGACTCGTCTCCAGTTGGTCGACGATGACATCACCTATTGCACCCAGCTTATTGCCGATGGAGCTCAACGCCGCAAATGCCTTGTCTAGCTCCAGTGTCGGGTCAGTCGGACGAACCGGACTGAAGCCAAGTGGCACAAGAGCTTTGTTAGCTTGCTCCAGGAAGTCCCAAACTCATTGGGACTCAGTTGCTCTCAAGCTCCTTAATTCCTCCAGTGACCTTCTGGCAGCCACAAGCTCTGAACCTTCTTAAGCGAAGCGCTCGACCTCCTTAGTATGTTGTTGGATACTTTCGGCCAGCTGCTTTTCACGGTCAGCAAGCTCCGTCTCCCGGAGGTGGATGCGGTTTCGACAGTCTGCCATATCCTTCTCCCTGCCCTTCACTTTCTCCTCCCTGGTGGAGATATCAGTATCTCTTTGGGAGACGTTTATTCCTGCCTGCCAAATCCTTTCCTTCTCTTGAACGCACCACTATTCAAACTATTTGGTGCGATAAGCCAAACTCTGCTCTCCCAGTGATAGCCTCTGGGCAAGCTCCTCCTCCCTCTTCACGAGGTCATCCTCTTTCTCCAAGATCTTATCCTCCCTTTGATCGAGGGCTTCCCGGCGCTTGAGGAGTACCTCATTTAACTCATCGAGGTTGTCTGAGCGGTTATCAGCTGCCTCATCGGTCTCCTTGGCATGCTCGAATATCTCTCGTGTCTTGTCATCGAGGGCCTTAATCATGGCCTCTCTTTCATTCAGCACACCATCCAACAGCGCCAGTCGGGCCTTCTCCTTGTCAATCCACTCCTGCAGGTCCGCAAGCCTTGATTGTGTCAGCTTGATCTTGAAGTAAAGTATGTTGCGCCAACACCTTAGGGTGTGGCGCTCTTCTCCAAGGACCTTGCTGTCATGATCGAAGGCAAGCTGGACTTGATGAAAACTGGAGCAAGCGTTGTCTATATACAATGCCAAAGGAATTGGCTCTGGACCAACCTAGATCTCCTCTGCCGGCTCTAGCGAGTCTTCCAAGACGAACCCCAAGGCGCGAGATCCCTCTCTAGCAACTCCACATCAGCTAGACCGATCATCGGAAGCTCCTCCACCTCCATAGAACTTGGAGCCGATGAGGAAGGTCCCCCTGCTGGATCTTCAATTGTTGGCTCGGGGGGGGGGGGGGGGGGGGGTGGAGGACCCGCAACCGCCTCCTTTGGGGGCTCCGTATTGGACATGGACACCTCTGGAGTAATC